>JBAMCE010000461.1:1692500-2297500 GCA_037075305.1 Drosophila kanekoi
GTGGCGGGGGCGGGCGGGTTTGCGGGCAGCAGAAAAGTTTAGTGGCAGTTTTGCATTTGAACTTAACCTAGAGGGGTAAAGAGGGTAGGGGCGCATCATTTAATAATGTATGTATGTATTAACAACTTGAAACAGGCCAACAAGGCCCGGATGAAGCTCCTTTAAAACCCTTTTCGAGCGACGTCGGGTCACTTAGGCGGGCGCCTCTGTAGGCGCGTGGCAGCCCTCCACGTTCTCGGGCCAATCGCAGACGTTCTCCTGCGGATTGAAGACCAGGTTGGCCGGGCAGGGCATATGATGCTTTCGCTCGCCCTCGCACATATAGTAATGCGTGCAGTCGGCCCAATCCTTGTGGTAGCTAATATGCCCGTCCTCCTCCGCGCAGGTCACATCGTGCGCTGCACATGAGAAGAGATTGCTTAGTCGACTTGCGATTAGTTTTCGTTTTACAACTTACGATCCTTTGTTGTGTACGCGCCGCGTGGACCGTGCGACTCATAGGGTCCATCGTATTCTAGCGTAACCTTGTAGTCCTTCAGCTCATCGGTTAGGGCATTCAGCAGCGGATATTTGCCGTTGCCGCAGCGTCCGGAGAAGTCATCCATATCAATCGACCAGACCATGATGCCGCCAAAGCCCTGCTCCTTCAGCCATTCCGTCTAAAAATGCAGAGAATATGGTTGTGAGTATTAATATAGGTATAATATTACTTGCAAGTTTACGATTTTTTCATTTTCTTTTTATGTCCAACTCGCAAATTGCAACGTAAATAAAACAGAGCGTAAATTGACGAACAATCAAGTTCAACTGAACGAAAAAGGAGTCAAAATGACTAAACTCAATTGAACTACTGAACGAACGCAGGCGTCAAATGATCTACTTAACGATAAACTTAAATGAACGACTTAGCAACTCAATAATTGAACGAATACCACTTGAATTAACGATCAACTGGAACGTTTTTCGGAACGGAATCAAATGAGCTGCTTAACTAATGTGTGACTAAAATGGACCACAAAGGAACGATTGAACGAATAATTACTCAAAATGGCTCTTAAATTAACGAAGACTAACTCAATTATACAAAATACGAATTATACTCAATAAATATACTATCGAATAATTATCATTATCTATTGGCGCAACTTACCTTGGTTTTCAGTGAACGTTCGTCATCGAAGCCCACCCATTGGTTGCCTCGGTAGGCGAAGGGCACCTGCTGCTCGGAGTCCCATACGAGAGTTGTATTGTCCGCTGCCAGGAAGGAGCAGACCTCATAGTAGCTAAGGAAGCCGGCCTCGCTGGTGAACTTGCCGGCCTTGCCGCCGCCCGACGATGGTGAACCGATATCGAATTGTGTCTCGTTGACCAGCTCAAAGCTGCGTCCATATGTGGGCATACCGATGAGAAGCTTTTCCTTGGGCGCACCCTGTTTCACCCACTCGCGTGCGCTGTAATCAACAGTCAGTTTCTTCTGGTAGCCGGTGGCCGATTCCAGGGCGAACAATGGGGAATTGTGGCCAACTGTGCGCTCCCACTGGCCATGGAAATCGTAGGTCATCACATTGATAAAGTCCAGATATTTGGAGATTTCCGGCACATCGTAGCCGGCGGCAATTGCCTCAAAGGAGGCGGGCACGGCTGCAGTCAGCAGTAGGCGTGGCAGGCCCGAAGATTTGGCCTCACCCTCGAAGGCAACACGCAGCTCGCGCAGCAGGTTTACATAGGCAACACGATCCTCGGCGCCTCGCGGATACTCCCAGTCGACATCCAGGCCGTTAAATTTGTAATCCCTCAAAAAGTCAATGGCTTCGTAAACGAACTGGTTCATGCGGAAGACGTTTGAGGTGAGCTCCTTGAAGGGCGTCGAGCCGAAGGCCCAGCCGCCGATCGCCAAAAGGATTTGCAGATCCGGATTTGTATCTCGCAGGGCAATAACGCTCTCATAGTTCTCAGGATCATCGTCGGTAGCCTCCGTCAGCTTATAGTCCTGCAGCGTGGCAAAGGCATAGACAATGTGCGTGCAGAGCTTGGGATCAATGTTGTCCGGCTCGAATTTGCCAGCTCCAGGACGCTTGGCAGACCAGCTGGTCAGGTAACAGAAGACCTGAGCGGGACGGGCTGCAGGTAAAAAAAAAAATTATTTAGATTATATATGCTAAGAGTATCCATTGATGACTTACTGTTCTGTTCGATGGCATTCGCACCCGACTTGATGCGTTGTTTCTTCTGCGTCTGCGGCTTGCGCACCTTTTTCAGAACCTCATCAACCGAAATCTTGATGGGCTCCGGTTTCTGGAAGAGGAAATAGATGAGATTAGACTAGGTATGGAGTATGGACTTTCAGAAACCATAAGAAGCACTTGGGAAACTTCATCATTTCATAAGAATTTGTGTGAAAAGAACCAATGTAAATTAAGTTTACGAAAAAAACCTTAGATCGTTGAAATTGGTTCAAATCGTGAACTGGTTCATCTACAAATGTTTCATACGCTTTGAGTTGGGCTTACCTCTTCTTCGATGTCCTCGAATGTGGCTGCAATGGCTGTCCAGTTGACGTCCTTGGCCTCCTTGCCGCGCGATATGCCCAACAGCTCCTCGCGCATGGCTCCAATCAATGGATACTTGACATTGCCGCCGCACACCTCGCCCTTGAAGTCGTCCATGTCAATGGTCCAGACCATGGCGCCGCCAAAGCCATTCGTTTTGATCCATTGCATTTTATTTCTAATGGCGCGCTCATCATCAAAGCCGACCCACTGATCACCGTCGACCATGTAGGGCACCTTCATCTCCTCGTCCCAAACGTAGACGGCGCCATTCAGCAGCATCTCGCAGATCTCGTAGTAGGCCAAAAAACCGCTCTCCTTGGTGTAAACGCCCTCGCGACCACCGCCCGTGGCGGGCGCATTCGGTCCATGCTTGTCCGTGTTGGCCAGCGTAAAGGAGCGTCCATATGTGGGCATGCCAATGATTAGTTTCTCCTTGGGTGCGCCCATTTTGACCCACAGATTGGCGGCATTGTCCACCGACAGCTGCTTGCGCCACTCCGAATCCGACGAAGGGGCATAGCTGCAAACAGAGAGAGAGAGAGCTTTGTTAGAGACTAGAAACTGGTATAATTATATTCCCCATCTTGGAGCTGAAGACCTCAAATTCGGGTACTTACAGTGGTGCATTGTGTCCCGTTTCGCGTTCCCATTTGCCGTGGAAATCGTAGGCCATCAAATTGATAAAGTCCAGATAGCTGGCAATGGCGGGCACATCGTAACCGCCGCGAACATTGTCCGGACCGACGGGCACGGCTGCGGAGAGCAGGAGACGTGGCTGCTTCAGCTCCTGGGCCTCGGCATCGAATGCCTCGCGCAGCTCCTTCAGCAACAGCACAAAGTTCTTCTTGTCATCGGTGCCCTTGGGGTACTCCCAATCCATGTCCAAACCATCGAAGCCGCGCTTACGCAAAAAGGGTATAGCCGAATAGACAAACGTTTGGCGCGTGTAGCGTGTGGCCGACATGTCCTTAAACTTCTGTGTGCCAAACGACCAGCCACCAATTGCGAGCAATATCTTTGGGATACAAAAAGTAAGAAAAACGTATGTATATCAAAACGGGATTGCAGAGGGATTTGAACCAGCCATCTCTCTGTTACTGATTCGAATGTCAGGCTCCCAGCTTTAACGGCTTGGGCTGTATGTTGAGGAATCAGGCAGTCGGTCAGTCAGACAGTCAGTCAATCAGTCAGTCAGTTTGTCAATCAATCAATCAAGGCAAGCTAGTATATCTATATAGACTTGATATCGAATCACACTTACCTTCAGCTTGGGATTGGCCTTGCGCAGGTTCATCATGCGCTCGTACAGACCAGGCACATTATCCTTGGTCTCATCGTTCGATTCGTAGGAGCTCAGCTTGCCCTTCTTCAGCCAGCCGAAGGCAAAGATAATGTGCGTGCACAGATCGGCGGGTATATCCTCTGGCACAAACTTGCCAATTTTCACACGATATTGCGACCAGTTGGTATAATAGCACACAATCTTTGGCGTTCCATCGTCCACCTTAGTCTTCTTGCCCTTCAGCGATGAGCCGCTGGCCACGAGCGCGGTGCCGCCGGCAGCCGCTGCTGCTGCTCCGGCAGCTGCTCCACCGCGCAGCTTGGACTTGGAGCGCAGACGCGTTCGGGTCACGCGTGTGGTCGAAGCAGGCTCCTGATCGATGCGCTTCTCAGCGACGGGCGCTGCCGTTGACTTCTTGGAGGTCAACACATTGCTGCGCGAGGAGCTGCTCACCGTGGTGGGACGTCGAAGACGCCGGCGCGTTTTGGCTGCAAAAGAAAATTGATTGAATATATAATAAAAATTATTTATGTTTATTTTTATTTGTTTCCTATCATTTTTTAACTGTAGATACAGCTTTAATGCGTATGTCATTCAGCACTGACCCAAAAAGCTATCAAATGACAGCTGAACATCATTTGCCTCTCAACACACTCGAACATCAATCATCATCAATCATTGACTATCGATGATAGCTCTTGCAACGTCGATCACAAGCACTTGATGGCATATATCAAGTGGCGATTATTTAAAATAAGTCTTGAGCTGTCAGTTAAATTAACTTTGATTATATTCCAGTCCATTTGAAAATGTCTGTCTATTTAAAGTTTTCTTGTTTTAATGAAGATACATGATAATATGTTTACATTAATGTTACTGGCTGTACGTAAATACTTGGGCAATTAAAGTGGCTGTTTAATACCTGTTTTTCGTGAATTTAAAAATGACTTTAAATTGTCGCCAGCTGAAATAACAATGCAAAATTATGGCGAATGTTGCACGTCAGCGTCAGCGTCAGTCAGCTAAAGCGTGCAATTCGCGACATTTCTGCTTAAAACCGGTCCAAATAAATATTTCATCTAGCAGCGGGCCTCTCACTGCGCAAGCCCACACAGCAAAACAAGATAAAATAATACAAAACAAAGACGAAGTGTTCCATTTATGGGCCTCGGCTATACGAATAAGCGCATGCAAGTGTTTCAGCTTTTGCTGTGGGGTTGCCTTGTGCTTATTTTTAAATTGCGTTGTGGCTCGCAGTTCTAGTGCCAGCTAAGTCGATGGCGTTGTATCTGGGGATATAGCTCAGTGGTAGAGCATTCGACTGCAGATCGAGAGGTCCCCGGTTCAAACCCGGGTGTCCCCTAGGTAAACTTTTTGCAAATTATTCGTTTTATCAGCACTTGAATTCAATACTAATAATCTGTTTATTCTATTTATAATTTAAAACATAAACTTGTTGTTGCTTGGCGACTGTAGCTCCATTGGTTGGAGCTAGTAGTGTGGGGATATAGCTCAGTGGTAGAGCATTCGACTGCAGATCGAGAGGTCCCCGGTTCAAACCCGGGTGTCCCCTTGGTAAACATTTTGCTTGTTGCCTTTTGCTTTTATTTTCCCATTTTTTTTAATATAAAAGAAACGGGTGTGGCAACAATTAAAAGGGGCATTTTGCAAGTGTGTTGTTTCACAAAGAAAACAAGAAAATACATTTTTTTTTTAATATTGCATAGGTGTGATAGTTAAGCCAAACTTTTCCTTTGTCTTTTTAAAATGGTACATCGACAAATGCCAATCCATTATAATTATCATTTAATTTCAGTTTATCTGCCTTCATCATTACCGCTCTAATATTGATGAAAGTATTTTGCAGCATTACATCATTTAAATGCACAATCAACTAGCAAAAGGTTAAATATTACCACACAACAGCTTTGAATTGGCTGAATTAAATGTTTAGCCAGCGAGCGTCCGCATGGGGATATAGCTCAGTGGTAGAGCATTCGACTGCAGATCGAGAGGTCCCCGGTTCAAACCCGGGTGTCCCCTGATTTTTTATATTTTATTTTTAATAACCATTCACTGTTTTTTTTTATTCGGACGAGCTTTTTGCTTCAATTAAATAGTATATTTTATCAATTTCAGCAATAATTAGCTGCAAATTAATTATATCAGTATCAATTTATCTTCATTTAAAGTGGTTTTTGTTGTCTTTAATTGCTTAACCAATTTAAAAACTGTTTCGCATGTTCCAAAACATGTTTTCATGATTTATCAAAGCACATAGCACATAACGCAATGTCATTTAGGAAACATGTTGCGGTCTTGCTGTTTCATGATAATGGGACAGATAAAAGAAATCAAAGCACAAAGAAAACAACAATAGCTGTTTAATCAACTTCCGCCTCAATGGAGAGACCAAGTTTGAGGAGGAAACTCCCACACACACACACACTGAATGCTGTGTTAAAATTTTAGCAGTTGTTCTTGGCTAAATTGGCGCTCCTTATGTAAGTGGGGATATAGCTCAGTGGTAGAGCATTCGACTGCAGATCGAGAGGTCCCCGGTTCAAACCCGGGTGTCCCCTTGGTAAACCTTTTTATTGTTATTATTGATCTTAATATTTTTGTTGTTTTTGTTTTCGTCTACTTACTCTGTGCGCTGTCTGTGGAGGGTGCGAGCAATACAATCAGCAGACATATCACAAAGACGAATCGCAGCAAACGCGGCGGCAACTGTGAAAGAAACAAACATAAACATGTTTAACGCAATTAATCAGAGTTATATGTACACGATTATTTTGTTTAAATATTATAAAATGATTTATGTGGGGGCAGGGCACGTCAGGTTTCAGCAAATTACGTGGCACTCTTGACAGCAATGGATTTTAATTTGCCGCCGTGAGAAGGTCAGAGCACGTTCGTCGTTCGTCAGTCGCGGCCCTTCGACCACTCTACACTTCGCTCTCCTCTCCACTCTCCGCTCCGCTCCACTCTCCACTCCAGTTTGTTCACACCGAAGTGGCGCCCAAAAGATTACAAACAAAAGACGCGTTAATGACGCCAAGCGGCCAGCTCTTGACATTGACCCAGTTAACGAGCCCGAGACGGAGACGTAGACGGAGTCGGAGATGTAGTCAGAGTTGGAGTTCAACCACGACCTGTGTCCAAACAATGCGCCTCTTCGCTGGACGGACAGTCGCTTGTCTCGACAACTAATTAAAATTATTTAGAGCTCTTTATTATTCATATGTGAATTGTATTTTTTGTTTGGATTGTGTTGCATCTGAAGCAATTTTCGGTGACATCTTTGCATTAGTAATAACAATGACAATGTCAAATCGAGCAACTTGACGTCTTGACTTTGAATAATATCATATATATATATATGTATACGACCCACACAGCCCAATATCAACCCTACGCAATAGCTTACAAATTTCGTATTGCACGGACAATTGCAAAAGGCATTACAAGCAGGTCTATCATGATGATATTGTCGGGGTTTCTTAAGCATATTTGTGCGCTGCAAGACTTGTTAAAGAAAAAGCTAGAAAACGTATTTATTTATAACTATATGTTAAGCATATAAATAAATTGTTGTTATTGTGCCTTGACGGAAGCAGGCATCTCAGAGATAATAACATTCTGTCTGGAACAAGGGCTTTAGGAAATATCTTATAAATATATTATTTTAACAATTTTTATTAACATTAACAAGCTAATATAAGGTTTAAATGTTATATTACGAGTAAACTATATCAAGCGTCAGTCCGCAAAAGCTAGAAGTTGTTTGGGTTTGAACCCTCACGTAGGTTCAAATGAATAATGTTAAATATGGAAATATTAGGGACTCTTTTTGTGTAGTTCGCGTTAAGTTCAGATACTTTACTACGTTTAATATTGTTTTTGCTTTTACTTCAATAAGCAGAACACTTTCTTACTTGATTTGAACCAGCGACCTCTCGCTTGTTTGTTCAGATGCATTGACTTCTTGCAAAAGCGATTTCTTGGGCAGGTTCATACACCTTTGCACTGGCATGTTAATCTACCTGGGTAACTAGCTGGTAATCTACCTGAATAACTGTTCTTTAAATGGCTTCTTTAAGCTGTTTTCTCTGCATTAACTTGGATTATGATATCATAATTTAACATTTACCTAACTTCTTCAGCGATTACCTGTCAACGGCAGCTGCTTGGCATTCCATTGGCCGAATGCCATTAAGAACACGTTACACAATTGTTGACTGTTGGCTGCCTTTCACCGACAGTTAGAAAGAATTGGCCAAAATTGGCACAAAACGTGCGACGCATTTTGAAAGGGCGCAAACTACAGTTAGAGCCGGACGAATGGACGGGCCCGCCAATTGGCCAAAAGGGGGTCGCATCAAGGTCGCGGCAAATAACACATTATTTATGATCTGGCCCCGGCCATAAGACCATAAATCTGAGAGCTAATAAAATTCTTTGGTCTGGCAGATCTGAGATGCAGCCAAAAGTGAAACTGGTTTAGACAATGCTCCCCCAACCTATTCAACTTATCTAAAATCAGCAAACTTCTCTCGGGCAATTCATTTAAATGTTTTAGCCTCGGCTTGGCCAGCCAAATAAATGCATAAATTAAAAAGCAGAAAAAAAAACAAGAAAGAACAGCAAGCCGAAGATGAGATACCCTTGCAAGCGCTGAGAGAATTGATAAAGAGATTTACAGAAGTAAGAAGTATTTTAAGCTCCCGCAACTTATCTAAAATAAGCAAAGTCTTTTCAGGCAATTCATTTAAATGTTTTAGCAGAAGATGAGATACCCTTGCGAGCGCTGAGAGACATCAGGAGAATTGATAAAGAGATCAAGAAGGGAATGAATTATTTATGCTCCCTTTAACTTATCTAAAATTAGCACAAAACTCTTCTCGGGCAACTCATTCAAATGTTTTAACCTCTACTTAAATTTAAAATGCGCAAGCTTAAAGTAAAGCAACAAAGAACAACAAGCCGAAAGGCAGATACCCTTGCAAGCTTTGATACCCTTGCTCTGAGAGATATCAGGAGAATTGATAAAGATAATTACATACTAAATGACCATATGTTAATACCCTCTAAAAGTGTATACAAGCAAAGAGTTCGCACCAAAATAACATCTGTCGGCTTACAAAAAAGGTTCCTTATTGCGTGAACCGGCAACTGGGAGCTGGAGAGCTGGGAAGCTGGGGGGAGGGGCTGGGAACTGGACCAACTGGTTTTGTGCGGCATCTCGCTCTGGCCGCGGCACGGAAATGAGTTGAGGTGAAAACATGTCTAAATGCCTTTCATTTTCTTCTGTGCGAAAGCGAAATGCCCAGAATCTCCGCCAGTTTTCGATTTCGAGCAAATCATCTTTTGAAGCAACGAACTCGAATCGCGACCAAATCTCGCCACCGATTGCAGAATTACGTGAATTACCTAAAAACAATTGTTGTCCATTTCGGGCAATTGTTGTCGGCGGCGGCGCCATGCACCCAAGTTGCCAAGTATCATTAGCGACCAGAGAGAGAGAGGGAGAGAGAGAGAGAGAGAGTCCAACGGCTCCGCTGGAGCACAGCCAAGTCGTGGTCCGTGGATTTGCTTTGCTATCGGTGCGAAAGCCGCGCCAAGCATTTTTGTGGGTTTGCCGATTACGACAGCAATAAATAAAACCCAATAAGTAATAGACAGAGAGAGAGGGCTAGAGAAAAAGAGGGCGAGAGAGAGAGAGGGAGAGGGAGAGAGAGGGCGAAGCAAACACAATAAGAGACAAGCTAACTGCATTCCAAGCGATAGATTGGCTATTTTTCCGATTGCGCAAAAAAAATGAGAGGAAAATTAAAGAAAAAATTAAGTACGCAGAGAGAGATAGAGAGAGAGTGAGCTCGCCGTGCACATACCCTGTAAGCCTAATCTCTGCTGATGTAAGAGATATTCGCACTTTTAGCTACCCTTGCATAGTCGACAGAGCTCGAAGCCCTGGAAGTGTTTTCTTAACTAAATTCATTTAGTTTTTTGTCACGGGATTATGTATGAAGGATATATTGGGTATATCAAAAATCTATTCGATAAGTTATTCGATAAGTAAGGAAAGTCCTTAAGTGTCGCATATTCGTGGTGAAGAGATCTTGAGAAAGAAAGGTATCTTAAGAAAAAGAGAGATCTTCAAAAGAGATCTTAGAGAACATGTCACAAAATCGATATTTATCGATATGCAAGTGGGCAGTGTTATCGAAAATATGATGAATATCTTCTGCGTAATGAATACGACGCTTTCAAATCTCCAGAGTCTCAAAGAGACGTACAGACTGACCTGGCTACAACGACTCGACACATCATCCTCTTAAAGTACTCTATGCAGTCGCAGCTACCCGCTGCTTGCCGACTACAGGGCATACAAATGATGTTTGCTTGTGTTGCCGTCAGATATATCTGTCGACAGAATATGATCATTTAGTTGGATATGTCGGCGGCTGCACTCGTCGCCGTCGTCGTCGTCGTCGTCGCCGTCGTCTCCACTTCATCTGAAGTCTGAGTCTGTGAAAACGAAATCCTAACGCTCGAGTTTCAAGTGTTACTTCAGCCCACAACAGACATGAAGTGCGCCTTTCGTTTCGCATTCATCGGATATCAAATAAAATATTTTGATCTTTGCAGCTGTCTGCCGTGAATTTTCACTTGCACGCAAGAAAGCGCATAAATTGCAATTTATTTGCATACATTTTACACATTTTATTTATTTGATTTTGCTGCTTACTTTTTTCTTTTTTCTTAACAATTGCGTTTGTTGTGCGCTCTTTTAGTATTTTCAGCATGCGATGCGAATTGCGCAAAAGCTGCATTAATCATGCTTCGCTGCCTCAGTCGCTGCCTCAGTCGCTGCCGCAGTCGCTGCCGCAGTCGACGTTGGCGCGTTTGTCGCCTAAGTCTTTCGTTTATGGCAACTGCATTCGCTTGCATTTCGTTGGCTCGCTTTGTATTTGTATTTGAAATGAAATTTATTGAAATTTTCGTTTAGTTTAGCTCGACGCTAAGCATTTAATTAAGCCGAATGCCTTTTGGCTTGACCGAAATTCAGCTCAAGGTGAGGCGCACAAACAAAAATAATACAAAAAAATAAAAATATAAAATAATATTAAGAAAAAGCAAAAAGTTAAAAAACTCTACTCAAAATGGAAAAAAAGAAAACTTGCGGCAAAGTTGGCGACACGCGCGAGTTGTTGACGCTCTGTGTGTGTGAGTGTGTGCATGTGTGTGTGTGTGTGTGTGTGTGTGTGTTGTGTGTGTGTGTTGTGTGTGTTTGTGTGTGTTGTTTGTGTGTGTTGTGTGTGTGTGTTGTGTGTGTGCATTGGCTTAACGGGCTTTAATAAGTCAGCGGTCATAACTGTTTGGCAACAGTTGTGTTGTTTCTTTAGCTTGGCTTTTAACAAAAGGTCTGAGGGGTTTGGCAAACCTTTTGCATTGTGCTTTTCGTGTTTTTCCTTCTCGTTTGGGCTCGCCTTACAATTCAGTTAATATGCGCGCACCTGTCCTGACCAGACGACCTTGCGCAATCTGGCCAAAGCCTCCGTTAACGCAAACAAGTTTCGGCTTGGAGACAGGCAGCCACACACACACTCGCACAGACACATGCAGCTTATGAGTCAGTGCTCATTAAGTGCAGCAGAAACTGGTTCACTGACCAATTAGAATAATACTAAAAAATTGCGCACTTCCAAACTGGCCAAAACGAGCTGCGAGCTCGAATTACCTTTACGATTCTGAAGGAGCTGGGTGTGGAGCTGCTTGGGCTTGGGCCAGTTGCCAGTTTGCCAGTTACTTCCTGCTACAGCATAGCCCTGAAGCGGCCATTGGCATCAGACTCCTGCTGATACATATATACATACATACATACATATATATATGTATATACATATATATATGCACATTTTTCATGCTGTTTATGCTTAAGAGCCCGAGTGCCCTAGTCGAAAGGCGCTGGACTTGTAGATACCCTCAATCCAGCCGAACATTCTGGCTACTTCCAGGCTAACATAAACAAGGCACACATGAGACTAAGCTTCTTCTTCCCTTAGCTCCTTACTTTATATATAGGATATGCTTTCTTGATTAACTTCGGTATTCATAGTCTGATCTTTGTGAAGTGAAGAAGGCTTGCTTATGACATAGAAAAGTCTATATAAACCTATGCACAAGGCTCTACTTTCAATAATAAGTTCTGATGGTTCTTTACTCTCAAAAGTAAAATGTTCATCATCTGTATATGCTTAACAAGAAGCTAAACGCCAAGTTGGCTGTGTCTAAAGCCTATACATTTCGAGCTAAGCCCAAGAAAACTCCACTCAAAATCGATATTTATCGATATTGTGGAAAAAGGGATAGATATCTATAGGGTAAGGGGAAATATTTTACCTTCCCGCAGCTGGACTTGGTTAAATCGACGCGCAGCTGCATTCTTTCGCCTGTTACAAAGCAGGATACCCGTGTTGCCCAGTTTTTTAATGGGTATTTGCACTGCAGAACCGTGGCTAGTCAGCTATTTAGTGGGTTAGGCCCACGCACCCACTAAAATTCTGAGATGCGACAGATCTTTTGTTATGTTTCACTTTTTTAAATGCCTTAAACGTGCGCCCGGCCCGCGGCTGTGAGTCAGCCGCGGCTTGAAGTCGTTTGGAGCTGAAGAGTCGGGGATCTGAGGAGCTGTCTACATAATTGTGGCCATTCTGATCTCTGAGAGATCTCAACGGTTGAGTGCACACAACTTCCGTTCCACTGCAGAACTGTCTTGTGAATTGTTGGCTGCTGTGGCAGCGTTTCCTACAACTTGTTCATAATGTCAATAAAATTTATGTCCGTTTGTTTGCAGCGACCAAAGCCAGAGCTGGGCCTCAGTTGCAGTTCACATTATGTTATTTGTCTGGCCTCGTCAAGAATTTGGCAATTTGTCAGTGTCACATTAACGTAAATGCCGCTTTTATTTCCAGTTTTTCGTTTCCCTCTTTGTTTTTTTGGGAACTCGTGTTGGCCACTTTAGCGGCAAACACACTTTTGATTTCAGCTGGCGCAACAAAAGACTTAAGCCACAAACCGCATTTATAATCGACACGCTAATTGAACTTAACGAACTGGAGAGCTCATAACGCCTCGACAGCTGTTCCAGCGAGAATCCCCAAGCTGTTGACTAGACTTTCTAGGCTTGGACTAACAAACTTCCTCTGGAATTACTTGGACTTCTGAGTGTGCAAAGTTCTTGCTTCGGGGGATTGCCCTGTATCGCAAGCCTCGCCATATTTTGATTCTGATTCTTCTTTCACTTTCTTAAATAACTTCTTGTGATTTGTTAGTCAGCAATTGGGTAAGTCTTGATTGGCTTTCAATTGCGATTATCAGTCCAAGCAGTCAGGATATAACTTTGGAGTGGAGTTGGTTATAACACATTTGAATTATTTCTCATTAGTAAGAACCTACATTCCAAATTTGGTGTCTCTAGCTACTAGAAACCACAAGATATGCCCCAAGGGGAGATCGGCAGCTTTTGTGGCATTCAAGTGTGGCTTTCTTTCCAAGAAGCTATGATATAACTATGCAAGTGGGTTGGTTATAACACAACTGACTTATCTTTAATCTTCAGGTGTTATATGAGAACTTGCATACCAAATTTTGTGTCTCTAACTCTAATAGTCTTCGAGATTTGGGCTATAACTTCGAAATGGAGATAGTTATAACAAAACTGAATTGTTCGCTAACTGCATATGCTATATAGGGAACTACATACCAAAGTTTGGATGTCTAACTCCTATAATCCTCGAGATATGCTCAAAAAACAAAGGCAGGCAATGGAAATGTATAGATATATGAAAATATGGATATATATAGATATATATCTCCCCATCTCTCTCTCTCTCTCTCTCTCTCTCATCGAGAAAACGGGTCACAAATTTCGCAGCTCCAGCTCTTAGCTTCTTTTTGCAATCAACCATATACCATATATTCATTGCCTTGATGCAGCTTCTGCGTTCAGCTTGACTCCACCTTAAACATTATAAATATTATTTATGACCAGAAACCCTTTAAGCCATGTTACCTAACTAATTGGTAATTATGATAAAAACTTAATTGTTAATTTGTTATAAATCATATCTAGGCAAGATATTGCCATGGATGCGGTTAGGTTAGTTTCTGCGCTACGCTGCGCCTCAAATGTCATATTTTCTTTCTGGTTTCACATGCATTTCTGATGAGAGTTAGGGGCGTGCAGCACAAAACAACAATAAGGAACTGGCCCGCAGTCCCGGACATTATGTCATGAGCTTGTACAACGGCAGCAGCAGCCGCCCCCTTATGTAAAACGTATGCGCTTTTATTAATAAACAAAGCGACAAAGAAAACCGAAAAAACGAAGAAAAACAACGACGAGGCACAGAAGAGTGAAACTTTGTGTTTATACCCATTGGAAATGCAAAAAGGGGTATGATGATTGTCTAAGGTGTATGCAAAAGGCAAAGGAAGGCCTTTTCGAGGCTACAATGTATTTCGTTCCTTGATCAGCAAGGATTAGGTTTATATCGAGAACCTTAAGAGCTAGAGACTTGATAGCTTGAACCTAGCTCTTGCTGTTGCCCAAGCTGACCAAGTTACTTTTGAATCATCTTCAAAATTGCCTTCCTGCCTTTATATCCAACCAAGTATTTCAGTTCTTGATCAGCATTAACAGCCTGGTTTATCTAGGTTTACTCGAGAACCTTAAGAGCTAGAGACTTGAAAGCTTGAACCTAGCTCTTGCTGTTGCCCAAGCTGCCCAAGTTACTTTTGAATCATCTGCAAAATAACTTTCCTTCCTTTATATCCTATCGAAATCTCGTTCCTGTGAACATATCTCTGAGCTTATAGAGCTCTAGATATCTATGTATATGCCATATAGATGCCATATATATGCCATATAGATGCCATATATATGCCTCATCTCACTTTTTAGATACCTCTTGCTTACAAATTGTTGGAACTAAGGGACACAGTTTTGTGCTCAGGAATGTACACTCATTGTAATCCCATATATATGCCATATAGATGCCATATATATGCCATATATATGCCATAAAACTCTTAAGCCGATCGGACTGTAAGAACCGAACTTACTCAAGAGCGCAATTCTCATAGGATAGAAGCTAAGTTCAGCTAGAGAAGGATACCAGCCACATCTTAAACTCGTGTAAGTATTCCTCTTGTACGTATATAGAGAAGGAAGGGTATTTGCCGGTCGGTCTCGCTCAACTAGTTCACTCTCACTTCCTCGCAAAAGCTGAGTTAAGCTAGAGAAGGATACCAGCCACATCTTAAACTCGTGTATCTTGTATATATCGAAGAAAGGGTATCTGCCAGTCGGTCAATCTCAACTATTTCACACTCACTTCCTCGCAAAAGCTGCCTGCGTTAGTACATGTACTAAGTAGAGTCTGTGCATGGACACATTATGTATTTGCCATTGTTCAACTTTAACCTTTTGGGCCAAATCAAAGACCAACAACAATAAACCAGTTTGCCGCGTCGTGTGTTTCTTTTCGTATATATAATTACCTAAACAGTATACAGATATTCAAATTGAATGACGTCTCGAGGCTGGCCAGTTTATAGAGCGGCTAACGCGGTTTATGGCCTAGACGGCAAAACGGTATTAAGTCAAACGTTTTTTTTTATCGCTTTGCCAGCTGAATTTATGGCCAAAACACAAAATACAGCCAAATGTAGATGAAGTTAATTGCGGCCGGCGGAAGGGCCAGCAAATGAAATGGAAATAGATTGAGGCGAAGCAAAAAAAAATATATACAACAAATTGCATTTACAGTTAATTAGTTTAATTATGAAGTGGTCAAAAATAGCCAAGAAAACAAAAAAAAGTATGTGAAAAGTTGCCAAACGCGAGGCAAAAATCAAAAAACAACAAAACACAAAAAACTTAAACATAACACAAAATGTGTTGTGCAACTCTTTGAAAGTTCGATATAGCCCAAGATAACAGATGTTCGTATATATACACACATACATATACATATATACTTATTTTCATTAGCAGCATTTAGCTGGGGCAGGGGAGAGGGGCGGGCGCGGTGCCTCAATGATTTTGCCTGATAATGATTCGATTTTTTTGATACTCAACTCGAGCTCTGGCGATTATGTTTGTCGCCTGGCCTGCGGCTATATCTTCTGTATAATATATGTAAATCGATTTTGTTTTTCTTCTTTTTTTTTTTATATAACAATGAAACGAGTTTAATTTCGACTGCGTTTTGTGTGTTGATTAAGCAGCCCTCGTTTTCGTTTTGTATACACACACACGCTTATGTAGCTCTATGATTTTTGTTAAACTCAATACCCTTTGAAGTTGGTTGATGGGGGTATTATGGTTTTGGGCTTGCGTTTGTAACAGGCAGAGCGAAGCATCTTTCACGTTTTATATGTCGATCGAGGCCTGTCTCTTTGTCAAATCTTAAAGTTCTTTTCGATAACTCCATTCATTTTCATAATTTCGATACAGGTTGATAGAGTTTAGCATATGCCTTGGCATAGCTCGAGGATTATTATAGCTAGCTACACAAAACTTGGTATGCATACAATTTTGTATGCCCAATTTAAGACCTGAAAATTTAACAAAGATCGGACTGTGAGAACCGAAGTTAATAGGGAATGCCTTTCCATGTCAAGCATTCGGGGCAAAGGCAGCAGAAGAGGGAAGCTAGAATCTCGCAGGGTACAGGGTATCTTCTGGTCGTGCCAACCTTAACTCTTATTTATTTTGGCTGCTTTTGTTTTGCTTGGCTTTTGTCGTCCAGCAGCTGGACAACTGATTGATATATTTGTGCCCATAATTAGCTTTATTTGTTTATTTTGCTCCACTGTCGTTTGGCATTGAGAAGTTGTTGTGCGCGAGTGTGTGCGTGTGTGTGTGTGACAATTATGCGACAAAATCCAAGCAAAGTTAGTTATTTAAATGTTTAAGCAAATGGTTGATTTTGTGCGCACTTCCTGTTCGAAGCAGAAGGTTCGTTGCCTAAGTCTTTTGTTTCGCTTGACTTAAATTTGACTTGTCTTGAGTTTACTTTGGACGCGCAGGTAAATATTGATAGGTAGATAGATAAACATAAATATACATTGTCTATAAACTCGAATTACTGTCAGCAGCTGGCTTTTAATAGTTCAATAACCAATTGATGCATTCGCAGTCGCATTCGCAGTCGCCTCTCCAAATGGATTTATTTTGCTGCCTATGCAAATTTATTGCACACACAAATCAGCATAAAAGTGAATTGTGTTTCTTTAGAGTGTGTGTGTGTGTGTGTGTGTGTGCGTGTGTGTGTGTGTGTGTGTATTGTTTAAACTGCGGCACAAACAATTGAGCTGCCCACTCAGCTGCAGCTCAGCGCCAGCATTCAACTGCAGCTGCAGGCCGCCTGTCAGGGCTAGGCCAAAGTAATTGTGACTCGCGTATCTCAGATAAAATACAAAAATCAAATGACGAATATTGAATACTCTTTAAGTATACATGCTAGCAACTATTTTCAGGCAGAAGTCAAAATAGTTTCTCCTGATTTTCACTTTTCCACACATATTCCACCTCAACTATCTTTTACCTCCCATCTCCAGTTACATTTTACACAGATATTGGGAAATGTGTTTAAAGTCTTTCAAAGGGACTTGGTTTTACGTTCATTTAAGCTTTCATTCACGCAAATTTCATCCCAGTGGAATGCATGTTGAATAAGACTGTGAATCACGTCTTAAGTGAAACTTCATAAAGATATTTCGAAGTGAGTTTGAATCGGAAACTGCATCACATTCCATCCCTGACTCACATTTCCAATAAGAAGGCACTTTGCTTCTCTTAAACTATTTTTTATAAAGATATTTCAAAATGGATATGAATTCCAACTGATATTAAAGAAGCAAACTTTCCTTTAACCCAGTTCCACGCCTTTTCCACACTTGCAGGTGGAATTGTCCAAAACCATTTTCATCAGATAAACTACAGGCAACATGTCAGCTTCTAGTTCCAACTCATAGCAAACATGCGAAGTTTCATTCAACCCAGTTCCACGATTTTTCCACGCTTGCAGGTGGAATTGCCCAAAACCACTTTAATTATATAAGCTACAGCCAAAATCTCAGCTTCTAACGCCCCAATTCGACTGTTTATATTGCTAACTATTCTTCACATGTCTATATATAAGACTTGATATTACAGAAATACCCTTTGCAAGGGTATGTTAAAAATATAAAATATAAATAAATAAAGTAAGTGGCTGTCAGCAGCAGCCGTCAATTAAAGCAGCCACATTCTAGTCAGCATTTTTGTTGTTTTGATTTTGAAGTTGCATTTTATAATATTTTGTTGCATGTTATGGGGCCTGACATTTCATATATGTATGTATGTCTGTATATATGTAATAAGTGTAGTATATGCTTTCCAGATATATGGTTTCAATATGCCTCATATTACGCATACGCAGAGTTGGCCCGCTGTCAACTTCCGTTGCTGCCTTTTGCTTGTTTTTCGGGAGAAAGTCTGTCTCCCATGCAATGTGCAATTATTAAAGCTGTGTGTGTGTGTGTGTGTGTGTGTGTGTGTGTGTGTGTGTGTGTGTGTGTGTGTGTGTGTGTGTGTGTGTGTGTGTGTGTGTGTGTGTGTGTGTGTGTGTGTGAGTGTTTACTATCTACTTTTTTCCAAATGTAAACACATGGCGGGGGCCACGTAAAAGTCAACTCGTTATTTGAATTGTTTGTTTCACAAACAAATTCTGTGCGAGTGTTCACTCAATTGTCAAGCTGTGCGCTTCAGTCAAATGAAAGTGAGAGTTTTTCGGTTAAAGCAACAACAACAACAACAATAACAACAACAAACGGCTGCACATGTCAGTCACGCTTGTCGATGCCGCGTCTATTGACGGGGCTTTCGGGGCCTGTTGGGGGCGTGACAGGCAGCGGGGCGCGGCGCGGCGCAGGGGCAGTTAATTAACAAACGCAAATTGTTGTAAAGGCAATGAAAACTTTTGCTTCGTTGCCAATTAACATTTAACATTAGGTTGCGTGAGGGGGAATGGGGGGATGAAGTGGGGGAGAAGCTAACACGACCTGCTCCATATACGAGAAGAATTGCAAAACAATTGCTTAGAAACTGAAAGACTTATTAATAATCATAAATAATGTATTCTCCAACTTCATTTTCTTATTATTTTTACCACATGCTAACATTTGACATTATGATTGCAGAGCGGTTCGTGAGGAAGGCCCGAAAGAACTGATCCATGTGCCAACAAATTAAAATACAATTGGCCAGAAATCAAATAATTTATAATATTAATCATTTATTTATAAGGCAAACCCAATTGCGGGGTTTGTTGCTTATTCCGCATGTTAAAATTTAACTTAATGTTGAAAGAGAAGCAGAATTTGGCATGCACTTGTCTAGAAACCAAAAAGTTTCTAATTAAAAGTAATTTATAAGCCAAAGTCAATTGCGTTTTTTTCCAGAAAGTTCATTATTTTGTTCCCTAGTCTAAGCACATGTTAAAATTTAACATGAAGAGTATTTTAAAAGACAGGCAAATAATTAATAATGTTAATTAATCATTTTCAAGCCCAATCCAATTGCATTTTCATTGCATTTTTCTATAATTTTCTAGCTACTTTTGTCCACATGTTAAAATTTAACTTCATGTTGCGGAAAAGGTTTGTGGCCAGCCGAACTGGAATACAATTTTCTAGAAACCAAGTAATCAATAATAAAAATCAAGTAAATTAGGCAAATCGAATTCAGTTTTTTTCGGATATTTCGACAAAATTTTTTGCCTAACTTTTCCTCATGTCAAAATTTAACATGAGCATGATTGAAGTAGGTTTCCGCAGGGGAAGCTTAACAGATCTATTTTATGGTAAAGTTTTCTAAAATTTGTTTTGTTTCTTTCCACATGTTTCGAGACGTCAACTGCGAACTCGTTGCGCGCATTTCGAACCTAATTTTTTTTTGTTTTTGCGGGTTTTTCAATTAATGCGAGACCAGTTTTTGGGCCGCTTGGCCAACGATTTGCCAATAGACGACGACGACGACGACGATTGAGTGGCCGCTGTTGTAGGTTTTAAGTTTTTTTAGTTTTTGGTTTTTCCTTTTGCAAATATTAATTGTTGTAAAATCACAAGCACACACACACACACACACCTAGCTAGAGAGACATGTGGAAAACTAGTTATTGTTGCCAGCGACTTTTACTTGAATGCGCCAAATTGAGGCGTGGCCAGTTGGCGTGCTGGCTGCCTGCCTACCTGGCTGCCTGCCTGGCTGGCTGGCCATAATGGCAATAATGGAAATCGCAAGAAAGAAAAGCCTGCGCCAAGGAAGTAAAAGCTAAGCTTTTATGGCTTGCAAATGGCCGTTGGAAAAAAAAAAACAAAAAAAAGAAGCGAAATGAAACCGAAACCGCACGGCACAGAATGTTGTATGTACATTCATATTTGTATAGCCATTGTCTTTGACAGGTTTGCCTTCAACTTCGGCTCAGACAGCAGCTGTGACTATAATTCCAGTCAGCCAGTCGGAGAGTCCGTCTGTCTGTTTGTCTGTTTGTCTGCCCCCCTGTCTGTCCCTGAGTCCGCGAGTCATTCTGTCCCTCTGTCTGTCGGACGTTCTCCCAGCTATGCTGAACATTCGTTTTTCCGTTCGCTGACTTTCAATACACACGTTTTTTTTCCTTCTATTTGTTTTTTATAGTTGTGTTTTTTTCTGTTGTTCTAGAGCTTGGCATGGTTTTTGTTTTGTATGCATGGCTGTGGTAAATATGATAATTTGCTTTGTGCTCATAGTTCTTGGTGACACACTTATCACTCACCATTTTTCTTTGCAGCTGTATGTCTGTATTTCTTATACACCTGATCAATAATCGCTTCGGCGTGCACTATGAACAAAACTCAAATGTTGCCACTACACTGCAGGCCTGGCTCAGATATATATATATATATCTATATATATTTTTATTGCGGGTCGCTCTGCTTAGTCACTTTGTTGGTAGCACTGGAAATATATGCATATATTCAACTCCTGGCGGGCACTTTTGGTGCGTCTTAACCGTTACTCGCTGCGAACTCGCACGTTGGACTGAAAAACTGAAACTGATTTGTGCGCAGCCGCGGCCAACCGCAAAGACAACGTCAACAACAGCAGCAGCAGCAGCAGCAGCAGCAGCAGAGACAGCAGCAGAGGTAACAACAACAACAACAACAGCTCAAAGCGAACGGCAAATTGAGTGAGGTTGTGGCCCCCTCTTGGGCTTGAAACATGCTCGGAGATTGCGTTGCGAGCGACCACGTCCGAGCGCCAAATACGAGCAACGGCAACGGCAACATAAACACTAAAACAAGTAACACGGCTTCAGGCGGCAACGACTTGCAGATACTCTGCTTTCTGTGCTCTGACATATATTCGAGAAACCTTCTGGACATGCGCTTAACACAATCACACTCACACATACACAGTTACGCGAACGTGCTGCTTCTTGACTTAACATCAAAGTTTTCGTGCATGATTTCGGTGCTTATAGTCCGATCCTTATGATACTTTTTGGGGCTTCAGTATAGCATACACAAGTGTATGCCCATTGACACTTACAAACCCATCCCTTGGCAGCTATCAGACACACGCTACATATGTATATGTATGTATGTATACAGGTAACACACGCTGTGACAAGCTTAGAATACACTTAGTTAGGGTATTCGGGCAACAAAACAACAGTTGTTTCTGTGCGCTGCATGGAAAATTTGTATTTTTTGCTGCGTTGCTTTTGTGCAGCTCTTTCGCTGTGGCCCACTCAAAAGACTCAGGCAACAAACTGGCCGCTGTTAACGGCTAAGCTAACAGCGCTGTTAAGTTAACAGCGCGGGCTGCTAACAGCTGGCAGCTGTCTGCTGGCAAGGATTGATTGCACACAAACTATCAAATTTTGTAAATCAAACAGGTTTTTTTTGGTTATTAGCATAAACACACGAAGAGGCAACTGTGAAATGCAAATTTGAATTATGATTAACAAAATATTTCTGTGTAAGTTAATAAATGAAAATGAAATATGCATATTTATATATTTACGAATTTCACACGTTAGAAAGCCAGGCATGTTAGTGTGTGTGTGTCCAATTGGAAACGCTTGCCAAAGTCCAGCTGGCCGATTGGTCAGCAGCACACAGGGTAGTCTACAGTCAAATGCTCAAACGAAAGCGAAAGTCAACTCGCCAAAGCCGGCAACAGCTGAGTCTTGGGGCCCCACGTTCTCTTCACCCGAGTCTGAATTTGAGTTCGAGTCTGGATTTTGGCGCTTCTAATGCTTGTGCGAGGAGCGGTTCCTTGGGCCGCTTCTCACGCTTTGCATGCCATAAATTTCACTGCCTTTCACTGTAAATCATTTGCGGCACTTAATTGTGTGCATTTTAATGCGTATTGCGTGCCATTCGCAATCAGCTTGGTTTTTTTTTGCCGCTGCAATTCTGTGCCAGTTTTCAGTTTTCACAAGAAAAGCGGCAGAAACAGCAGCAGCTCGATGAGAAATGGAAATGCAACGCTCTGTTTAACATGACGGTAAAATTTCACGCCAGCCATAAAGGCCAGTGCAAGTGCGTATTGCACAGACAAATAAGTATAAATATGTATATATTACCCGTCTTTGCCCGACCCATGTTGAAAGATCAAACTGCATTCACAGGAGAAAAGCTCAAACTTTCTGAGAGAGCTTTAGATGAAAGAACTTCGAATAGCTCACCCTTTATACATACATGCAAGCGAGCATTACCCGTCTATGCCCGACCCATGTTCAAAGATCCAACTTTATTCACAGCAGATAAGGAGATAAGTTCGAACATTCTGAGAGAGTTTTAAATGAAAGAACTTCAAATATCTCACATAAATCTTATTCGTAGTTCGCATAAGTTTTTAAAATCGTACGTAACACTCGATTCTGAAATTCGAATGACTTAATCTCGGGAAATTGAACTCTGATTTTCGAATGATGTAGCTTGTAGAGCTCGTAGGAAGGGGGGTTCGGCTCAAAAATCGAATATTTTTCACTCTGAAATCGAATATTTTTCACTCTGAAAGTCTTTCACAAGTCTTGCAAGGTTTTCTAAAGATTCGACTTCAGTTTGTTCCATTTATGGACAATGTAAGTTAAGCTAGTTGAGAGTCTCGGATGATATACCTTTCTTTGCTTGCACAAATGGGGAGCTTCGCATGGAATGCAAACAGAAATATAATACAAATGTTTAAAGATCTTCGAAATATTGTCAATTCGATTCTAATATTCATTCATAATAACATTCTAAAAACTTCTAGAGACTTTCATGATACTGAAAGAACACATCCTACCCAGCTCGAGCTCAAGGAATTAAACTTGAATGCAATTAATGCGCCTTGCCCAGAGTTTTGGCCGTTTAACGAGTGCTTTGACCTGCGTCCAGCTTGGCGGCCATTTTGGCCAGTTGTGGCTTTCGAAACCGTTATACCAATTGAATATCAAATCGGGCAACTCTTAACCTTCGCTGCGAGCGCGGCTGCGCGACACTGCGCAGTCCGCAGCGGCAAGTTCGTGTCTTAAGTCTTTTGTTTTTACACACAAATTGAAAGTGAAATTTCATTGTTGTTGTTGTTGTTGTTGTTGTTGTTATTCTTGCTGCCCGCTGCTGTTATTTTGGTAATTGTTGAAAAAGAAAGGCACTCTCAACAACAACAACAACAATAACAACAACAACTTATGCTGATAAGAAACGTGATTTAATTTTTAGTTGAAAATTATGAAAATCATATGTTGGCAGTTTTCACTTTTCGTTGGCCTTGTGGTTAACCCTTATAGCCACAACAACTGGGCGTCACTTGATATTCCTTTGAATAGCTTTTAACATAAACGAAACATATATTTATTGAAATGCGTTTAACCTGAATGAAGCACAGGCTGAAATATTTGCTGCAGCTTCTGTTTGTTGAAAAGTGAGCAATGCAATGAAATGTTGGGAAAATTGATTTACAAGTGAGGGAAATAAGTGGCCACAGTTGGGATGATCAATAAGTGATCAAATTTTGGATAAGCATCTTGCTTGCTCTAAGCTTGAAAGACCGGGATGTGATGAGCGCCAGACAAGCAAACGAGAAGTCGCCAGTGCAAACCCAGCACCAAGTATCAATTTGTATATTTCTTTCTTCGATTTCGTTGAGAACGAAAAAGCGCGTGGAGGGATTTGCATCTGTCTGTGCATCTGTCCCAAGCAACGCCGGGTTATATGCTCTACTGTAATCTTTAACATATTCTTTAGCTTGTATAGCTTTTGGCACCTGCTTTGGTTAGGGTACACACACTTCGCAGTTCACTTCGCTGCTCTTGAAATAGGTTTCGCTTCCTTGCATTGTTGCGTCGCTGCCTCAAAATAAAGTCGCTTTCGCTGGACCTGAGTCTCAGCTTGACTTGGCTGTGTGCGCTTGTTCACCCGGTAGTCGGGTTTTCGGTCGTTCGCAGTCTCCCTTGTCAGATTAGATATGGTGCGCGCCTTAATTACAATATGATTGATGATAGGCCAAGGCTTGACATGCGTCTTGTTTCTTTGTTGTTGTTGTATGCTACCGGATGTGTTCTATTGAAATCAAAAGCTTTTATGCAGACCTTTTGATACGAGCAACAAACGACATCCACGGTGAGTTTTGAGCTTCGACCAAGGTATGATAGTCACATTTCGAAAGCATAAATGTGGAATCGTTGTATAACCTAGGCGAGAGTGGATCCTAAGTCCATCTGTCTGTCCGTCTGACTATTCGACGCTCGGAATCTTGCTTTCAGAAGATGCAAAAGCTGCTGAGTTCGAGGCATATTCTCGTATAATATATGATAATGTGATGTCACCTCAGATTCATAGGCTTAAAAATCAATTCCCTTCCATGATTTAATAAGCATAGCTTGATTATAAGAGCTAGATTTATCAATCTTGGAATGTAGCATGACAATATCTCTATATATAAAACTGATTGCCCTGAATGGCATACTGATATGTTGACTGACGGACAGACTGACTGACTGACTGACGGACTGACTGACGGACTGACGGACTGACTGATGGACTGACTGATGGACTGACTAACTAACTGACTGACTGACGAACTGACTGACTGACGGACAGACTGACGGACAGACTGACATACTGATTGACTGTCTGACGGACGGACTAATTCTTGATCAACGCACAGCCCATACCGTAAGAACTAGGAAATTTTGAAATATTCATTTTACTTACCTTATCTGATGCAGTTGCACAAAAAGGGAAATTCCACTCGCATGTGTTAAAAAATCGCGAAAAACGTTTGTATGAAACTTTATTGTTTACCTTCCGATCGGCCTCAAACTCATTTTCAAACAAAATTGGATCAAATTCATTTTAGGTGTGTTTCGCAATTTTTTTGTAAATCCATTCCTCCTTGGTGGAAAATGTAGAACAGTGTGAAACTTTTCGCAGAGTCCAGGCATTCGTGGTAGAAAAGCGATTTAAAGTCTTTGTGGGCGAAGTTGAAAGTTTGCATATGTATGCCTTTTAGTACATAGATGTATGCTTGCTCTGTACGCATGCTTGCTCTGTTTGTATACATACATACATACACACAGACATACATACATACATACATACATACATACATACATACATACATACATATGTATGTACGTACATATGTACATACATACATACATACATACATACATACATACATACATACATACATACATACATACATACATACATACATACATACATGCATACATACATACATCTACAAACATACATCTACTTACCTGCCCCTCCTCCTGCTCCACCTCCTCCTGCTCCGCCGCCTCCTGCTCCACCGCCACAACGCTTCCTGCCTTGATGAATTTCAGCAAGGTCTACTTAAATTCTTGAGAATCGAGGAGGAGAGCACTTGGCAGAAATTCGTTTTATTTAAGTTATAGTGTAATAAGCTTGGTCTGCGTTTGGTATTCGAACACAAACATGCATGCATACATATATATGTACATAAATGCTTACATCTATACATGCATACACTAACACACACACACAAAACTTGTCATATACACATGCATATATGTATGTATGCATTAATTACATACATAAATACATGCATGCTTACATATATGTTTGAATGCATGTCCGCATATGCACACATAGTGCATGTCTGCACACATGTATATATATATGCATGCATGTTTGTTTGTATTTATGCTTGTATGTATTCACAAGAAAATATAGTATTAGTTGAATCGTAATTTGTTACTCTTGTTTATGCTTGCTGCTGCTCGAAAGCGCCTGCTCCGACTTCTCGACCTCCGCAGCAGCTGCTGGCGGCTCGACGGCAGCATTTGACACCAAGCTGCGAATGTCACCCAATTCGTTGAATATACCGAAGGAAATTGGCACTGAAGGTAAGCCAGGTAAGCCGCTGCCTGTGCAAACTGGACAACTTGGGGCACTAGTTGGATAGGATTAACTGAAATGGAGCTTTAGCAAAAGACGGAAGACTTACCCGCCCGCGAACACGGCAGCTGCTGTCCTAGACGGATAAATCCTGTTGTACAGGCACAGCAAGCGATGGGCCACATACAGGATGGGCAGGAGCAGCACGCCACAGATCAGGACGCCCAGCCAGAAACCATTCTAAGGCGAAAAGGAAGATAAACAAGTAAATAAATAAATAATAATAACAAGCTGGTATTCCAAGTCCAAGGTAGTCCAAGTCCTAATCAAATGTTTCCCTTAAATCTGACCACAGAGAGAAACCTCTCGAGGCGGATTCATGCAACCGATTTCCGAGCTTTTTTCACGCTTGTGGGTGGAATTTCCGAAACCCTCGTCTAAGCGAACGCGTTTTTCACAAGGTGTTGGGGCTTTGCGTCAATCAGTCGGTCAGGTGTGACATGTGATCAGCTTACCAAAGGATCAACAAGACGATGACAGATCAGGTCCACACCACGGTAATATATGTAGGCAAGTGGAGCGCAGCGTCCGACACTATTATGACAGAGATTGACGACCATTTCAGTATAGTTGGCGACCTCATCTTCAACGAAAACCGACAGATTCTGGCGCAGAACATTGACAAATTGTTCGGAATTATTTCTTAAGTACAATTCGGAGACATCCGCCAATTTGATTAGCTTCTCGATAGACTCGCCGAACGGGCTGTCCTCGTACAGTATAAGTCTATCGATCTCGAGTAGTGTCTCGGTCATTTTGTTGAGAGTAGATTCAAATCTATCAGCGAGCTCTTTCTTATAATTCTCCAAGGCATAAATCTGGTTCTCCACGGCGACTTTCACCAAATCGTAGATACCCCAAATGGTGTGCAGGTTGGATTTAAGTTCTTGCAGCTGATTGATCACTCTGGACAACTGGACGGGCGCCACCATTTTGCACAAATGCTTTAGGAATATCGAACTGTGGTAGTCTGACAGTTCGGTTGTCGCCGCCTCATGTAGAATGTTCACCTCATGCTGGGTGAGCAACTCAAAGGTGGAGATGCTCTCTGGAAATATGGTTCCATTTGGCGTTCGGTGAACTCCGATAACTTCTATGCGCACCAGATTGTTGACATCGTACAAATTGTTGCTCTGCAACAGATTGAAGATCGTATCGTTTGCCGCGCACGCCTCGATGGCAGACGAGATGCGTAACGGCAATGCCAGTTCCGAGTTCGACTCATTTCTGGGAAAATACCGCTGCAGATCGATGGTCGCATCCATTTGGCGGAAGAAATCGTTCTTTGTCTGATCCCGCAACGGCGCACAGACGCCCTGGTACGTGACCAGGCCAAAGATAAAGTAAATTAGGCCAACCAGCAATATGGCCGACAGCACGCAGAAGATCATTATTATGGCGCTGTGTACAGGAATGGAGACATATTATCGACGCCTTTTTGTTTGCGTTAGCTCCTCCTTCCATTCCACTTACAAAAACAGGAAGATAGCTCCGGTGCCCTTGCTACAGAAGATCGCGGCCTGGCTATGTCTGACGCGTCCAAAGCAGCCGAATATCAGCGCAAGGATAAGCATAAGGAGTAACTGAAAGGAAATACATTTTGTTAGTCTAACTGACACACTTACAGGATTCGAACCAGCACATTTAATGCTACAATACTTACGATTACCAGCATCACGCAGACAAGTAGATTGAAGGCCTTGCGATAGACGCCGAACTTGTGTACGACATCTTCGAGCGACTTGGCTCCCCTGATCGTCTCCAAGTGAACCTTGCTTATCACGGAATCAATGAGATTGCGCATATATTGGGCCTGGTTGCGAAACAGAGAAATGCCCTCGTGCAGATTTTGTATTAACGGCGGGGTCACATCGTCTATGGCTTCCTCAATACTTGAGCTGATAGTCGATAGACGTTCAACTGCAGCGTTGGGTATTTGCATTGCTTCACTATGAACAAGCTCATTGATTAGTCTAATGTATTTGGAGGACATGGGCAGCTGCGGAAGAGGGAGATGACTTCGTTTGCCTAGAAACTAGAGTCCGTACCTCATCGAAGTGCAGACATTTGGAGGTATCCAGCCTTTCGATATTCAAGCTCTTCAAGTATTTCAAACATTCCCGATTGCCACACAGCGAAGCAAGGGCAAAGTTCAAGTCACGCTTAACACTACGCAATCCTGTTGAAGTCAGAAAAGGATCATAAAGAGCCCAAGAGTCGGATATTATTTACCATCTCGCAGCTCTGCGCCATAGAAACGCAAATCCTTTTCCAATTTGTTCACTTCCCGCATCAGGATCAGGGCCCTCGGCATGTTATTCAATATGCGTTCCAAATCAAACAATACATTCGCATTGGAGGTATTTAACAGGTCCTGGAATATGTGATGATGTGCATCTGAAAAATATAAAAAAAAAGATAAATACCCGATCAGCAAGAGAGTACACCATTCGGAAAGTGTCCGACTATGGGGATACCCTTTAGCGAGCTAACGTTATTCTCCTTTCCTGAACTCTATGGGAAATGGTTTCTGGCTTAACTCGGGTATTAATAGTCCGATTTTTCTGAAACTTTGAGGGATTAAATATGGCATAGAAAAGTGTGTGCATACCAAATCCCAAGGCGAACTAAAAGAAGTTTTTAATTGTAAGTCTCCAGCTCAATAGGTCTATGCAGACGGACAGACGAATCGCAAGGCTCTGTCTGTTAAGTATTGCCCATTTCATTGGCTCCAGGGTATATAAATAAAATAAAATCTCAAAAGAGAACACGGAGCATTTGAGCTTACTCATTAATATATCGGTCATATGCACATCCATCTCTTGATAGTTACGCAAAAGCAAATGTTCAATATGGTTCGATGTATCCAGCAGAAAGCTGCAAGTGTCTTCGCTGGCACGGCGCATTGTCAGGCGTGTGTATTCAAAACCATGGTCCATTAATATATTAGAGGCAATGGCAATGATCACACCGATACTGGCAAAGGCTTAAGATGGTAAGAGAATTGAGGATTTACTTTCAAGACTTACAGAACTCCAATTACAAGTACGGCAAGTATAATACTGCAGAAGCAGCGTCTGCATTTGATGTACTCTGCATCGCAGTCCGGACATCCTCGTGGGCAACGTTTACAGCAGCAGAAGCAGCAATAGCAGACCCTGTGACAGAATGAAACCAATAAGAGGCTCTAGTCGGGATTACCGGACTTGGATATGCACTGAACCAAATCTGTTACTTAACTGATCTTGATGACATTTTCAACAAGTAGATCTTATTCGTGCTATGGAACATTTGCATATTGCTCAAAAAACATGATTTCGATTTCGATTATTATCGATTACTTGGAAACGGGGCAGGTTATCGATTATCGGAAGCAAATACATACTGCGCGGGCACTAGAAGGACCTACATTTCAAGTCTTTAGCTCTTAGAGGTTCTGAGATTGTTGCGTTCATACTAACGGACAGAATGTCAAGGCGGTCGGACAGGCGGACGGACGGACGGACAGACAGACGGACGAACGGACAGACAGACGGGCGGACGAACGGACAGATAGACAGACGGGCGGACGGACGGACATGGCTAGAACGATTTGGCTGCTGATAAAGAATTTATGGGGGCGGAAATGCTTCCTTCTTTTTAATAGGCTCAGGCTTAAATATATTATTCAGCAAGGTGGAAAACCTGTTTTGAACTGGGCACTGGTTCAAATCGTGGCTCGCAGCACGGTTTCGCTTGTATTCCTGTAAGGTCAAGCATACTTACCCCAAAAATGGTATGATAATTATAAGGAAAAGCAGAAATACCACCAAGAGGAAAGCTACAAAATACTCCACTAAAAGATCGCGCCAATCATTTTTGTCCACGTTGGGTCCCAAGACGAAACTGTCTCCATTCTTGACCACAATGTAGCCTACAATCCAACAGCTCTTACGTTGAGTCCAACTAAAGTTTGTTAAGCTACTCACCGGGCGGTATTGAATGCCCTCCGGCTACGACATTATCAATTAGACTGCGAGTGAAACTGTGCAGACTATCTGTGAACGCGGTCGAATAAATTATATCTTCGGTATAGTTGGCCTTTGATTCGAATGGGGTAAATGGTGTCGGAGGAAAGTGCAGCTGTCCCAACTGGTCGATGTCGCTGACATGGCGCGGCTCTATTTCTATTGCACTGTCCTCCCATTCGACTGTCAATTCCTTTACTGCGTGAGTTGGCCTCATTAACGTCGCCAAGGCGCAGCCAAATAATAGTATCCTGTGACCGCATTTTACCAAGGAATCCGCGCTTTTTTGCTGTTTCGTCCTGGACTTCAGATAATTGGATGAATCTTGTGGCATTCTCATGTAATTCCCATTTGGATTAATCAGTTAATGGATTAATGCCAAGCTCGCAGGTCTTGACCCTCTATGTGCATTTACCGGACCGTGATTAGTTCTGAATTGCCTTGCAGACAAGAGAGAGAGAAGGGAAGAGGGAGACAAGAGGGAGGAGGGAAAGAGCGACAGAAAGGGAGAGAGGGAGCAGAATTTGTAGGATTGACATTGACATGAAAACAATGTAAGCCCGACTTAAACTCATGAGAATCGCATAGAAGAGCGCCATCTCAATTTGCAACATAGTGGGTATAAGATAAGTTATCAGACTTAACATGGTCTGCCTTTGGTATAAGAGAAGCATGTGTGCATACACAAGGACATATTTGTAAAGTTCATTTAGTTGGAGTCTAAAATGGGGGAACAAGCATACAAATAATCACAGCTAGGCCTAATGACGTCCGAACTAAGTTATGGCAATGTGGATTCCATAAAATAGATAAGTTAACATTTGTGATTAGAAAATCAGACCCAGCTTAGCAAAATGTTTGATGTATTATTTAAGGAGACCTTTAATCATAATAATCAGCTAGGCGGAGTTTACTCACCAGCACCAAAAGCAAGCAAGCATGTAATTCCTCTTCAGCTTCTTCTAAATTTGAAGAGCTTTAAGATAAGGTGTCATTACAATCTATTAGATAACTTGCAGGGTCTACTGCACGGTTCAACTGCTACTTTACTACTGATTAGATTAAGACATTTGTTGAGTTTTTTGAAATTTTTTGTGACAATTGTAACACAGACTGCCAAAGGCGGCCCGGTTCGAACCAAGTATTGCTGAAATGAAAGTTCAAATATGATCTACAAAGCTTTTAACAAATATTTTCTACAATATTTACTTGACGGGCGACTCCTCCAGGCGTTAATTGTTCTCTAAAACTCTATCTGCCCGGATCCAGCCAGGACATCAAGCTTCCAGTTTGAGCCTGAGCCTTGGCTTATGCTGCATTAGCTGCGAAATATCGCAGAGTTCCAGACATTTGTTGTGTGTAATTTTTATTTGTATTTTATATTTTCACAGTAATTGGTTTTCTGTTAGCTTTAAAACTTTGATACCATACTATGGGCTTATTGTAAAACACTAAAAATGACATAGGCAGAAAATTCATGAGATGTACGTAAATAATATGAATAAACATACATACATTCATAAATACTTTTGTATTATAGATAATGCTTAACTAAAATACATATTTAATACGTGTGTGTATGTGTGTGTGTGTGCATTGTTTTCGTTATCAATTTTCTTATTCTTAATTGTTAATTTTAAATATTTTTATTATTTTGGCTACTTGCAGTTTGCCCAAACATTTGTATTTAGTAGAGATTGAAACATTGTCTTAATAAATCTATTGACAATTCAAAGTACACGTTCATATTATAAAGTTTCGATTTTAGGGTTTTCTTTTTGTTTTGTTTTGTTTTTCACTTTAAGGAAGTCTGGTTGTGTAATTAGTTTCTTGGAAAGTAAAATACAAACACTCGTAAATTAAATGCATCCAAAAAATGGGCACAGACAGAGAGCTTTTTTTGCTGTGTGTTTGAGTTTTGCCTGTTGCTCTGTTCCACTAACTTAAAATGGCAGTTCTGGTTTTAGATATACATACATTTATATATACTTGACGTTATATATATATATCTATATTCTTGTTTTTTTTTTTGATTATTGTGGGGCTTCCAAGGCTGTGCACAATATTATTATGGATTACATTCAAGTTCGTGAGAGCTGTGAGAGCTGTGAGATCTAACTCTTGACTTCTTTTGGGATATTTGCTTGTGGTCTTTTTGTTGTTGTTGTTTTTCGGTTTTTGTTGTTGTTGTTGTTTTGAACATTAACTTATTAAATGCTTTAGCTGTGCATATTCATATCGATTTCAATCCAATCGCATTGCTCGCTTTCCTCCTCCTTCTCCTCCTGCTCAACTCTTTTCATGCTATTCTTTTGGCAACATTTTCAATGTGTTTAAACAATATACATACATATATATATATATATTTATGTGTGTGTGTGTGTGTGTGTGGAGTATTGTGATTCACTTTTGTTTATAACTAATCTTTACTATTCCGCGCCTGCTCGCATATCATTGTCTCGCATTGCGCTGGCAGCTCGTCGTCTGATACAGTTCCAAAAAATTCACAAAAAGAAATTATAAATAAAAAAAATATTTCAACACGTGATGCTACAAATTACACAACTCTAAATAAAGATCTAACTTTCAACTAAAATTACAGTCTCAGTAAAAATTGGGTTCTTGTTGTTGTTGTTTTTGTTGTTGTTGTTGCAAAAATGAAATCCATGCGTCATTTGCCATATCTCTCCACTTAAAGCCAGCCCAACAAAGTCCTTCGATCGTCGCCGTCCAATGCCTAATCCTGGTCGGAGGCACCCGGATAATAGTACGGCGGAGGCCGTTCATATTCGGATGATGGCGGCGCCACGGGCGGATTGTGGTAGCGCGGCGGCTCGTGGTCCCAGTGTCTGTGTGCGCAAAATTCAAATTGGTTACAAATTGATTATAAATAAGTAAATGTAGAAATGTGAGTTCATATCGCATTGGAATTCAATTCAACATCAACTGCGACGTCTCACGCACAACACAAAAATAAACAAAAAGCATTTAAAGAGCGAGACAACAGCCGCGTTTAGTATTCGTTTTCTTATACCCTTGCAGAGGGCATTGTAATTTTGTCAAGAAGTGTGTCAAGTTTATATGAAGACATCTCCAGAACTATTATAAGAGGCAGATACTGGCGAGAAGCTCACCCAAGGCCTTAATTTTACGACTTTACGACTTTACGACTTTAATTTAGTTATTATGTATCTACCTGTACTTACTGCTGAATCTGACGACACCTAACTTGATTATAAGTACTTTATAGGACACTCTTGAGTTCTATATACAAAGACCTATAAACTACGATAAGTCTCTTGGAAGAGGTTCCTCTTGTTGTAGGCCGGATCGGATAACTTTATCACTTAGCTGCCAGATAAAGAAACCGTCGGGAATGAAGTTCCTCTATGAAAAACTTATCAGCCTTGGCATGTGTCAACATCGGACTCCTGTAACCTATCTCTAGGCAAACATATCAAACAATACTACAAGGGTATTAAAATTTTCGGCTTGCCGAAAATAGACTCTTTTCCGGCTTTCGATTAGTTGTGGGTCAAGTGTGTGTGTTAGAAACAGAAGCAAGAGTTAGTTGCAATCGAAGTTGGGCACAGTTTCCAGTTATTCAAGAAGTAAGAAACATTGCGAAATGTGTTGAGAATGAAGCAATGAGGTGTTTCCAGTTGATGTTCTTTGGACTGGCTATATAACGAAAATGATATGATAAGACACAATATAACACACAAACTGCATGGAGTTTTTACATAAGCAAATAATATACATAGACTAGACATGTAAACCAAACCATTTGCATTTCGGATGATATATGATCTGCCTAAAAGAAACCATCTGTTGCCAGTGCTTTTGGCCTTGTATCTACAGCCGCAACTTTAGCGCTAAATAAAACGAAACCAAAAAATAGCAATTAAATTTTGGCGGCCATTAAATGTTAGCCACAATTCTTCCATGTCTCAGTTAATTGTTGTTAATCATACGAGTTAGACGCTGAGCACTCTTAACCCTAGCTATATGCAATATCTATAAGGCGGAACACGCGTGGGCGTGGCACTTACGTGGGTGCCACATCGTTATAGCGCATATTGCTGCTGCCGGCAGCTGCATCAACAACGCCGCCGGGGCCGGGACCAGCTCCGGAACGTGCCACACGCGACACGCTCGGCGATGCATCCTCATAGTATTCCTGCTGTTCGCGTCGTCGATCGTACGCCTTGCGTCGCTTCTTTGGCACACTAAAAGAACAGCAGAAGAAACACGAACCGTCAATTGGAGTTAATCAATTAAAGGCCTTCTCTCTTACTTGGCCAGTGGCACGTGCTCGCGCTCGCGCTCGCTATAGGCATCGTACAGATAGTCGCTGCTGCGTGCATTATGTGGCGATGGGTTAGCGATGAAATGAAAATGAAACACATGTCAGATGATTCCCAATTAGGTCAATCAATTGATAACGTTGACTGTTTAGTTCTAGGTAAAGCCATGCATCGGATTATTCACATGCATTCAACTCGACTACTCAATCGAACCAACAGATTCGAACCAACATACATGCACACACGAATTTCGTACTCGGTTTGGCTCAGCAACTTGTTTGATTCGATTGACTCGATGCAGGGCTCACAATTCAAAGCAAGGCCATGCAAAACAAACATAACATTTCTCTTCTCCGATAACCGGACACTTATAACAGCGGCGGACGACTTACCCGCCCTCGACAATGGCCACTGGTGGCGCCGAATACGGATCAATCTTCTTGTATAAGCACAGCAAACGATGGGCCACAAACAGTACGGGCAGGAAGAGCACGCCACAGAGCAACACGCCCACCCAGAAACCATTCTAAAAAGAAAAAGAACGATATATTAATAAATATTTTTGTATTATACAATTGTATATATACCATTGGATCGACCAGACGATGGCATATCAAGTCCACGCTACGATTATAGACCTGGGCAAGTGGCGCACATTTGCCTACATTTCCATGACACTTGTCCACGACCATTTCGATATATTGTACGACCTGTTCCTTAATGTAACTAGTCAGATTTTCGCGCAGTCCACTGACATATTGTTCGCCATGGGCCCGCATGAATACTTCTGAGCGTTCCGTTGATTCGTGCAGTTTCCTGATGGATTCGCCAAATGCATTGCCATTATATAATATAAGTTCATCAATCTTCAATAGCTTCTCCGTCATTTTGCTTATAATGCTCTTGATCTTCTCAACAAACTCATCGTGATATCTCTGCAGGTTGTAGGCCTCATTGTAGAGGGAGGTTCGGGCCCAGTCGTAAATGCCCCACTGACTCCAGAGACTGGCTCGCAGCTCCTTCAGCTGATTGGCCATTGTGGGCAAGTCCACGGGCGTCAACTGAGTGCACATGACATCTGTGAAGACCTTGCTGTGATAGCTGGAAAGATTACTGCCACGCAGCTCGGCCAGGTCACGCTTGTCCTTCTCCGTGAGTATGGTGAAGTTGTCCAAATTTGCCAGCGATATGGGTACCGAAGGCGTTTCGCTGATGACCTTGAATCGCACCAGATCGTCAATATCATATAAATCGTTTTCCTGCAGCAGCTTGAAGATCGACTGATCAGCCTGGCAGGCCCGAATCGCATTCGAGATGCGCAACGGCGGCAACGGTGTCTCCGACTTGAGCTCGCTCTTTGGCAAATATCGATTGAGATCAATAATCGAATTCAGCTGGCGGAACAAAGCATTCGATTCCTGATCCCGCAGCGGCGCACAAGCGCCCTGGTAGGTGGCCAGACCCACAACAAAGTAGCACAGGCCAACCACAACGACAATCGAGAACACGCAGAATATCAGCAACATGGCGCTACGATGAAGAAAATGCATTGATTTGGGTATAAAAAGGAACTATTGTAGGAACTTACAGTAGAAGACAGGTGGCTCCTGTGCCCTTGCTGCAGCAGTCATCGCGATAGCCACGTCGGCGACGTCCACAGCAGCCGCAGATCAGCGCAATTATTAGAAACAGGAGAACCTGAAACAATGTACGAAAAGAGAAATGAAATACGACTAGGTTCAGATACTCCCAGAGCACACTTACGATCAATAACACAGAGCAGACAATGACATTGAGGATGCTGCGATCTGCGCCATATTTGTCGTAGATATTTTCAAATCTCTTTGTGTATCTGACCGTATTTAGGTGAATATCGCTAATGGCCGCATCTATCATGGTGCGTATGTTGTTCGCCTGCGTGCGGAACTGTTCCTGTCCATTGTGGATATCACGAATTATCGGTGGTATTAGGGGATCTATGCCAGACTTAATCCGCTTGCCCACATATTGCAGACGATCGATTACTTCTTTCGTGGTTTTTCCACTGTTCTTCGCAATGATATATTCGATGGCCTTTGAGTAGTACGTGGTGTCCGGCAGCTGCAAATGGATCAAGAATTAGACAAAGGATTTTGTTTATAGAATTCAACTCTCACCTGATCGAATTGAAGACATTTCGAATTGTCGAGAAACTCGATTTCTGTCTTTTTCAAAAAGTGCAGGCATTCCCGATTGCCGCACAGCACAGCGCAGGCGTAGTTAACGTCACGCTTAACGCCACGCACGCCTAAGAATTAACGAAATTAATTCATTTTAATATAACATTGATTAATGATAATTCGATTGTGTACCGTCGCGTAGCTGTGTGCCATAGAAACGTAAATCCTTTTCCAATTTATCCACCTCCTTGATCAGCTTTTGCGCATCTTCCATGTTCTCCAATATGCGCTTCAAGTCATACACCGCATTGGCCTCCGAGGCATCCATTAGGTCCAGGAATATGTGAGTATGTGCATCTGCAAGAAGTCAAAAGATTCGGTTAATATATTAACTGGATAAGTTAAATTGGATCCTACTTGTTAGTATATCGCTTAGATGTTTGTCCATCTCGCCATAGTTATTGACAAGCAGATGATGTATGTGGTCCGACACATCCTTTAGGTAGGTGCAGGTGTCCTGGCTGCCGCTGCGCATGGTCGTGGTGGTTTCCTCCAAGCCGCGATCCAGCAAGCGATTGGTCGCAAATGCAATTATGACACCAAACCTGCAAATATATATATTTAGATAAATGAATGTCTTATGGTATAAACTAAGATTGGGACCTACATAATTCCAATGATGAGCAACAGGAGCAATAATCCGCAGCAGCAGCGCCTTCGAGCGTCCTTCTGACTGTCGCAGGGCGGGCATCCTTCCTTGCAGCGTCGACAGCAGCAGAAGCAGCAATAGCAGACGCTGTGAAATAAGAAAGAAAAAGAAATTGGTCTTAAAAGAAGAACTTTTGTTCCGAGTGACTCAGCTCCAAGGAATAAATAACTTGGATTTCTGTAACCACATTTGGTAGATGTCCATTTTCGGCCAGAGATAAAATTTGGCGAGCATTTTTAATATTGCAATTCCCACGACTTGCCATATGTGGGCAATTATAAATTAAGCATTTAAGTGCGAACTGGAAGACCCGACTTATTTTTAGGCTTTACGTACGCTATGATGGGCATGATGACTGCCAGGATAGCCAGGATAACAGCCGCGATGAGCACCATCCAGTACTGTGTCAGCAGATCGCGCCAGTCATTGTCCTCCACCTTCGGGCCCAAGGCCAAATTGTTGCCGTCCTTGACGACCACGTACCCTGCAAGGAATACAGATTTTAATATAAGATATTACTTGTAAAGCTTTCACGGTAGCCCACCTGGCGGAATGGCGGCCTCATCGGGTAGGATAAAACCAAAGAAGTAGCGCGTAAAATTGTACACGGGATCCATGGCTTTCGTAGAGTATTTGGGCTCTTTGGTATAGTTGGCCTTTGATTTATATTCGGTGAATTCAGCCTTGGAAAAGTGTAGCTGGCCGAGCTTCTCGTGGGCGGTGGCCACGCGCCACACCTCGACGTTTCCCTCGTCTGCGTGAGTTGGGCTGATTAACGTGGCCAGGGCAAAGACTAAGATAATCACGCTGAGACTGCATATTGCCAAGCCAAGCCCGCTTTTCTGGCGCGTCGTTGTCGTCTTGGACTTGGACTTGGACTTGAGCTGTTCGAGCGGAGCTGGTGTCATTCTGTGGCCGTATCCTGTGTCTACGCTAAATGTGGCCGTCGGTCTACGCTCTTGAAATGCTTCTAACACGCTTGGCTCCAGCTTTGGTTCCTCTGGCCGCCGGCGAGCACATCCATTTCATGCGTCAGCGAACTGCAGAATAGGAACGATTAAAATAAACGTGTCTCTCCGAATGGGGCTACACTCCCTGCTAATACGATTTTAGCATGTCCCGACCTTATTTATATGTATATTAATGCCTGCCAGGACAGTAAAATACAAATGCATATCAATATATCATTCGCGTTAGATGGGTGTGTCGCAAATGTGGCGAACGGCTTAAGTCGCATTCTTATCGCTTAACGCAACGAAGAAGCACAAATGCTCAACTGCCTCCCTCGGACAAACACTCCACTTGACATCAATTAAAGTCAATAAAAAAAAATGAAGCGAACAACAATCAACAGAGGGGAGGGGGCCAAGCCTCACTTTTAACTTGCAACTTTGTCCTTGGCACAAGAGCTTGCAAATCGTTGCACAGCATGTTTTCTACAAATTTCGCAAATCCTTATCCCCTGGATAAAAATGTTAATTAAAAATAAAGCGCGCGGGGCTCGAACTCAGGTTGTTTAGAACAAGAGTTGCCAGCACGAGCATTAAAGCATTAAATAAAAAAGTACAAGTCCCGGATGAGGCTCGAACTCACGCCTTTAAGATTCTGACACAGCTTTAAAAGGATAATATTTAAATATAAAAAAAAAAATGCTCCAACCGAGGCTTGAACTCAGGTTATTACATTTTTGAGCTAGCAGCAGAATGGAAAACATTATAAAAATATAAAAAAAAATTACATGCCCCGGGTGAGGCTCGAACTCACGACCTTAAGATTATGAGACTTACGCGCTGCCTACTGCGCCACCGAGGCTATATCTGGCCAGGCGGCAAACACATAATTGTACTGTGGCTTTGCAGATACGAACTGGCAGAACGTTCTCAAACAGGTTTTAGTAGGAATTATCGCAAACAATTAAATTTAGAACACGATGAGGAAATAAAAATAAAAAATTGATATTAATGATAAAAATAAGAACATTGAGGAGTATCTGAAATACTTTGAGGCCAAATACACACATTATCAATGACTATAAAAGAACCACAAATGCAGACTATATAACAACAACTGATACTGAGACTGTCTCTTGATATGTGTGCATAGACAAAGCGAAGCACAAAGTTGAATGAACCCCATGAACTGTCCCGGGCGCAGCTGAAGGGAGCTGAACTCGAAATGGACAGTGGGCAAAGGGAGCAAGTGGCACAGAAGGGTCTGGCAAGTGCTGATGATGATGAGGCTTCTGGGTGCTGGGTGATGTTTGTGGTTCCCCATTTACGAGGAGAGCGCCTTGGCCTGTCGCCCCCCAACACACAAGGTGTCGCAGCAAACACACACGTACACGCACACGCACACACACATTTTAGAGCCCTGCATTCGACGCCTGCTTATCTTGAGTTTGTTTTTTATGCGCACTTTTTACTGCTGTTTGCTTTTTGCAATCGCAGCTCCAATTGACAGCTTTTCGTATGGTTTCAAGTGCCACATTAGTTAACAGCTGGTTAATTGTCAAGTTGTTTGTAAATTGCGTATATGTAAAAGTATATATACACAAATAATTGGATGGAAGGCAACTTGTTAATTAAACACGCATTAGGCTTACTTGAATTCATGAGAATCGCATAGTAGGGCGATATTAAAAACGCATTTATCATGCCAAACGCGTATATTTAGTTGTTTTATTTCTGATTTTCAGCTCAAACATTGGCTGACTGTGGCGCCCGCTCGTGCTCCAAATGCTCTGCACAGCAAAAATCTGTATACCCACGCCTCCCGAGCGAGAGGAGCCGAGCATTCGAACGGCCTTGACATGAGCAGAAAACAAAGCTGGAAGCCATCGCATAGCAAATAGGGGCCTGAGAGGTCAACGCTATTATAAAAGCACACCACATAAGCGATTTGTTCTTGAATGCTGTGCTTCGGCCAGCAACAACAACAAAGAAAGCTAAACAAAAACAAAACAAACTCATTTGCAGACGTGATAATAATAAGCACATGCGCAGTGTGTAGCAGGTGTCGGCCACCGATTTTAGGGCGGCTGCTGTTTCCATAAAATACTCAAAATTTCATATTTCTAGCCATTGATGTATGCTTTTACACAAGCCTAACTCTTTCCTACTCTGGCCGTATATTTATTTATTTTTATTTTGTCCAGCTAGAATTTTGTGCATCGATTTTTTGACAGCTATACTTGTTGTAACACAGAATATATATAACATACTTTGAAATTTAAATAAATATTTGTTAGAGAGAAAACGTACATTGCCAGCTTCATATACAAATATAGTATGTACGCACACACTCTCACCCACACACAAACTCTCACACACACACATGTACATATATATTTACACTTACATACCATGAACAACCTAAGCTTAGTCGATTGTCCACACACTGTTTAATGCAACACTTCACTAAATATCAAGGCATGAAAACCTGTGAGGCTCACTTGAATTCATGAGAATCGCATAGTAGGGCGTCATTTAAAAAGACCTTTGCTATTGAATTTGTAGTGCAGCGAGAAGTAATTGAGAACATACATAAATAAATACGAAATGGATCTGTTGGGCAACAGAAATTGTTAGCTGGGCTTTTGCTATTGGCCCGATTTTATTAGGTTGCATAGAACGAGGGCGTACTGTAGACACGCACACACACACACTTGTACATATATACAAATATGTATGGACATATACATGCAACCAAAAAGAAATCCTATTGGCATGTTATATTATACTTATAAACAAAGCATGAAATCCTATAGGGCCCATTTGAATTCATGAGAATCGCATAGTAAGGCGATATTTAAAAATGCATTAATCAACACACCTGAAGTCCATATATGTTGTTTTACGAAATAGCCGACTCATCGAACACGCAGTAAACCCAACGAATAGCCAAACAGACGACCTACTTCTTGGAATTGAATCAGTTCGTCTGTCTGATGCTGTTCGCCAAGCTTAACTGGTTTTTTTTTACCGCAACCAGATACCTTTCGCTTAAGCAACACTCCCGTATGTACTTATAAGTAGATACGACTTTTATTTTATAGGAAAGTGTTTGTACACAAAAATGATCAGATGGTGTGGCGCAGTCAGGACCAGTCATAGAATTACCGCAGATATAAACAAATAATTTGAAACGAAATAAACCTGAAAATTATATGACTTGGGTCTGACGATTGTTTAAGAATTATTTACACATGCATATAAACATATTTACACTCTTTCGGCTACGAGTGAAATTTAGAAATTGTTTATCAGCACAAATTGCTGAGTTCCCGAGAACCGACTTAAAAAGCACACATTTAATTGAATAACTGTCGGGTTTGTTTACCAAAAAGAGAATAAAAATAAAAAAAAAAAACAATCATATCAGCGCTTTGGCCTTGAGCTATAATGTAAATTTAAAAGAAAAACAATGTATAATATAATGGAATTTCTGGTAAGCAGAAAAATGTTATAAAAGCTGGCCAAAAAAAAAGTAAGGCGGGCGGGCTGATGTCAAATATTTGCAAGCCAAACACGCGCACTCACACACGGATAGTCTTTATGTTAAGTGAAAGCGACTTGAAGCCAAGAAGTATGAATCGAACTTATTGAGGTCAACATAAGTTGGCTTTACTGTATGCGGTATCTAACATTTGATAAGTGCAACCAGCGAGTTGCAAGCAGGTTGACAGCAAGTTGCAAGCAGGTTACCAGCAGGTTGTAAGTTGCAGTCAAAGTTTTCTTGAATATTGAGAATGAATACATTGACTTGAGCAAATCTTGGAGATTTTAAGAGTATTACCCATCTAAAACAGCCGTTCGTGACATCATTCTGTCTGTATCTATAATCAACTTTCAAGTTACTCACGCATTTCTTGCCGCTTGCAGATAAAGAAACAGCTAAGTAAAGCATTTGTGTTATGCATGCTTTTCTTTTTCATATAAACAAGTTGTCGGGAGTGGTCGACTAGGAGATAAACTAAACTTATGTATCCCTTGGCCCCACGCTTTGTATGGGAATCGCATTCTGAATTAACTTCGGAGCTTAAAGCCCGATCTTTATAAAAAAGTAATTGTGGTCTCAGCATGGTTCGCAGAACTGTGTAACAAAGCACAAGTCCATTCCTCCAAAAATGTGTAGTTTTTTCTACCATTATCAGAACTTAGATGTCAAAAGGTCAAAAGACCTAATCTGAAGACAAATTTCGAGATAACGAAGTGAGCTTTTCATATTTAGAGTCTCCTGCTCTGTAGAACTCTGAGATTTCTTAACATTCTTAACAAGAGTATATATATAATTTATAAAGTCGCATAACGTCTTCTGCCAGTCGCATATATCTACAAATAAGCATAATTTCCATTTCTACTCATTTCTAAAGGCTTCTGCGTATGAAATCAAAGTTTTTAAATGGAAAACTGATCTGCTGGGCGGAAACTCAGCGCTGTTTTGCACTGTTTGTTGGCAGAAATCTGGTTCGCTGTCATTTGATTAGCAGATATATATACATATATATATATATGTAGATACATTTTCTTTTTATTAAAGAACCGGTGGAAGCGCTGGTCAAGAGAAACTGGTTTGCCGGCCATGTGACTCAGCAGCTGAGACGAGAGTAACCGCAATTTTCGGTGGCTAATCAAAAGCTGACACAAAGAAATAATTTCAATTGAAATTAAGCACGCGTGCGAGCGAGACAGATGGCAAACAATCAACTTGGGCAAGTATATAGAAAATGTTGCCCATGCTCAGACCTCGACAGACAAGCAACAAAGAGCAAGGGAGAGAGAGGGAGAGAGAGAGAGAGAGAGAGAGAACGAGAACGGACAGGCAGGAAATATCAGTTACACTTGCATCAAGAGAATCTCAGCAAAAGTGCATGATTTGTGAGGTTATGATTGATATTACTTGCAGATTTGCATTGTTATACCCTACAAGGCGTATGATAGTTTTCTCACGAAATATTTAATGTATTGGGGGAAAAGAAATTTCTATTCCCAACAGGTATACATATACATATATATACCAGTCGACCTAGATTGGCTCAGATCGGACAACAGTATAACCAGGGAGAAAGGGAATACATATACATATGTACATATATACATATATACATATACTTAACGCCAGCGTCGGGCACTGTTGAAGTATAAGCTTTCAAGATGCATGATATTTAGAAGTTCTAACATACCTCAATCATATGAGGCTTATCCTATTAACAATCGACGACAATCGGCTGGAAATATACCGCAAGAGTATTTAATCTTCCAAACTCCAAATGATAACTGTTATTTTCATCATGTCTTTTAACTCCATTTCGCATGCACGAGGCGTGTGGAATGCAAAAGTTCCCAAAAACAGCCATGAATATGTATGGAAGTGTGTGTATGTGTGTGCTTATGCCGGCGTCGCTTCCTATAAATACATAGTACATGCGCATAAGCCACTTGATGTGGGTTTCGGCTTCTGTAAGCAGCTCCTATGTAGACGCGTGCAGCGTCTCGCATATACATATATACATGGGAATATAGGTAATGGCATTTACATCTACATCCATATATGTGCACATCATATGTTTGAATGTGTGCGTGTATTTTACACAGGTCAGGGATGTATCCGTCTCTGTGTCTGCGCATATCATAAGCATACACAGTGAAAGCTCTTATCGAATTTTGAATAACTCGGGTTTTCTATGCGAGCACCTCTCCAAGCATTGTACACCTAGCACAGAGTTCACTGTAAGTACTTATTTTTTTATTGTTCCTTTTATGTTGCCCTGCTTCCGATCTTGGGCTGCAGCGTGTGAGAGCGCGACTGCAGTTCCATTCGGAGCACCAGTGTTCTATAATTCCACAAAACAAAGCAATATAAAAACAAAACAGAGCATCGCAATGCGAGAGTTACCTTCACCTCAGCTTCGCCCGCACCCTTACCTCTACCTCACCCTCACCCTCACCTTCACCATCGCCCTGACCAATTGTAATAAACAAGCTGAATCAGAAACGCACTCATCGCACTCACGAAACAGCAATTGTTACGGTTTTCTTTTTGTGTCTTTGTCTCAGCTTCTTCTCGTTACACATACAAAAATAAAAAAATTATCATTTGGCTGACGGCAACTTCCAAATCCAATTAGTCATTAATGCTACACACACTTATGCACAAAGCCAAGAACGCTGTGCATACACCTGTGCGTGTGTGTGAGTGTTACTGCAATACGAAACACTTTCTGCACTGCAACAATGCAGCAGCCTTTCGAACGTTGGACAACACTTTCAGTTTAGTTAAAATTTATAAATGTGATAATCTTACGAATTTAATAAATAACTGTAAGCCCACAGCTTATTTGCACAAATGTATTTGATTTGTAATACACACTTTGTTGCCAGCGGAAGCATACACCCCGCCCTTCCCTTGGCTGTTCTACAGCTTCCAGTGGCCTGAGTTCGCTTATGCGACCCCGTATTCTAATTGGAATTGCAGCTGTGCGTGGGTCAAACTATGTGCATATATATGTAGGTACATACACATTCACATACAACACAATCGAGATGCGTATTCACATGTAAGTCTGTATGTATGTATGTAATTTACACTGTCCTTTATATTCTTATGCACGAATGCATGTTATAATTTCATCAGATTTAAATTTTGATTGAATTAAGATTAGCACGTTGATATATTAAATATGTACAATTAACTAAAAAAAAAAACGTTACGCTATTCTAACGCTTTTGTACTTCTTCATGGAAAATATAAATATTTTTAAAGGCACAAATAAGTTTTTTTCAATTGGCAACCGTGTTTCCAAGTACTACATACATACATATATAGCATGTGCATGTGTATGAATGTGTGTGTATCTATTGCACTGCCCGCTGCTGCTGCTGCTGCCATCACAACATTCTTTTCTTTGTTTGCACAGCACGCAGAGTACGAATGGTGGTGGGTCTGGGTCTGTGGACTTGCGACACTTTGTTTACACATTTCATAATGCAAAAATAGTATTATTTTAATTCAGAATTTTTTTGTATTCACTGGCCAATCACCTTTTGATTAAAGGGGCACTTAACACAAATTCGACAAGAATTGGAGACGTCGTCGGACGTTCGTTCCGACGCGCGTACCACACAACAACTACTGCTAGAGATGATAATTACGAAAATATGAGCCAGAGTTCAACTATCGCTTACATATATTGATATATCGATATCACAGGGACAGAGAAGCTCCAAATATATTGAGCTACTAGCTCCAATCGAAACCGAACCACTACTGTATGTAATCAGTGCTGAAAAATGTTATACAGTATGGAGCGGGCACAAATTAATTTAAAATATTTGTATATGTGAATGAAATGCAGTAATAAATTAAATAATTGAGCGATATCATATAAATTATAAGCTAAAATTCAAAAACAAATGAATGAAAACAGTTAATAATTAAATATTTAGTAGTTTTGCATATAATAAATCAATTCATTTAAAATTGTGCGATGACTTTTCCGATAACAAGTACCAAAAACCGAGGCTATACATACATATGCACATACAGTTGTGCCCCATGTGACTTTGACATATGGAAAAAAACAGAGTTTAACAGCAAATACGATGTTAACAGATTTAAATGTATTGCATAGTTTTTGGCACTGATATAATGTTAAATTCGAGACAATTAACTCCAAATTAGAGTTTAATAGAATAGTTATGTGTTTTTTAAACATCGACTATTGCTATTTCGCATTAAACTTGATCATATTTGTGATATAATGTGCTAAAATATTGCTGCTAAGCACCGACCACTGCCTACTGTTGCTAACAGTTCAAATGTTAATGTTAAGTCGGTTAACTGTTAATTAACATCCCAGTGTGTCATGACGTATGTGTGTGTGTGAGTGTGTGTGTGCGACAGACGTATGGAAAAAAGTGTATCACATAACTCTGTCGTAGTTGTATTTTTTATTTAACGGGGACGTAAATTTAGGTAAATTTGTGGCTTACAACCAGCCAAAAGCGGTTGTCGATGCCAACAACTTAGTCAGAGTGAATGTTACAATCGACACTGTGTTAAATCGATATCCTACATACATATGTGCACTCAAACGAGCAGCACATAATTGCGAGCACGCGTCTGTTGAGTATTTTGCGTTGCAAAGATGCATTCGCTTAATTGGACATCGCGTTTAATATCACGGGCGATACGCAGCAGCTTCTCAACACTGCTCGATTCGGCATCGGGTGCTGCTGCCACAGCCAAATCGGGTGCTGCAAAGCCCACAGCAAATCGATCTCGGCCCCGATTCGTGTCGGCGGTCTGTGGCTTTGCCAAGGACAATCTGCGACACAAATATAAGCCTGGCAAATACGGCGAAGACTCGTGGTTTAAGGCATCCACCGAGTCCGCGGATGTGATGGGCGTCGCCGATGGCGTCGGTGGCTGGCGCAGCTACGGCATCGATCCGGGCGAGTTCTCATCGTTCCTCATGCGCACCTGCGAGCGCCTGGTACGCTGCACCCACTTCAATCCGCAACGGCCGGTCAACCTGCTTGCCTACAGCTACTGCGAACTGATGGAGCAAAAGAAGCCCATACTCGGCAGCAGCACGGCGTGTGTGCTAATCCTGAATCGGGAGACGAGCACGGTGCATACAGCGAATATTGGGGATAGCGGTTTTATGGTCGTGCGCGAGGGGGAAATTGTGCACAAGTCGGAGGAGCAACAGCATTATTTCAATACGCCCTTTCAATTATCGCTGCCGCCGCCCGGCCATGGTTCAAATGTGCTCAGCGACAGTCCCGAATCGGCGGACACAATGAGCTTTCCGGTGAAGGAGGGCGATGTCATACTGATCGCCACCGACGGTGTCTTCGACAATGTGCCCGTCGATCTGATGCTCCAGGTGCTGCGCGACGTGGAGGGCGTAAGGGATCCAATCAAGCTCCAAATGACCGCCAACACGCTGGCCCTAATGGCCCGCACCCTGTCCCTCAACAGCGAATTCCTATCACCATTCGCTATCAGCGCACGACGCAACAATATACAGGCCCGCGGCGGCAAGCCCGACGACATAACCGTTGTCCTTGCCACCGTCGCCATGTGAATCGAGTCGTCCCAATCCCAATAGCTATTAAATGTAATTAATTTTTTTAGCCTGTACTCGTTTAGTGTTTAGCTCTGAGGTTTTCTCTATGTTTATAAGCTGCATGTTGAGATTGTGAGGTCAGACAGATAGACAGAACAGACAGACGAACATTTCAATTGTTAGTTACATATAACCACGCCCACTCATACACATACAAACATACACTCATACATATACACACGACGCATCCTGGTGAGGCGAGCGCAACAATTAAAATGCCTTCAACCATAATATATATATATATAGATATATATAAAATGTATAAGTAGAAGCGAAAAATAATTATCAGCCGAAAAGATCGTTGTCGTCAATAGCAACGGTTACGAGTTCTAATCAATAATTAAATGCGACATACATTGCATATACATACTTACATACATACATACTTACACACATACAAAGATGCGTACATAACAGTTATACCCAATGCAAATGCTTTGCAATTATTGAACTGAGGATTATATCCAGGCGACTGTCCGACGAATTGTTAGTCAAATGTACTCACTGATATTGCGATTTAATAAAAAAAAAAACCAAAAAAAATCACATATACAAGAATTTGTAATTTTTCCATGACTGCTAAAAATATGCATGCATAAACGTAAGTATGGCACAGCTATGCGCGAGAGGGGTGCAAAGGTCGTTTAAAGCTGTTTTCTTGTGTGTCGATGCCAAAGTTTGGTTTTTGCATGGCATTTGGTCAGTGCATATATGTATATATATTTGGATATCATTCATGGACATCACACTAGCATTAATCCGATCACGAGTTATATTACGCAGTCCTTGTTCGGATCAATATCGTGAGTGACGCGCACATCACTAGCGCGGCGGCGTCAGCTGTTGCGCCATAACGCGTCGTTAGCCAACACTCGGGCGAAGCGCACCAAAACAAAAGCTGAAAAAAAAACAGCAACAACAAAGAAGCAGAGCGAAAAAGTTTTTCAGCGCAAATGGAGCCTTAAAGAAAATGAAATATGCAATTTAACAAAAAATATTAAAAATGAAGCTCTTCAAATTGAACACGCACACCAGGGGCTGCAATAAGTCATACGGTAAGTGGAGTCAAATATTAATTAGAAGCAATTAATATGATTGTGTGCGTGTTGCAGATGCCGATCTGGTGCTGAATCCACAGGATCATCCTACGGCCAAAGTTGGCGACGTAGTCGAGATCTATGCACCGGACGATGATAACGGCACCCATTTGTTGCTACAAATAACCGAATTGAACGATCAGAGCAAAACGGGCCGCAATGTGATAAGCATAGAATCGTGCATAGCGATTGCCTTCAAGATGCGCTCCTATTCGAATGTCGTGATGCGCATTGTGAATCCCGCGGACGTTGCTCTCGACTCCATAGAGATTACCTTCAAGGATCAGTACATGGGCCGCTCCGAAATGTGGCGACTGAAGACCTATCTGGTGAGTCTCCGAAACGGGAAATACAACCAGAAATAAACGTCTTCCCTTCTTCCGCCTGCATTAGACAAATACGTGTGTGTACGTGAACAAGAAGATCGACTACAATGACATGCAAATACGCTGCCAGGTGTATGAGATGTGGTCGCAGGGCGAGCGCGTCGCCAGCGGCGTCATCACGGACGACACCAAGATCGTCTTCCGCAGCAGCACCTCGATGGTGTATCTCTTCCTGCAAATGTCCTCGGAAATGTGGGACTTTGATATACACGGCGATCTGTACTTTGAGAAGGCTGTCAACGGCTTTCTTACCGAACTCTTTCAAAAGTGGAAGAAGCTCGGCTGCAATCACGAGGTGACCATTGTCCTATTCTCGCGCACCTTCTATGCGGCCAAGTGTCTGGATGAGTTCCCGCCGCACATGCGCGACTGCCTGCAGCAGGACTACAAGGGTCGGTACTATGAGGATTTTTATCGCGTCGCCATACAGAACGAACGCAACGATGATTGGTGCACGGTTCTGGCGCAGCTGCGCAAGCTCTTCACATCCTACCAGGAGACGGTGCTGCGCTATCATGAGCGCCAGAATATGCGCATACCCCTAGCCACGAACTCGACGGCGACGCAGGGCAACTTTCTGGAAGTGCTCAATATATCGTTGAATACCTTTGAGAAGCATTATCTGGATCGCACGTTCGATCGCACCGGGCAGCTGTCTGTCGTGATTACGCCTGGCGTGGGCGTGTTCTCCGTGGATCGAGAGCTGACCAACATAACCAAACAGCGGATCATCGACAACGGCGTCGGCAGCGATCTGGTCTGCGTCGGCGAGCAGCCGCTGCACGCTGTGCCGCTGCTAAAGTTCCACAACAAGGACACCACACTGACCTCGGCGGATGACTATTCGCTTCCGCATTGGATTAACCTGAGCTTCTACTCGACCAACAAAAAGATCGCCTATTCCAGTTTTATTCCACGCATTAAGCTGCCGCTTCTAGCTGCTGACGATTCCGCTGATCTGGAGGAGAATGAGCGCAACTTTCTCAGCTGCAATCAATCGGAGTATATACACAACTCGCTCTTCGACTATGATGCATACGATGAGCAAATCTTTCAGCCTTTGCCCGCGCAGAGCACCTGGTAAGCGAAAGTCAACTCTCGACTCTCCATTAGGTAGATACATTCCGGATTATAATGCTTCTTTCGACATTTGACAGCTCGCTGCAGCGCGTGGTGCGCGCCAAGAAGACATCGGTGCCCAGCTTTGAGACATACGCGTATCGCAACAATGACTGGGCGAATTTGACGCCTACCAAGTTACCCAGCTTGCGTCGGAAAATGTCCGATCCGGACATACATCACGGCACATCCGGCATGCTGGCCACGCTGACAGACGCCACCACCAACCTGTCCGAGTCGCTGGCCTCGGAGAAGAATGCGCGTCGTGCCATTGTCAGCATTGCGCCAATTGTGCGCCCGGGCCGGGCACTCATCAATCCCTTTGATCCGTCGCATGTGACCATCAAGTTGACCTCCAATCGTCGCCGCTGGACGCACATCTTTCCCAAGGGACCGACCGGCGTCCTGATCCAGCAGCATCATTATCAAGCGGTGCCCGCCAAGGCCGTCCACGCGGTTGGCTACAATCGCCACAACAACAACAACAACAGCAACAATAATCATGATCATGATCAGGATGAGCAATATGATCAGTTGTCGAATCACTCGCTGATCAGCCAGAGCAAGTCCTTCATCGGCGAGGACAAATCCGATTGTGGGTAGCCTCAAAGTTAACCCAACCATAGTGATAGCTTCTGTTCCAACAGTTTTCAAGCGGCGCAACACGTCGCTCGTGAATGCCACAACGGCTGCCAATGTGCCAAATCTGACGGCCACGCAGGCCAAATCCTATCTGTGGGGTGCCACCGGGGAGCAGGAGTGGACGCCAGCAATTACCACGGGTATGTTTGCCAAGCTCCTTTTTATTTTTGTATACCCTGGACCCATTGAAAATGGGTAAAAAGGGTATAATGTATTTGTGCAAATGTTTGTAACAGGCAGAAGGATGCATCTGCGACCCGATAAAGTAATTTCTTGATCAGCATCAACAGCCAAATCGATCTAGCCATGTCCGTCCGCCCGTCTGTCTGTATGAACGCAAGGATCTCAGAGCCTATAAGAGCTAGAGACTTGAAATGAAGCTGTAGGTCCTCCTAATGCCCGCGTATATCGAGCTTGTTTCCGATCATCGATAACTTGCCCCGTTTCCAAGTGATCGATAAAAATCGATATCGAAATCCTGCTTCTTGAGCAATTCTCGTAAGTTATAAGAGCTAGAGCCACAAAACTTGACATGTAGCTTCTAGAATAGTATACACAGATGAGATATCTTTCAAGGATGAAGATGATTCAGTGTATCCCCTAGTCGTGCACTCCCGACTAGAGCATTCTTGCTTGTTTATTATTTGGCTACTAATACACAAGTGTGCGCGGGGGATTTGTTGAAGATCTTATCAAGGGGCGGGTAAGCTAATGCAACTGCAGCCAGTTCCAGTTGTCTTTGGGCAGCCATCATGTTGCCATTGTCGCTGCCCCTGGTGCTCCAGCTCCAACTCCAGCTCCAGCTGGCTGTTAACGGCACGAATATGGCGCAGTTCTTGGCGCGCATTGGACGCGTGCATCAGCTGCAGGCCATCAGCATAGCGCACAGCTCAGGCGCCACGGATGCGGGATTTCTGGATGCACTGCATCTGGCGCTGCAGCAGGAGCACAACCATTTCCGGCTGCTGCCCAAGCTCTTATCGACGGAACATGCGGCCGGACTGTTTAACCGCTTGATGCACGAGCAAACGTTATTTGTGATCTTTGCGCGCGACTCCAAAGATGCCGTCATCGAGCTGCAGGCGAAGCGCGCACGTGGTCGTCGCCACTGCAAAACGTTTTTCCTGCTGCGACGGATTGAGGCACAGCCGGATCTAAGACGCTTCTTTGAGTATCTGTGGCAGCATGGTTTTCGCTCCGCCCTGGTTATGCTGGCGTCCCAGCAGCGTCTCTACCACATGGATCCGTATCCCACGCTGCGAGTGCTGGATGTGAGCGCTACGGAGGATGCGCTGTCGCTCTTTCCGCCCGCCAATCGACGTGATTTTCTGGGCTACAAGCTGCGCGTGCCCGTGCAGCTGGACGTGCCGGCGACCTTCTGGTATCCAACTGCGGCGCATCAGCTGCAGCTGGACGGCGCCGGCGGCACCTTGATACGCGAACTAATGCGTCATCTGAACGTTCGCCTGGAGCCCTATCCGCTGTATATCAATGGCTCCAACAACATCAATATGCCCGCCCTGCTGCAGCTCGTGGCGGAGCAGCACGTAGAACTGAGTCCGCATCACTTTACAACTTTACAAGCCTCCAACGCTGTGGACTACTCCTATCCGTATATGGTTGTGCCGCGCTGCCTTATGCTGCCGCTCGGTGCGCCCTTGCCGCGCAGCCTCTACGTGTTTCTGCCCCTGCAACCGATCGTCTGGCTTGGAATGCTCTTGATGCTGCTCATGATGCTGCTGGTGCATTGCCTAAAGCAACGCCTGTTGCCGCAGCTGCCCGACGTGCATCTCTGGTCGCTGCTGGGCGTGCCCGGCAGCCAGGGCGGCCAGTATACAACCATGTGCTGGTCGAGATTTGCGCGCGCCCTGCTCATCTGTGTCATCCTGGTCTTTGGCGTCTTCATCATTGTCCAGCTATATGCCACCAAGTTGACCTCCTTGCTGACAGTTTTGCTTAGCCCCAAGCCAAGTGTCACGCTACAGGAGCTACTACGGCTGCCCTATCCCATCCTGGTGCTGCCCGGCGATGTCGATGGCATTGTATCCGCCTTCGGACACGAGACGCAATTGCGACGCCAGTTTTACATTGCGAACGACAACGATTTCTATGCTCGACGCGTGGACATGGACGCCGGCTACATCTATCCGATAAGCACGCTGCGCTGGAGCTTCCTTAGCCTGCAGCAGCGTTATCTGCGGCACAAGCGCTTCTGGCTATCGTCGCTGTGCTATGGCACGTTTCCGGCACAGTTCCAGCTGCGCATCGGATCGCATTTTATGGAGCCACTGCATCTGTTCGAGCTGCGTGTCCACGAGGCCGGCTTGCCGGAAAAATGGCGACAACTCTACTATAACCGGGCCAAGCGGCTGGGCTACGTCCGGGATTTCGCCAGTGTTGAGCATTACGAACGGATGCACATGGTCCGTCCATTGGCCCTCAATCTGTTGTCATCCGTCGTGTATCTTTATCTGATTGGGCAGCTCGTCGGCCTCGTCGTGTTTCTCTTGGAGTTCCTTTTCTGTAAATTTAGCTGATACTAACCGCATTTTGTAGTTTTTTTAAGGCATTTCGATTAATTTTTAATCTCAACTAATTAACTTATGTATTTTTTGGATATATCTCTCATTTCTTAACACCATTTATTTATCGACGAAAATTGACAACAATTTGAAAATTCACTAAATATATACATATACATATATATATATAAATGTGTATGTATATGTATGGGTATGTGTATACGTATGTGCATATGTATGTGTATATGTATTTGATGGCCAATTCACAAAATCCCGCTACTCCACCAACACATCAAAACTCTGTGGCAATCAACGACAACAAAAACAAAACCAAAACAACAAAAAAACTCCCCCCTCCCCCACCAATTGGATCGAAAATCGAACGTAACCTCAAAAATCGAAAATTCACCGTAATAACAATCGACTGGCATTGACATCGATATCATCGACATCGTTGACAAATCGTGTAACGGTCACGTTTTAGATAACGGTACTGCGACAGGCAAACATATGAAAGCAATTGTCGAAAGTGAACATAATTATTTTGGAAGATCACGGCTTGAGGCAACAACAGAGGCGGTCGGCAAAGGAAAAATCATCATAGGTTTGGCAAAATAATAATCACAATTTTGTACAAAGCAATGCATCCCAACACACACACACTCTCACACACACACACACTCGCACACACACACATCCTCACACGCACAGTAGTTTTTGTAGAAAAACGTAGTTAGTTGTGTTTGAATGTTTAGAATTTGCACATAATTTTTGACTGAAGCACTTTCGTAGTCGCTGTTTATTTTCTTTGTTATCGTTTATTTGTGTTAGCCAGTTATAGATCCTATGTTAATACTAATCAAACGTAAAGACCACGATTGGACTAATAGATGGCGGAGAAAGCGTAAAACGCTGAGGATCAGAAAATTTGATGCTGATTTATCGATAATTTGTTCGTATATCGATAAATATGGTTAGGTTAGGAAGAGTTACCTATATCGTTTGTTTTATAACAAAAGAAAGAGTTACCTATATCGATCTATCTAGATCGATAAATATTGTTAGGTACGGAACTTAGGACTTAGATAAAGAGTTAACTATTCCATTTTTAAATCATTCTTTAAAGCTAAAATTGCTGGAAATAGGAAATAGGGATCGATATTTGATCGATATTTGAAATCTGAATTTCATTTTTCGAAGAACTTTTGTCGGATTGAAATTATCTTAACAATTTATATAGATAAAATTTGAAAAATACAAAGAAATTTCTTGTCTGTCATTAATATCGTAATTCATGTAATTGAACAATTTGACTTGATTTATAGATTAGATAAGTTTGGCTTCTCCCGCCTGTACATATAGCACATTCGTAAACGCAACGTTTCCACCGACAGCATTTCATGCTCGACGCATATAATTAGTGCTTATCATTAACCCCTCGCCCCTCGACACACCCGCCCTACCCGGCCCATCAATCCCATGTATAGCTAGATATCCTGGTATAATCAACATAATACCTGTGCACACATCCATTCACAATTGAGCTCAGGTGATTGCTTGCGGTTTGTGGCATCCTCACGTTGCATGTGGCACGTTAATAGCTGCATTTGATTTTTGTTATCTTTTTAAATGTTTCGCATGCTTTTCAGCCACGCCCACAGCCCACTGCACGCACGCAACCCGCCTTTATAATTGTTGATCACACAATAAAAAAATCCTTAAAAATGTACAACAAAAATTAATACAAACAAAAAACATTTCAAGCTGGTATTAATTTTCGTACACCTGGAGCAACTGGTCCTAAATATATATAGCTTAAGCGAAGTTTTTGAAATTGTGTAACTATCTATTAGCTTTATACAAGATATATATATATATATCGAAACTATATATACTATATCTATATCGTATCGTATCTCGTAACGGCGTTGGCTTTTTCTATTTGCGTACCTTCCTAAACACACGCTCTGCACCTCTCCGTTTGCTTCTTATCGATTGTGGGCACTTTTCAGGCGTCGACTGGAAATCCTTGTCCATACCCGCCTGTCTGCCCATCACTACGGACTATTTTCCGGACAAGCGTTCGCTGCACAATGACTATGTCATTTCGGATTATACGCTGCTGCCGGACGATGTGAATCTGGACTATGCCAAGAGTCGTGCCGTCTACCGCAAGCCGTTGTCCACGGAGGAGGTGTGCAAGGAGATTGTCTCTCAGCGCCTGGCCCAGGGCTTTCAGCTGATTGTCGTCGAGGAGAAGCAGCCCAGCTCCTCCATCGCCAGCTGCTGCTCGACCAGCGTCAGCTGTGCACCTGTTGGCAGCAATCCGAGCACATCCGCCGTGCTGCCGTTGAAGGCGTGCTGCGAATTGAACCGGGAGTATCTGTTGTCCATTGGCCGAATCTTTCACAAGATTACGCTAAGCGGTTCGGTTATCACGGTAACTGGCTACAGGCCCAGGTGAGAGGATTTGTAAAAAGAACGAATTGTCTACTTTTTCTATAAATACCTTTTTCGCTTCCTTTAGGCATCCGTATCCGCCGATCAATGTGGATTATCGCTATCGTTTCCATGCGCCACAGCATGAGACCTATGAGATCTCTGGCGTTAATTTCACAACGGAAAAGCTGGAGAACTTTAGCTGGAATCACATGGATCTCTATATATGCACGCGCGGCGATGTCGACTATCCACTTATGGAGGTACGTACTGTGATCCGCGCTGCAGCTGCATTCACCCAACATCCCTACACTCTCTACTTCTTGCAGAGCCTCAAGTATTGGCGTTACCGCATGTATCTGCTACCACGCGAGAGCCTGGTCAATAAGATCGTCAGCTTCGGTTGTCAGCGTTGCGATATCTTCACGGACGCCGTCGTGGATAATACGCGCGAACAGATTGAGGATTTCATACGGCTCATCGAGAATGTCAGCAAATTAAAGCGGCAGATTTGTCGCAAAGCGCGCGTAAGCTGTCCACGAATTTACATATATATATATATATATATTCCAATTTTTGTTTAGTTTGTTATTGTTTTTTTTGTTTCAAATGTTATATTTCGATCGCTTATCGATTTCTAGTTCCAGTTCTAGTTCCAATTGTTGTTACACCATTCGCAGAATTAACAGAGCTGTTGTCAATTACATTCGTTTATGCAAATGTTATTGTAGTGCTTACCGCTTAACATAATGTACATTTACAGGATAGCCCGACCACCCACAGCCTAACCAAGCGACGACACAGTACGAGCATTATATCCAGGCCTCTCAACCAGGTTATCTATCTAACTACATATATGTATATTAATCTTCGAATTTTCAATTTGTTTTTTGGGCGCTGCGCACAATTTTGTTTCGATTTTGTCCTTTTTGTGTTCGATTTGCGCACGCCTTTATTTTCATAATATTATTATTTAAATGCGTTGTTGCTCATCATATTTTTAATCTTCTTCAATGTCTTCCGTCTCGCCTGCCCCCTCAACGCCAACCTATCTGTCTGTGTACTGCGCAATTGCAACTTGTCCCCCAGCAGGGACTCACAAATTCACCGTTCCGTGAGCGCGTCGGCAGCAATCGCCTGCCGGAGAAGAGACCCAGGTTTTTATATCGTATCCAAATACAACGAACACACACACACACATATATATATATATACACTCGTCATAAACACACACACAAACACAGTGATTTGCATCTGTATACGTATTAATGCGCCTGCGAGCCGAGCTTTTTTTGTTGTAACGCCCCCAACCCTGCCCCGCTGTACTCTTCAACAACTTGGTGACTGATTTTGTAGCTCTTCTTTGTTGTTTGTGCACTTAGCTTGTAGTGTATTTTACTTACTATATATATATACACATAAACTTATATTTTTTATTGCGATTTAATGCCTCGGCTCTTTATCTTTTTTTTCCTTATTACTATTTAATTTGGTATTTGGCTTTCAGCAGCATGACACACCCACACCTAGAATCACTGAAAAGAATCATAATCTATTAAACCCACCACAGCAAAGGTTTGTTCAAATCTAGCGTATTTATCCTAGTTGTACCCATCCTGTTCCCAACAAACAAAACTCCCCATCCTTGTGATGATTGATTTCCCAAATTTTAAGCAAGTTGGTGAGAGAGAGAGAGAGCGCGGCTTACTACACTGGCTATTTTGCACAAATTTTGACATTTCTACACACTCACACATACATTATTCACCTAAACTCACCACCCTATTCAAGAGAGAGAGAGCAGGAGAATCTGCAAGTGTAATTTTGCACAAATTTTGATATTTCTACACAAACACGCACATTATTCACGACGACTCACCACACGCGCTCATCCATTAACGTATACTCACCACACCGTAACAATTGGTTTGCAAAATTGTAATTGAAAATAAAGCTGCACTTGTAATTCGTACACAAACATTCAGATTCACTCCTTTTCCTCCGACAACCAGTCCACGGCCACGATTGCAATTGATAAGCTTTATTAATCGTAAATCAACCTTCACAGCATCAATGTGCGCCCCAAGCCGGACCCAAGTCGCATTTCTCGCATCCTACCCGGCACGGATGCGGCTGCAGCCACGGCAATTGTGCCACGTGATGATCAGGACGATGGGTAAGCGACCAAATCCCGCAGTGCCACAGCTTTGTTAATTGTTATCGCTTCCTTAGCTTCCCCGTGGACATCAAATTCAGCGCTAATGCAACGCTTGCGGAGATATTTGAGGCCATGAAGCATCCGGTCAATGGTGTTGGCTTCTTCACACAAACCCAATCGCTGCCCTCCTGCACCTTCATCTCCTACGATGCGCTGATGTGGTTGAAGGCGCGTCTGCCCAACGGTCGCCATCCGTTGGATCTGCTGGAGGCCATGCGCAAGTGAGTTCTTGATGGCCTTGACCAGCCGCCCGGGCTCTTAAGCACTTGTTTTTTTTTGCAGGGAGCGCATGATATGCCACGCCTCCGGCGACTGGAATCAGCCGATTGTGCCGGGCTTTGTCTTCTACTATGTGGTGCAGCAGGACAAAAATGCAAAGGGTGAGTGCAACTCGAACGTCGCACAGCTTCCAATTAATCCCACAATGTTCCATCCAAACAGATTACGCGCCGCCGCTCAACGATTACAGCGCCTTTGTCAACGAGTGGCTGGAGATTGAGCTGCAGGGCTGCAGCTTTCTGTGGCACGACGAGCCGGCGCCCACAAATGTGCCAAACTTTCTGCGCGAGACGCCCGCACCGCAATCCTGGCGGGAATACTGCAAGAGCAGTGTGTATTCTGGTTGCCAGTAAAATTATTTTGATTGTAATCAATTGATTTGCTTGCAGAGCGCGTCTGTCGCAAATCGCATTTGGAGATCGATGTCAATCAGAAGAGCGATCGCATGGAGTGGGGTCATGTGAAGCATCACACGGTCATGCAGCCAGGATTTGCCTTCGAGCTGGTCGTCGAGTGGGTCACCTCGTCGGGACCCATTGTATCCGACTTGGTAACAGCCGGAGCCTAAACTCTTTCTGTCCATTATTGATATGGTTTTCTTTTGCAGATCTCGGGCTGGATGCGCAAGGCGAATCATTGTGGCTATCAGCTGGTCTCCGTGCCGGCGGATCCCATGGCCGAGCCGTTCACGGAGAAGTCGGATCCGCTGCGTGGTCCCATATTCATTCCACTGTGCGTCACCTTTTTGCCAAACAATGCCGCTCTCTTCGAAGGTCTGTACAGCCGGCTCTTCTTCTTTTCACTTAATCCCTGACTGCTTCTGCTTATTGCAGAATTCCCCGAGGACAGCCGTGCGGATCGCATGCTCTTTCTGCAGGAGGCCATTTTGGCCAGATTTGGTTTTATGCCCTGCGTGCTCGAGGAGAAGTTCACACAAAAGAAAGACGTAAGTAAGACGTAAGACGTTCCGTACTTTTGTTGATCCGTCTTCCATTATTGCAGCTGCCCAAGGAATACCAATACGTGCATTGCACCGGCAACATGTTCGCGCTCATACGGTAAACTACTACTACTCTAGTAATCGTATCCTGGACCAAAACTCATCCGAATCTGTCTTTCAGCTGCGCCAGCAACAAGTTTCAGATGGAGTCGCCAAGTCGCCAGGAGGCGAACGTCACCCGTTGCGTTTACGGGCATACGAACAATACGAATGTGCCCAAGAAAGTGGGCTTCCTTTGGGCCTGGAATCACATGATACCCAACAAAAAATGGAAAGCATTGACCATCAACAACTCCGCCGACGGTGAGCTCTTTCAGCTGAAGATGTTGAAGGATTTCCGTGAATTCTGCTCGAACAGTGATCAGCGTTTGGCCAATTTCTGGGCACATTCCCAGGAGCTAAAACGCAAATTTGAATACAACAACAATAACAACAACAACAACGATGAACCAAAAATTATATAAGCACTCGTTCCAGACTTAGTTCAAAGATTATTAAAGATTTAAATGTTCTACACGAATTTGAAGCCTGAGATACGATTCGCAGATTTTATATCCTCAGATTATATGTATGTGTGTGTGTGCATTGAGTCATAAACAGATATATGTATGTATACATATATATTATGCATGTTTATGCATGAATGCAAGTGCATATGCATGTTTGTTTTCTAATACCAAACGCAGTCCACGCTTATTCTGTCAAGTGCTCTCCTCCTCGATTCTCAAGAATACTAGTAGGCTCTTCAGTCTTTCACGCTAAGCTAGTAGTGCAGTGTTCTTTTTTGTGCTTTTTGGTGTTTTTTTTCGGTGATATATATGTGTATGTGTGCAGATAAGTGTGTACCCAAGTATATATCAATGTATGTATGTATGCGTGCATGCATGTATGTGTGTATGTATGTACGTACATATGTATGTATTTTTGTATATACGTATGTATGTCTGTATGTATCAATTTATGTATGCAGGCATGCATGTATGTATATACGTACGCATGGCTGTATGTATGTATGCACGGATGCAGGCAGGCATGCGTATATGTATGTATGTATGCATGCATGTATGTATGTATGCATGCATGTATGTACGTACGCATACATGTATGTATGTGTGCATGCATGCATTTTTGTTTACTTTGGCTCACATTTCCACCAAGGAGGGACGGATGGATGGGATCCGGAGAATGGAATTTCCCGTGAAACCCAGGTAACTGTGGATATTGAAATTTTTTAAAAATTTTAGAATTGTAATATCAGAAAAATGGCATTCGGTATTTATTTATTTATTTTTAAATTGAATTGCATTTATTTATTTATCGTCGTTAACTCAACATTACTTTTGTATAATAGAAGTGCACATTTTTTGTTATATTTCTTTAAACTCGGCTTTAAATGCCGCTGGGCTCTCCGGATGCGGGGCCGTGAGAGGATGCCGAGGATGCCGAGGAGTCAGTTGTTGTTGTGCTAATCTATTTGGCTCACTTAGGGGCGGGAACAGGGGATGGGGAATGGGGGCGTGGTTGGTATTTGTGACAGCTTTGGTCGTGTTCTTGTTGCAGTTATAGTTGTTGCTAAATGCTTTGGTATGCGTCATGCTCGGGGGCCACGCCTACATCTCGGTGAGAAACTGGGTCAGCTTCTCGCGATCGCGCTGCAGCCAAGCGGCATTCAGGCGTATTGTCTCGACGGCCTGCGATACGGTACGATCACAGCCGGGTATCTGATTGGCTTTGAAGAAATCCTCGACTTCGCGCGCCTTCTCCTCGGAGGCGAAATTCTCAATCAAATATTTGATGAGACGCGTCAGCAGAAAACCGCCCTGGGAAAAAGAGCGAGATTTGGGTTGAGTTCAGAGAGATTCAAGGAATTGAGAAATTGATATGTTACCTGATACTGTTCGAGCAGCTGCTTGTTGTTCTCCTTGAAGAACTCCCAGGCCATGTCGCGACCCTTGGGATTGACCGCCACGGCCACAATGACGAACACCGAGTCCTGGGCGCGCACCTCACCCTAAGATCACGTAACAAGATTAAAGACCCGGCAGGTATATAAATCGTCTACGGCTACTCACCGACATGGCAAAGTCAATGACGCGTCGGAGGAGCGTGACGTCGCCAATGCAACCGAGTGCTCGGCTGATGCGATCCTGCTCCTCGTGCAGATCCGTCGAACGATACAGCATTAGCATCTCTTCAAAGATCTCCTTGTCGCCATCCTGCAGCACCGCCTTGTAGCAGGTGCTACGCAAATCGGCGGGCAGCGCCTTGGTGCCATTGACATGGCTGCGGAAGCGCTTGCGTGCCTCCTCCGTGATTTCGGGACTGCGGAAGGAGACGAGCCGCGTCAGCACCAGGCTGCGCAGCAGCGTATCCAAATGATTCTCATTTTCGCGTGGTTCCCAGCCGAGCCGGTGGGCCACCGGCTCGTACAGGCAACGTCCAAAGTTGTTGAAGTCATCCATGAGATCTGTGTGAGAGATCAGTATATGGAGATTGGTAAGCGAATTCGTGATGGCCGTCCACACGGTATAGTTGGTCTCGTTGCGATAGGAGCCGACCAATTGGAGCACATCGACGGTGCTGGCCTGGCCGGCCTGCACCATGGCGAACATGTCATCGATCAGACCGAGCCTGTCCAGCGGCGGCAGCTCCATGTTCTCGACGGCTGGCAGCAGCTTGTCCAGCATTGCCTCGGAGTAGCGTGTGCGATAATAGCCAACGGTGCCGGGATTGATTTTGATCCAATCATTCTCGGAGACATTGTCCAGCAGTACCTCCATGGAGGCCTTTTCCAGCAGAAAAGTCTTGGCTATCTGATTGGGATTACGCGATGTGGACACCGATATGGGCACCACCCACAGGCAATCCTCGTCCGCCTGCGAGCCGTCGGCGGTGAATTTTCTCTGGGTTAGCCGCAGCAAGCGTTGCGTGTTCGTCTTCTGCTCGGACTCAACGCTGATGACGGGAAAGCCTTTGTATTTGGTCCAGCTGGACATGACAGCGCCGACGTTCTTGGAGCTGGCCTCCTGCAGTGCCTGCCACAAATCCTCGGTGCAGGTGTTGCTATACTGATGCCGTGTCAAATACAGATTCATGCCCTTGCGAAAATCATCCTCGCCAATATAATCGTGGAGCATGCGTATGACCGAGGCGCCCTTATTGTAGCTGATCTCATCGAAAATCTCATCAATTTCCGATGGATGACCGACAGGCACCTCAATCGGATGCGAATTCTTCAACGAATCCAGCTCCAGGGCGCGCGTATACATGTCCGTCACGAACTGTGTCCAGATATCGTATTCGGGAAACAGATGATGCACGCACAGGAACTCTACAAACGAGGCGTAGCCCTCGTTTAGCCACAGATGTGTCCACCACTCCATGGTCACCAGATTGCCTGCAAAATAAAGAATTATCAGAGATAGGATCCACTCGGAACGCGGAATTCGTTTTGCTGCTTACCGAACCACTGGTGGGCGATCTCGTGGCCGACGGTGAGAGCGATCGATTGCTTGCGCATGAGCGAGGTGTTCTTGGGATCGACGAGGACAAAGGTTTCGCGATAGGTGACCAGGCCCCAGTTCTCCATGGCGCCCGCAGAGAAATCAGATATGGCAATCAGATCCATTTTGGGCAACGGATAGGCAATATTGAAATAGCTCTTGTAATAGGGCAGCACCTTGGTGGCCACCTCCAGGGCGAACTGGCCCTGATCCTTTTTGCCGACGGGCGTAAAGACGCGCACAATGACCCCATCGTCCGACTTGGCCTCCACAAAATCGTATTCACCCACAACGACGGCCACCAGATAGGTGGACATGATGGGCGTCCGATCGAAGCGTACGCGTCGCAATCCGCTCGGCAGGATGTCCTCCTTTTTGACGGGCATATTGGACAACGCCACCCGATCCTTGGGCACTACCAGCGTTATGTCAAAGGTGGCCTTAATGGCCGGCTCATCCCAGCAGGGAAAACAGCGACGCGCATCTGTCGCCTCGAACTGGGTGACGCCCGCATAGCGCTCCTCGCCGCTGGCCGTAAAATATTTGCTCCGATAGAAGCCCTTCATTTTGTCGTTCAGCTCGCCCGTAAAGGACATGTAGAGCACACCAGCCGTGCCCGCCGGTACTGTCTCACCGAAGTCCAGGATGGCCGTTTCCTTCTCCTTGGAGTAGCTGATGCGATCCGCCTTCAGTTTCTCGCATTCATACTGAAACTCCGCCCCCTCGATGATTATGTCCAGCGCATTGAGCGTGATGCGTTGCGTTGGCTCCATGACCTGGATCGGGCATAATAATAACAAGCAATTAGGAAAAGGGGCAATAAGTCAATGATCGTGCAGCATTCATCATCAACTAGCAAATGATGCAGATAGGTAGCCCGACTAGAAGATACCCTTCAGCATGATGCTTCGAATAATATTCTCACATATAATAAACAGACAGTAGACCAAGACTAAAAGTGAGTGAGTATTCAGCGCCTTTCTATGCGATTTTCATGAATTCAAGGGTTAACGATTTATAGAGATATAGAGAGAGTAAGAGGGAGATAGAGAGCACACGCTGAGACGAAGTGGGAGTAAAAGAGGGAGAGACATAGGAAGTGAAAGTAAGTGAGAGGGAGGGAGAATAAAACGTTGTGGGAGTGAGAGTAAGAAAGAGAGTGTGAGTAAGAGTCAGAAAGAGAATCGCATTGAAAAATAAGAGGAAAAGCACAGAGATTATTCTTCAAGCTAGACGTAACAATCGATTAGATAGAGAAATTATAGCGTAGCAGTGGCTGTTATCATAAAAACCATATCTAAAGTGAGAGCACATAAGTAGAGATACGTATGTAATATAGCTATTTCGACTAGGTTTTCAATGTCAATTTAAAATATGCATGTTTTGCCGCTTGTAACATACATTCGCACAAGTCTAATATACCCCTGTCATTCAATTTTAAAGGGTATACAAAAGGTAAAACGAGTAGAAGCGATCCAAGCGAAAACAGCTTCGCAATATACCGTTATTTCAAGGTCATAATTGATCTACAGTGCGCATTGCCTAGAGTAAACCGTTTTTAAACACGGGCATAACAAATTTGTCGCTGTGCTTAAGCAATTGTTTGATATTAACTAATTCAATTGTTATCTTCCCATCTTTTCTTATTGGATACGTAAAGTTGGCATATCGTGGGTTCTTCATATCAGATATTTACTGTATGCGAATATTTTTCTGCTAGCCCGGTTTCCGGCTAAAACCCGTTTTGGCCAACTTTTTGGTTGTATATCAGTTAAATTAGCAGCAGCCGCCGTTAAGATTTGGACAAATATGTATTTTATTCTTTTCTTTTTTTTCCATTTTTTTTATAAATGGTCGATCAAAAAGTCAAAGACCAAACCCGTTGCTGCTGCGTCTTCGGAAAGATAAACAGAATGTGTATACCGTTATGAGATCAGCAGGGGCGGCGGTGTTGATCAGTGAACGGGGGTGGGCAACGTTGGCAAATTGTCAAATAAATTCACAATAAGTGCCAGTCATTGCTTGGTGTCAAACGATAACAAAGAAACATTTCCTTGTCAACGACATGTATGAACGTAGCCTGCATGCAAATTGCAGCATAAAGAGAAAATGGCACACACACACACACTCACACGTACAGAGTAGGCGAAGCGCGCGCGCGCGCTCATGTGTGTGTGTAAGGGAGAGGGTATGAGTTTTTTGCACACGTCAGAAATGAAATAAACAAGCACATACACACACACACACGCGCGCGCGCAGAGCTAAAGAGAAAGAAAAAGAGACCTGCATACATGCATACATACATACATATTTATGATTTGTGGCCAAAGTGAAAGCGAAAGTGAACGAAAACTTAGCGATACGTAACGGTACTTACACTGATTTGCACAATTGTCTTGCCCGTAAAACTGAACGCTTCCAGATCAGGCTGCAGGATTAGCTCATAGTGCTTGGGCACCACATTTGTGGGCAGCCGTTCAAATTCGGTGTCCTCCGTTTGTGCCATATTTCTGTGGCCGTTCGACTGTTCCGCTTGACGAAGATGACTGCAGCAGCTGTGTATGCGACGATTCTGGCTCAATTGTAGTCCGGGTGGTGCAGCGCCAACCAAATCCGCCGACGTATGGGCAAGTATGTCGCGATAACGACTGCACAGATCGCCCAGCAGGGGGGCCTCGCTGGTCTTGAGTGGCGCGCCCAGCGATATGTCCGAATAGTCGCGATAAAACTGTTTTTGCACCTTCACAAACTGCTTCGACGATACCAGAGTATTGAGGTGGCAGGTCTCTGCACGTAGATAGGCAGAATGCTTATCAACGCAGTCAAGGCAAAGGAAAAGGCACGGGCGTAGGCGGAGGCGCAACGATGGGGCGTTAGTAAAAGCACAAGCGCAGCACCGAAAGCTCTGTCGAGCCCGTTTCCACAGTGCTGTCGGTTTGTTTAGTAACTGTTGCTTGGATGCGGGGGAGGCGGGCAGCGGGAAGAGCTTTGGTTGGTTGCAAGCTGAAACTAGAAGTGGAAGATAGCTGGCACAAAGGATTATTATTATTATTATTATCACTGCTTTAACGAGCGGTTATTAATTGTGTTTATTTTGTTACGACAAGGGGCAGGGCGGGCTACTGCGGGGTACTGTGGGTGGCTGTACTGTTCTCTCACCTTCGCACAAATGCTGCTCAAAATCGGAATTGGCTTTAGCTAAATCCAAATTGAGTTTGCCAAGTTCTGCAAGTATGACGTTTTGAATGCACTTACGTTAAATTTAACTGAATTCTATTGGTTAATTTTTGCAGAAAATTTATTAGACAGTGAATAATGAATACTGCGGGCAGCTGCTGGCGGCTTCTGCTGACGAAAAATAAAAAACAACACGCTTTCAGTGTGACCCACTTGCGCGTGGTACGTTTTGGTATTTGGACCGCTCACAGCTGTTTGCGCACTCTACAGACGTCTTGTTATGCAGCCGTATCGTTTGCTGTTGTACAAAAAATGTTCACTGAGTATGTGTGCTATTACCGTTTCTGAATTTCCAGGCCTGCTTTGCTGTACGTATACCTCCTTTTAACGCATTTTTGTACATGGCACTGCACCGTTGAATTTATTTTTAAAAATAAAACGTTTTATCGGTAGCACAATGAGCGAGTTCCACCTTCCAGCTGTTTACCAACACTGTTATGTATCTCGCACACGCTGCAACTTGCAGTACGATATTTGTAATGCTTGGATATCGATGAATTTCTATCGACATGTAACTTGAAATACCGTTATAGAGTAATAACGGATTTTTGAATTTTGATCGTTTTTTTTAATTCAAACTTTTTTGGTGTCAAGTAGAAGCACAAAATTTATAGGTGGATTACCGATAATCTTCTTTAAAGATTGATCAACGCCCACTCCTACAGTTCTTTTATTTCTTGCCCAACATCAATAAGGAATGCATCTTATTCGTGTAATATTTTATATTTTAAATTCTATTACATTGCATATAAACACTTTAACAAGCGTCAAGTATATTCCTGCTGACACACAGAAATATGATATCGATTTTTATTTTAAATCGTCCTCCATCCAATGGGGCAACGCTGGCACAACACAAAAGTACTAAAAAATACCACATCTGGCACTTCACACCGATACCCAAGGGTTGCTCGCTGTGGTGGCGGAAAAAGCCGATTTAGTAAATGATAAGTTATTCGGTTGTGCGGTACGTTGGGTCGGTTGCTTTTAAAACCCCTCAGTGAATATTCACGTAAGAATAGTCAGCACATGCTTCCCGCTCGACATTTACTCTGACATCTAGCTCAAATTGCACTTGCCAAGAGAAGGAATAGGCATACAATAAAAATCGCGCATCCATTTGCAATTGTCCACTGTAATTCCAATTTTTCGCGCATCAATATAAAATGAAATTGTGTTCATCGCAACAGTTTGGTGTAGCTGTATTGTTTATTGTTTTGAATATATGCTCGCCATTAGCAGATGCATCGCCAATTGCCTGGGGTAAGTGTGTTTTCTTTTTCTTTAACAGCAGCTATTATACAATTTCAGAATTGGTTAGAAAGTGTTGCATGGCTGTGGCAACGCTGCCAGTGCACCTGAACGTAACAGTGTGGCCCACTCTTGAACAGAAATCAATTTGCCATCGAGTTGGCAGCAGACAATGCGTTTGCTTTATGCTTGATTGCATAATCGGTTGACATTTAAGCGTTTCAGATTCTAGTCTTTTTTTTATGAATGTGACCGTGTCTATATTTTTGGGCATGCTTGCGATTATACGTGCCTTGCATACGTGTGGTGGTGTCGTGTGCGTTAACGTTATGCTAGCCATCATCAGCTGATTATGCCATTTTGTTTTCTTCGTATCAATCTGCTTTAGCTACGCATTTGTCTTATCACAGACGTGTTGTTTATCAATTCAAGTTCAATCATTTGGTAATTTCACATACCAGTTGTAGTTGCGGTATATCCTAGCGCCTGTATTCCATTCCAACCATGTTGCACGCGCACTTTCACCCCCGCCGCGCGGCGAGAGCGCGCCGTCAGTTCTCTGCAGCAGAAAAGAAAACAACAACAACAACAGCCGCATAGCCGCCATTGAGAGTTGGTTAATTGTCACGTATGCCGCAACAAATTTTGCCGGTTTTGTTAATTTGTTTTCTTTCACTTTTTGCTGATTTCATTGTTTTTTTTACCTAAAACATTTTGGTCTCGGCTTGCGACTTTTGTTTACACCGAGCTCTCAGCTTACTCCGTCGTCCAACTCCGGCGCTGACGCCAAGTGAATTCAATCGGTTTTGTTGCTGTTGCGTCTGTTGGAATTTCAGCTAGGGCAATACGAGGCGAATTCTGAAAATGTGTGCGTGTGCACCTAAATACATATGGGTGTATGTGTGTGCTGTCATACATATGCCTGTATATTCCAGTTACAGCAACAGCGAGCGTGTGCACATAAATATGTGTGTGTGTGTGTGTGTGTGTGTGATTTACGGTCATGCATATGTATGTATATTCCAGTAACAGTTACAGTTACGATAAGTGATCGGCTATCAAGAAATCAGAAATCCACGTGTGTTGCCTCGCATTCAAGTGGATACTATTTGCGTTCATATAACAACTTGTTGCCGCCTGAAATATATAGAAATGTTAAATTAGATGTTAATAATTTAACTTTAACTAAAATGGATTATATTGAACAGGTTTTAAAGCTAAACTCTATTTGTCATATCTTCTATTGAGTGTAGTTATCGATAAAGAGAAAGACTATATCCCAAATTTTAACTCTCAGACTCTTATAATCTGTGAGTTTGACCGTTTGAACTACTTCAATATACCCTATTGGGTGCCACTCGCTACAGGGTATTCCAAGGGTTCTCCACAAATCTCCAAATGTGTTTACATTTACATAGCCACATAGTATGCGAAATGTATCTCACTTAAATATGTATTAGCTTTGAAATCGATCTTGAAAACAGACCCCGAATGCAGATTTCTTTCATATATATGTATATAGTATATGTTTCTCTCTTCTTCATTACAATAACTGAAAACTAAGGAAGGTATTCATTTCCATTAGCATTTGGCATCCTGAAAGATGAAATGAAATGCCTCGAAAGTCTATCGAATCTCTGCTTAGAGAGATATTGCTGTATAAATGCAATTTTATAGGCGCCAGCAGAGTTCATTTGGATTATCTATGGGACGTTGGGTCAATGTCAATGACCATTAGATGATATTTTTTTTGTTTACAAATATTTGCGACGCAAAAAACCATACTTAAACAAAACAAAACGAAATTAACAAATGCTGTTACATTTATTTCCACAGTAAAAAGTTAAAGTTTTTGTTTAGTTTTTTTTTTGGGCTAATTATAGTTAATTATCTAGCACGAACTAAATGTGAATGTGAGTCATCGATCTACAAACGAATCGATAAACTATTTGATTGAACTTTATTGCAAACATTTCAACTTATTTCGAATTCAACATTTTCTGCATCGATAAGCCGTTGACCTCAAAGCCCCACAGTGCGAAGGTTAAACTATGCTCAAGACCCTCACGAGACCAAGAGCCAAAGCGTTGGAAAGGTGCGCCAATTAGACCGATGTCTATTAGAGCCAAGCATATGCATGCGAAAAGCTGTATATATATCTGGTTATAAACTAATGAATACTCCATATATACCCTATACTTTGTTTAAAGTGTATTTGCATTATTTCAAATCAGTTTTCCATCTACTTTAACGACTGAAACTTACTTTATAACTGTCTAACTATATATATATTATTTTGGCTGACATAACATCTTGTTGTTTGCCAAGATATGTCAAGTTCAGATCCATATCGCAACCCCTATATAATTTTATCCCCGACCAGATACAGGGCCTAAGGCTCTGACTTTGACTCGAAATGTTGTACCACGCACCTGCGCTTAATCTCTGCTAGGGTATTTCGACTTTGGCTCTCCAAATATAAACCCAACTTCCATTTGTTTTTACAAAGTCCAACCTGCCCGGCGAGTTAGCCAAGCGACAGTGACCCACAAAAAACAGAAACAAACTGCGGACTGTGGCTAGGGCTAATGGCCAAAATGGTTGAATGGCAAAAATGGTCGACTGGCCAAATCGAGTCAAGTGTTGTTTGTTTTGTTCATAAGTTCAATAAATATATAAAACGAGAAAGAAAGGCTATCTAATACCCTTGCAGAGCCAACCTTTACATAATGCTTTGCCCGTGTCTAAGAAGCACAGGGAAAATAGTTAATGACGAGTTTTCAGGATAGTTTTCGAACGATTCATATGGCAGATACATACATATATGATATAGTTGTTCGATCCGACTGCGAGCAACAGAAGAAAGGATTTCTGCAAAGTTTCATAAAGATAGCTTAAAAACTGAAAGATTAGTTCGTATGGAAACAGACAGAGGGACATGGCTATAACGACTCGGATGTTGATCAAGAATATATATACTCTATGGGTTCTTCTTCTATGCGTTACACATGTCACGACAAATTTATAATACTCTCTGGAAGGGTATACAAGTTAGCCGAATCGTGTGTGAAAGTGAAAGCCAGCGACAGACACCTGTTGCAGGCCAGCCTTCGGTTCAGATCTACACGCTTTTCTATATCCGTTACGGAACTGTTGTTACGGGTCAGCTGTTTTTTCAGGTAGTTCCTCTGTCATTTCCGTGCTGTATTGCTTTATTTGTTTTATTGCCAGACGTACTTCATCATTATCAATTAAAATTAACAGCTGACCAAAATTAAAGCGCACCTTTTGAAAAACGAGTTTGGGAAACGCATAAAAAAATCGGGTTTCAAACGCCTTCTTTTTTTGGTTTTCAACAGTTCTGGAATCTGACTAACCGTGTATAATATATAGTGCAGATGGGCGGGTTCTTGTGCTTCCCGCCTCCCGCTGAGCTGCAGGTGGGAGCTGCATACCTTGCCCGGCGTCATTTTTGTATTACGTCTTGACCTGTGCATATTTGTGATCTGTTTTGTTTTTGCTTTGGGGATTTTCACATGGGATTTTTATAAAGTTAGTTGTCTGAAACCTGGGTTCATGCACATTATCTTATCAGTCCAGACTCGATTGAACATTAATTGATTCGATTTGGTTTGGGTAAGTTATGCAACAGTTGCAGTGCATCTCATTCAATGGATCTCTCGAATTGGGCAATACCCCAATCATATTTACTACGATCTAATGCTTAAAGAGCCTGCATCACTTTATATTATCATACCATAATATGATAAGTTATAGAGAATTATGAACTCGTGAAAAAATATAAATTTTCAAGTCTTTAATTAATTGAAACTCAAATCTAAGTTCGAAATTTCTAATAATAAAGCGAACCTTGATTGAAATACGATATGACAGTGAGAGGAAGAGAGAGCGAGAGAGAGGGAGAGAGATATGGACAGTGTAAGAAGGGTTGCGCGGGGCTGAGCAACGGGACATGTGGCGCTAACTTAATTGAATGTGATTTATTGAACTAAATTTGCGAATGCTCCTGCCCCCTCCCCTCTCCTCCTCCATTTATTAGTTATTTATGGCCTGACTTATCTTATCGATAGTCATCGATAACAACAACAATCGCTTGAGCGTGAATAAGCCGACTAATGCAACGCTTGCATTTTTCAGATTTTGCCGTTACGCTGCGCGACAAGATTCTGTTTCTGGACAATAGATGGCGCACAATTAGCTCGGCAGCGCACGAATTCGAGGAGCTGTCCGCATTGGCCTTCGACGAGGCCGAGGAGCTGATCTATTTTAACGATCAGCAACATCAGAACGGCAGCATTTTCTCGCTGCGACGCGATGCAACGATTGCCACGCATATTGTAGAGCAGGCGGTGCAGCGTACGGGCAATGATTCGGTATCCGGACTGGCCTACGATCCGCTCAATCGGAATCTCTTCTGGGCGGACATGCGCCAGAGCAAGATTTACTTTGCCAGCATCGATACGCTTGACACGGAACCGCCCAAGGTGCTAGTCGATCTGAGCGCTGAGGGCGGACGCCCGGATGGCGTGGCCGTGGATATCTGCCGCCGTCAGCTATACTGGACAAACTGCAAGATCAACCATGCGAGCGTGGAGCGCATCGGATTGAACGGCACGGGCAGGCAGACAATCATCAAAGAGAATATCGATATGCCGCGCGGCATTGTGATCGATCAGCTATCGGATCGCATATTCTGGATTGACGACAAGGTGGGCATCTTCTATGCCCTGGAGAGCGCACGTCTCGATGGTAGCGATCGCCAGCTGGTGCTCAAGGACAAGCACCAGAGCCCCATACAGTTGGCCATCACGGCGGACACCATCTACTGGACCGACAAGGCGGACAAATCGGTTTGGAGCTATCCCAAGCCAACGGCAAATTCCAGCGCAACGCAGTCGCAGCCCACAAAGCTGGCCAGCTGGAAGGAGGATGTGTACGGCATTGTGGCGCGCACGGGTTTCTATCAACACCTGCAGAAGGATACGCACTGCGCCAGCGTGGTGAGAAAGGTCAAACAGCGCCTGGACAACAAGCTCAACAATGGAACACACGAGCGCAGCCCCGTGGAGGAGCGCCTGGATGCACTGCAGCGGGAGCATTGCCTGAACGGCGCCAGCTACATGAGCCGGGGCAACTTCTGCATATGCCCGATGGGCTTTAAGGGTGCACGCTGCGAGATATCGGAATGCCATAATTTCTGTGTGCACGGCACCTGCGAAATCTCCGACATGGGCTACCCCAAATGCTACTGCCAGGAGGATTTCTATGGCGAACGCTGCGAGTACTACAAATGCAACGGACACTGCCTCAACGATGGCCATTGTCTCGTGAACAAGGAGAGCGGCGAGCTGAGCTGCGATTGCCGTGACAATTTCACGGGCACACGCTGCGAGCACAACGAGACGGCGCATTGCGCAACCTACTGTCAGCATGTGAAGGAGCATCCGGATGCATTTGTGCCCGCCAGCTGTGTGGACATGTAAGTACCATCCGCATAGCATAGCTGACCAGCTTCCAGCACTTAACCCACTTTTCCTTGGCTCCCAACAGCTGCGACGAATTGCGGCTAAGCAATGGAACAATTGTGACCGAATACCCGGCGGCAGCTCCGCTGTGCGCCGACGGACCCAGTCTCCGGTCGGGCTCCGTGATCATTGTGCTCGTGGTGGGCATTGTGTCCAGTCTGGCGCTGGTGGCGATCATTGTGCACGGCCTGCGTCTAATCTACAAGCCCAAACGGCCGCGCATCAAGAAGACCTTCGTGGTGCGCAAGCAGGCCCGCCTCAACTCCGCCAGCGATACGCCGCTCACGAACCGCCCGCTGGCCACCGAGCAGTGCGAGATTACGATCGAGAACTGCTGCAACATGAACATATGCGAAACGGTGCGAATATCCATCCATCTAAAATGCAATTCCAATAACTAATTTTTGTATTCCGACGACAGCCCTGTTTCGATCCCAAGCTGGTGGAGCAACAATTTGCGGCGCGCGACAGAAAGGCGCCCTGCGTTAAGGAGGACAAGAAGATACTGATACACAACATGGAAGATGATCTATTAACCTAGGCGCCACTCTCCGAATGGAATTAACCTTCACGTCGAGCACGGATCAGGCCGGTTCGTCGTCGTGGTCGTCGTGGTCGCCGGGTGCTCTACCAAAGCTCGCACATATACAAAGATCTAGCTGAATTGATACTTAATTGAAGGGAACGTGTACTTAGCAATCTTTTTACGTTTAGTTTTGGTCTCATTAATTTATTATTTTTGAGGAATTTCACCATTTAACGTTCATTTAGTTTATAAGTTTTAGCTTGAGATCGGTTGAGAAATTTGTAAAGGTTTTAATTGAAATGCAGAAAAGTCTTCTGACTGACATTAGCTTTAAATCCCACGTAATTATATATACGTATAGTATATAGCTAGATGCGGCCGAGTTCATGAATAATTGCCATTTGCACAATGAGGCAAAAATGTGATTCACAACGGTTTAACTGTTGTAAATAATAATAATAATAAAGACAGCAAATGATATAAATGAATTGCAAAGAACTTTTACATGGCAGCAAACGTATCTGTTTACAGAGTTCCTTAACATAATCCCCATTAACATAAACGCGCACACACTCACACACATTACATAGTCTATGCTGTTATGACAAATGTAACTGCCATGTCAACAACATCAAATCTGTTCACACCGAAATTGCCTTTGTGTACTTACATAATTACATACTTACATACAATAGATCGTAACCTCTGCGAACGCGAGTTGTAAATATGCGTAAATTAGATTTTAATTGTAACTAATAAGACACTGGTTGAACAATAAACAAGAGTATGTTTGTTTTAATAATCAAATGAACTTGTTAAGTGTGCTATTTGTACTGCACTTTTGCTTTTGTTTAACCAACACAAATAGCAGTCAACTACAACAACAACAGATCATAAGCTTTCTGCACGTCGCCCGACCAAATGCATTTGTATTTGACGTCAGGAGTTAGTCACAAAGAGTAAGCATCATGACACTATACTTTATAAATATACATATATTTATATCAACTATATATATTTACTATTTCTTGTTTATATTTTAAACAAGCTATTAGTCGCGTACACTCACAATGATATTATTTAAATTGTTTTTTCTTTTGTCTTTTTCCAAGTCGAACGACAATTCTTTAACCGACGAACCAAGCATTTAACGCATTTAAAAATGAATCAAATTTCTAATATCGATGGTTAAGATCTACGTGGCCAATATCGATAAATGAAGCCAACGCACTATCAATACATCACCACTGCCCAACACTTAAAACAAGCATCGATACTTAGCTGCAACAGCCCTATCGATACAACGCAAGTACTTTTCGTCGAATCCATTTTTCTTGACGTCACATCAATTTTTCGCAAAATATAAAACTTGTATTTAAATCACATATATACTCAGCCAAATACACATAAATAAAGTTATATCTGTGCAACTAGACAGGATGGTATGTTAATAACATTAACAGCAACTTTACTGTCGTTTATTTAGCTTGTTTTTTCGACTTTGCGCTTGGCGTGGCTGCCGCAGCCGCTGCCGAAGCGCGTGCCCTGCAATTATTTTTCGCATTTACTTGTGCCTTTTTTTTAACATATCGTTGAACTCATTTGTGAATGTGCGTTTTGTATTAAGTCAAATCGTAGTTGGCTACGCTTGTTGAAAGTTGAAAATATACTGCCAGGCACAGGCGCAGGCATTCTACCAATAGTCGACAGCTCGCGCCCGTGTGTATCTACATACATACATACATACATATATATATCGTGACTCGCCCGTGCAGACGCGTCCCGCGCACTTGGCCTACGTTTACTAATCCAGTGACCTTCGCTTTGGGGTTTTTTTCTTGCATTTGCAGGGCAGCAACGACAGAGCCTCCAGATCGCCGCGTTCGGATGACCAGCGCGATATCGGCGAGATGCCAGTCACAAAGCGTTCACGCTCGGACTCGGGTAAGTGTTTCGTCTTGTTTGTGGGCGGGGTGGGAGAAGGGGTCAACTTGTTTATATGCATAAGTATGTATCCATAGAGTATATATATATTTATATGCGTAAGTTCATAAAACAAAAAGAGAAATAAATATATATATGTAGGTTAATGAAACGCCAGGCCACAAATCAAACAAAAGGAAAATATATATATACAAGAGAAAAAAAAATCATATATATTTTTTTTAATTTTATATTTTCTCTGAAAACATAAACATTTGCATACACATCTCTCTCTCTCTCTCTCTCTCTCTCTCTCTCTCTCTATTTTCTACTACTTCGTTGCATTTTAAGGGCCAGCACAGACGCTATTAAATAATCGGTTTTTCTTTTTGTTCTGCTTAAGTAATTGCAGACTTCATAAACGCACGATGATCTCAAGTGAGGTGAGGTGAGAGTCAAACAAATAACGAAAACCAAATCGAAAACGAAAACGAAACAATATCAGACAAGTCCAAGTCAGTTCAAACCACACGCGAACCCCAAAAACTAATTGCGAATCGACTCCCACTCGAATCGACTCGACTGTCCATGCAAAGTATCGATATGTGTAATCGATAACAATAAACACCAAAGTCACATAATATACTAATATATAATTAAGATCGTAGCATTGGCTCGACAACAAGTTGCAAAAATGAATGTTTTTCATTTAACTAGGGTCCAGCCCACTGAGTGTATGAGTACAGTGAATCCTCGCCGCATCAACACTGCGAAACGCAACGATACAAAACTAATCAAAAAAGCATATAACTGTTCTCTCTCTCTCTCTTTCTCTCTCTCTCTCTCTATTTCTATATATCTCTTTTTTTCATTTATTTTGTAAGCGTTTTTTTCTTATGTTTGTTCCGCCCAAAACGACTTGGTTCTTTTGTCGCCAATCAAGAATTGACATCGATCAAGAGATGCCCCCAATATAGAGTATTGCCAATAACAACTGCTACTACCAAGATACATCAGCCCGATACGGGAACGAGTTGCATTTAATTGCTTTTAACAACATTTTTTGCCGATTTCAACGTCCACGGTTACCGCGGTCGCGGTTACCGCACCCGAGCTGCTTCCTCGTCGTCGTCGTCGTCGTAGCCGTCGCCTCCGTCTCCGCCTTCATAATGTGCTGCGAGAACGCGTTGGACTGATCCGCCCGCCCCTCAGCCAGAGCTAGTCGTTTTTTTTTTTACATCAACATTGCAGTTGGGCGCGTGCCATTTCGTGTCACGACCATTTAACATTTCGTGAGTGTCAGTGTTGAGCAAAAAATGATGTTAGTTAGTTAAAGGTTACGCTAGTTTTTGAAATCGCAAATTAACCAAATGAAAAAAAAAAACAATATTTTCCAAATTGAAATTGAAAGAGATTAATTATTAATTGTAAGGTCAGCTAAGCTCAAGGAAAATATTGTGTTATTATTCTTGCTTCGTGTTCGAGTCCTTACAAAAAGTCGACACACATAATTATTGCTCGTTATTCATAAAAAATCAACAAATTGTCCGATTGGCCAAAAAGCGCTACTTTTAAATATATATGTATATTATATGTGATCTCCAGATGATTTAAAATATATGTAGAAGGTTTATTAGCTAGCCGGGAAATCGATAAGCCCAACGCGAAATATTTAAAGTTAAATATTCACATAGTACACACACACATATATATGACAAAATCAAACACTTACACATACATACTCTCTCTTACACACACATACACACACACAACATGATTAAGGTACGGCGGAAAAACTTAACCAACTTAAAAACATATTGTTGCTCTTATTATCGTTTCAGCGTCTTGTTTTCTTTTTATTTTTCTCTTTTTTATCACTGAGCAATGTAATGTGTGACCCTTCAAGTCAATATACCACGCCCCCAACTCATGGAAACCGTATCGAAACGCACATATATATAAGGTCGCTTATAATTTCTATTTTTATAATACATTTACAGGAATTGTGCACACCGTTATATGCCAGCTTTCCAACACTGTCCACAACGTTGATTAACTATTGTTGAATTTTGACTTCAGTTCGTTTTTGTAAGACCTGGGGTGTTGAACCATTTTTTTACAGTGTGCACAGTTCTTGGGTATTTTCTTCTTTGGTTTCGATTTGTGCGGCGACGATTTGCCGGCTGGATGTCCGTTGGAAGAGCTTTAAATGATATTTCGATTGATATACTCGTTATATCTGCATTTATCTCTAATCTACGCACACGCACACACACACACACATACGCACGCAAACACACACACAGTCGTACTTAATAGCACAGCCTTTACGTATACTTAAAAATATTAGGCTAATTTATGTTTTATTTTTACGGGTGCTTTCTTCTTTTTATTCTTGCATCTTCCAGCCTTAACGAACGACAAATCAAATGCCTTGCAGCCTGCCAGGCAATATCCTATATCTATTTACGTAAAAATCAAATCATTTAATTAACTCAAAAAACTTAAACCCAGAGGCAAGAGACGAGATACTAAGTTTTGTTAGTACAAAAAAATACCGATAAACGATAACAGTTTGAAAAAAAATACCGCATTTAAATGTAACGAATTGTGCTTGTGTTGTAGCCTCTCGAATCTCTGTGACTGAATCATCTGCCGGTTGGCAATTGGCCCGCGCGCAAGCAGTGCCAGATCTTCTCCAGAACAAACACACAGACACACACACACACATACATACGCACACGCACAGAGAGACAGTTACATATATGTATAAGCTACTGCAATATATGTATGTAGTTGCTCCGCCGGCCAGAATAACTGTTGATTATGATTAATGATTTTTTTTCTATTTTTTCCTTTTTGTCTTTTATCTTTCTTGCAGGCATCGGTTTTTGTTGTTGTGTCGCTTCAAATGCCAACTCCTGCACCATTGCCTTGGCCAATTGCTGTACCCTCCAACCGGTCACAGCAATTGGTCCAACTCTGGTCTCGAGCTGCTGTTGGAGTCGACACACAGATCTCTCTCATTGAAAAAGATAACCAAAAATCCAAAACGAATCAAAGAAAAATTGCTTAAACGATCGATCTGCCTAGAGCTGGTCGGTTCGATGATGATGATGATTGCCCCATTGTCATCATGTCATATGAGATACACTAATCTGTTCTCCCAATTCTAGGCAAGTCAGCGGACACGAAAATTCCCTACCTTTCGCAGCCACTGTACGATCTGAAACAGACGGGCGATGTGAAATTCGGACCCGGGACCCGATCCGCCCTGTTGGGTCTACTCGGCGGTGCATTGCCCAAGCTGACATCGGAACAACATGATCTTGTCAGCAAGGCCAAAAAGTATGCCATGGAGCAGAGCATCAAGATGGTCCTCATGAAGCAAACCCTTGCCCATCAACAACAACAGCTGGCCACCCAACGCACCCAGGTGCAGCGACAGCAGGCCCTCGCGCTCATGTGCAGGTAAATCACAACAAAGATTAGATATATACATATACAGTATAATTTGCTTAGCTGCCTAAATAACATTTAATTCAACTTCAAAGCAGTTTATTGTATTTATAAGAAAAAAACAATTAAAAAATCAACACATACGACCATAGATGGCGGAGTTAACTTAATCGATATTCATAGAAATTTGCCGATAGGTGGCGCTTAAGCGCAAAAAGCTGCACTTTACGAAATTTTCCTACAAAATGGTAAAACTATCTTGGCAACTAAGCAAATTATACTGTATTACATAGCCCCACATTCGCAATATGATGCAAAACATGGAAAATATTTGGTGAATAATCTCGTGGCCCGACCGCTGCTTCGCGTTATTGAAGCCGGTTTTTGGGTTCATTTGGTTTCCTGTGCAACTTAGCTGATAAGATCTGAGCATATGTATCTGAAATATGACTATCTATTTTATTTGTGGCCGGAACTCATCTGTATATCTTGCTTTTGCCAGGGTATATGTGGGCAGCATCTCGTTTGAGCTCAAGGAGGACACGATACGCGCCGCCTTCACACCATTCGGACCGATCAAATCGATCAATATGTCCTGGGATCCGATCACACAGAAGCACAAGGGTTTCGCATTTGTTGAATATGAAATACCGGAGGGCGCACAGCTGGCGTTGGAGCAAATGAACGGTGCATTGATGGGCGGCCGCAACATCAAGGTGGGCAGGCCCAGCAATATGCCGCAGGCTCAACAGGTCATCGACGAGGTGCAGGAGGAGGCCAAGAGCTTCAATCGCATATATGTGGCCTCCATACATCCAGATCTGTCCGAGGATGACATCAAAAGCGTCTTCGAGGCCTTCGGTCCCATTCTCTACTGCAAGCTCGCGCAGGGCACATCCGTGCACACGCACAAGGGCTACGGTTTCATTGAGTATGCCAACAAACAGGCCATGGACGAGGCCATTGCCAGCATGAATCTCTTCGATTTGGGCGGCCAATTGCTGCGGTATGTCCAAACCATTTTATTTCATCACACAATTTGCTCATGTTTATCATATAATCCCGCAGAGTTGGACGTTCGATAACGCCGCCGAATGTTCTCTCGTGTCCTGCTACAAATTCGACAATGCCAACGGCTGCAGCTGTTGCTGCTGCGGCTGCGACGGCCAAGATACAAGCTTTGGATGCGGTGGCCAGCAATGCGGTGCTCGGCTTGTCCCAAAATACGCCCGGTCTGGGCATTGCCGCCAAAGTCAACGCCATGCCCGTTGTGAGTGCAGCCACCTCGGCGGCTGCCTTGCATCCCGCTCTGGCGGTGCCAACGGCGCCCGCTGCTGCACTGCTGCCGCCAGGCATGTATCAGGCGCCAGGTCTAGGCGGACCCAGCTTGTTGGGCGTGCCCGTCGGTCTGCCTACGCTGCAAAGTGTGGCACCTGCTCTGCCGCCACCTGCGCTTCTGGCCACGCCGCCCGCCGTGGCTTTGGCAGCCTCGTTACCCGCCGCCGCAGCAGCAGCTGCTGTGCCACTTGGCGTGGTGGAGGCCAGCAATGGGGCGCCGGTCGTTTTGTCAGCGGCTGCCAATAATGCTGCGGCAACTGCAGCAAATCTGTCGGAGAACATTAAAAAGGCGCAGGAGAAGCAACAGGAGGAGCTGCAAAAGAAACTGATGGACGAGGGCGATGTGCAGACGCTGCAGCAACAGGAGAACATGTCCATCAAGGGCCAGAGTGCACGCCAGCTGGTCATGCAGAGGCTGATGCGGCCACAGGACTCGCGCGTCATCATCTTGCGGAATATGGTTGGACCCGACGATGTGGATGAGACGTTGCAGGAGGAGATTCAAGAAGAATGTAGCAAATTCGGCACTGTCAGTCGTGTCATCATATTCAACGAAAAGCAAACCGAAAACGAGGACGACGACGAGGCCGAGATTATTGTAAAGATCTTTGTTGAATTCTCAGCGGGCGTCGAGGCGGTGCGCGGCAAGGATGCGCTTCACGGACGTTTCTTTGGCGGACGACGAGTCGTTGCCGAGCTCTACGATCAGGCGCTCTTCGATCAGGGCGATCTATCCGGTTAGAGAGCGGGCGGGCAGAGACGGATGCGATTACGGATTCGGTTTCGGATTCGGACCTTTAGCTGGCAGCAACAGCCTTTTTTTACTTAGAAATTAAACGAACAACTATTTATTACTTGGCGCGCAAGTCACGGGCCACGAATTGTGGCCCAAAAGGAGATTGTAAATTTTTGGACAAAGTCAATGATTGATGAGCACAGTATCTATTATGATTAATATAATACCATTAATTGTGGGCAGTTGAATATTGATAGTGATTGATGTATTAACGATCCGAACCCGATCCCAAGCAATTGTCGCCCAGTTTCTGTATAAATTAAGCAACAGTTCCAACACACACAAAACTTACAGAATGTTAATTTTAATCATTTTGAGCGCTTGAAACTTAACAATAAATGCCTAGTTTCCCCATTTATATTTTAAATCGATTTCTTATTTTTTGTGGCTATCAACAAATCGAAATCAATAAGCCGATACGCTGTTAGCCTTGGCAGCCAGTTGGCAGTGCCAACTTGCTGTTACTGTTATTTAACAGAGCTCTGTAGTTTGCGTTAACAGAATTCAGTTTGCGTTAACACAGTGAAGAAGAGAAAGAAGAAGAAGCATTGCATGAAAAGAAAAATAGAAAATATGATGCCAAAAAGTGAATAATCAAGTGATATTCGCCCGAATAAAAAAAGAACAACAACAATTTGTGTGTGTTTGTGTCGCGCAACTGGAATGTTAACGCGTTCCAAACCGTGCGACGCCTCCAATCAATCGCATTCGCAGCCAGTTAAAGATTTTTTTGACAAAGACATCACAGCAGCAGCAGCAGCAACAATCATCGACGACTGGTCGCGACTCGCGTAGCTGTTGAGTGCATACAAAAAAAGGTACACATAAAACGAAAATCTCGTTGGTCCTTTGTTTCTATGTTAATTTGTGCTAAACAACAAATTGTGTGTGTGTGGTGCACCTGCTGCTAGCTATGTCTACGGCACAGCTGATGGGCTCTAAATGGGTCTGTTGCTGATGTTGGCCACAAATTTCTCGCTGGCCTTGCCTTGATAAGCGCAGACTGGCTGTCGCACACGCATACGCATACGCACACGCACACCCAGCTTCCCCGCAATAACTACGCACCAATACAAACGCAATTCGAATGTTATAGTTTCTATATTTACATAAATACGCACATACACATCTAACTACTGGCTAGATATGTTTGTATGCATTTTCCAACATTTGCTTCCGTTTATTCGCTTCAATTTGGCGTTGCCAACTCGATCGTTGTTGTTGACTTTCGACGCGCGTCCTGTGGCCCTCACACTCAGACGCTTTCCAACACACACACGCACACACCCATGAATTGTTTCAACATATTACGTAATATGTCTTTGGCAGCACCCCGTTAAAAAACAATAAGAGCACCTTACAATCACGTGTGTGGCATGACTTCAGCAGTTTTCAGCATATTCAGCTCTTTATTTATAACCTGATAAGCTCTGCAAAGATTGATTTTGCGTTCTGCCAAGTCAGTCCTTGGCTGCCTTGGACGCTGTCAGATCCTGGGAAAAAGGTTGCTTTAAACCAAAGTAGGATATTCCACTGGCAATCAAATTAAATTTAACATTTTGAACTCTTCTTTCCTGGATAAACAACACAGCTTTCAGATAAATTTAATAGAATAGCTGCATACTCTCAGTCAAATAAGACTTTTAACGATTCCTTTTTGTGTTGAATTCGTAAACGTTTCACTGGCTGCCTTTTCATTCGGATGAAATTATAGATATGCCATCATGTTGGCGGTGTAGTTAATGTTTGATTTGATCAATTCGAAAATTCTAGTTTTTGTCCCCCAAGTATATCTGAAGCTGACTCATCATCATACAATACCATTCCAGTTCCCCCTCCCCCCGCAATAGAATTGAGTCTGGGAACATTGGTAGCATCATTGAGTCACAGAGCAGAAGAAGAAATCAATACAAGACAGCTTGGCACAAGATGAGCTGCAAGGTGCGGCTTATGGAGGATGGCTCACTGGACGAGGAGCCGTTAACATTAAAGGAGATCGCTTATCAGAAGCTATGCAACAATCTGGACATATTCAGTGGCTATACGGAAAGCGGACAGCGTGCCCTGAACCCGGGCATCGTGCTAACAAATGAGATATGCGACGCGTTCCTCGAGAACTATCAGCGCTTCCACAGACCACTCGACGATAGGGTCATAAATCTGTTCAGCGATACGCGTCGCACCTCGCTCAAGATTGTCAATCTGCGCTACAGCACGCTGAGCAGCATGGGTGGGTATCATGGAATAGATGCACGATTTGCAAAGAATTTGTATTTACCTCTTTGATTGTCCTGCAGGGCTGGAGACGCTAATGCGTCACAAATTGTTTGCTTTGTCCATGTGGTACTGCGATAAGATCACGGTGCAATCACATCACCTGCTGGCCCATTATGGCGATAGCCTGCGCTCATTGGAACTGGGCATCAGTTCGCATCTGTTGCAGAATGCGGAGCCCAATGAAAAGGAGCCGGTGGACTTTCAATTGACCTGCCCGCATCTGCGCCGTCTGGTGCTCAATGGCGTTGTCATGCATCATCGTCTGCAGTTTGCCCATTTGCAGGATTTGAGCCATTTGGATCTCACATCGTGTGTGTTGGCCAACTTCAGTCTGGAGGCGCTTGGCATGCTGCCCAACCTGCATACGCTCATACTGTTCAATGTGTGGCCCATTGCTAATCAGTTACATGCGATCTGTTGTCTGCGTCGCCTCTGCACTCTCGACATTTCCATATCGAGCTCGGGCAACGGGCATGGCACCTATGATTTGCCCGATCAGACGCTGGTCATGCTCATGGACAATCTGCGGCATCTGACACATCTGGATATATCCGGCACGAATCTAGCCGGCAACGGCGTGGCCACCAAGGAGTCAACCAATGCCAATACCAAGACAGAGCAACATTTTGGACCCACCGATATACCAGGTCTAGCGTCCCGAACACAGCGACCGCTGCAGTTTCTCGGCCTGTATCACACGGCGCATTGGGCGTGCAAACGGCATGACATACCTGCCCTGGAGGTGGCGGGCGATGCCAACGAGCAGCAGATACTGACAGCGGCGCGCTATTACCACGACAGGCCCGTCCTTCTAACCAGGGTAAGGACGTTTAAACAGCCGGAGATAGCTTTTATTTTGATTTGTATTCGTCTTGCAGGTTCTCAACGATTTGTATCATCTGTTTCGCTTTGAGAACTGCAAGGATATACACACAGCGCTGGATGTTGTGCTCTGCGCCATGGACAGGCATTTGAAATTCAAGCATATGCAAATATCGGGCAGGTGTGTGATCCCTCTTATAATGGCTAACTCTTGTCGAGCATATTATGATTTTATATGTTTGATCAGCCACGTCCTGCTGTCCGTCTGTCTATAAGCCAACATCTGGCTATCTTATCGTACGGCTTTCATAGGATCGATCGGACATTATTTAAGATCTGCATTCCATAAGTCCATATTCCGCGTCCGGCTGTCCGTCTGCCTAAACATCTGACAACTGGCTGAATGTAAAAATTCTCCTCTATCACACAACTGCAAATCTATAATTCCACAAGGGTATTGAATATTCGGTCGAGTCGAATATTTGCCTTTGTTGTTGTTGCAAATGTAATCGAAATTCCTTTTGCCGGCAGCGCTACACTGTTCTACATAGTGAAGGGTCGTGATCGTTCCAAGTTTGGCACACTGCTGCGCAATCACATCATTCGGACGCTGCTCAATGGCATGGAGATGCATCTGACGGACGACACAATGCTGAGGAATGGCTATCTGACGCTGACGCAATTCCACATGCCAGTCGATGTGGTAGGGGACTGCGCCTGAATCTACAAACAGCTTGAACAGTCCGAAACTAATTTGTTAACTCGTTTAATTGCCACAGCTGTTCGAGTACGAACGTCTTATTAAAATACTCCTGCATGGTGTGTCCAAAACGGAGCAAGAGGGCTTCGTTCAGCGCATTGCCATCTATCTGCTCAACACGCTCGCCTGCCAGGTGGATGGCAGGCAGAAGCTCTTTCTCGGCGAGTTGGGCGTGGTCAGCGTAAGCGTTTACCAACCAAATGTTCCATATACAAAACCATATTTAATCGAGTTCTTGCAGACAATGCTGACACTGATCAAGGATCGGCTGACGCGTTCGGTGTTCGATGATGTCATGGAGGTGGCGTGGTCAACCATGTGGAATGTAACCGATGAGACTGCTATTAATTGTAAGAAATTTCTGGATGGACGCGGCATGGAGTATTTCCTTAAGTGTTTAAATGTGAGCCGCAACATCGCATTGTCAACCCAAACGAAATTGTAATTGTAATTATATTATCCGATGCAGACATTTCCGGATCGGGACGAGCTATTGAGAAACATGATGGGACTGCTGGGCAATGTGGCCGAGGTTAAATGGCTGCGTCCCAAACTGATGACACAGGAGTTTATTGAGGTGTTTGCGCGCCTGCTTGATTCATTGAGCGATGGCATCGAGGTGGGTCATCATCATGCTGGAAGACTAGCCAATGACAATGCTAACCAACTGCGCTTCCAGGTCAGCTACAATGCGGCTGGAGTGCTGGCGCACATTGCATCCGATGGCGCTGATGCGTGGACCATCAAAACGCCAACACGACAACATGTCTTGGAGCGCATGGTCGCCGCCATACAGCGCTGGAACATCAAGAGCGAACGCAACATCAATTATCGCAGCTTTGAGCCCATACTGAGTCTGGTGCGATGCTATGAGACGCCCGAATGCCAGCACTGGGCCGTCTGGGCGCTGGCCAATCTTACCCAGGTAAGTACTGTAACCGCATCTCAATTGTCCTTCATTGGCAACTCATTACGTTTCTCTCAATTTCCAGGTCTATCCGGATAAATATTGCCAGCTGGTGGAGCAGGAGAACGGCATACAGATATTGACCGAGTTGATCGAGCACGAGAGTCCCTACTGTGAGATAAAGCGCATCGCTCGTCTGGTTATCGAACAGTGCGATTTGGGCATGGACCGGATGGTGGAGGGTTAGGGCCAAATGTTCTAGATACCAATGTATGCCAGAGTCTAGGAATTACTATTCGAGTTTGTTGTAAAGTTTGTGTTTAAGGCAGCAGAAAGTGTTATCGTTCAGATTCTTCCTCGATTTTTATGTTTACTTCAGCAAAAAAAAAAAACAAAAAAACAAAACAAAAGCAAAAACATAAACAAAAACAAATTTTAAATGCGACAAAATAAGCAAAAGCAAAATGGGAGGAAACATAAAAAACGTGCGTGTTTGGCAAAGGAAAAGAACGCTAAATATCTATTATATAATAATTACTAGATTATATATATATATATACACATATATAACGGTATATAACTATATATCATGTTGTAAGCAAACGAGCGATTTTTTTTAAGACGAGATTAAGGCCCTGTCGGAAACTGTAAATATTGTTAACTAAAAAGAAGAAGAAGAGAAATGAAAAGGCAAACGAAGTAGCTGCATATTAAATAGAACCCTAATTAAATAATCCTATGCAATTGAAGTCTTTCCCGTAAAGATATCTATATATATCTATAGATATATATGTATATGTATATGTATGTATGTAGGGGTATTTAGCTGTTGATATGTCTGCTCGATTTGTTTTTTATTCTTTATTTTTTTTGATTATTATTTATTAGCGTTTAAATACTTAGCTTAAGCTGTACCTTAAAATGAGACCCATTTACTTGTCCGCTTTGTGTTCAAATGCAAATGTTTCGATTAGTTCCTTTCAACAACAATAATAATTAATTCAATTTCTTTTTCCTGTTAATTGCGCGTGTTCAAGCAATTCTTCACATATATTATGCTTAAAGTCTAGGCTAATTAAATGTATATATGTATGCATATTTAAGTGTGTTTCGTTTTGGTTTGCAGCCATTTATTATTTTGGTCGAAAATTATGAGCTCACATCTGTTTATTGTTTTTTTTTTTACCGTTTGGCTCATAGACAGCTGCTCGGGGCTTTAAAAACTTCTACTCACACACACCAACATATGCATATGCATGTATATATACATTTCAATGTAACTGTGTATGTGTATGCAAGCAAATTGCAGCTGTTGGCTAGTGTTTAATTGCGCCATGGGGCCAGTGTTGCCAACTGTCGCGGCGGAGAAGTGTATAAATCTTTCGTTAAAAAACTATTGAGTTGAAAATAAGTGGCTATACAAGTTACAAATTGCAATATCTTCTGCTGAAATGTCATTTCACATGGGGTTGCTCTGTTGGCTGCTGTTGAGTGAGAGGGGGCATGTGTACATGAAATGCCAACGAGTTGAAAAGCGCACGAACATGTGGCGCATGTGCAGTTGGCAAATCCAAAGACACCCCTCCCACACACACCCGCACAGCAGCATGAGGAGCAAAGCAACCCTTCTGATATGCTCTCTCTCTGCTCTCACAAGCTACGCGTTTGTCAGTTGCCATTTTGCCGCCCGGTCGAGCGTGCGTTGTGTTTTGTTGTTGTGCGGTAAGAGCAGTGGGAATATAATCAAAGAAATAAACGCAATATCAAGATGTGATTACAAAAGAAGTGGGCAGAGACTTCCCTATTGTGACTTGCTTGATTTTTGCGCTAAACTAAACAATCCATAAGTTTATTGAACAAAGTCAACAACAGTGAAAACAAAAGCCACAACACAAACGCCTCAAAACGGATTCTGCGCAGTTCGCATGAAAACGGAAGTGTTCGAAGTGTGAGTTAAGATGTGGGCAAAATAACATCAACATGAAAATGCATTCGAGTGTTGTTTGCCCGCTTTTTGCCGGCCCCTCCAAGCAACAACACGCAGAGCCTCAGCCAAGTTTGGCTTCCGTTCAATAACCCTGCACAAAACTGAATAACAACAAAGGGAGGTCCGTTTGCCATGGGAACAAGCGCTTGTATAAAAGGAAAAAAAACAACTGTATTCCGGGCATGAAATAGGCTAAGGTATTGAGTACCGATTTTAGTCTATGATTAAACGGAATATCATTTTCTCTGGCCCACGCAAAGCGATTGCAGCAATTCCAAACACGACAAATTGCAGCAGATGATGTTTGTGGGGCGAAATAAACGTGAATAAAATTTATAAAAACTCGTTGGCGTGACTGAGGCTCGAACCACGGGCCAGCCAGAACGAAATATACGTTCAATGGTATCGCAACTGAATGTGCGCGACCAAAACGATGTCAATATATCCGGTAGCATTTGAGCATTTCAAGCACACAAGTCGTTGGGCGAGTGAAAAGCTTGCTGCAGAAAAGCTCGCACAGTGCTTTATGATATATAGAACATTTGGGAATTGTTATTCATGACTATTTTATAGAATTGATTTCGGGTTAAAATAGAGGCAAATTTCTAGATAGTCTTTAATATTTAATATGGCTAGAAATTCATTTGTAAATAACTTGTCAAAGTTTATTGGAGATTTCTCGAGAAATGCTTCATCCTAATACTGGAGCCTTAAGATTACTTCGAGATATTTACAATATAATACTTTGATAAAACTTATGTATAAATAAGGTTGGAGTGAAAAGTTTCTAATATAGGAATTCAAGTTTATAAGTTTAATTATTTTCTGTTTTATATCTAGTTGATCTTATCGCAATCACTGCCAGCTTAAATTGAAGGATAATTAAAAGCTCTTCATTAACAATCCTGGAGCGAACGACGAACACGGCACGTTATGTGGCCCGGCTCGGAGCGAGGCAGCTCGCGGGCCCTGGAGTTACCCACCAGCCAGCAGAATGCAGGCGGTAGTAGTCAGCAGGAGACGCTGGCGGACATCGAGCACATATCGACGATAGCCGGATCATTGGCCTCGATTGGCACGCTTTCACACACACAGGCGCGCTACGTGAGTGTCCTTTCTGTATGGAATCCTTTCACCTTTATCTAGACTAATTAATTTCCTTTGAAACGCAGTGCACAAATGATGCTGGCTATGATACGGAGCACACCTCATTGAACTCGGACTTTGATGAGGCTGAGCTGCGCAGGGAGCTGCTCAGAGATGTAAGTTTCAATAATCTACACTCAGAGAAAAGCTCTAGGCTGTCTTCGAATTGCTTGATTGCTTCTCTGAGTGTACCTACTATATATTCAAAACTAACTTTAATCCTTTGATTCTTTCCTTTATAACAGAAATGGAAGCTTTTATTCGATATGGTGAGTAAATGTTGATGAAAACTTTTATCCACATGCTCTATATATGTATATTTATTCCTTGACAGTTCGATCCGGAGGGTTTTGGCGAAATATCCGTAACAGAATTTTTGGTGGCATTGAGATCGCCCGAATTTCTATCCCAAGTGCCTATGAATAAGCGTGAACTGCTGCTGGAGCGTGCCAAGAAGGCACAACTGCCCCATGGGCCCGGCTATGTATCGTTCCAGGACTTTGTCAACGTGGTAAGTGCATCCAAATCGAATTCTCATTTGCCCCATGCGTGGCATCTCGTGCCGCACGAAACAAACAACAGGATTTAAGTGCAAACACAGGTGCATGCACCCAATGTACCCATGTTCCATGTTTCATGTCGGGCTCGTGTTCAAATACAAATCACAGCACGGACGGAGCGGACTCCTGCACTCTTGTTATGCCCTGTTTATGGAGTATAACAGAGGCATATTCGGTTTGTGCTGCGCTCGTCTGTACAAGTCGTTTTTAGAGGCTCTTTAAGGTTCGATTAGCTTGGTTGAGGTAAAATATTCTATTCTAATTGTTCTAAGGAGGCTTTGCCAGGGCTGCAACATCACCTAAAAGTTGTCGCTGGTTCGGTTTCTGGTTCAAACCAACTGCCCCTGCCTATTGGTTCGCCTGCTGAGCCACAAGCTTCATTAAGGTTCGGTTGGGCTGGTTGAAGTTAGGGCATACAAATTCTTTTCTAACTGTTCAAAAATGCATTACCAGGGCTGCAAACTGAAATAAAGCTTGCCGCTGGTTCAAACCAACTGTCCCTGCCTATTGGTTCGGCTCCTGAGCCAAGAGCTTGAGGCAGGGTAGATTTTCATTAAGGTTCGATCAGATTGGTTGGAGTTTCTATCTATGTGCAGGTGCTTTACCAGGGCTACAAGCTAAAATAAATAAGTTGTTGCAACCTTGCTACAGCTCGCACTGAGTATCGCGCAGTCGGTGCCATGTTCCTCTAGCTTCTATTCGTTTTGTTTGCACTGTGGCAAATGCAAAAAGTCCATTCACACTGGCCAAATAAATGCACCTTCGTCCTGGTGCCGGGGCACGCCTTGCTGCCTGTTTGGACTTTACTTTATTTTTTTTTACCTGGACCTGGACAACAACGTGGACGAACTCTGGCCGTGTGTTGGATTAGGGCAATGTGGCTAAGTCTTCTGTTCTTCTGGTCTTGGGCAAATTGCAGGTTTCTCTGATTACTTGCGAAGTCCTTTTCACTGTTTGCCGTAGCCATTGACAATTCTATTGCAATTTGATTGATTCTACGCTTGATTGACAAGCACACAAACACACACATTACACACATACACACACACATCACACACACACACATTTACCTACAAACATGTGCATAATGAATGTCAAGTGTATTTTGCCCTCGCCTTGCTTCTCAATTGTTTGCTAAAGAGTCCTCAAAGTCATGAATTAGCCAGGCTCCTCACAAAGCCTCTATTTACCCTTGTCTGTGTCTGTGTGTGTGTGTGTGCCTGTGTGTGTGTGTGTGCGTACGTAACGGTAATTGTCAATGGCACAGTTAAATCGTGTGTCCTTTGGTATAGCTCATAATGTGCCGTTAATGAGATCTGTTATGGACATAAGCTCCTGTTGAGGTTGAGGTTAGGTACGAACACAGCTTAGATTTAAACAAGAGAAAACTTGGGATATTTAAAAAACAATTGACTTTCGCGTTTCTTTATGTTTCTTACACATTTTTACATTTTTCATAACTCAGCCAATTCCATTAGAACGTTCAGAAACTATTATAAACTTTTCTTTTTGAGGTTAAGCACGCTTAGCTTGTTAATTATATAGCCTAAAGATCCAACACTTTCAGCATATGTAGCTTCTTTCCAATACAATACGAACTCGAAGTTAATGGCAGACTTTCCAGAAAACCAGAAAATCGATCAAATAAAATATTTGTTTTATTTTCCTTCTTTGAGGTTAGGTTCTTCGATCTTGGAGAATATAAAAGCTAGATTCTTTATATATTTGAAATGTTGTCTCTTTTGAACATAAACAGTAAGATTATGTTTAAGTTTTCCTAAAATTCCTTCAACATTTCCCCTAGATTGCATTCCAAATCCCCTTTTTTTTGAATTCTTAGCAACTTGAGACAACAAAGCGAATTCTTCAGCTTTCGCATAGTATACATAGCATTGGAAGAAGCGGTTTTTTGGGTATATTAATAGTTTTCAATGCCATCTACTGAGCAATGTCTGCTGAGTCGAGAGCTGGGTCTGAGTCTCGCACACTCAGGAACACCCTTGGTGCTATCTTTGGAATCGCGCAGATCCTGTCGCTACGTCCTTTGGTCAAGGTGTGACAGCAGCAAAAAAATCGGCGATCGGCCAGCCTCCTAGACCACAATATTACTACACGACATTTTTCCACTTAATTATAAATTTCAATTTCAATGATTGGTTGCCCGTGGGCTGCCCGTCGAGGGCGTAAGGCCCGTTCGGCCTGGTGGCTAATGTGGCTGCGGCAAGTCCTTGTTTGGGGCGCTGCTTGAATTAAAGCAGGAATGCCGACGACCGACGACCGACGAGAACGACGACCAGGAGACGCATGTGACATGCATAATGCAATCCCGATGCCGATGCCGATCCCGATGGCGACATCGATACAATGAAGATTGCCCGATGATTGCTGAATTTTTAACAAAAGCTCGCACGTGACAAATCCTTTTATGGCAGCGCAGAAAGCAACCGGCTGGAGACGGGGACGGCGCCGGTGCGAGCCAGCGACAAGGGGCAAACGTGTTGAACGTTATGACAACTCCAGGCACGAGGCTGTCGGCTGTTGGTCGTCCGTCCGTCCGCCGTCCGTCGGTCGATCGTCAGCGGAGCATCTGGTCAGGGTACACAGATCGCACAGCAGGCGACGCCAGAACCAGTCACAGGCGCAGCTGTGTCCAAGAATTCAATGTGGAAGACCCATTTTCAACCCGACCGAAGCACTGATGCCCTTTCTCAACAGGGGAACATTGGAGTTTTACTCTCTCTTTTTCTGCGACTTGATGTGGGGATGGGAAAGCTTTGTGGTTCGGTTCACGGTTCACGGTTCACGGTCGAATGCCTGCAGGCTACAGGTTCGGTTCATGGTTCATACGTTCAGTTTCAGTTCACAGTTCGAACTGAATCGCTGGTTCGAACTAATTCATGGGCTAAAACTTCGGTTCTTTAGAGCTGCGGATTAATTTTCTGTTCACAGTTTGAAGTGAATCCCTGGTTCGGTTCGGTTCATAATTGGAACTAAAGTTTCGCTTCACGACTCGAACTAAGAACCTGGCTGAGGAATTGGTTCACGGTTCGAACTGATGTCCCTTCAGAAGGTTCGATTCGTTGAAATTTCTGTCCACGGCCTAAATTGATGCCTCCGCCGAAGGTTTGGTTTAAGGATCCAACTAATTTCCCGGCTGAAGGTTTGGTGAAAGATTTGACTGGTCGAAAGGCAAACACTTCCAGGTTCGGTTAGCAGTTGGTTAATCGTTGAAAAATCCGAGTTCAAACCCTTACACATTAAATTCAATCTGCGGCATTGAGGATTTGATCTGCAGTGGAACTGACTTCTTGAGCTCCAGCCGAAGCTCATCAGGCATTTGCGGCATGATCGTGTGTATATAATGATTTGCACACTTGCCATTTAGCTGGCCAACGAAGGGTACATGGGTTTTAATTGCAGGCTGAGCAGGAATAAAAAAAAGAAGAAGTGGAGAGAAGCAGCAGGGAATTCTTGCATTAATCAGAAAGTCAACGGAGCTGCCAAGCATTCGATCATAAACGAAAGCAATTGGCGGCCACTCGCGAGTCGCAAGTCGCGAGTCGCCTCCATTATCATAATCAGCGGACTCGCAGCTGGCAGACGCCAAAAGCCTGGCCAGGTTGGCCAGGTTGAACCTGTGCCGAGCACGCACCAAGAAATTCCTGCGGCTTGTCTTGAATGGGGAATGTCTGGTCGGAGGCTGGAGGCTGGCCGGCAAACGGAGAGGAATGCCAAGCTGGCCAGCTGGCGATGTCTGCGATCGGGTTTATTGAATAAACATTGACCAAGCCTGGCCAGGCCAGGCCAGGCAGGCGGCCAGGCTGGAAGGCGGACTGGTCCGGTGGCGTCTGCTCTGCTGATTTGCAGCGCTGATAGGCGGCGGAATCAGATCAGCTGCGCGGACCTTGGAGCCGCAACGTCGCTTGGTAGGTGCAAAATGCCTTGCGCCTTGGACTCTGGGGATGCTAGTCATCTGGCGGCTTCAGTTCAGTCCAGTTGTTGCCTAGATCGTTGGACGCGGTATTAAATCAATGCCAATCCATAAATGGCCCATACGACGCGTCGATTGTCTTATTGGAATCTCTTGGCGTTTGCATTATACCACAATACGATCGCAAATCGCATGAAAAACGGCCACTTTACAACGTCCAACGGCTGTCTCTCAACATTTTCCAGCTAACCAACAACTTTAGCGGTTCGGCTTCAAGGTGTGAATGTGCCCCAAGCTAGTTTTCTTTCGAGATCGGACTTGGATCATAATTCTAGAAGCTGCCAACATTTCTTTTGTTGAATGTGACTAGTTGGTAAATCACTTGGTTATTCTGACTGTGCTTGGCACATCATTGTATAGAGCTCAGATTTAATAGATCCAAGGAACTATAAACTTCGCAAAGATAGAATCCGTGGATCGGTTTCTGAACCGGTGTATACGTGTTTTTGAACCCAAACCTTAACCCTATACGATTCCGTAGATCTTCCAGCAAATGCTTCAAGATCAGACTAGCCTAGGTCTTAATTTCTTGTTCCAATGAGATCTATCTATAGATAAGCAGAAAAAATTGGCCTAGAATATCATAACACGAATCCCGAAATTCATCTTTAAAGTATGTTTGGTTCTGGACTCTCTACCAGAATGTTCAAAGGATTTTTCTTATACCAAATCAATTCTTTGCTAGATCAACTCGGAATATGTATATATATATACTTTATAGGTTCGCAGGTGCTTCATTCTGTCTGTTTTATACATATGCACAAATACAATATACCCTTTTTTACCCATTTTCAATAAGTTAACGGTATAATAACCTGTGTCCCATCTGCTCTCTTCACGCTTCTTCCTCTGTTTACCAAGGATCTTTTTGTCTGTTCTGTTCTACATGTTCTGTCTTTTCTCTGTTAACCAAGGATCTGTTTTATGAAGATGTGTATTTGTTCTGTCTTTCGATTCTGTTTAGTAACCATTTTCCCTGCCTCAACTTTAGATCTGGGTTTCCTTCGTTTTTTGTCTACAAAATTGATCTTCAATTTTCGTATCAGGAACTGGCACAGTCCATTTAGACTTTAAAAGTATATAGAGCTATCTCTCTCAATATCTCCATTCTCTCCGATTTCCTTTCAGTTTTTGCTTGGGTATTTCAATTAAAGATCATCTGTACTATATACAGCTTATCAGCTCTAGGTTTAAGCACATTCTGCTCTGCTTTAAGGCCAATCGATTGTGGCTTTCGTTTATTCATAGGCATCCCATTCCACGATTATATATCCATCTATCCATCTGTCTGTCTGTCCATTGTTGCCTGGCATTTGTAGAATTTTTATTTTTGCGGCTGCTCGTTTTGACTTGTGGTCCATGCCAAGGACGTGCCAATGTCAAGCAAGGCACGGGGGGGCGTGGCCGGGGGCACACGAAGGCGGCTACAGTTGCTGCCGCTGCGATGTTTGGTCAATGGTCAATTTGGCAGCAGTTTATTTTGATTGTTGTGCATCCGGAGCAAGGATAACGATGTGAGCACGAATTGGCACAGCACCAACTGCAACTGTCCACGTTCCCACAGTTACAGCCTTCCTCCCCTCCACACACTCCAACAGTTCCAATATTTTTGCCATAGTCACGAAATGTGCTGATAACGTTTCCTAAACCCTTTTTGTCCAGCTCGTTGGGGGTGGGTTGCGGGCGCGGCATCGATATCCCGCGGCCAGCACGCGCTCTGCTCTTTCATATCTTGGCCAAAATATAGACGCTTATGCTTTTTTTTTGTGTGCTGCAGGTGTAAATGCTGTGGAATTTATTGATAACCATTTGCTGGTCACATAACCAGCGGCAACAGCAATTGCTATATCCTGTTCACAAAGTGGCAAGAGGGCATGATGTGACATGACAATATCTGCATTTCTGCGTCAAAGTTAACAAAGTCCAAAATATCTATAGGCCAGGACTGCAAAACATACAAATATTAGTTAGTGGGTCGGTTCAGGACTTAAACCAGTTTCCTGCCTTTATGTTGGGTTCGTGATCTTGGTTTCCACGTCCATTAACGCTGCTTTGGTGCTGGATCTTAAGTTTCTTTTAGTTTGAAACATTCGTCTTGATTTATCTAAGTTTCTCTTCATTCTAAGAAGTAATCCGGTTCGAATCCGTTAGATTCAAATCCAACCGGATTAACAGCCTTGTTAGCCACAGCCAAGGATCATATCTTCCAAGCTGTGATAACTTCTAAACGCCAGAGTCTTTGGCTTACTGTCTTCGGCTTCCATTCTTATAGCTAGCCAACCAGGTTTACATTCTTATAGCTATCCAGTCAATACCTAAGCATCGATTATACTTTTTAAGGCTGTTATCAAAATAACCACAGAGTATTTGCCACGTTCTGGGACTTGGGAGTTAGGCGTCCTGCTTCGTGTTTGCATTAGGTGCAAGTGTGTATCTCACGCTCCGCTCATTAGTCAAGCCGAATGGCCAGGTTTCAAATCAAATTAGTTGCCGCACATTGTATAGCGACTGCTGTAATGGCCACAACTAATTATGTTTGAATTAATTTTGGAATGGCCAACGCACCTGACATTTATGACGGCACTTAAAACAGGGCTGGAAATGTTTGTTGTTGTTTTTGGGCGAGACCCCGCTCTCTGGCATTAGAATTCAGTATTTGGCAGTCGACAAAGGTCAATGAAACGACATCGTGGAGCTGGCTGACCCCGTGCACTCGCTTCAAGCTCAAGTGCCTCGCATAATTGTGACGTCCGGGCACAGAGTGCGCATCATTAACCTGTGTGCGCCGTCGCCCGTCCGGTAATGAGACATCAAGTGCGCGCCACTCGCCGAGGACACGCGCTTGCCATGTTTACACCTTGTTGCAACAACGGCAGCTGAGCGCGCGCGCCCGCGCCCTGATTGTGTACAGAAGATGACTGCAGGGGCATGTGCCGGATGCCTGGCCGTGTTTGCCGTGTGCAGTCGCTCGGAAAACTCTTAAAAGAGAATATTTTTGATTGTTAGCCAGTGGCAATGATATCCGATTACTAGACATACAAACCATGTGTATACATATATATATGTACAAAGCCTGGCAGGCAGTCGCCGTTTCTAGCATTAGCTCCTAGTTTGCCAACAATGCGTGCACTAACTGAAATGAAGTCTTTTTGTACTCTAGATGAGGGTATTTTAAACTTGCAACTAGATGAGTAACTATTCGAAGCATAAATACATATGTCGATCAATTATTATGGTGGGCAGCAGGATAACAAGAGATAAATTCATAGAGAGATACGCGAATTAAGCGTTTAAATACGCATCAAATTTTTAAAAATGCCAATATATATCAATTTGTGCACGTAAACTTGCCTAGAATAGAATACATTTTCTTCGTTAAAAATCTCTTTTAGGCCATGGCCTAGTTCCCTGCTTATAAACCTTTAGTTACAGAATCTTGTGAGGGTCAACATCTGACTTCTATATCATACAACATTTCAATAGACTAAATCGATCGGAAATTGAATTTCTATATGAGCTCAGTGATTCTTGCTTATCTTAAGGGTATTTCAACTTCGCCAATTCGAAAAGGAAACATTTTTTCCTTGGTTTCTTTTTTTTGCTTCCATTTCCATTTCCATTTTGCCAATCTTTAGCGACGAGCTGCCAAACAATGACGTGGAGTGGCTGACTGACTGACTGACTGGGCTGGGCTGGGCTGGCCGGGCTGCCTTTGTGCCTTGCGTGTCATTCCATTTCCGCCAGCCGCCGAATCGCAAATCAAACAACGACGACAGCTGCTCCTTGGCACCAGCGCTTTGCATATGCACAGATCCTTGCGCATATACAAAAAGGGCGCACACTCACAATCTTAATCTATATAGCCAGGCATATATAGCTTTTGATCCGTGCTCCGCGTCCCTCGCCAAGACAATAGATGCGGCGTCAAAGGCCAAACGTCAAAGCAGCGCGTCTGCAAGCAAATCACAAATGAAGTCTTGACATGCGTGTGCTATATACGATATACATACATACATACGACAGACATACATACATATATATACAGTTGTTTGTTTGTGTAGTGCAGTGTGTTTAGCTGCTGTTGCTGCTGCTGCTGCTGCTCTGCACACAGGAAACTGCAGAAAGGTGCAAACGAACTTCCGCTCCAAATCAGTTTTCGATTTGTTGTTTAGCTTCAGCTACAGCTCCAGCTGCTCTGCGAGGTTTTTCTTTGCCGGCACGCGCTAAATTTGCACAGTTGTCGCAGTCGCAGTTAGCAGATGCAAACGAAACCCGCTTGGCTTGGCTGTCTGGTTGCTTGGCCCACATAAGAAGCTCATCAGTGAGTGGATTGGGCTAATCATCAATCATCATCAGCCAGTACAGTAGCCAAAAGGACTGAAAGGCTGATTACCTAGCAGGAGACGCCGCTGCCTTTTGGCCTATAATTAGTGCCAGGCGCAGGAGCAGGAGCTGGATCTGACAGCAGCAGGAGCCGACAGCGACGGCAGCTCCTGCAAGGGAAATGTGACTTTAATGAGTAAAAATGTGATAATTAGTAGACGCCAAGTGGCCGACAAAGACAAACCGTTTGCCGCTACCTTTTGCTAATTACATCAAAAATCATTTGTCCGGTAAATTGCGCACTGGGCGGGCCCAAAAGCTGTTGATTGCATTTTGGATTTGCAGCTGCACAAACCCGGATAAGCGATGCAAATAGAAAAAATATTATGTTTCAATTAGATGAGGCGCTTTCACGGTTCCAATGCTGCTGCTCCAAGGTGGCCAAAAACAATAAATAAACGCCGTCTTAAGCTGGCAAAATATTTGTGTGTTAATTAGAAGGCATTGACATACATATATATATATATATATATACACTTATATACTTAACTGCCAATTTCAGGAAGCCTCCGTGCTGCCAGGCTCATGTTCCAGGAGCATGCCTGTCCACTATTAACACTAGTTTATTCAGTTAGCTTGTCCAGTTCTTTTTATGGTCTATTGACTTATAGCCTGGCCCATAATCGTGCGGGCGGCAGTTTATAAATATTGCCCAACTGCTTGGAATAAAAATGTCAACACGCTCAACGAGGGCACATAAAATGCATAATGGAGTGCACAACGTTTCGTCGCCAGCGAAGATGTCCTTTTTTGCGCATAGCCCATGGGCTAACAAAAACACACGCACACACACACACACACAGAGACAGATAGAGGGTGCAACAACGTAATTCAAGGGAATTTTTTCGTAGGTGTTCCTTTATAAAGAGACGCCGCCGCCCATCTGTACCCATGTTGACCATGTCCTGGTTGTTGGCTGTCGTCCGTGGTCGTGGTAGTGGCCGGGGGCGGAGGAGTGCGTTATATGTTTTGCGTCAATTTGTCGCTTTATGTTTGTGACCTAAAAACAACGTTGCCACACATCCTATTCGCCACTGTGAATGAAGCATAAATAGAAATGGGTAGTAATACAGTTAAGGTATCCAGCATATATGTATGTACATATACCTGGGCTGGCCGCATTGTGACGTCATGCGGTGCTGGGCCGCTTGGTAATGTCATTATCAGGCACAGGCCGCAAAAGGACGACGTCGGCAGTGACCAGGGCTCAATGTAATTCGCACACCCGTCGTGCATGTCACAAAACAAATGATAAACATTTTATTTGTTAGAAACTTTACGGCGGCGGCGGCAATTGGCCGTATTTTGTTGTCGCCTCATCGTTTGATCTCTTGTTATGTTGGCCAAACCAGATTTATCACAATTTGACAATGCATTTGGGTGTTCCATTGTTCTTGGCTCAAAGCCTTTGTCAACAGCTAACAATTTAATACGTAGAAACGACAAATCGGAAGTAAAACATGCCCTATTTGAATTATTTCGGAAGTGTGCATAAAGAGGGGAGAAATAATGCCAATGCAACTCTGGGTGGGCAGCAAGTGGGCAACGCCGGCAAAGAAAAAAAAAACGCAAAGTAAAGATCGCAAAGTTAAGCACATCGTCGCGGCGGTGACGACTTAGTCAATTGTCTATATAAAAGTTGTAAATTAAATGTTTTATGTACTCGCGTTAATTGTGGCTTAAATGCAATATTGAGTATTATGTTATCGCGCGATACGAATCGTTGAAATAATAAGTGCCGCTGGGAATTGTGTCAGTTTTATAAACTAAAAGCGCGCCAAGTTACAAGCTCATTGCGTAAGTAGGCTGCAAAAATATGCAAAACATCTAGATAATATACATTTGCATTTGTAAAATAGTTTTATATTCCATTAATCACGCGTTTTCAATGAAAACACAATGCCGTTATAATTGTGATTTTACGCATTAGCTTATTCGTGTGTGCATGTGTGTATGTGTGCCTGTGTGTCTGAAGCGTTGCCACCTTGCGTTTGGGTAGGAGTGTGGGAGAAGGAGAGAATATAAATGCAAGTTTATGGGCACCGCAGGCGATTCATCAATTAAAACAAATTTGATAATTACTAATATTAGACTGTCGCGCGGCTAACTAGCAGCGACACTTGTTACCTCCCACGGCCCCGTCGCGGTGACCGCAACAGCCATGTTGCGGTTGCGAGCGGAAGTAACTATTTTATTCGCCTTCCCTTCTGCCCATTTAGTTTGCGAGCTTAATTTGTGGATTGTTTTTGCTTTGCTTGTATACCCTGTACGCAGACGAATGGCTAAATTGGGTATCATACCTTTTTTCTGTAAATGTATGTTAACAGCAAATATGAGTACTAAATATGATATACATAAATATAACATGCTCATTTAGCTAGTCGGGCAAGAAAAGTGCTGTTTTTTTTTTTCGCTTCGCATTTCGTAATCGTGAATTTTAATTGCGCGTAGGCTTCATTTGGATTTTCTTGTCTGGCTGTCGCAGTTTCAGTTTTAATTAAACACAATACACATTTTCCGCCTTTTGCAGATTTGTGTGCTGTTTTTTTCATCTTCTTCTTCTTCTGCTGTTAGTTTTTATGAGCGCGCCTTAATTGGTCCGCCCCGCGTGCATCTGATGTGAACATCTTAATTACATAATAAAAATTATTTCGTTTTGCAATTCCCTCGCTCCTAACTCTAGTTTAGTCAGTTCCTGGGTTGTTTTTTTTTCTCGTTCGTTTTCATAATTTTATGGCTCGTTTAGTTTTGGGGTTTAACTAAATGTTTCTGCTGATTTTGGCCAGCAGATATGTCCAATTGGAACTAGCATAAACTTGCGGAACGTACCCAATTGGAACGTGGAGCAACATAAAGATATGGCCAATGGATGCGCGGAAACTTTCGAGCACATCCCAATTGGAGATATGGAAGCTTATATGTGTTCCCAATTGGAATTCGAGGAAACTTATAGATACGTCCAATAGGAACGCGAAGTATCCTAGAGAGAAAACTGTTTGAAAAATAAACTCGTAAATTGTTATAATTTTGGAATCAGTTCCAAGCTCGATAAAAACTGCTTCAAAAGGTTCAAAGTTGGATCGATTTTCTTATTGTATATTATATTATGCTTTTACGTTCATGGATTTTCGTGATCTTCAAATTCGTCTTATTTTGGAATCGACCTCAACTATGACAACTACAGGACACACCTGTGGATACCAATATATTGTAATGATTGATTTTTCCGGCGTGTTGCAGATGAGCGGCAAGCGAACGCGCAGCTTCAAATGCGCCGTGCATCATCGGGATCGTGAGGTTTGCTCTGAGAACGACTTTCAGCTGGTGCTGAACGAGCCGCCGCTCTTTAGGAAGATGGTCGATGCGATCGCCTTGGAAGTGCTGCCGGAGGAGCGCGATCGCAAATACTATGCGGATCGCTATACATGCTTCCCGCCGCCGCTTTTCATCATATTGATCACAATCGTAGAGGTGGGTTAAACAACAGCACAACATTAACTTCTATTCGATGGAAAACTGAAACTGAATCTGGAAATCTGTATTGCAATTTGACAGCTGGGCTTCTTTGTGTATCATACGCTGGCCACGGGAGAGGCAGCGCCAACGGGTCCTATACCCAGCGATTCCATGTTTATCTATCGACCAGATAAACGTCACGAGATCTGGCGTTTTGTACTGTATATGGTGCTGCATGCCGGCTGGTTCCATCTGGGCTTTAACGTGGCCGTTCAGCTGCTTTTCGGTCTGCCGCTGGAAATGGTGCACGGCTCGACGCGCATCGCCTGCATCTATTTCTCGGGCGTCCTGGCCGGTTCGCTAGGCACCAGCATCTTTGATCCTGAGGTGTTTTTGGTAGGCGCCAGCGGCGGCGTTTATGCCCTGCTGGCGGCGCATCTGGCCAATGTGCTGATCAACTATCATCAGATGCGTTACGGCGTGCTACGCCTGGCATTTATATTGATCTTTGGTAGAGTTCTTGAATTTGCTGTGATTTTGTGGTTCCTTAAACAATTTTGCGCTTGCAGCATCCTTTGACTTCGGTTTCGCCATCTATGCACGCTACGCTGGAGAGGATTTGCCGCCGGGACCCTTAGCCGCCAGCACAGCGGCCGTTTCGTATGTCGCCCATTTGGCTGGCGCTGTGGCGGGTCTCACCATCGGATTGCTTGTACTCAAGAACTTTGAGCAGAAACTGCACGAGCAGCTGCTCTGGTGGATAGCGCTGGGCACCTACATGGCCCTGGTCATCTTTGCCGTCGCCTTCAATGTGCTCAACGGCGTGACGCTGTTCAACATGCGCGTGGAGAAGATACGCTTCACCCAGACGTACTTTAATGACTTTCAAGTGTAACGGAAAGGAGGAGCTCTGACGATAAGGATTATCGGATTTTTTGTTTTCGATTTGTTAAAGTTTTTTTGTTATTTAGTTTATTTGTTTGCCAACCGGACAGTGAATAAGTTTATAGTTTCTATACAATTGTTTTGTAAGTTCATTTACTGCGTGCAATATACGTACAGACAGACAGACAGACGACATGTATATATATACATATGTATTTGTATATAGACAATCGTCTCTTCTATACGTTATCAACGCAATTTCTGTTCTGCTTTAGCCTAGAATTTCGATATGTACAAAATTTGGAAGAAATATGTATTTACAAGAGATCGGAACTGACTAGATTAATACATGCTACATACTAAATCCTCAACGAATGCGAAACAGACTCGTTTTTAGGCAAAAAGCATAAAATCAACTTGAATTGAAAAGTTGTAGCTATAAGAATTCGTAACATAAACAAGTTGAAATGCTGCTAAATCTATTGAAACCGACATTATTCAAAATTTTCCACAATTGTCCCACTGCAGGCCTTAAATATACAAACGATATATATTCCCAAGACTACCTCAAATCGGTAAAGAGTAAAGAGTAGATAAGTTAAAATGCGAACTAAATTTCGGTTTCATAATTGAATAGAGCATTCGAAACTGCCCTTATGAAAAATAATCATCACTGCCAGCTTTAGTGAATGCAACACAGCGAAAAACTGAATATTTATATATTTGTATTTTGTACATTTTGTACATAATTTGAGACTAAATAAAGTAATCAGAATAAACTGGAGAGTCGTTTCTTTTCGAAGAGCTAATATAAACTTTAAAATCTCGCGGCGTTGCCACCTGTGCTTAAAATGTAAATTGTTGACTTTTACAGCCTCTGTGTGGTCACACTGGTTATTATGACGTCACAAAAGCACCTTTAAACCAATGTTGCAAAGCAGTTTTTTATTTTCAAAGGATTTTATGACAGACTGACATCTAATCGAGCTAAAATGTTGGACGAAATCCAAAAGGACAATCACGGTATTCGAACAGGTAAGTCGTTAAAGTTGTGCGTGTTAGATTTGATCTATATAAATATTTATGTTCATATGTCATTGCGAGACACGCAAAGTTTTTGAGAACTTCTAGTTGCGATAAAAGACCCAAACATGTATCCATCTGTATCAGAACTGTTGCCTTTTCTTTGCGTGTGACAAGCGAGGGGGGCACCGGCTTTTTGTGTGAAATGCGAAAAACTGTAGAATTTTCATGACAGTTTCGTGCACGCACCTGGCGGCACAAGGCAACCTGCCAGCTGCTCCACCTCATCCCATTTCGCTGTCAACAAAACGTTGCACCTTGGCTTTTTGCTGGCAATGTTTTCCTTTTTTTCTTTTTTATGTTTCTGACGGCAACGTCTCACTCACAGCAGATGGCCCCAACTCCGTGCCTCGAAACCAAACCCGAAATGCGAACCAGTTCCCGCTCCACCAGTTCACAAATCCCAACGGACACGAATTTATGTTTGTCGAGCATATTTCACCGTTAGTCATTCGTCAGGCGTTGTCACCAACACACACACACACACAGACAAAGAAACAAAAAGGGGGGAAGGTAAAAGGGCAAATAAAGTGTGGAATAGAGCGGAAGGACAAAAAATAGCTGACGCACTTGTTTAGACAAAGGATTCAATTGACGCTGATTAATGCTGGGCGCGTTAATTTGTTCAAGTACCCGGCTATAAATGGAACGAAATGGAAATGGAACGAGAATTTGAGTTAACGGACCTGAGAACTGGGCAATGAGAATTTAAGGGAAATTGAAATAAAAGGCATATAAGAACACAAATTATGTTGGTCTTGAGTGCAAAACATTTGTCTTCAATACTCTTGACTTATTCTTGGTCAAAATTCATGCGAAAATGGATACATTAAATATCCTATGTAGACATGGGTAAAAATTTCCCACCCCCACAACTTGGTCAAATCTCATTCGATTTTCATAAGGGTTTGGCTTTTTGTACATGGTTTGGCCTCTTAAACAATCGGGCATTCAAATCTGCCAACGTAAAATTTAGTCAAAATTCATGTCAAAATCTTATCCCTTAGATTCGTATATGGACATAAATCAAAATTTCCCACCCCCACAACTTGGTCAAATCTCATCCGATTTTCATGAGGCTTGGCTTTTTGTACATAGTTTTCCCTCTAAAACAATCGGGCATTTAAATCTGACCACGTCAAATTTAGTCGAAATTCATCTCAAAATCTTACCCCTTCGATGCGTATATGGACATAGATCAAAATTTCCCACCTCCATAACTTGGTCAAACCTCAACCGATTTTCATGAGGTTTGGCTTTTTGTACATGGTTTCGACTTTAAAACAATCGGGCATTCAAATCTGACTACGTAAAATTTAGTCGAAATTCATCTCAAAATCTTACCCCTTAAATTAGTATATAGACATAGATCAAAATTTCCCACCTCCATAACTTGGTCAAATCTCATCCGATTTTCATGAGGTTTGGCTTTTTGTTCATGGTTTGGCCTCTCAAACAATCGGGCATTTAAATCTGACCACGTAAAATTAAGTCGAAATTCATCTCTAAATCTTACCCCTTGATTCCTATATGGACATAGGTCGAAATTTCCCACCTCCATAACTTGGTCAAATCTCATCCGATTCTCACGGGGTTTGGCTTTTTATACATAGTTTTTCCTCTCAAACAATCGGGCATTCAAATCTGACTACGTAAAATTTACTCGAAATTCATGTCAAAATCCTACCCCTTAGTAAAGGGGGACATAGGTCAAAATTTCCCACCCCCACAACTTGGTCAAATCTCATCCGATTTTCATGAGGCTTGGCTTTTTGTACATGGTTTGGCCTCTCAAACAATCGGGCATTTAAATCTGACCACGTAAAATTAAGTCGAAATTCATCTCAAAATCTTACCCCTTGATTCCTATATGGACATAGGTCGAAATTTCCCACCTCCATAACTTGGTCAAATCTCATCCGATTTTCATGAGGTTTGGCTTTTTGTACATGGTTTGGCCTCTTAAACAATCGGGCATTCAAATCTGACTACGTAAAATTTACTCGAAATTCATGTCAAAATCCTACCCCTTAGTAAAGGGGGACATAGGTCAAAATTTCCCACCTCCATAACTTGGTCAAATCTCATCCGATTTTCATGAGGTTTGGCTTTTTGTACATGGTTTGGCCTCTTAAACAATCGGGCATTCAAATCTGACTACGTAAAATTTAGTCGAAATTCATGTCAGTTTCTTATCCCTTAGATTCGTATATGGACATAGGTCGAAATTTCCCACCTCCATAACTTGGTCAAAACTCAGCCGATTTTCATGAGGCTTGGCTTTTTGTACATGGTTTGGCCTCTTAAACAATCGGGCATTCAAATCTGACTACGTAAAATTTACTCGAAATTCATGTCAAAATCCTACCCCTTAGTAAAGGGGGACATAGGTCGAAATTTCCCACCTCCATAACTTGGTCAAATCTCATCCGATTCTCACGGGGTTTGGCTTTTTATACATAGTTTTTCCTCTCAAACAATCGGGCATTCAAATCTGACTACGTAAAATTTACTCGAAATTCATGTCAAAATCCTACCCCTTAGTAAAGGGGGACATAGGTCAAAATTTCCCACCTCCATAACTTGGTCAAATCTCATCCGATTTTCATGAGGCTTGGCTTTTTGTACATGGTTTGGCCTCTCAAACAATCGGGCATTTAAATCTGACCACGTAAAATTAAGTCGAAATTCATCTCTAAATCTTACCCCTTGATTCCTATATGGACATAGGTCGAAATTTCCCACCTCCATAACTTGGTCAAATCTCATCCGATTTTCATGAGGTTTGGCTTTTTGTACATGGTTTGGCCTCTTAAACAATCGGGCATTCAAATCTGACTACGTAAAATTTACTCGAAATTCATGTCAAAATCCTACCCCTTAGTAAAGGGGGACATAGGTCAAAATTTCCCACCTCCATAACTTGGTCAAATCTCATCCGATTTTCATGAGGTTTGGCTTTTTGTACATGGTTTGGCCTCTTAAACAATCGGGCATTCAAATCTGACTACGTAAAATTTAGTCGAAATTCATGTCAGTTTCTTATCCCTTAGATTCGTATATGGACATAGGTCGAAATTTCCCACCTCCATAACTTGGTCAAAACTCAGCCGATTTTCATGAGGCTTGGCTTTTTGTACATGGTTTGGCCTCTTAAACAATCGGGCATTCAAATCTGACTACGTAAAATTTACTCGAAATTCATGTCAAAATCCTACCCCTTAGTAAAGGGGGACATAGGTCGAAATTTCCCACCCCCACAACTTGGTCAAATCTCATCCGATTTTCATGAGGCTTGGCTTTTTGTACATGGGTTTTCCTGTCAAACAATCGGGCATTCAAATCTGACTACGTAAAATTTAGTCGAAATTCATGTCAAAATCTTACCCCTTAGATTCGTATATGGACATAGGTCGAAATTTCCCACCCCCACAACTTGGTCAAATCTCAACCGATTTTCATGAGGTTTGGCTTTTTGTACATGGTTTGGCCTCTAAAACAATCGGGCATTCAAATCTGACTACGTAAAATTTGGTCCAAATTCATGTCGAAATCTTACCCCTTAGATTCGTATATTGACATAGGTCGAAATTTCCCACCCCCACAACTTGGTCAAATCTCAACCGATTTTCATGAGGTTTGGCTTTTTGTACATGGTTTGGCCTCTTAAACAATCGGGCATATAAATCTGCCCACGTAAAATTTAGTCGAAATTCATGTCAAAATCTTACCCCTTAGATTCGTATATGGACATACATCAAAAATTGTAAAAAGCAACTTGAAATCAAATATTATTCAAATCAAGCATGAAGCGCCTGTGAATTCTCTCCAATCGAACTAGCTCAAATGAACTATGAATCAGTTTTTAATTGAGTTTTAAGCAAAGTGCTGCGCGAAGTCAGGCCAATGCGATGAGCCCAGTAAATAAATCATATCAATAAGAAAGCGACCGAAGGGGAGCACGGAGCAGAGCAGGGCAGGGCAGGGCAGGGCAGAGAGCTTGTCCTTGGCTTCGACTGGGTCGCCAGCATGTTTATAAAAAGTACAAGTTAATATTTATGTAATTCAGCTGAGATACGAAGTACACAACAAGCAGCAGAGAGATCATTACATTGACATATTCATGCGCACGCTCCATGTCCAGCTGTCCAGGAATTCCAGCGAAGAGGAGTCGAACAATGCAGCAGCATGAGCACCAGGGGGAAGGGGAACGGGTGACTGGGGGACGGGTTGAAGCCATGTTGGCCATGTAAAGTGCGGACTTGTGCGTCCCACGCGACGCAGAAATCAACCTGCGATGGGCTTTTGTTACTGCGATGACAGCGACCGACAGGCCAAGTGCAAAAGTATCTCACAGTCGAGCTCTTGCTGCTGGAGCACAGACGACTCTGGTCCATGTTCGATGCATGCTTATCAAAGGTCCGCGTGTACCTGTCATAAGATCCACTGAATTATATTGTGGGCCGGAGGAATGTAGATACCCAAACGAAATGGACGGCGCCCGGTTAAGTTTTTAATAAACTGCCAGCAGCAGCAGCTCAGGTGGACATCAGGTGGAGCTCTGGTGGAACTTAGGTGGAGCTCAGGTGGAGTTCACGTGGAGCTCAGGTGGAGCCTGCAGTTGCCAGGATACGGCAATTTATCTCACTTGAGGCAAATATGGAAAATTGTCTGGGTCGCTAGTTTTCTTTATATTTTCCATTTTTGCCGCTTCATTAAGTGCTGCAGTTTCCTGGCTGGCGAGTGTCCTTATGTCCTTATGCTATAATTAATTTCTGCGACCTGAATAAGGCTTGGCCAAAAGACAAAGACTGCTCGACTGTGAGATACCCAGCGATAATAGTTCTTCTACACATACATTCACATATAAACCGGACCGCAAGCTCTTTCCCTTTATCCAACGCTTTTTATAGGGAAATGCATTCTATGTTATCTTCGGTATTCATAGTCCGATCTTTATGAAATTTTAAGCATTTAACTCTGAAGTGCTAAAGTATGTAAATACCAAAGCGCAAGTCTCTAGTTTTATTTTCCCATGCTTTAGGGATTGGGGAAGGTTTCTGAGAAACCTAACGCAAAGTTTGGTGTTTCTAGCTCTTATAATCTTCGAGCTATGCTACAAATACATGTCTTCAAATCGATATATATCGATATTTATCGATATTTAGCAACATTTTAGAGTTTTGTTTAAGTCAAGTCCTTCGTTTGTCGCCTGCCTCTGCACCGAAACAATATACCCTCTCCATCGATTATTTCTGGTTTTGGGGCCAGCAAAAAAAGGGCTTGGGACACAAGTGGAGGCTCAGAAATGAAAGAGCCTGCCCAGAAGCTGGAGTCGCTTGACCTCGCTCGCTGCTGTTGCTGTTGCCAAAGGACAAAGGACAAAGGACTAGAAGTTAAACGCTTTTTGCGCGACACTAGTAATTATATAAATGTGCATATAAATGAGGCCTGCCCGCCTGGCAGGTTAGCCACAAACAGGGCCAAAAACTGCAAGGATTTCATTTGGACTGAGAAGAAACAGGAGACGGGGCAGGGGTACGGGGTGCACACATTGCCGGGACTAGAAATCAAAATGTTTCCACCTCTAATCTATGCTTTCCCCGTCCCCAAAAAATGTCCGGACAGCGGTCATATCGAATTTCCACCCGGAGCTGCGTTGGCTTTTAGCTTAATTGCCTTTCCCTTGTCGCCGGGTTCACCTTTTCGACTGCCATTCCTCCGTCTGGCTGACCAGCCATATGAGCTCATCATCAAAAACTTAAAACGCGACTTTGACTTCTAGCCAGAGGAAAATTTCGACCAGCTTGTCACCTGTGCGTGCTGCCTGGCAATTTGGATACTGGCAAAGCTTTGCCTGAAGGGTTGATAGGGCGAAGGCGAGTGTCAAAGTTGTTGCAGACATTTTCATAGGCATACCCTGTACGGGGAAAAGACTGCAAGTAGGTTATTATGAACTTGTACAAATTTGTATAACACATAAATGGAAGCTTGCTCCGTTTCCGTCAGGCATATTCTAGAGCAATTCCTGTTCGCCCATGTAGACTCCCGGAGGAGTTTTTTATTCAAAATATATGAATATATATATACCCTATACCTGCATACATATGTACATACCCTATACCCTATACGTACATACAAACATACCCCATACCCTACCTCTTGTTGAATATTCTAGTGGTAGTATTCTAGTTCTAGCTGTCATATTTTGAGCATATATCGAAGGGATGAGGAGCTAGATCTCTAGAAAACATGAAACATTATTAGGATCTGTGAAATATATAAAGAGCTCGCATATTAAAGCCAAAAGTTATTTGGGGAATACTTTAGGCCAATTGCAAAGCTTGGGTTAAGCAGACGCTTAGTTTGTTTTGTATACGTTTAACAGGGTAGCTGGCAGTCGGTCAGCACAGTTTGTGTTTCGAGTACGCTTTTGATGAATTTTTAAAACATTTCTCTTACGTATTCCCAAATAATAATATCAAAAAAAATATGTGTTGAAGCAACGATGAGCGAATCAAAGGTTGATGTAAGCCAGGCCAAGGGGCAGCAATTGCCGCCAGAGATCACGTACACGAACTTCAGCAACGAATCCGAACTGAAGGCCATACAGAATCTGATCGACAAGGAGCTCTCCGAGCCGTATTCGATCTATACGTATCGCTACTTTGTCTACAATTGGCCGGAGCTCTGCATCTTTGCCCGGCACGGCGAACGCTACGTGGGCGTCATTGTTTGCAAGCTGGAATCGTTGGGCTGCGCCTTGCAGGGTTATATTGCCATGCTGGCGGTGGATCCCAGATATCGTTTGCAAAAGATTGGCACATCTCTCGTGGAGCAGGCTGTCGAGGCGATGCTGCTGGCCAATGCGGACGAGATCGTCCTCGAAACGGAGCTGACCAACAAGGCGGCGCTGCGTCTTTACGAGAGTCTCGGCTTTATACGGGAGAAGCGTCTGCTGCGCTATTATATGAACGGGGTGGATGCACTGCGTCTCAAGCTGTTTCTGCCCTGGCGTCCGTCCTGACAAGCTAGCTGCCTGCCAAATTCTTTTGTGTTCTTTCATATCATATCATTTTTATTCTCATTTTCATTTACAGTTTTTGTTGCATTATATTTTCGTGTTTGCATTCGATTCTCTTTGCTTCATACGATTCTCTTTGATTCAATCTCCCTATCTTTCTCTCGCGCTCTCTCTCTCTCTTGCGCTCTTGCAGTTACTGACACTATACCCCTTGGAATTGGGCTAAGAGGGTATATTGTTTTGTGCAAATTTATGTTACCTGCAGCGGGAAGCGTCTTCTAACCCATGAGGTTCATATATATTCTTGATCGGAACGACGAGCTCAAGTCTAAGCAGCATTTTTTTTTTGCTGTAACTAGGGCATCGCCTAGTCGAACACTCTCGACTCGGGCACACTTGTTTTGTCGTCCTGTCAATTAGCGCCCTCCTGGAGCGGCTACTTGGACTCAATGACTCCTGGTGCTCAGGTAAAGTCCAACTAATTGAGTGCAATTGCCGGGCGACAAGCGATGCAGAAGCATTGCCCATACACATAACCTTTCATTACCCTTTGCCCAGCGGAGGCGAGCTGCTGTTGGCTTCTACTCATGATGATGGGATAATTATTGACCTTTTCAGGGTCACATCAAACGACTTTCGGCTATGGAGCTGTTATGCGAGCGCCGAGCACTTATGATAAGGAGACGTCTATGAGGTGGTCCTTTCCAAAAAGAAAACAACAAACAACAAAACAGGCTACTTAGACGTTAACGATTTGCCTTTGGCAGTCTTCTAACAGCTATAGCTAAATTAGGGAGAACATATGCTGATAGATACTATATAAATCGCAGTTTAAGCGAGTGTGGAATTTAATGCTCTTGCCTGGGCTATTCCTTTTCCGACCCTTATACATATATATATATGTATTTATATATGCATATACGTATGTATGTATGTACATACATATATATATGCATGTCTTTTACCAATTGCAGACAAAGTTCACTTTCTGCTGCACTGCAAATTCAAAAGAAAGCGTATTTTTAGGTAGCGCCCTACTATGCGATTCTCATGAATTCGAGTTAGCCTTGCAGGCATTCATGCTTCAATTGTCAGTGTTGTTTTTTCAACATATGTATGTATGTATGTATGTATGTATGTATGTATGTATGTATGTATGTATGTATGTATGTATGTATGTATGTATGTATGTATGTAGACGTATGCATGCAGACGTACGTATGTATGCATGTATGTATGTATGTATTTATGTATGCATTTTTGTATGTATGTATGTATGTATGTATGTATGTATGTATGTGTGTATGTATGTATGTATGTATGTATGTACATGTATGTATGTATGTATGTATGTATGTATGTATGTATGTATGTATGTATGTATGTATGTATGTATGTATGTATGTATGTAGATGTATGCATGCAGACGTAGGTATGTACGTATGTATGTATGTATGTATGTATGTATGTATGTATGTCTGTATGTACGTATGTATGCATGTATGTACGTACGTAAGTAAGCAAGTTTGTAAGTATATCATGTCTTATTCACTCAATTGTGTTGGCCTTCTATGCGATTCTCATGCGTTTTTTGAGTAAGTGAAATGTTATATGTGTGCATTGTTGTGTGTGTTCTGCGTATCCCTATACGTATCTCCTTTGCGATTCTTTATTCAATCCAATTAACTTTATCTCAGCTCCAATATTCTGTCCCCTCTCTCTCTCTCTCCTTTGTCCTTTAAGGGATAACAAATAGCAATAAAATAATTATTCGTATGTGAATTATATAACTGCATATTAATTAAATATCCAAGCATAATCAAAGATGCAGTAAATGATGCTCATAACATTTGCCAGCTGGTTGGCATCCATAATCGGAAGCAGTTGATTGCATCTGCCAATTATAACTGCATTTGCATCGAATCATTGCCAATTATATAATCCAAACACAGACACAGCCCGATTAATACCCAAAGTGGAGTCGTGTCAGAGTCTTGGGTCTTGTGGTCATTGTCATTCTCGAGAACAAATGTCCGGAACAGCTTTTGGGGGGCGGCTCAACGCCCAGGATTACGTTGCTCCCTCTTCCTCCCCTCCCCTTGCAGCTATCCCTATACACTGAGAGAAAAGTACGTACGATTTTTTCATGTAAATCAAGTTGAAGCGCAAGCTTTAAGTAAATATTATTTGTCTCCCTTGTATCCTGAACTTAATCTTGGAATAATATTTGGTGGACTTAAAGCAAGATTCAGGTTTAAAAAGTCCTTAAGTCAAACTTGATTGTATCTGAAGCAGATCTGAAAACAAAAACTGGAATTAAGAGTTCACATACTTGAAGTAAGAGTAAAAAGGCTTGTTTTAAGTACAAAAGTGCTTGAATCAAATCGAAACATCAGCTCAATCAAGCAAATGAGTGCTTAGAGCAAAAGCTAGCGAGTTTTTTTTTGTAGTATGATAGACTAGCTTTGGTTTTTCGCTAAGTGTACAAACAGCTGAGATTTATGTGCAGACAGAGGTTGACGTCAACGTCAACGTCGACGTCGACGTCGCATCAAATTGAAATTCAGGCAAATGTCAACGACAGCCACGTCGGCAGACGCCGCCAGGCGACTCGACTCGACTTGACTTGACTTGGTTGGCTTGAGTTGAGCCAAAAATCCACATAAATAACGCGAGCAACGGGCGTCGGTCATAAGACCCACCCTCTCCTCCCCCCTGTTCCACACACTCTCTCTCGATTGTGTGTGTGTGTGTGTGTGTGTGTCCCTGGCAGAAGCCGTTCGGCTTGTTTCTGCGAATGGCAGGTGCAACTCAATCAACGCCGCCGCCGTCGCGAGGCGCTGCAACGTTGTCGAGTCAGCGGGCAGCCCCAGATCCCAGATCCCACCTGCCCCAAAATGTTGCCAGTTCGCAAGGTTCGCAAGGCTCGCATCGAGTGGCTCAACTGAGGAAGCTGCCCGGTGGCTGCCCGGTGGCTGCCCGGTGGCTGCCCGGTGGCTGCCCGGTGGCTGCCCGCCTCAAGTGGGTATCAAAGATCAACGATCGTCAGAGAGGGGGCACAATCAAGTGCCGGCTCAAGGGGCGGCATATTATTTTAACAGCCTTCAAACGTCAACAAATACGAGCCGCAGAAAAAGTTGCATCTTCATCGCGAGAAAACCCATTTGGATGGAAATACACAGCTCGAAAGATCAAACTGCGGAAGATCAGCTTGCTTTTCTTTCTGGTTTGGGCCAATTGTTCTGCACACCGGAAATCGATCCAAACTCAACTTGTACTTGATGAAATAGAACAAAAATAAATAGTCGCTAGTTGGTCTTTTAAAGCTTAACTTATCCAAACTTATCTGCCAGCTTGCTCTTAAACAAAGTTCTTCTTTCAGCTTAGTCTGCTGAAACTTTGCATGGATTGATACTTTTTCTGTTATGTTTTTTTGTTTTTCTAGATATCTTTCATCAGGGCTGCATACCCAAAAATATAAAAAAGTGGTTCAGTTCACGGCTTGAAAGAACTGCCTGGTTCTATTTTGATTCGAGAACCAGATTTCTAAATCCTTTAATCCAGTTTTCGGTTCATTCTTACGGAAAATATTGTTAGACATTCTTACATATTTTCCTTTACAAAATGCGGGCAACATTTTAGCTTCAACCAAAACTGGCATCTAGCAAATGTGATTGGATTAATCTTTGTTTTTTCTGTTTCCCTGCTTCATTCAAACTGGTTCCGGTTCATAAAGAGAAGTTGATTCGGTTCGTTTTCTATCTATCAAAGTTTAAGAGCTTGAATCACAACCAAAAACTTCATTGTCTATCTTATAGAGATACATTTTGTCTTGGTTTTCTGTTTCCTTGTTTCATTCAAACTGGTTCCGGTTCATAATGAGAAGTTGATCCAGCTCGATTCGAAGCTACCAAATCTTCAGAGCTAAAATCACATCCGAAAACTTCTTTGTAGTATATCTAATAGAAACATATTTTCACTTGCTTCTTCCTGTTTCCCGGTTTCATTCAAACTGGTTCCGGTTCATAATGAGAAGTTGATCCGGTTCGTTTTCAATCTACCAAAGTTTCAGAGTTCGAATCATCTCCAATATAGATAAATGTCTATCCAATACAAACATCTTCTTCTTTTTTTCCTGTTTCCCCCAGCTGTAAAATAAGTTTTCCTTTTACCAAATCAAATTTTGACTTGCTTCAAAAACATTCGTTTTATTTCATTTATAATTTAGACATTTATTTTGTTCAAAATTTTAATTTATTTTGTTTTTGTGTTTTTCTATTTTTTCATTGAAATTTTTGTTGTCTTGTTCTTGACACATACTTGTGCACATTTATGGGGGTGGTTGGGGGCGTACAGTGTCTAATGGGCGTGGTCACAACTATATTCTTTAGCTTAGCTTTTACTTAAACATGCATTTTGTGTGGGACATCGAGGGGGGGAGGGGCGGGGTTTTAACTTTTTGGCTTACGCTTTGCTGATTTTAACGTTAGATTTTAACTCTTGATTTTTGCTCTGATTAATCGATATATTTATCTATATGTATATGCATGTATATATATATAGTTATCGTATTTGTCGGTGAATATGTCAAGATGTAATTAATTAGTTATTTAATTTGATATTGATTTAGTTGATGTTTTTTAGTATCTTTGGCTTTACGATTGGTTTTTCAATAAATATTTGTGTCAATTTTGAACGCATTTCGTGGCTTTCATTAAAGTTCATTTCATTTCATTTTTACTGTTTGTTGTTGTTGTTGTTTTTGTTTTTGACTAGTGTGCGACTTAATAATATTTACAATTTGAAACAATTTCTATATAGTCTAGTTATGCATAGATCTACGTATATATATATCTAGATTTTTTGGGGGCTTTAAATAAGTTAAATGTTCTACAAAATAGTTTAAACATAATTCGCAAATTCCTATCAATAAGTTAGCGCAAATAAATACATAATTTGAACAGAGAACAAACATGAGAAAAAGGAAAACAAGAAAAAAAAACTACATAAATTGTATAGGAAATCATAGCGAGAGGCGATTAGTTATAGTTTTTTTTTTCTCTTTTCTCCCCCCCTTTTTCAGTATTATTTCGGTATTTTATTTTAAGGGTTGGGGGAGGCGGGGGGTTAATTCTTTTGTAATTTGTTTTTTTACACGCAAAATAAATTCAGTCTTTGGTTCTATCACAACATTTGTTTACACGTTTCGGCCCGTTCTTTGAGTGATTTTTCGTTGTTGTTGTTCGGTTCTTTCTGCGTGAAATGTTGGAAATGAAACGCGCCTAAGCTTAACGCAATGGAACGGAACGCAATGGAACGGAACGGAACGGAGCGGAACGAAAAGTTAAGCCGTACGAATTTCGAATTTAGTTTGGAACTAAAATCAGTTTTTTCGATTGAACTTTCTTAACTCTCTTAGTTTTTTCTTTTATTCTTTTGTTTTTTGTCTATGTTTCTCTCCTGCTTTGAATATTGTTTATTTGGTGGCTCCTCTGCCTTGGTCTGCCTTGTTGCTTAGGACACGCCCAAGTCGTGCAGCAAATGTTGTGTGATCACCTCGCCCTGCTCCTCCATCAGCTGTGCGGTGACCGTGTTAATCAGATTGAACGCAATCGCGAACACGGTGAAGGCACAATAGACGCCCAGCGCCAGCCACCAGATCAGCTGCTCGTACTCGCGATGTCCGAAATTCTTGAGCACCAGAAATCCGATTGTCAGGCCGGCCAGAGCGCCCGTCAGATGCGCTATATACGAGACCTGCGGACCCTTGGCAAAGGCGGGCGTGGCGGCGCCATCAAAGCACTGCGTGTAGACGGCATAGCCCAGATCGCAGGAGACTGTCGGAGAGGAAAGGAGAGCAAAGGAAAGCAACGGTTGCCAGTTAGTTGGGCTGTCAGATGGAGCAGGATGTGCTTTGCTGTGTGGTACTCACCAAAAATGACCACAGAGCCGAGCTGTGTAGATGCGGACTTCATGTGCGCGTAGTTTAGCGTGATGTTGGCCAAATGTGCGGCCAGAAGGGCGTAGACGCCGCCGCTGGCGCCCACCAGGAACACCTCGGAGTCGACAACGCTGGTGCCGAGCGAGCCGGCAAAGACGCCAGCCAAATAGATGACACCGATGCGTGCGGTGCCGTGCATCACCTCCAGCGGCACGCCAAAGAACAATTGGATTATGATGTTGAAGCCCAAATGGAACCAGTTCGCGTGCAGGAACATATAGCTAAAGAATCGCCAGACTTGCAGGCGACGATCGGGTCGATAGACCAGCACCGAATCGCTGGGTATGGGCACCGGCTGGCCATTGTTCTGGGCGGGCATTGTGTAACGGTCGTAGGCGAAGATTGCAATCTGCAGGGGAGGGGGAACAAAAACAAATAGAAGAGGCATTAGCTAAAGTTTTGGAGTTGGAGTTGCAATTGGAATTGGGGTTGCTTCTGATTTATGTATATGTTGTTGTTGTTGTTGTTGTCGCAACACGCGACGTCGAACTTCTCGTGTCCCAAATAGATGACACACACACACACACACACACTGGTACACAAAAGTATGTGCATATATATAACGGCGCTTAGTCCTGCCAACTTTATTTTGGCTTACGTTGAAACTGACGCGCGCTCGCTCTAACACACACTGTCTCCCTCAATCATTCACTCGCTCTCTCGCTCGCACTTATTGTCTCTGTTTCTTCGTTTAGTTTTTATTATGCTCGCCATGTTGTTGTAGCTTGTTTACAATCGATTTTGGGGGCGCCAGGCAGGCAGCCAGAGACGTGTGTCGGTGTGTCTGCGTGCGCTTGTGTGTGTGTGTGTGTGTGTGTGTGTTTAAGAATGCGCAAAAGAAAGCAGCAAATTTTATCGCTTTTAGTTGGAAGTTGAGAATTTGTAAAGTTCCTCGCAACGAATTTTTATTGCATTTTGCGGTTCTTTGATTCAATAATAATAATAAATTATCAACTACGGCAACAACAACTTCTATAAAAGGCTATTATCTATGAGAGGCTGCTGTTCGGTTCACTTCAATATAGACAAAAGGAAATGAAACGAAATGTGAACTAGTAGTTCCAGTTGACATTGGAATGCTGGAGCTAGGAAGACAAACGGAAATGAAACAGTTTATAAAGTTTGTCACTGGAATGCTAAGCTGGATGTGCGTATGGAACAGACATGTGGGAACAAGCGGAAATGAAACACTAATGCAATGTGTGTGTTCACGCTTCTCTGAGTAAAGGTTGGCAACGCTTGGAACTAAATGGAATAGAGGGACAACTCTCTCCCTCTCTCTCTCGCTCAGCTTATAGCGCTTACTCACCTCAATGACGGAGATCATCAGAATGAACCATGGCCAATGCTTGCGGTGCTCGAACTTGAGCAGCATCAGCTCATCCGTTTCCAACGGCGGCAGGTTGCAGGCTGTGTGTTGATTTGTTGCTGTTGTTGTTGTTGTTGCTGCTGCTGCGGCGGCGGCTGTGGCTGTGGCGGCAACTGTTGCAGGCAGCTTGTCGCGTTGCATGTAAATGTGCTCGCCCTGGCGGGTGCAGCAGGTGCTGCTCGCCGTGCTGCTGTCCGTGTCATAGGAGGAGCAGGCAAAGGAACTGGAGGCGAAGCTGATTGCGGCACTCGCTGGAATGTCAATGATGGTCGCCGTTGTTGCTGTTGTCGCTGCCGCCGCCGCCGTCGCCGTCGCTTGTGGCGCCTCCAGCTGCTGCTGCTCCTCCTCCAGCTGCAGCTTTGTGTGGCTTTCTGTGCTGTTTGTTGTGGCTTCCATTTTTTATTTATTTCGCTTCTTTTTTTATTTTATGCGCTTTACAAAAGTCTTTTCTTTGCTTGTGTTTCTTCTCTTCTTCTTGTTGTTGTCTGTAGGCAGCGCTGAAAGAAGCGAGCGAAAAAAAGTTTATAATTAATTAAGTGTATCGCACAATAAACAAAAAATCAATTAGGTACATAAATTATTCATAAAACAAGCGCGTTGTAACAGCAATAACAACAAATGAGTAACGACTACGCGATACCCTATAAAAACCCGCTTTAAAACAGTTTACCACATTTCGACATTTCGTTTTGGTGAAGCCCAAACTGTAAGCACAGAGGATGTGACTGTCAAACTGTATTCGACTGTTTTCTTCGAACCAATATACCCATTCGGTCAGTTTGGTTTACAGGGTATGACAACAATTACAAAACTTGAACATTTCGTTCTGCCAGCGAATTGTTTATCGTTCAGAACTTGCGACTTGCATTCCTAGCGGACGTAGCCAGGCTCCCCCCACCCTTGCTTCCGCTTGCAGCAACCCCCCCTCCTCCCCCTACTCGCATCATCCAAGTGTCTGTTTGTTTGTATGTATGTAGGTCAGCAGTAACATCTCCGGCCTGAGGCCCATAAAATTTGATGTTCTGCTCTTGCTGCTTGCTTTCCAGTTGCCCCGCCCCGCCGCCCTTCGTTAAGGGCGGGTTGGCAACTAAAATTAGCCAAAGGCGCACGTCGGGAAAATAGTTGAAGACGACGTCACTTCTTAACGCGTCCCCCGCTCCCCCCTTCCCCCTCCCTCCACCTCGCCGACGCCTCCGCAACACACTTAGTTGTGGTGTTCTTTGTGTATTTGGGAAGCAAACGGAACTTCACTTCGAAGTGTTGGGCAACGTGGCCCAAACTATTTTTATGTACAGTATTAACTCTGCTAACGACCCGTTTCTTGCGGCGCACATCTGTTTTGGCCAGCGAATTTTTTAGTTAGTAACAATATTTTTACTAACTTTTAAGTGCATTTTTAAGCAAATGAAATGTGTTTTCCATTTTAGCGAGTTTCGCCTGTCATGGGCTTATGTAATGTAAAGTTTGCTGCCGCATTTTAAGCTGGCCCAAAACATAACTAAATGGCTTTTAAAGATTGTTGCAACAACAATGCGAAGGCCGTCGAGCTAATGATTGGCTGGCAATCAGCTAATAAACGAAATTGTTGTCATTTTTGTGTTGTCTACAAATTATGTTAATCGCATTCGTTTCAATTACCAGCAGCAGCAGCAGCGAAAAGCCAAATGACATTTTTGTCGGCTGCACCGCAAGCAACAGCATGGAAATAGAAATCAAATCGAATTGTATTTGAAACGAAATGAAATCTTTCTTTCTCTCTGACAATTTGCACGCCTAAATTGACTTAAATTCTGTTATTTCGCTTAACAATAGCAAAAAAAAAAACAGCTAAAGTTTGAAATTTAACGGTTGCCATTGCACAACACACATACATATGTACATACATTAAAAGCTACGCTCACTTCCAGCCACCCACACAGACGTACACGCATTAACTTTGACGCGTCTTAAAGACGCGCAGAGTGCTGCGCTGCTGCTCGCCCGCTCACGCTCATTATTTGGTTGTTATTGTAATTATGCTTGTGTGTCTGCCTGTATGTGTGTGCGTATGTGTGTGGGAGCGAACCGAGGCTCGCAGCGCACTTCTAACTGTGCATGTTTGTTGTTGTCTTGCTTGGTTGCCTAGCAGCAGGCGGGGGCCGTTAGTTGTTGTTGTTTTTGTTGTTCACTTGTGTGTCTTTGTGTGTGTGTGTGGCATTTCAATATGGCACGAAATCGCAGCCGCTGCTTATTAATTAATTAATTTATTAATTTTTATTTATTTTTTTTTTCATAACATTTACATTTTGCGCAAGCTGCACCAAATAAGCAAACAGCATGAAAAACTGAAATAGTTGCTGCTGCTGCTCGCGTGTTGCACGTTTGCCAATTAACAGCAGCGGCAGCAGCAGCAGCAGCAGCAGCGGCAGCGGCAGACAGTCGACATGTTGCGTATGAAATGAAATTAAGTCAAACTCGTCGCTGGTCAAACGCCAATTGCCGCCGCATTGTTTCACATGACCCTTTCGCTAATGCCCTCTTGCTCTCCCTCTCTCGCCTGCATTCTCAGGCTGCGCGTGTGTGTGTGTGTGTGCTTGCATTTTTTTTTTGCTACACTTGCACCTTGCCACCCCTAAACAAAAAAAATACATATGTATATAAACGACTTGCAACAGCAACAACAACTGTTGAGTTGAACAAACTCATTACGCGTTGTTGCAAGCGCCCCGCTGCCCCCCGCTCGCTCGCTCGCTCGCTGCACTTATTACAGTTTTTTTTTTTTAGTGCTTGTCTGTGACAATTTCTATTGCAATTTTTCTCATTAAGGTCAAACTTGCTGCGGTTCGCTGTCTTCCTCTTACCTTTATGTATTTTCTTTTTTTTATATTAATTTTATTTTTGGTATCGCCTTCGTCTTGTTTATCCAAAAAAGAAAAGAAAAGGGGGCGCGCGCTTTTAATCCAATTGCCGCTTCAGTTCGAGTTTTCTTTTTGTTGTTGTTGTAGTTTTTCACTTTGTTTTTGCTGCTGCTTGAAAATTTTGAACTTTGTTTTAATGCTCATAAAATTCATTTTGAGCATAGAGCGAAATTTTCTTTGCTATTTTGTTGGCTTTCTTAATTTTGTTTTGTAGCAACGCGCACTGCACACGCACTTTTCAATTATAATTATTATATTATTTCTTTTTCGAATTTGTTGTTTATAACGTTCCGCAGCCGTTAACTGAATCCGAGTCTCACGCAATTCTGAATTTCTTTATAACTTGTTTCCTATTCCTTCTCACGATGCTCTCGCATTCGCGTCTCGCACGCAACTAAAGCAGCTCCAAGCAAGTGCGCTCTTTAAATAGCTGGCCGCGCAACTTGTCGCACGCCAACGTTCTGCGTTGGGGGTGGGTTGCCATCGAACAGGCAGGTGAGGCGAGAGAGCGTCGCAACATGTTGTGCCCAGCCGGTTGCAGCCGAGTTGCCACTGCATTTGCTTGCATTTGTGCATTTTCTACTCAAAACTTACTAAAATTGGTTTGCTTTGAAAGAAGTTTTAGATTTTGTCTAACCAATTTAAGCAATTTTTTTGTTTTAACCAGCTAACAAGCTGAAAGTAACGAACGACAGAGAGAGAGAGAGAGAAAGAGAGAGCGCGCGCACGCTTGGCTGCATTGCTCCAACTAGCCTCAAACATGTTGCATGTTGTGTTTTCGTTTTCTGGTTCGTATAAGAGTAGCATTATTGCAGTCTGCAACATGCTGCATGTCCAGCAAATCCGGTCTTTTAAACTTGAATCTCAATCGGTATTCAAACTTCTTGGACGCATTCCATTGATGCCATTCATGCCTTGCAAACGAAAAAAAAGAAGCAAAGAAGAGAAAAAGCACAGCTATATTTGTGCATTTGACTAGCCTATTGAGCGTGTATTGCGTTGTGTTGCCGGATCGATTGATTATGCGTAATGTGCGCTTAGTTAATCATCTGGCAATGTGTTGAGCAACGCCTTTGGCAACGCATAACGGTATGATTCATCGTTTTTTACCACTGTCACTGACTAAACCTGCCGCCAAGATCGCGTCGTGATGAAATCTTTCGCTTGTTCATTGTTCTAGGGAAACGTGTCGAACGACCTTCACTTTTCTTTGTTTTTTTTTTCAAGCAGGTTATGCAGAAATATCTTTGCTATATAACGTTATATATTTAAATTAATAAGCTGGTTTCTATAGTTATATGAAAATTCAAAAAACTTAATATTAAGATAAAGATTCAATCGCCTTATGGGTACTCCATATGGGTATATGTATGTACATATATGGTAGCTAAATATTTAGTTGCCGCAGGAAGAAGAAGAGCTTCAAGGGTTGTCTTCTTCTTTGAAGCGTGCCACAATCGAGTTGACAGCTGCTGCTGTTAGGCAGACCCGTCTGCTTATAAAGCAGGTGAGATGAAATCAATGAGAAATGGAAATGAGTTGAAAGACGTTTCACCTTTTGCTCAGCTATGCAAAGCATGTCCCAAAAGAACGCCCTCTGCGCTGCCTCCTTCGGTAAAGTGATCGATGCCAACTGGCATTAAATTTCACACCTTTAAGGGAGAGAGAGAGAAGGAGAGGGAGAGAGAGCACACCTTGCTGTTAGATAAAAATCGGTAGCAAAAATAAATATTTATACAAATTATTAAGAGTTTGGTGTTTGCGTGATCCGTTGGCAGCCTAAGCCCAACAAGTAGAAGGGAAAATGCAGTTCGCGGGAAATTGCCACAAAATGTTGCACAAAAGGAGTTGCAAGCAGCTCAAGAGTTGGCCAAGGATCAGAGGGTACGTGGGTACGTGTTTTGCATGATAAGCTGGGAATTTACACAGATTCCATAGATAGGAAAAGTGAAAACGCGTTTTCCAACATTCACACACAAACACACACACGGACACGAGAGAAACTCTTCTGGCACAACGCTGAGATTTATGATGACTTTTTAACATGTGCATGCAACAGGTAAGCCCGCACACACACACAAACAAACACACACACACGCACAGTGACCACGACCATGACCATGACCAGGCACGTCATCGTAAATCCTTTTTTCCCACGTTCCGTTCAAATCTGGGAGGCACGTCCCAGGCACGTAGCCAGCCTCCACTCCACAAGTCACCGTTCTACACCGGGTCACCGTTCTTCACCGGGTCACCGTTCGTCGGCGGGTCACCGTTCACCGGGTCACAGTCACAGGTACAGATACTCATAATTGCCGCCTTTTGGGCGTGCTGGGCGGACTTGGCTTGGCTCGGGGAATTCCTTGGACCGAGCGGTTTTTTCCCGCTCGACATGTGCGTGCCACATGTGCGATTCAGGAATTTCCGCACTTGTTGCGCACGCACACACGCACACCCGCACACTCGCACACACACACGCAGGTGGGTTGTCCTTGCTCCTTCCGCTGCATTGCGGATTTTCATTTGAATCGCCCGCGACTTCGACTTTTGTTGCACTTGCCACAAAGTTCCGCTAAACTACGTGCTAATTTCTATTCCCGTGTGCGAGAGTGTGTGTGTGTATGTGTGTGCGAGAGTGTGTGTGTGTGCGTGCGTGTGGTTTTCCCGTCTCCGAAGTCATGTGTCCTCCCTGCACAAGGATATCCAGCCAATTGCTCTGCTATGCAGAGGCGCGTCCCACGAGCAACTTTCCCAGAATTTGCCGCAGTTCCAGCATTAATTATTGATTCGTCATTTAAAGGCTTGAAGCTTGAACTTTAATTTCGGAAAGAAAGTTTGGAAAAGGAAAGCTCCTTTATACCAGAAAGCTCAAATATAGATTTGATAAGCTTAAGAGTAGTGAGAAACTAGAATTTGGGTGTAGAAAGTGGAGAAAAGTCAAGCAGGATTTGCTATGTTTTATAGGGTATTCAAATATTTATAAAAAAAAGAGGAAGACATCTCAGAACTGTTTTTTTTTCGACTGACGCAAACTTTTAAAGAGAGAGAGAGCTTTTAGAGAGAGCTTTTATGTCAATCCACGCTGAGGCGGGAATTTATCATATTTCACGCGCAATTGTGGAAAATTCATGGAAATTCAAACTTTTTTCAAAAGGATTTCATTTAAATGTATCGAGAGTTGGTTCAACTGAAGCTTTGTCCTCTCTCGTTATAGTCAATATTTCTGCTCGGTTCCAGGCAAAAGAAATCAAAGAAAAGAAGAGATGTATTCCCCATTTGTTTGCTCTATATTCCCTTTAACAAATACATTTCGGTTAGATCTCTGTTTTGTTTTTAATCTGAAATAATTGTTCTGTATTCCATTATTGATTCGTATGCGTTTCGCATCCTTTTCCTGCTCTGCCTTTAATGTTTATCCATATCATCTTGTTGATCTTGGCTTGGCTTTATTCTGCTTAGCAATTGTCGAGTTGTCGCCAATTGATTTCCCTGCATTTAAAGTCTGTTTACTTACGCATTTACGCCAAGTCGAAGCCAATTCAAATTCACAATTTGATGTTCCTTTCGAGTTCCATGCTCCCAATTATCCTTCTCCAAAGTCCTTGAATCAACAGAACTGAGACTGAGACTGAAACAAAAGGCAAATGGAACTCGGCTTAGGTCTGGGCTGTGTCTGGGAAAATGGAAAAACAGAACTCGGCATACAAATGTCCTGCTTAACGTGCTGGTCGGGCTGGTCGACCTGCTGACCTTCTGCTCTGATGTCCACGTTGGGATTAGGCTGCATGAAATAAAATTTAACAATTACTACTTGAATGCAATGTTTATGTTCAATTATAGACGAAACCGAACCGAACCGAACCGGACTCTCGTTGCAGTCCATTTGATTGACATTTTTATTATGCATATTCAGTGGAACAAACTGGACACCAAGCCGCAGACATCCTTTCTTCCTTCCTTCCTGCCAACTCCCCCCCCCCCCCTCTCTCTCTCTCTCTCTCTCTCTTTCTCTCTGCTCGGCAATAACAATAAATTTCCAATTTGTCTTTGGCATAGAACAAAATGACGTCCACAAAGCATCTAAATCCGATAGTTCAATTTGAGCACTCGACGTCAGCTGCAGCCCAGGCCTGAACAGCATTACTTGCCCATTATTCTTTCTCTCTCTCTCTCTCTATATACATATATATATATCTATGCATCTTTTGATATATGTATATAAAGCCTTAATTTCAATAAATTTTTTCAATTTTGCTTCCATTTGCATTTGCCTGTCGCGGTCCGAGCGAGAAATTTGCATTTTTGCTGGCTAGTTTAGTTTCAATTCCACCCATTTTCCACCCGTTTAACTTTATTGTAAATTTGCTTGTAAACGCATTTGTTTCAACTGCAGTTTTGAGAATTAGTTTAGTTTTAGCTTTTCGATGATGTGTCTGCCGTGTGTTTCTTTGCTCAGCAGCCGGAAATCAAGTGGCCAACAAAGTTGAGCAATATTTTAGTTTGTAATTAACAAATTATTTCAGCTTGAATGCGAAATGAAGCAGCAACTCGTTCATGTGCAACTGATGCGAGCTGTTGCCGAGAGCAAGTCAAATATGGATTAAAGATTGCACTTGGCCAAAAACTGAATGCACGTCCTGTGCATTGCTTATGCTTACATACTCTTTAAACCGAGCTAGCAGAGTTGTTCGATTAAGCCATATATTTCGGCCAGCCACGAGTACTAGACAAGACGAACTGTCAATATATAGTCTGTGCAGAGTTTCACGCATTTTCCGCTCTTGTGCGTGAAATTCGCTTAGTGAATTGGATGTGTTTCCGATCTTCTCGGTGAATGGGGCTTGGTTTAAGGTTCGGTTTGTAGTAGCGAATTAAAAAGATATATTGGAATTCCCTGTTTGGTTCTTGTGTGCAGGGTATCTGCTTTATACTTATACGAAAGCCTGTCTGTGCGCAGTTTCACGCGTTTTCCGCTCTTGCGCGTGAAATTTGCCAAGGGAATTGGTTCTGTTTCCGCTCTTCTCGGTCACTTTGGCTTGGTTTAAGGTTCGGTTTGTAGTAGCGAATTAAAAAGATATATTGGAATTCCCTGGTTGGTTCCTGTGTGCAGGGTATCTGCTTTATACTCATACGAAATCCTGCCTGTGCGCAGTTTCACGCATTTTCCGCTCTTGCACGTGAAATTTGCCAAGTGAATTGGTTCTGTTTCCGCTCTTCTCGGTGAATTTGGCTTGATTTAAGGCTGGAATTCTTATTTCATACTCAGAAGCTGCCCATTGTCCTTCGTATAGGGTATCTACTGGTCGTGCTGTGGTTTTGCTATGCTTTCAAATTCTCTTGCATCTTTTTCAGGTTTCTAGCTCGTAAATAAAATTCCCTTTAAGCTAACAGAGAATAATTTGTTAAATATGAGTTGAGCGAACTTCATTTAGCTGAGCTGCCCGCCCCCTCGGCAGCGATTGATTAAAGCAGAGCTGGCTTTAAGCTAGCCCCTTGCCACACAGCGGCAGCGACAATGTTGCTGCCACAAAAACATATTAAAAGCGCGGTCGCCGGGCAACCAGAGTTATGATGATGTCGGCTCCAGCAGCTGCCGAATGTCGAGGACTCCCGGAGCGAGGAGCTGGGATGCGGAGAGCTGGGGAGCGAGCAGCGGGCAGCGGGAGAGGGCGAATGGAGCACTCGTTGCGCTAATCAGTTAAGGGGCACTTGTCCACTTTGGGATGCTTTGGTTTTAATTACGCGCCGAAAAGTTGGAACGCAGCCGCGCTCCATGCTGGTCAAGCTGTCCTCCTTCGATTCGCGCAGTGGCTTAAAGTGCTGCCAGCACATTAAAAGTGCAATTCATCCGCCGGGCGGCCACACATGGCTGGCGCAGGCGGGGGCGAAAGGGTGCGGAACGTGGATTCGGGTGCACCACGACATGCACAGCTCGGCGGGAGTTTTGGCGCACTAATGAACATTTTATTACAAAAGTTCACAGTCGCAATTGTGAGCGGGCGCTTGGTAAACTTTTCGCATTTTTATTGCGAACTCATTTCATTTTTGCTGCAGTTGCTCGACAATTGCCAACGGAAGCTGTCGGGCGCCAAATTGAAAAATGTTGTTATTCCAAGTGCGAACGGTCCGGTCGAGCGGCAAGTGTTTCGCCCGCTGCCAAAGCCAAATCCCTGTGGCTGGCAATCGGCACTTGTGTGGCCTCTACCCAGCGGGTATATCACCTTCTAACCCTTTTGCCTTGCCGTCTGGCGAGCGTCTACTGTCAAGCCAGACGTTGACATTTCCACATGAAATCCAATACGTTGCCTGGCTATTTGCTCACTGGGCAACCACTCGGTCGTCCCCTTTGTATACCCTGTAACAGTTGGTTGACAGAGGATGGTTTGGTTTCGTGCGCCGAGTGAGGTAGGGATCTAGCCATGTCTACTTATTCATCTGTCCGCCTGAACATTTGGAACTATGTCTATCTATACTATACAATGATTTTTCGATATCTCCTATTTACACATTATCGATAAATATCGATTTTGCTTCAAGGCTTATGAATCTTGAGAACCTCTATGGGTTCTCATAATGTCTTTCACAGATTACGAATATTTCATTTTCATATCTTCTCTGCATCCCTTTTGCATGTATCGATAAGTATCGACTTAGAGTTATCGATTTTCAATCATATCTCAATAATGATAAAAGCTAATTGTAAAAAACTTGGTATGTGAGCTCTTTTTAAGTCTACACGGATCATGAAGGTTTCATTTTCATATCTCCTCTCATATATTTATGCTTACAAATCGATAAATATCGATTTGAGTCATGGGTATTTAATCATATCTCGAAACCTATAAGAGCTCAAACTTGGTATGTGGATTCTTGTAAAGTCAACAGAGACAGCAAATATTTCACATTTTGGATTTCTCTCCGTACTCCCCTATAATTGATAAAATACTCACTTAGTTGGCTGTAAGGGCAGCTAGTCGCTGCGTTCAGGGTATCTCCAAGTCGGGCACTCCCGACCTTGCCTGTCAGAGCTTCAATTCCGGAGGGTTTCCATCTGCCCGTTGTCCTACGAGCAGAGCCATGCAGTCAGCTTTGTAATTTAATTTTAATTTGCGCCCACGGCGTGAACCTCGCGACACGCTGACCAGGGAAATGGATATCCTGTCTGTGCTCCTTGTTACGCTCGATTCCTCCACCCCTCCCCTTTCGCTGCCTGTCTTCTCCTTCCTACCCATGCTGACCTTGTTTGTTAATGAACTGCAGCTTGAGTTTCTGTTAGCTATCAAAAATTTTAATTACGGATTTGCGCAAACATTTGCTGGAAAATTTTCAACCGAAATTCAAATAGTTTTTCATCTGAACGAGCACAAAAAAAAAACTTCGTAATCGTATCCTTTTTCCATACGCCGGAGCAAATTCTGCTGAAGTGGGAAACTGTTGTTAATGTTCATAAAGGGTTTTAAATGCATTTCTCGTTTCTAATTACGAATATTTTAATTGGGTCCTATAACAGTTATTTGCAGTGTTCGAGTTTAGTTACGTTGAAGGGCTTAGCTTTGAATGTTGTTAGAATGTGTTTTATGTATTTTTTTCATCATATATCACCATATTTCTGCTGTAACAGAAAACATCCTTGTATTTCCCCTTTTCTCCCAAAAGAATCCTTGTCACAATTGAGTTCTTTCCAAGGATTTCTACTCTCCCCGACCTCGAGTTCTCTTGGAGCTGGCTATATACATATCTTGGCGTTAGATACTTTATTGAAGGACTCCTTCACTTTGTAACTTTTTCACTAGCTAAGTAATATCTCTTGTAGTTACCCTGACTAAGGTGGTTTCACTGACAAATCCTAGTCAGAATCGAGCTCCTTCATTCATAACACAAGGAATTCTCCTCTCTCCAACTTGGAATGCTCACATTCTAGAGGGGATGAGCTTCTCTCTCTACTCTCTTTCAGTTTTCTTTTCCCTAATGTCTTCTCAGGTTTTCTTCAATGGTATCCTCCCTACAAGCAAGTTCCTTCTTATCGTAACACAAGGAATACTCCTCTCCTCAAATTGAATTCCTTTTTATAAGGAACTTTCCCCAACTTCCTCAAGGGCTTTCACCATACACTGAAACCAACGTCTCGTTTTATGTCAACTATTTAGTTAATATCCTTTAAAGTTTTCCCAGCTCAAGCCTTTTCACTCTTTTCCCCATTTATATCCCTGCTCCACACAAGGATTTCTCCAGCCTCGGGCTGGCTCTCTCCGTCTCTGAGCCTCGCATCAACATTTAAAAAACATTTCTTATGGGCCACCTCGTTGCGTTTACCTGCCATAAATATCATGTGCACCTGTTGGGCTGTTCGAGAGAAAAATCCGGCTACCAGTTACAAGATTATCGGACACAGGACTGGACCGGGTTGGGGGCAGGGGCAGGGGCAGGGTCTCCCCATTCGGCCGGCGGCTGCCAATGATGGATTATGCTGTCAATCTTTGGTAAATTGCTTGGCTTAAAGCCGCCTGGCGCATGCTGCCCCGTGTGGCACGTGCTTGCGCCCCTTTCAACCTCAAGTGCTGGCTCGACAAGTCGTCACTCGAAGCTCCAATGTTGTCGGCATTCATTACAAGAAGCAGGCGGCTAATTGAAAGCTGCATTCAAAAAATTGACGGCGGTAAAATGTGAAAAACGTGCCTCCAACAGGGGCAGCCTCCAGAGGAGCCGGAGCAGGCGGCGCGGCGCGTTGGGCATGGGCCACGGCAGCGCAGGTGTAGTTGCTGTACCCCTCGGGCAGAGTTATGTAAAAGGAGGGGAGTCGCAACGGACTGGACCCCCAAAAATAAATGCCGCGGCAGCTGTCGATTATTGACACTGCGGTCGAGCTGGGGCAGCCAGAAGCAGGCGGAGATGGAGGAGGATGAGGCGCAGCTGGAGCAGACGGAGCAGACGGAACGATAAACTGCGCCGCCAGATGCTGCAGACATCGATGGGCAATTACAGCACGCGAGACAGCCCCACCTCCCCCACTCCAACCTCTCAACCAACAGGTTGCAGGGGGGGAATCGAAGGAAAAACCAAACCCGAAACTGAAACCAAAAATTTGAAGCCTCGATTCGTTTTCGTTGCGCACATTTGGTTTTTGCGCTTTGTTTCGTTCTTTTTGTTTTGACTTTTTTAAACTCTTTTTTTTTTGGTTGTGGCTTATAATGAACCCGAATTGAGCTGCTTTTGATAGCGCATCGGGCAGTTTCTGCTAAAGTAGCCCCCCATCTCCCTCCCTCTCCCTCCCTTCCGCTCCGCTCCGCATCGTGAGTCTTCCTGGCGAGCAGCGCGATAATTGCCGGTAAAACGCCTCGCTTGACTTTTTAAATGCTGCCTCTCGTTTTTTTCCTGTTCTTGTTTTTGTTTTTATAAAATTGTAACAACACATTATGAAAAGTCTGGAGAAGCGGGTAACTTGGCTATTCAATGGAGTTGGCAACACGTCGAGCAAGAAGCATCAGACTAGACTAGTCGGAGCTCTTTGTTGTATTCTTCTATTCGAACTCGAGTCTTATTTACGTGATTTATACCTATGAGGTGGTGATAGCTATAAAATGAAAGATACTTGATATATATATACTATTCCAGAAGCTAAATGCCAGATTTGGTGACTAGCTAACAAAACTTGCTCAAAGAATAGGATTTCGTTATGGATTCTTATTGATTACTTGGAAACGGGCCAAGTTATCGCATATCGAAACTTGATCTGCGCGGGCCCTGGGAGGACCTACAGCTGAAATTTCAAGTCCTTAGCCCTTATAGGCTCTGAGATCCTCGCGTTTATACATACAGACAGGCGGATGGAAGGACGGACAGACGGACATGGCTATATTGGATAATTTAGTTATTTTAGCACATTTTATAGCATTCGGGACCCAAACCTTTTAATCTGTCATACCCTTTTAGAAGATATTCTAAGTTAGTTATGAAATATGAAGGAGACATCTTGGACTCCAGTATAGTCTGTATATATATTCCAGATCAGCATCAACAGTCGAGCTTATATAGCCATGTCCATTTGTCTGCTTCTGTGTGAACTAGTCTCTCTCAGTCGGAACCGGCCGGATCGGGCAACTATATACCATGATGGTGAACGATCTGTCGAAAACATGGTGTGGTTCTATTTCTATTAAGTAAACCTTTGAAACGTTTGAAACTTGGGATTGGGTTGGTTCCCTTACGATCCTTATTTATATGCCAAATCCTGCCCACGTCGACGCGCTATATCATATAGCAGATATAGGAAACATCTGTCGAAAGATACAATCTTATATGCCAATATATAAATCTGTTTTTTAAGATCTTTTCAAGCTTCACTTTGCCCACACATCTGTAAAACCGAAATGCCTACAAAGATTTTAAATCTTCTATCGAAGAAATGTTTACTTTCTGCTTCCTTATTTCTCATTGAAATATGCCCGATTTGCCTGGCAAAGAGCATTGCAGATTCGTTGTGCTTGACCTCAGCTGTGGTTATTCTTAAATTGTGTTCACGTTTTTTTTGTGTTGTTTTTGATTATTGTTTTTGTCGACCCATCGACGTTCCGGCTGCCCTTTTTGCTGCAATGATGAGCCACAAATTGCAGCTGGCGCACGGAAGCGACACGCACACGAATCCACAGTTTAGGCCGGGTAAAGCACGCGCCGCTCGCGACGATCCCGACGCGGCGTCGCGGCGTCCAAGCCATTGACCGTGCCGTTCTGCTGGACAGGAGAGTTGGAGGGGGCGGGCAGGAGCAAGAGAAAGAGAGGGAGAGAGAGGGGAGAGAGGGAGACGGGAGAGCGAGCGAGTGCAACTCAATCAGACATTTGTTGCACCTGCCTGCAATTGCAGCGTACAAAGGGCGGGCTGTGGCTGTCGCAGGGGGGGAGGGGGTTGCAAGCAGCGGGGGTAATTAGTAACAGGCCGTTGCCTCAATCGCGTGCTGATAATTTCCAGTGCATCGCGTCGCTTCGCTAATATGCATTTATTTTGCTTTTAAGCCGCGGCGCAAACATATTGAAGGGTTGGCCCAACTGATCTCTCCCTACTACTCCCCTCTCTCTCCATCTCTCTCCCTCTCTCTCTCACCCATTGGCAGCTCAATTTTGCGTAATAATTCGACAATCGGTTTAAATGCCATTTTCCATTTGGCCAGCAAAGACACCCAACACACGCTGTGCCATTGTCTCTGCGTGTGGAAAATCTGCTACGACTTACCGATTCTTCGGCTCACGCGCTGCGATTTGTCATGGCCTGACCGTGACACACATTCCGAACCCGGGATTGTGACTGCAAACCGGTCACGTTTATGAAAAAGAAAAGCAACAACAACAACAACAACAACAATAAAATGGAAATTAATTCGCATTAAATTTGGGTCTCTGCCGTCTCTGCTGGCATTTGTGGCATTAGCTTTGCTGCCAAAGGACACATTCATGCATAATGTCCCGACCCCTGCCCCGACTCCTGCCTCGAGTCCGTCTGCTGCCCCTGCCCCTGCCCCTGCCCCTGTCCATGTGAGTGTGTGCAAACGTGTCATCAACAAATGGAAATTGGCCCGGTTATTTAAAAATTCCCATTCAACGCATATCCTGCGGTGCAGCATTTCGAAATGGATGTGAAAATTATCAGCGAAATCAATCTGAAAATTGAGATTGGCTTATTTGAAACGAAGAGTTGTCAAATAATCGAAATGGTTGAATGAATGAATGATCTGCTTTAAACTTATATAAAAAGATAAAAACATGATCTTGGCTCTATATAAAATGATTGGCCTTACCTGATTTCATGAGAATCGCATAGGAGGGTCGTATTTAAATATGCATATAAATGCGTCATTTGAGACCTAATTTATTGATTGCGGAAATTCACTTCGCAGTTGAAATGTACATCTGATATCTTGGCCCGGGCAAAGCCGGGTAATTACACTATTTAAGTTCCCTTACACCAAACGACTACCAAGTTATCTTTACTTACTCTGTGTATGTGTGTATATGTGCGATATCCTCGGATAACTTCAACGCAACACATGACCCTTCTATGCGATTCTCATGAATTCCGGTAAGGCCCGCAATTTTTCATGCTATAACTCAGCTCTTACGTTCTCTCTCTCTCTCTCTCTCTCTCTCTCTCTCTCTCTCTCTCTCTCTCTCTCTCTCTCTCTCTCTCTCTCTCTCTCTCTCTCTCTCTCTCTCTCTCTCTCTCTCTCTCTCTCTCTCTCTCTCTCTCTCTCTCTCTCTCTCTCTCTCTCTCTCTCTCTCTCTCTCTCTCTCTCTCTCTCTCTCTCTCTCTCTCTCTCTCTCTCTCTCTCTCTCTCTCTCTCTCTCTCTCTCTCTCTCTCTCTCTCTCTCTCTCTCTCTTTCTCTTTCTCTCTCTCTCTCTCTCTCTCTCTCTCTCTCTCTCTCTCTCTCTTTCTCTCTCTCTCTCTCTATCTCTCTCTATGTTCATATATCTGTCTCTATCTCGCTCTTTCTCTTTCTCTCTCTTCGCCTGCTTTTACTATAACTTACATTTTCTATTTCTTTCTTTCAGTCATGTGGATTGAATTCCTCCTCATAATAGATGACAATAAACTTATCGTAAGAAAGGATATGAATATCTTCATGTAAGTGCTCTTTTACTTAATTTCTTATATATATATTATATTATATGATATGCTATAAGAATATAACATTGAAATGGAAATCAGGAAAATCACATTCATGAAAAATAAGGGGCATATTAGGGAAATTTTGTAACAAGACATGATACAAAAGTCAACTTATCATATAATAATGGAAACTATAGAGAGGAACTCTCATTGAGGTGAATTTTAAGATAATCAAATGGAAATCCTATAGGAAAGTTTCTTTTAATAAGTGAGCGTCAAAATCAAGCGAACACATGTTCAAATTCATAATGGGCTCTAATGAAACAGCCTCAATTTTGGAATATCATATATTATGATTAGTTTTGCGCTGAGTTTCCAGGAATAAGTGTGTGCGGCACGCTCCACGAACCATGGGCCATATGGTCAGGCGGGCGGTCAAGCGAGCTGGTGGACAGAACCAGGACCTCAATCAAGGCAGGAGAGCGAGAGCTCTCTCTCTCTACCCTCCAATGGAGGAACAACTGCAGCAGCAGCAGCAGCCGTCAAAACAGCGTCAAAAGTAATTTTGTTAAACAAAATGGGATGCCGGTTAAGGAGCCTTGTTGCGGGTTTGGCATCTGTTGCGGCAACCGAATTAAATATACGAAAATTGTTAAAGAAAAACAACAACAAAAGAAGAAAACACTTTTCATTTCGGAAAAGTGAAAATGCGGCACGGTCGCCGCGCTCAACCAACTGTTGTGGCAAGCGATGCAAATCTGACAGCATCATCATTAGAAGAGAAGTGCCTCGTCTCCGCGTCTCCTCGTCTCCGCGTCTCCTCGTCCTGCCGCTGACTGACAACTGACACGCCGGACAACTTCTGGGCGCATGTTTCATAACAAATTCGTGATAGGCACGCTCCTTGGGGCGTCTCCTGGCCGCACTTTCGCTCCTTCACTTTCCCAAATGCCACGCGACGCGGCATGCAACAGCTGTCCCGTTCCTCTTTCCATTCCCGTTCCTATTCCTGTTGTTGCCGCTCTGAACCTGGCCATATGCCGGCATTCCCGCTGGCGCAACATGTGATGGGTGACAAGTCAGATTCGTGCCTTTTGTGTCCAACAATTTGCAATAAATATGAATGTTTATTAAAGGAAGCAGCGACGAGAGCTGACATCAGCTGAAGGATAAGGGAATAGCAATAAGTGTAATGAAAACGGCAACAGGATCTGCTGTTGATGGTTAAAAAAACAGAAAACAGAAACTGAGAGGGGAAAAATGTTGGAGAGATAAAAGAAAAAGAGAGTTTTGCTGAAAGAAAGAAGGAAACTAAGTTCAAATTCATTTAGTTCGTTTTTCCAATCCTTGAAAAGGACATTCAGGCAAATGGCTTTGCATACAGTCAAATTGAACTACTCTGAAATCCAGAAACTAAATGCTTGAAAAAAGATTCTAATACTAAATATTTGGCCGTGTTAGAGCACGCCAATCAGCTGCTGACCATTTGAGGCTTTGGCTTTAATCAGCTTTTAATTGTCCCGACCTGGTCCTGTCATTATTTTCATTATTGGCCCAAATTGGGGAGCGCAGTTCGCGATTTGCCGTATCCGTTGGCCGTTTTAATTGGCATTTAATTTCACATTGCCGATTATGTAAATGCAAATATAATTTTCGACATTTTCGAGCTATTCATTCAAAACTAATTGAATTAGGCTCAAACAAATGAGACCAAATGAGGCCAAACTATGGCTGGCTGTTGGCTTTTAAGCTGCATTTCAATTTGCCGGCAAAACTTAAATTTTAAACAGTTTATTTAAGAGTGAAGCAGTGCCCAGCCCCTACGCTGTGCACTCGTTATCCTTTTTATACCCTAACCCCATTGAAAATGGGTAAAAAGGGCATATTGTATTTGTGCAAATGTATGTAACAGGCAGAAGGAAGCATCTCCGACACCATAAAGTAAAGTATATATTCTTGATCATCAATATCCGAGTCGATCTACCCATGTCCGTCTGTCTGTCTGTCCGTCTGTCCTTCTGTCTGTCCGTCCGTCTGTCCTTCTGTCTGTCCGTCCGTCTGTCCGTCTGTCTGTCCCTAAGTATAAACAAGGATCTCAGGAATTATAAGAGCTAGAGCTGTAGGACCCCATAGTCCAAGCGCAGATAGAGTTTGTTTTCGATAATCGATAACTTACCCCGATTTCAAGTAATCGATAAGTATCGATATCGAAATCCACACTTGACGTGTAGTTTATGGATATATATATCTGCATTTGGTGTTGGAAGAAGAGGGTTCAGGGTATCCCCTAGTCGAGACTATAACCTCTTACTTTTTCTGTAGTGTAACTCGTAAAACATGACAGGACTTCATTAAGGCTGCGGCCCGTGTGCTGCACTGAGCGCAATTTAATGAGTTGCTGCCGGCCAAATGGACACCCAGCCAGCACTTGACTCATATATGCATATATATGTACATATATATATCATATATATATATATTATATATGTTATGTATTGTATTCCTCTATATATGGGCAGGTTTTTTCGTGCCGGGCTTATCTCTGCCGCCCCTTTAGGTAAACTGTCCGAAGAGCAAACACTTCAGTGCATGGCATAAATCTGCAATTACATCGTTTTCCATTTAATCTTCGTTTCCACTCTGATTGCAACTGCCTTGCTTTGTACCCCTTGAATTTATCGAAATAAGGTATAATGCCATCTGTCTGTCTGTTCAGCTCGGTAAAACTATTGATATTGTAACTTAAAATACATATTCTGGCATTCTATGCGCAGACTTAGTTTAGATTTATTCAATGTTGCTTCCCATTTACATAATGCCAATAGATATCGTTTTTGAAACATGGATTGCCCATCAAAGCTTGAGGATTATAAGAGCTAGATACACCAAAATTGGCATTTAGGCTCTCTTTTGGTAGCAGAAGATAAAAAACATTTCATTTTTTTATAAAACCTGCTCCGTTCCCTTGAAAAAGAGGGAAATAAACGTATTTTTAAAGCTAGAGACTTGAGACATTTCATGCACATACTTTTGTAAGCCATATAGAAGCTCTGAAAATTTCATAAAGATCGGACTATAAGAACCGAAGTTACACAAGAATGGCCAATCCATACTTTCTTATTATGGGACTAGGGGAAGAAGCAGCACAGCGTACTTGCCTCTGTGTGTGTGTGCGCATCTACATATGTCTTAAAGCTGGTTTGCATGCTTATTACAACAATTTCTGCCTCAGTCCAGGGTATCTACTAGTCGCACACTCCCAACTAGAGCACTCTTTTAATGGTCCACAAGTGCAACACGCAATTTCTGGCCATGCCTTGCCCATGTCCTGTGCATTAAATACGCTTAATGAGTATCTTTGATAAATCAAGTTGTTCAGCTTATTTCCAATAATGAATCCTGAATGGGCTCTTTAACAATTCATAGACTTTACACTTCACACACTCACAAACACACACGCACACTCGCTCACACACGCACACTCGCTCGCACACACACACTCGCATACACACCTGCCTCCAGCTTCTGGTCGTGGATGCGATCCTTTGTGGATCCAGGCACCGCCTTCCCAACAGGCTAATAAACTTATTTAGTTGGCTAACCTGTGCAAACATGGGGAGTGGACGGCCCCATCAAGTACACCTACCGCCTGTGTACGGGGCGGGGCCGCCCGCACCTCCGCCCCAACTCATTAGGGGAACACCTACCCAAGGTGCAGGCCGGCTCCTAAATGGCCACGCGAAAGCGACTAATTAATGCCGAATAACCGAAATGAACAAAAAAAAAAACGGCGAGACAAACAAATGAATGAATGAAATACACAAAGATTGGAACTGAGCCGAACTTTTGATGCTCTACAAAACATTTTAGGGGTTTTAAAGCTGGGCAAGATAATTGGGAGGTCAAAGCTTATATAAAGAGCCTAGCTTAGTTCGTGCCTAGCTTAGTGCGTGAAGTCGCTGGTTCAAATTCGGCAGCAATTTTAAATCTGAGGAAGTGTATATAAGGATTCATTTACTGGTCAAGCTGATTGACAAATTAACTATACCCTTACTTAGCTGAGCGTATAATGACGAGAGTTTGAGCTTGGGCTAAGGAAAGCAGTTGGACTTGCAGTTGGACGCAGCTTAAGCTCTGGCCATAGGTGTTGAGCCGAGTTGAGGCGGACGGACTGGACGGACATCTCAGTGGCCGCCAGTTGCAGCTCCCCAGTTCCTAAAAAAAAACAAAAGAAGAGCTGAGAGACTTTTAATTAATAAACAACAAATGCAAACCGCAAAAGACAAAGAAGCAAATAGACTGCTGCATATAAGAGAGAGAGGGAGAGGGAGACAGAGGAGGAGCAAGGGGGAGAGGGAGGCAGACTCGGACTTGGGCTAATCGCTGGTATTATTAATTAGCCAATGCGACTTTGGAATGATAATTGCGGCTGTCGTTGAATGTGCGGCGAGTTGTTCGTTTGCCTTCAAATGATTTGATTAGCCAATCAATAATGGGCGCTGTTGCCCCTTGTCTCAGACTCCCTATTCTCCCGCCCCGTACCCGCCTCCTGCTTCCCCCTTCCCTTCGTCTGCTGCAGCTTCAAGTGGTGCACTGTCCAAACAGGCGGCGGTAAAATGATTTTGTTGTCTCGCCGCGGGCCACAAAGGTGCCAACAACAACAACAACAACAACAACAGCAGCAACAACAACAAGAACTTGGCGCATTATGGATTTGCTGATTTTGTTGTTTTGCTGAAGCTCGACCTGGTCTGCGGCTGCTCCTGAGGTGGCTGGCAGAAGAAGAAAAAAAACTGAAAAGAGAAAAAAAAAACACATAACATTTATTTATGCGCTGAACGTTCGACTGCTTGGCTTGGCTTGGATCCTCGAAACCAGATCCAGATCACTTATTATTAATTTTAGTGGTTAAGAAAATGGGAGCGGGTCGTCCAAGTCCAAGTCGTCCGCAGGTCCTCCCGTCGGGATCGGCAACGCCGCAGGCAAATGCCGCAGATGAGGCATGCAGATGGGCAAAAGGTTGCTCGGCATTTGCCCAGGTACCACAATCCACACACACACACACTCGCACACACACACTCGCACACACACTCTGGCACACACTTGGACACCCGCTCTTCTGTTTTGGGCCAATTTTAATTAGTTTTGCTTTGAGCCCGCTGCTGCTGCCCTGAGCCGGCTCCTGCTCTGAGCCAATTTGTGCAGCATATGCGCTACTTGGAATGCGTCTTATGTGCCATGAATTGCCCTCCCGACCGACCGATGGAGGGAGGGAGAAAGGGAGGGGGGAGTCTTTGCAATTCGCATTCGCGCACAACTCACTCATTTTCCATTCAGTTTCGGGCAACGCCCAGTTTTGGGTACGCTCCGTCGCTCCGTCGGCTTGGGGGCCTTTTAATAGTCCGCCATTCGCCATATACGCAAATCGATTAAAATTGCGAAGCTCTGCGCTGCAGCATGTAGCACCCGATGCCGGGCCAGAGCACGGGACACATATTTAAATGCCAAGTGAAAAACTATAGCCAATTACTTTAAATTAGTGTAATTCCCATGGATCGCTCTCCCCATCTCTCTCACTCTCTTTCTCTCGCTGTCTCGCTCTCTTGGATTGTCCGACTGTCTGGTCAAAACGCAGCGTTTATCATTTTAGAACAGAAATCGAAGCCAGGCCAAGTCCTGGCCAGAACTGGAACTGGACGCAACTTGTGGCCCGCGGGTGTAATTTTAATTTGTGCCCAGTTGAGGACGACGCGTTCCCAGCCGCAGCTCAGCTGTTTAGAGACGCGTAATTGCTGCTGCGGCATGCGCCTAAGCTGGGCCAGAAAAAAAAAACAAAAACAAAAACAAAAAAATATGTTTGCCCCACGCCATGCTGGATGCCATGTCACAGTGTTTGCCACACGTTTCCACGTTCCCCTCAAAATTGCCAGTAATAATAACTTTTTTTTTGTGTGCCCTATACCCTGTAAAGTGAGCGACAGCGTATGCCTGCTTGCATATTACACAAACATTTCAAAAACAACTTTTTATCCCAATTGCCATTAGCTCTAAGCTAGGCTAGACTTGAAGTTGGCTGCGCTTAACGAAAGCCTAAGCAAAGCATGTAAATATGCAAAATAATCCTTAAAATACCAAGTACTAAAAAATGCGACAATTGCTTTGCAAGGTGGCCAGATAGCTTGAAGTTGGCTGCGCTTGCAGAAAGCTATACGTTAAGAAAAAGAAGATAACAGTTACTTCAGTTTCTTTTCTGCAAAGGGTATTTAGCTGTTGGAGATGCTGCTCCCGCTGTGTGTTGCATTTGAGCAATACGAACTGGTTCAATTCCTTGGAGGTTCTTTCACTTTTCGGGCCCCGCCGCACTGTGGGAAAATATGTAGAAGCTGGCAATCAATGTCCAAAACAACGCCGCCGGCCATGACAATCCGGCTCAATTTATGAGCATGGCCAACGTTTGCCAGTTGTTGCCAGTTGCCAGTTGCCAGTTGCAGTTGCCAGTTGCCAGTTGCAGTCGTTTCTCATGGCATAGATCTCTGTGGCAATAATTGATTTCAATTTATAGAGCTCAGGTGGGCCGGTACGCCCAGGTGAACGTCAAATAAAATTAGGATTTTATGTGCTCTAACAAGCCAGCTTAACAAATTGTTGCCGCCAATCCTGCGCAGCACAAAGCCAGCCCAAAAACCTTTAAATGTCTTTAACTATATATTACCAAAACTTAAACTAAACGTTAAATTGGCCGGATGAGCGGCTGCCCATCAACCTACTCGCTCGGTTGACCCTTTGCTTGGGCTTACCAAATATTATGCGGCACTTTTTTTTTTGACAACAATTTTGTTGTTTTCGTTGTTTTCGCAGCAAAAAGGTGTCCCAAACGCTGGGAAAGCTCACAGGGCAAACTGGCCGGGTCGTTCGCTCGCTTAACCATGTCTATTCTAGTTGAGATGGGAACCTCGCAGCCCAAAAGCAATTAAAACGCGTTTTCGCAATTAAATGACTTTGCTATTTTTCAGTTTTCTTTTCCACTTTTTCAACATTCATTCATTTTTCAATACCCTAACCGAGGCTGTCATCCGAATTCGCGGCAGAAGATGTCCTCAAATTCTTGATATAAGTATATTGCTCTTTTAACCGAATTGACGGACGAGTCCTTTCTACTTGACCTACTCTTTCCCTCTCTCTCTCTCCCTGTCTCTTTGTCTTTCTCTTTCTCTTTCCCTGTCTGTTTGTCTCTCTCTTTCTCTCTCCCTGTCTCTTTGTCTCTCTCTTTCTCTCTCCCTGTCTCTTTGCCTCTCTCTTTCTCTCTCCCTGTCTCTTTGTCTCGCTCTTTCTCTCTCCCTGTCTCCTTGTCTGTCTCTCTCCCTCTCTTTTTCCCTCTTCCTCTTCTTCTCTTTCTCTCTCTCTCTCTCTCTCTTTGGTTGTCTCTTTCTTTCTCTCCCTCTCTCTCTCTCTCTCTCTATCTCTCCCTCTCTCTTTGGTTGTCTCTTTCTCTCTCTCTCTCTCTCTCTCTCTCTCTCTCTCTCTCTCTCTCTCTCACTCTCTCTCTCGCTCTCTCTCTCTTTGGTTGTCTCTTTCTCTCTCTCTCTCTCTCTCTCTCTCTCTCTCTCTCTCTCTCTCTCTCTCTCTCTCTCTCTCTCTCTCTCTCTCTCTCTCTCTCTCTCTCTCTCTCTCTTATGTATCATATACACACATATATATATATTCAAATATCATTTAGATATAGACAAGAGTATTTGGGCTTCGTCATGCCGCATTCATTCATTCGCTGTCTTGTTTCATGTTAGTTTTGTAGTTCAACAAAAGTTGATGTCAAAAAATTTGAATCCCAAAAAACAAAAAAAAAAAACGTTGGCAAGTGGCAAGTGGCAGAGGCAGAGGCAGAGAATGACTTCTGGTAATTAGACTTCTTGGCGTTGCTCGAGTTGCGGCCATAAACGGAGCAGGCGGAGGAGGTCGCAGACAAGACTTGGCTTTGGGAAAACTGTTTCCAATTAAGAAGAACTGCCAGACGGAGTTAAATAAATACGAAATAGTAATAACTTTATGCATACAAAAGTATATATGTATGTGCGGGTGGCAAGATGTGTGCCTGCCTTTTGGAGCAGAGCGGAGCAGAGCAGAGGGGTGGGAGGGGTTGGGGATGGGGGCGGCTTTTGTCACATGGCTCTGACATCGTTTCAGCCAAGCGATGACGCTGCACTTTGCCGGAGCTCAGCTTTCGTCATTATCATTTCTAGAACGCGCATCGCAGACATTAACATTAACTTGAAGTTAAGTTCAGTTTTTGTTGTTCTTGTTGTTGCTGTTGATGCAACTGCGAAGCGTAACGAACACGCTTATAACAACAACAACAACAACAACAACAACAATTGCTAAAAACAACACACACAGAGCATAATCATCATTAGCGATCCCAAGCCCCAAACTCATATATTGATAAACAAAAAAAAAAAAAAGGCAAAAATAATACAGTAGATGCCTGGGCTCCGGCTGCGGAACGATCTGCCGTATAATCATTTGGCGCACTCGCTTGTTACCGGGCGGCGAGGAGCTCTAACGCCTCGGCAGCAGAAGCTGCCACGGTCACAGCTCGGCGCATGCCCACCTGCCCAGCTGCCACACCTGCCGCCGCACACACTTGCCGGGCCACCTGAACTCGCCTGTTGCCACCTGAACGAAGACGTGTCCAAGTTGCAGCTAATTAGCTCTGCCTTAAACAATTCTATCAATGCTCTAAGCCAACAAACACACAGGGAAAGAGGGAGAGAGAGAGAGAGGGAGAGGTAGAGAGGGAGAGAGGGAGAGAGAGAGAGGGAGGGAAATTTCATAAGACACCCATTAGGGGCATGCAATTGGCTTAACGCCGTCTGCATTTCCTAGGAACTCGACAAGCTTTTCATTAACTCTGCTGCTCAGCTTTTGACTTACATAAAGTAATATTAAGCAAATATTTTGCTTTACATATCTGTCATGTCTTCAGAGCTAGGATATTATATTATTCTCCCAAAATGAAGACTCATTTGATCTTATTCTAAAACTTTCAAGTTCTTCAGCCCTTTTATCAAGAAAATAAATACTTTTTCTTTGATCCTAAGGAACTTTTCATTTCTAGTTTCATAACTGTAACTCAACTAGTTCCTGAGATCAAAGAGTTAGAGTACAGATAGCTGGATAGTTCGGAAATGAAAACAAAAATAGTTCGCTGCACATCGACAGCATTCAAATCTGCTTAGTTTAATTCTCCGATAAGCCCAAACAATCTCTGCATACAATTGGGTTTATTTCATGCAATCATAATATTCCCTGTAATTCCCAAACATAACGGTACAAGCGCAACCTAACCTCAACTCTTCGAATGCGACGTGCTACTGTTATAAAGAAATGCCAGTTCGATTGTCATTCGTGGAAGTAAATGGAGATGTCAACTGTGATGCTAACAACGGGATTAGGCGGATGAGCAAACACCGATAAGGCGTATTTAATATGCCCAATGGCAACCGGAAGATAGAGCAGGAGAGGGAGAGGGATAGGGAAGAGAGAGCGAGCGAGAGAGAGAGAGAGAGCGAGAGCGAAAGATGATGCAAAACGGCGCTTAAGCAAAGATTTACGATGGAAAGTGTGAGAATTTGAGAAGCAACAGAACAGTTATAGCTTGCGCCCAAACGAAGAAGAAGAAGATGATGAAAAAAAAGAGTGCTATCTAGATGCCAGAGCCCCTCTCTCTCTGTCTCTGTCTCGCTCACGCAGCGCCAGTGAGCCGTGAAATATGATCAAAATATTTGTGCTGGGCCGCAATTATGAACGAAAGAAAGGCACAAACAAAAAAAAAAAAGTAACAGAAACCGAAACAGAAACAGAAATCAGGCAACTAACGTGGACAATGGGACCCTCAACTGGGTTTTTTGTTACCTGTCTATTTCTCGACTTCTTCTACATTATTTTTTTTTTATGACTCTATTTGGAAATTGATTTTATGGGCCGCAGCATTTCGGAAGTGCAAAGGTAAATTGCAATAAACAATTTGATTGATGCAGCCAGCAGCGAGTCGACCGAGAACGTGAGCTAAGTAGTTGGAGTACCCGAGTTTTTATAGCCCTGGACAGGGTATACGAATTGGTTAAGGTAATATGTTAAAGCTGAAGATGTGCCTGACTTTATAAGGTATTTCTACAAATATATATATTCCCAATCAGTCTGTGTGTTTCTTAAGTGAATGGTCGCTCAGCTTTAAGGCTTTGCATGTCTTTCCTAAGTACTTTGATTCCCGAATTTTTCCGTCTTACAGGGTATACGAATTAGTTAATGACCTTAACTTTATAAAGTAGTCATATATGTATATGTATATATATCATATATATAATAAGTCTGTCATATATATGTAAGTTCCTTCTCAGTCTGTTTGTCTGTTCTTTGCATGCCTTTCATATATCGATATCAGCCGGATTCACTTTCTAGAGCATACAGCTAGAAAATATCGTTCGAATATAATGTTCTTGTACAAAAGGAGTAAGAATGCTCTAGTGGGGAGTGCACGACTAGGGGATACCCTAAAACCATCTCCTTTCTTGGAAGATATCTCATATGTTGTGTACTATTCTAGAAGCTAAAAGTCCTATTTGGTGCATCTAGCTCTATTGCGATATAGATTTTTATCGATTACTTGGAAACGGGGCAAGTTATCGAATATCGGCTCATTCTGCACGGGAACTAGAAGGACTTACAGCTAAAATCTCAAGTCTCTAGCTCTTATAGTTTCTGGGATCCTTGCGTTCAATCAATCTGTCGAAAATCAAGCTTTCGTTGAATGGTATTTCTTATTCAGCTATCTGCAGGGTATTTAATATTCGGCGAGAATTCTCTCGTTTTTTTTTAGATAAGCGTCCGTTCTTAAAGTGCAATTAAAATGCGCGCAGCAGGCACAAAGCGGGGCACAATTGAGAATCAAAGACAAATTGCAGGGGAAAACTCTAAAAGTGACGTTGCAATTAATTATTTTGTCATACCGACCCCGCTCGCCGTCACCCCCGTTCCCCCGCCCACCGTTTGCACCTGGCAAAGACTTGGCAAGTGCCAAGAGACAAGTGAGAAATTAAAACTTTTTTGTGCAACGGCGCCGGGTTACCCTAGGGTAGGTTAGGGGGGAGGGGGTCAAAAATGAAGCGCACAATTAAACAGTTCTCACGCCACGCCCACGTCGCCCCAAAGCTGCAGCAGGCAGGTGTGAAAACTTAATTAAGTATGAATGTGGCACGAAAAAAGAAGAGAAAGAAACAAAAAGAAAACAAACAAATAAACAAAAATCTAATGAAAATCAGCTGGGAAAACGACCAGAAAGAAAAGTGGAAAATTTTGTACAATTTTACAAACTTGCAACAATTAAGCTTAAAGCAGGCGCCACGCCCCATTGTGGGGCATAGTTTGTGGTGGTCAGCGTTTGGCAAATAGAATTCTGCGGTTGCCCTTTGTTGCATGCCCCGCCCCTTCCACAGAGCAGGCACCAGCCCCACCCCCAAGGCCGCACGCCCATTGAAACTGGCCTCAATGCAGCTCTACGAAGTTGTTACCTGTGGTAAATCGTGCTGTCTGTTGCCTGGCTACCTGTTCTGGGACCAACAGGCATTCATAGATAAGAGCAGAGGACTCTGCACATGCCATTCGCATGCGTCACAGTTTCGGATACCCTGTACTTATTTGGATATTTGGCTGCTGAAGGGTATTCTGGTCTTGGGAAAAGTCGAGATGATTTTCCTTGTCATCCGGATCTAGAACTTTTGGGAATAGTTGAACTTGCAATTGGGTAATAGATTTATCCGGATAGATCGATTAACCTTGTCTTTCTGGATCTGGAATATGTTAGAGATCGATTAACCTTGTCTTTCTGATCTGGAATTTGCTCTATGGATATATATATTCTAGATCCGGCTGACAGGGTACGTCGATCTAGCCAGAATGCATTGCTAGCACATGTATTTTCTTATCAAAACTTTCTTCATTCATTTCCTTTCAATATCGATAAATATCGATCGTAGATCGATTACAAAGTTGGAGTATACCTCGGGGATTCAAATAGCTAATAAGACAAGAAAATGGGTTGTGAATGTTTTATAGCTTAAACATACGAAGAAAACTTCACAGCTTGAATAATCTACGCCCAACTTGCCCTAAATTATTGGTATATAGACTCAGAAGAGTTTTTTCTTGAAGCTCTCAAAATTTCGCAAGAATCGAAGCATAAACAAAAAAGTTGCTGAAGATTTGCCCTTCTCTACCGGTACAGGGTATCTGCTAGTCGCTCTTGACCACAGCACACTTGTAGCTTCTCTCGTAGCTCTTATCAATTGGTTAAACATTGAGAAGCATTTCATTGCCCCGCGATAAGTTGGGCCGGCTCCAGCCGATCCTCTGGACGTGGGCGTCCGGGGACCACCGCGGGCAGCTTCTGCGCTGATTTATGCATCTTTGCGGCACATTTTGCCGCAATGACTGCTTAATTAGTTATTTAACCAAACCCAAAAAAAAAAATAAGAATAAAGAAAGGAATAAAAAAACACGCCCTGCAATGGGTGCGACGGCAAGAACCTACCACAGCGCTTCGAGGAGCACAATGCGAATGGAATTAAAAAAACAATTAATGTGTAATTATCACAGTTTGGGCAGGAAAAAAACAGGCGCCGCAAGGAAGCAAGGAACGAGCATTTGAGATGTGGGCGTGGCCAATGGAGTCGTCAAAAAACGCCCATTATGGCGCGGGCGTCTGCGTTGGCGTCGGCGTCGGCGTCGGCGTCGGCGTTGGCGTTGGCGACGCAGGCGTGTTGCACACAGTCCTCGCCGCGTCCAAGGTGCAATACATCAGCGGCAATCAGCGGCTGACTAGTTCCGACTGCGGGCCATGCAATTAGAGGGCCAAGACCTGGGCTTAGAGATCCGTTCAGCGCAGCAGCTCCTCAATTATGTTGTTAGCCGGCTCGGGCAACGCCGTGTTGCCCAAAACGCAGCTGATCAAAGTCCAGGCCGCTGATCGTTGCCGACATTGATTAGGGCAATTAGCAAGAGAAAGGCGAGAGGAGAGAGGAGTGAGGAGTCGAGGAGCAGCAGCGGAAGGATCAGGAAGAGGACCTAATTATGCAAATCGGTTCAAGAGCCGTCAACAATTGAATTAATGGCGCTGCAAAATGTCCTTTAAGTAGCTTAGCTGCGGCTCGCTCGACTCACAGAAGTTGCTTTCAGTGTTGCAAAAGGATGCGTTCAACAAAATAAGGCTAAATGATATGCTAAAAATAGCTAAAAGTAGCTAAATCAGCTCGCTGAGCACAATTTGGCTGAAAACAGGGTTGTAAAGCAAACAAAAATTGTCACTAGTTCGGTTCACGGTGCGAACTAGCTCCCTGCTTTAAGGTTAGGTTTGTGAACCAGTTCTGGTTCCAGTTCTGGTTCTAGTTCGCTTGATGTTCGACAATTGACTTTTTTAAGGTTCGGTTCATATGTTCATTCAATTGTATTCCGGATTCGAACCAGTTCGATTCCAAGCTGTTTTGCAACCCCCTTTTCCAGTTTATGCGATTGAGATGCCAAAACAAGCTAAATCAGCTATAAAATGTAGCTAGTTTCGGCTAGAAAGCAGCTGAATTGACAACTCGGCTGGGTTTATCGGCTTGTCCGGATTTGCAGATGCAGTTAAAAGTTTTTTTTTTCATGGTTTTTCTGCAAGCGCTTTTGGTTCTTGACCCGGGCGTGATTCCTTTGTCGCCGCAGCGGGATTATCCTGGCAGCGCACCCAAAGGACAATTAACCGTTTCGTGCTCTAATTGTTTTTGTTGTTTTCTTTTTCTGCTTCTCTCGGCTGCTTCTTTCTTTCGGTGGCAAGTCCTTTGCGTGCGCCTACCCGTTGCTGGGCCAATTTTGATGGCAATTACTTTGAGCCGCTTTAACCGCAACATATTTGCCCAGATCCCAGCATTTGCTGTGTCCTTTGATCTGCACCGAAATGCTGATCTTACGAAAACAATAAATATTTAGTTGCTGATCGCAAGTTAAACTCGCAAACTGAAGGATCAGCTCATCTCGAAAGTATGTCCAGCCGATCTGCATCTACCAAATCGAGCTAGAGTCTGTGGGAACCGTTTGATCTACTTAAGGTGCCGGCAGTTGGCCCTAATTATTTAAGGAGATCAACGCTCGCAGAATGCCATTATCGTTGATCTTGTCCCATAAGCTGTGCGCTAGCTCATCTGCATATGCGACTTATGGAAAACTCTATTCAAAAGTGTCCATTGTATTGGATCTTTACAACAAATTGTTGTCCAAATAGATGCCCGACTAGAGAAATGAATTAGCTTGACTTTTCTCTCACTAACCGATCCTCAATAAATATGATACCAAATTCGAATAAATGTCCAAATATTTTGGTTTCAGCTTCTGTTGTTGTCATGGAAAGTCCGGTGGGTTATTCCCACAGAGCTTTGGGCGCTGCATCGGCTAGTTTGCTTTCAAGAATTTCATTTTTTTATCAAAAGAAATAACAAACAGATTTTCATTGTGTTTTAGTATACCCTATAGTTATTAGACATGCCCAGCAGAAGGGGCTTATCGTCTTGTGGATATGTTTGTATCAGGCAGAGGAGGAGGAGGGTATTGCAACGTGAAGTATATATTTATATGCTTGATCAGAGTCATGTCTGTTGTTCCCAGAGACTATAATAGCTGTACATACCATAATAATAGTACATCTATCGATCTAGGCAATAGAAATCGACTTCCAGCTTTGTTCTTATGTTGATTTCTCGCTGTGAGTTATTCATTATAGCATACTCCAATCGAGCATTTTGAACTTTATGAACATCTCTATAAAATATCCTAAAATTTGGTATACTTACTTAATTAACTGTCATATGTAAGCCCTGAAAATTTCATAACGATCGGAGTATAAATAGAGAAGTTATTAAGGATTTATTAATATAAGAGAAAGAAAACGCATCCATATAAGACTGAAAGCAAGGGGAAGCATGCAGAAGTCTAATATATATATTATGAATATATTTTGTTAGCTAGGGAGAGCTAAGGAAGCACGTATGTTGGCTTTCCTCATGCTAGCTCTGAGTCGCGCCTTGGCTATAGGGCATCTGTCAGTCGGTCATAGCTTGGCTTTTTCCATGTTCGCGGGAAAAGCCCCTGAAAAGCGTTGTTGGTCAGCTTAAAGCGTGAGCCATGACACCTGAAAGCGATCGCCAGCGCCCACACGAAATTGAGATACAATTCTCAGCTCCAAAATGTGCGCGAGTGTGTGCGAGTGTGTGCGTGTGTGTGCGAGTGTGTGCGAGTGCGAGTGTATGCGAGTGTGTGCGAGTGCGTGTGTGTGTGTGTGTGTTGTGGGATGTGCGTTGTGCTGCACTTGCCGGATTAGTGGCAGTTGCAGCAAGTGCTCGTAATGACGTTTGATACGGAGCCGACGTGGGAACCACATCTCGAACTCGAAATTGAGCCAAGCTTTGTTTGCTTGGTGACATGGGAATCGCTGTGGACAATAGCCATAGGGAGCAGCTTGGGATCCAACTTGAAACGTTTCGTGCGTTTTACTGTTTTTTTTTTTTCTCTCTCGGTTTTTTGAAGAACCGCAGCCTATTTGCATATAAATTCCTGGTGGTACTTGCTCTGTGATTCGTTTGGTGCATTCGTGCATTAAATTGTCGCCCTCGACCGCAGAAGGCTCCGCTGGAGGCCCGTCCGTACCAGGTCCGTATACGATACTATGGGGTATATGGAGTAGGCAACCGCAAAAGTTTTGCGGCTCCTTTAAAGTCTTCTCGGCAACTTTGTTGTCACTCTGCCGAAGACTGACCCGCCCTCTCCCTCCCTCTCACTCCCTCCCTTCTTCGCTCTTCCTCTCTCCCTCTCTATTTGGGAAACATTATGCAGGTTAATCCTTTAATCGCAAATGCAGTTTTCAGGCTTTACCTCTCCGTTTCTCCGTTTTTTTCTGCTAATTTCTTTCGGTTTCGCAGTCTTTGTTCTTCACAAAAGATACAATTTATGTGCGTGGGCCTCATAATAATCCCAAAGTGGACATAATCCTTTTGTTTGCCACTGTCCGGCATAATTCCGCATTTCGCCAGCTTCGTTCAAACAAAAAGAGTAGAAGAAGAAGAAACAAAACTGATTTTCCAAAATTTTCGCTCAAAAACACTTAATAACTCTTTAGCTTCTTCTTCTTCCTACTCGTTTTCTCTTGTTTTGTTTGCGTGTTTTTTGCTTGGAATTGGTAAAAGGAGTGCGGAAAATTGTGGAAAAGCCGGAACAGTAGCGTTTGTCAAATGGGCGGATATGGATATTTAATACGTTTTCACGTGATTTCAATGCGAGTTAAATATTGTCCATGGCGGTGGATTTCAAGCGACTTATAGCCGAAAAACTCTAGATGCTTATCGATCGAAATGCCCAACACGGCACGAACTCCGGCCCATATATACATACACACATATATGACACCAGATGAGAGAAATCCTGTTGAGAATTCCAACGGAGCGCGCTTCACACATCTGCTCCGGCCACAAGCCCAACTCTCGGCCAGACTCGGCCCGCTGGTGGTCTGCAGCGCGACGCACGCTTAATAACCGAATAAAAAATGATAAAACCGAAAATAAGAAGACATCAAAGCGCAACGCGGACTGCAGCCAAATTGAGAGAACAACAAAAAGTCGCTGCGATAGCTAACAAGCCACGAAGCATCGGCCAAAGAGGAGATCAGAAACAACAACAATAAAAAAGGCAAAACTCGGTTCGGCTGTCAACGACTGCGACATGCTCTGTTCGCAGTCTTGTACAACTTCAAATCGATTGCTAATCGATGACTCTCAAACTGTTGCAGCAATTAAGTGACTGTCAAACTGTGTGCTTAGAATAGGCGAACAGCTAGTGGGCGTGGCTTGATCTTTGGAGGTGCGCAGCGATAATCTAGCTGTCATATTTGTCGACTCTATCAGAATAGGAAGAACATCTTTATACAAGGCTTTATCTCAGACCTATTGTTCATATAGAATATAATATTGTATTCCAATTTGTTACGAAAACGTCAGAAATACTCTTATACAATGAAGCCTGCGAAACTTTGTTCTCTACCGATTCTTCCTTTCGATACAGTACTTCGATATTTGTGAGGCTTTGCCCTTATACTTGTAAGGAACTTGATAGACAACTTGCCGAACTCTTTTTCCCATATGATATATGATATATAATATATGATATACTATTTCGTTGCTGACAAGACTTTGTTTTTGTATAAGAAACATCGTTTAACCTGTAATAGCCAAGTTTTGTAAAGAAATCTTGAAAGACAGAACAGTTTTCCATACAAGTTTCCGATTCTTCCAATAGAGCTACATGATATAGTACTTCGATGTTGATAAGATGTTGGTTCATATACAATAAAAAAGCTTTGTATTTGCCAAGTTTAGTCGAACAATCTTGCTATAGCTCTATATGATAGAGTATAGATATGATAGAGTATAGATATGATAGAGTATAGATAGTATAGATAAATATGATATGCATGTGAGATTCTTAAGATTTTGCTCATATGCAGAGAGCATGGTAAGAATCGTACAAGGCAAGTTAAGTCTAGATATTCTATTTCATAAAAGAACTTCACTTTTGCTCTTGGGGACAACTTTAGTGCACCGATGCAGCCACTCAGACGAACTACGAAAGCCCATACGCTCGCTTGCAGCTTGTGTACAGAGCATAGAAAACAAGCGAACAAGGGCTCATAATGATCGCTAAGTTGGGGCCTCAGCAGAGCTGTGGGGACCACCGTCGCCGCCGCCTAATTTATTCACAGCGATCACTGACCGACTGCGACGCAGTCCAGGTCCAGGTCCAAGTTGAGGTTCAGGTTCAGGTCCAGCTCGAGGTCTGCAGCTCGCATCTAAGCCAAGATCTTATTAATGAGCAGCAGGCCGCAAGTGTCGCACGCAACGCGCCGATTAAGCCCAGTTAGCGTCTCCTCTGCTGGAGGTGCCGCGACCATGTCCGACCCGGGCTGCATTTTATCGCCCTAATGGCACCCAGAACTTGCCGTGACAACCATCGCCCAGTTCACCGGTCCAGCTCTCTGCCAGATGCTGTTTCAATTAAGGTTTCGGTTTCGGTTTCGGTTGCGTTGCGTTGCGTTGCGGCTCGTAAAGTTCGCCTCTTATCGGGGCGCTGGTCGCTCGCTTGTCACTCGCCCCGATTTTGTTTTTTATAAATAAAGACATTAAAAGTGCCGTCATGTTCGCCAGCCAGGTTCGACTCGGATTTATTGTGGACCACCGTGGACCACGGTGGACACCGTGCCGGCTTAACACTTGCGTTTCGCTGCAATCAATCTTTGTGCCCCCGCTTCCCCTACCCCTCCTCTACCCTGCCTACCAAAGGAGAAAATGTGTATGATATCTATGACTTTGAGATACCCTGAACCTAGCGTAATAGCTCAGGTGCTTATATCCTGTTTATATTAGAAAGGAGCCTTTGGTGTATCTAGCTCTTATAATCCTCGAGTTATGCCATATCTCACAATCGATATTTATCGATACAAATGTAACAATATATCGTTAAGTAGTTCGGCTCTTGGTATATGGGAATATGTGTTGTCCTTTAAGAAGTCCCATGCTTTTCCAACTATATCTCTATATATCCTTCTATATCTCATCTGATTTTCCTGATCAGGAATATATATGTATAGCTTATGTAGCTGGAGTTGCTGGCTTCTGGCTGTTACATACTTTTGCACATAGTCATTATACCCGTTTGAAGCATTTATCATGAGTTGAGGGCCTTAAAAAAATATTGTCAACCCGCCGCGTGTCGAGTTATGAGCCTGAGAAATGATTCTCGGCTGTGGCCGCTGCTCACTTGGCCCACAGTCAAGCCAAGTCATAAACAATCATTAGCCCAGAGAGACAAAGACGGAGTCTGGCCAGAGCCAGAATCGGAGCTAGTCGAGTCCGGCGCTAACCGTGTGAGTTCTCGGCTTTCGGAGCTGCAGTCTTGTGGGCGCATTATAACAAGTTCCACAGAATCAGCTGCTGTCAAGTGTTGACAACTTCTTGTGGGGTCAATCCATGGAGAGCAGCTGCTGCTACCCGTTTTTTTTGGGTAGGGATGGGGGAGGAGGGGGACATTTTCGGGAATTATGTTTTGTTTATTGCGAGTTTTGTGCGATTCAAAATTGAGATTGCAGCCAGAAGGAGGCCACAAGCTTTGCCTCAAACTAAACAGCTTTGTGCTCCACATTTCTACAGCCCGTAAACCGCTTAAGCGACGAAATTTCACTCGAAAACACAAAATTCTTAAATGCTTAAATTTTGAGCTTCTTATGAACCTGCTGCATATGCAATGGAATCTCCAGGGAACCAAGGGAACTTGTCTTACACAGAATATAGAAATATAATCCCAGTTTTGGTTTTAAAATCTCCTGAAAATATTTAGAAAAATATTAATAAATTAAAGAGCTCTCTTTTGAGCTTATCTAAAGGTTTGCAAGTCCCAAAGCCAATTTCCATTGCTTAGGCCAAAGATTCAAGCTAACTCCACATCCTTGAGACCAGATTTAAGGCTCAAACCTTACTTAAAAGATGTTTTGATCTATTTCGGGTTCTTATTTAACTGTGTTTAAGTTTGGTTTGTATAGATTGCAATTTCGGAGTTTGAACTGGCTTGAAGTCTGGTTGCTGGTTCAAATCCAATATAAATAGTATTATATCCAATACTGGTTCAATTGAAGATCTCGTTTATGCTTCTTCATAGCAACTTTTATGCCTGATGAAAAGTCGCGATCTTGAATACAAAATCTTCTTTTTACTGCAAGCTTATAAAGTGTACAAATTGGAAAACTTGGCATAGTTCTTATGTAAAGACATGGAATAGCTTATATATGTGTATATATTTCCATTATTTTATAAATATATAAGCTTCCTTCCTCTAAGATTCCTTTCTGCATCCCTGCGAGCTTAAAGTTTCCTCTCTTAAGTTAATATATTATATTCCGCATAGCTCAAAGTCATATTTCTGTGTATGTCTATTAAAAAACCTTTTCTCTAATATCCCAATTAACGTTTCGGGAATGAAAAACGAAAAACTCTGCATTCGAGCATTTAAGCAGAAATTGTCGAACGTGTCGTAATGCAGCGACTTCTAAGTACGAGTTAATCGAAAAGAGAAAAAAAATTATAGAATGAAAGAAAAACCCAACTCTGTTCAGGTTCCAATGTCCAAAGAGCAATGCTTCAAAACTCGCCAAACGACTAGCTGGCTTTGTATTTCTTTTTCTTTTTGTTTTTTATGAATGAATTTCAAATCCAATCCCCCCCCTCAAGCTCAATCCTGGTGGTTGGGGGCAGGCGTTGGCAACCTACTCGCGCATGCAAAACACGATTTACTATAAAGGCAAAAGTTGTAGACGACCGACGACGACTTGAACGACTAGAAACATTGAGGGGGCGGGGGCGGGAGCGAGGCAGAGCAACTGCGTCTGGAGCTCTTGCAGACATTCGTGTAGATCGTTTCATTCATAAAAGGCGCTGCCTTTGGCTGGCTGTTTGGCGTTTGGCACATGTTGAGGCCGGTCTGGCAACTGGGCTGGGATGACTCATCCTCTTTGCGCCTGCAGCACGTGATGGCAACGTCAGCGACGGCCAGTGTTGCCAGCTGTCTCTGCAAAAAAGTGGCTTATTGCAAAGCTAAAAGTAGCTAAAAAAAAGCTGAAAATTGAATTAGCAAACACTTAAAGCAAATAGTGTTGGTCAATGCAAAAAATTAGCTTAGTGTTGCAATAAAAAAGCTAAAAATTACAATAAATCAATTTCGAAAATAATTAAGTTTATTTGTTGGTTTGTTAAGCTTTTCATAACGATCATCTAAAAGCTGAGTTGAATTAGCCAGCACTAGCAGCAAACAGTGTTGGTAAATGCAAAAAGTAGTTGAAGCTGTTAATAAACTAGGCCAAATAACAGTCATTGTTTATAAGCTTTTAGTATCGTGAATTTGAGCTAGCTAGAAAACACAGAAATGAATTAGCAAACACTAGCAGCAAACAGTGTTGGTGAATGCAAAAAAGTAACTGCATTTTGTGTTTAAAGAAGCTCTTAAGAAATAGGCCCAAACAACACTGATTGTTTATAAGCTTTTCGTAAGAGCTGGGTAGAAAGACAGAAATGAATTAGCCAACACTAGCAGCAAACAGTGTTGTTGAATGCAAGAAAGTACCTATACGCTATGTTGAAAATTAGCTAGCCAAATTGATCTTAGCTTTTTAAAAGCTAAACTGACAGCACTGGCACACCAACGTGTCTGCGTCTCTGCGTCGAGGTGTGTCAATTAGCAGCCAGTTGTGGCTGGCAGACGACGTTAACTTGGCTAACTTGGCTAACTTGGAGCTGGAGCCACAGCCAGCGTCCTACTACTAATTGTAAGCTCTGCGAATGGAGCGGAGCTGTTGCCGCCGCTGTGACTCATCGCAGATCCATTGACGACGCCTTTGCCAATGCATGAATGAGCTGCTGTCGGGGCGGGGGCAACTGGTTTGACTGACTAGCTTCCTGCTTGGGTTGGCTGTGCACCCACATGAGTTGGCCTGGCTGAGTGTGTCCATGTCCACATCCGCTTGCGGCCCAGACGTTTGTCATTAAATGCGGAAGAAGGCGTTTTGGCTTGGCATTACTTTTGTATGCGCCCCGACTCCAACGCTGGCCGGGATTGGGATTGGGTTTGCCGTTCCCTACCCCGTTACCGTTCCCGTTCCCAGCGGCGGCTCGCTTTGTGGCGCCCAACGTTTGCCGCGTGCCGCTTTGATTAATTATGCAACGCCCCCGCAGCCGCAACCCACCCGAAAACAAAAAACATGCCACACATATGCACGGAAACAGGTAATGGCCAAGTGTAAAACCAATTGCTTGGCTGTCGGCCTGGCCATAATCGCCGCTCAGTTGACCCAAATAGGACGCGGCTGGACATGGCAAGTTGATTTTCGTGTTTGTTGCCAACGGGCCATTGCCTTGGTTACAATTATTTCGACAATTACCCGAAGTGGAACATCTGGAGCTGGTTTTTTTTGGTTGACATTGTATAGATGTAATTATAGCTCATGCTTTATACTGGGTATAACCTAGGTATAACGTTTGACTAGGGCTTTACAGCTGTATTACGAAAGATATAGGTTAAAGGGCAGACATCTCTCCTCTTTAACCTCTTTAACAATCTTAAAGGGAGTCAATAGAGCTTTGTCTGTTCGTATCTATGGGAACTAGTCTCCTAATCTTTAAGCTATAGGCTATAGGGCAGACATCTCTGCTCTTAAACAATCTTAAAAGGGAGTCAATAGAACTATGTCTGTTCGTATCTATGGGAACTAGTCTCCCAATCTTTAGGCTTTCTAAATGGAATTCTATCCCGAACTCATTGAAAACCCAAAGCTAAAAGGCAGAAGTTGACATATACGACTCTCTTGATCAGGATGACGAGCTGAGCTCATCTATCCATATATGTACGTGAATTGACCTCGAAAACTAATAAGCCAGGGACTTGAAGTTTGAAATACATATTCTTACATAACGTACGCAGAAGGGGAATATATTTTCCTTACCTCCGCCCATTTTCATAGCATGGTTTCATATCGATTTTAGAGATTTTAAACGTAGCTCGAGAACTATGGGAGCTATATACAGCAAATTTGGTATCTAGACTCCATTTTAGTATATACAAATAAGGAATAGAATACAAATTTGAATAGAAGAAGAAGAATTGGAAGAAATGCGGATTCTTAAAGTTAAAACCTTAAACTTTGGTATATACGCACTTATCTATGCCACATTAAGGCCCTGAAATTTATATAAAGCTTGGAATACATATACCCAAGTTAATCAAGACTACATTACCCAAAGGTGGAGTGTGTAGAGAGGGAAAGAAGCAGCACGTGCTTTCGCTGGCAGTCGAACAGTTCTAACTGGAGCACAGCTAGAATTTGCTTTATATATTGTTTTTGGGTTTTCCGAAAGACTGAACTAAACACAACTCACATTGAAACTAACCCAATCGAGCTGCGGCAAAGCCTTTTGTGGCATTCACAAAAGCAATTTTATAGAACAAGAAATTATCCCATTTCTAGCCCAGTCGAGCATGTGGAAAGCAATTGAGACAAAAGGCTGGTAAACAGTGGAAGTTAGCCAAGGCCACATTGCGACTAAGCCAAGCGAAACTTTATCCTTTTCAATCTTAACTTTTTGCCATGATTTCTTGCGGTTTGTCCCTCTCCCACTCACCCTCGCTGCGGCTGTTGCTGCAACTAAATTGAATCGAAAGTTGCAACAAACTTGCGACACAAATGGCCCAAGGAAGGCGCCGACTGCCTGCCAGCCAAATTTCAGTTATTGTTCATCAACTGAAGCGGGACAAGGAGAGCGCGAATTAGCGAGCAATCAGGAGGACATCTGCAGGCGAGGCCACGTGCTGGCCGCACAACGCCGGACAGCGGCTAATTCCCGACTTGAAATGGCCAAACAAAGGCCCGGCCAAAAGGTCAAATTGCAGAAATACCATATATCAAATATGGAATTTGAATTCGGTCAAACAATGGAAGAATATGCATATGCAGAACCCGAGCTCGAGTCCAATTACGGCTCCAGCGGACAGCTGGACTCCTTTCAGCCCGATTGATCTTTCAATCACAGAAGCAGCTGCTGCTGCTGCGGCTGCCGTGCGCCAATTTCGGACGTGTTTTGGGCGTCAATATTTGTTTGGCTGTGCCTTGGACTTCCAGGAATGCCCAGAAACTATGTTATCGCCAGCTTTTTATCAGGCAAATAGCCGCGTCATCAGCGCAGATTGAAATAATTCGATGTTGTGGGTTCTGCCAAAAACTCGCCAAGTCATCGCAAGTGGTCAGCGGAGCCTCTGATCTGTCGTGTTTCGTGGTTCGTGGTTCCGGCGATCGCGTGCGATAAGCAACGTCAATATTTGTGTGTTGGCTTTGGGAGCAGAGGCCGATTATTTGGTCCTTGTTAGCCGCGACCTCAACGGCGACGGCGGCGACTGCGGCGGCGGTTCCTCAGATCTCTCTGACCGACAAGTGGCTGCCCAATTTGCGCTCTCTCTGTTTGTGTATCATTGCGGAGGAGCTGGCGGGCTAATTGTTTGTTGTTTCGCTACCTACCTAACCCACAGACACACACACACACACACACACACACAGTCAAACGGATTCCGACCTGGCCACGTAATTGGCCCGCTTGGATTGAATTATCACAGGAATACCGCAGCGGGAACACGACCACGCGGTTTGACATGGCGGTGGGAAAAACGCGATCAAGCTAGAAATCCTAACTATTGATTTAACAGTTCGACCAAATTGAAAGACGATTTATGGTTACGAGCAACCAATAATTGTGTTCGCAGTGATCTATTGTTGGGCGGGAGATATTCATAAAGTAAACATTCTAATGTATGCCCTGTGGAAAGCAAAGAAGTTATAGACAAAATCTTCTGAACTAATTGTTATATGGAATTAATCTAGAGGCCAAACCATGAACGAAAATCAAACCCCGTGAGAAGCGGATGAGATTTGGCCAAGTTGTGGATGTGGGAAATTTTGATCTATGTCCACATAGGAATCTATGGGGTAAGATTTTGACATGAATTTCGACTAAAATTTACGTAGTCAGATTTGAATGCCCGATTGTTTTAGAGGCCAAACCATGTACAAAAAGACAAGCCCCGTGAGAATCGGATGAGTTTTGACCGAGCTATGGGGTTGGGAAATTTCGACCTATGTCCATATAGGAATCTAAGGGGTAAGATTTTGACATGAATTTCGACTAAAATTTACGTAGTCAGATTTGAATGCCCGATTGTTTTAGAGGCCAAACCATGTACAAAAAGACAAGCCCCGTGAGAATCGGATGAGTTTTGACCGAGCTATGGGGTTGGGAAATTTCGACCCATGTCCATATACGAATCTAAGAGGTAAGATTTTGACAGGAATTTCGACTAAATTTTACGTAGTCAGATTTGAATATCCGATTGGTTTAGAGGTCAAAATTATGTACAAAAAGCCAAACCCCGTGAGAATCGGATGAGTTTTGACCGAGCTATGGGGTTGGGAAATTTCGACCTATGTCCATATAGGAATCTAAGGGGTAAGATTTTGACATGAATTTCGACTAAATTTTACGTAGTCAGATTTGAATGCCCGATTGTTTTAGAGGCCAAATCATGAACAAAAAGCCAAACCCCGTGAGAATCGGATGAGTTTTGACCGAGCTATGGGGTTGGGAAATTTCGACCTATGTCCATATAGGAATCTAAGGGGTAAGATTTTGACATGAATTTCGACTAAATTTTACGTAGTCAGATTTGAATGCCCGATTGTTTTAGAGGCCAAATCATGAACAAAAAGCCAAACCCCGTGAGAATCGGATGAGTTTTGACCGAGCTATGGGGTTGGGAAATTTCGACCTATGTCCATATAGGAATCTAAGGGGTAAGATTTTGACATGAATTTCGACTAAATTTTACGTAGTCAGATTTGAATGCCCGATTGTTTTAGAGGCCAAATCATGAACAAAAAGCCAAACCCCGTGAGAATCGGATGAGTTTTGACCGAGCTATGGGGTTGGGAAATTTCGACCTATGTCCATATAGGAATCTAAGGGGTAAGATTTTGACATGAATTTCGACTAAATTTTACGTAGTCAGATTTGAATGCCCGATTGTTTTAAAGGGAAAACTATGTATAAAAAGCCAAACCCCGTGAGAATCGGATGAGATTTGACCAAGTTGTGGGGGTGGGAAATTTTGATCTATGTCCATATAGGAATCTAAGAGGTTAGATTTTGACATGAATTTCGACTAAATTTTACGTGGTCAGATTTAAATGCCCGATTGTTTAAGAGGGAAAACTATGTACAAAAAGCCAAACCCCGTGAGAATCGGATGAGATTTGACCAAGTTGTGGGGGTGGGAAATTTCGACCTATGTCTATATAGGATGCTATCGGGTATGCCGAGATATCTTTGCAAATGATTTTTTCTATTCTTCGAAAAGTGTTGAACGGCCCTCAAATAAATTTGGTGGGTTTTTTTTATTGTTTGTCGTATCGTGTAGCAAAATCTAAATTCACTTTTAAGAACGTGAACTAGCTGAACAAACGAGCTGCTTTACTGGTTCTTTACTGGTTCACATTGTGAACCTTCCCGTTATACTGTTGCCTTGAAGCGGGGTGGCAACGCCGGCTTTCTTTTCAACAGAGCTTTGGCACGTGCTGTACATGCGCACAATTTCGCTGCGAAACGTAACTTTTTTGATCAAACAAAATTAGTTTAAAAATGAGCAGCATTTCCGCCGACGTCGAAGTTCAGTCCTCGCTGCCAGACGCCGAGGCTGAGAGCATGGAATTTCAATTGAGGTAAAAGTTTTCCTTTGAGAGTCGACTAAAGTTGACAATGTGAACTATTTCCACGCCAGCAATGATGAAGGCAGCAACAAGGAAAATGAGCAACCGTCGGAGATGATGCAGGAATATGGCCAAGAAACGTGCAGCAGCCTGTTGGAGCTCGTGTGCGATAGAAAGCAGAAGACCAAGGTGAACGCGCGGAGAAAATCCAACAAACTAACCTCACTTTGTCATTTGGATCTGGCATCCTTCTACTTCATCAATTCATTTTACAGCATATTTACTTTTGATTTTTGCCAGGACATTTGCCAGGCCTGGATCAGGCTGTATACGCATTCGCCGGAGGCGGCGCTGCTGAAGTTCATGCAGTTCGTGCTGGAGGCCAGCGGCAGTCAGTATCAAATAGCTGACAGACTGGGGATACCCTTTGATTTTAGCGACATACTGATTGCGGCCACGGCGCATTTTGGCAATGTGAGTACTCTTTTTCTTACTCGGACGGAACCTGACTTTAAATAAGATTTGTAGAAGAGCTTGTCGTATCCGTTGATTATGAAATCGGGCAACTCCTTTGCCCGGAACGTGTGCTATTTTGTGCAGTATCTGATGCGTCTGCTGCACACCACTTCCCTCATCCTGGATGATGTCCTGCTGAAGACAGTCGGCGGCTTTGTCATGGTCTGCGCCGACTCGAAGGTGCGCGCCTTCCGGCACACCTGCACCCTAATTGGTAAGCGCCAGCCATGGGAAGCCGTGGGAAGCCCATCTGAAGATCATTTGCTCCACTTGCAGGACTCAAGATGATGACCACGCTGTGCGCCACGGTGTTGCTGGAGAGCGATCAGCTCAAGGAGATTTGGCTGCAAATGTTTGCCAGCATCTTCCTGGAGCGCTCCGGCGATGTCGTCGATGAGATACGCCATCTGTGCCTGGCCGAGTGCGGCATCTGGCTGGCGAAGTATCCGCAGTGCTATCTGAATCCGGATCATGTGAAGCATCTGTTCCAGCCGCTGCAGGACAACTCTCGCAAGGTGATCGAGTGCTGCTTCCAAGCGCTGTTCAAGCTGTGGGATAATCCGAAGCTGCGACCCGTTTGCCTGGAGCAGGGCGCCAAATACCGCATGACCCTGCTGGGCCTGACCCTGAGCGCGGAGAGCGAACTGGGCCAGATGGCCATACAGCTGCTGGGGCAGTTATACAGGGCGAATCCGTTACTGCTCGACGAGTCCATGCTGCAGGTAATCGAGCAGCTCGTCTTTGCCGCGCATCGTGGCGTGGCCCAGGCCGCCGCCGACCTGGTGCCCTTCCGTTATCAGGAGACTGCCAACACGGAGCAGGAGCGCATTCTGATCCTGGTGCAGTTCTTCATACGCTTCGGTGAGCACGAGCATGCCGCCTACCTGGTGGATGCCTTCTACGGCCGCAACGACATCGTGCTGGCCTGGCCCAGCATGGTCTCCATGCTCCTGCAGCCCGACGCGCTGAGCGAGCCGGAGACCTCGGCGATTATTGAAATCTTGACGCGGGCCGTCAAGCAGGCGGTCACAGGCGAGATACCGCCGGGCCGTTACACCGACGAGGATCAGGTGCGTCAGGCCCAGCCGAATGCCAAGAAGCTGGCGACGCGTGCTCTGCTGTCCAAGTTGCCCGCATTGTTGCGCCAATATCGCAGCTCTGAGCGGGATCTGAGCAATCTGTTGGAGCTGGCGCAGTTCATGATCATGCAGAAGGCGCCGCTCCAGCAGCTGCTCGAACAGATCAAGGACATTATGTTCGAGCAGGAGGCGCTGCCAGTACTGCAAATGGGTGCCAAGACCATGGAGCATCTGTACGGCCTGAATGCCAGCTGCCAGCTGAATCATCGCAAGGAGCTGCTCAACAATGCGGTGACCAACTACATGATTGCCAACGCAGCCTGGGAGCAATCGTTGACGGGCAACTCGAGGCTGTCCGTGCAGGCTAATCCTGTCAAGCGACTGTTGGATACGCTGCGTCTGCTCTCCACGCTCTATGCACGCTTCGATCTCAACGATTGGCAGCTGAGCGACAAGGTCCTGGATACGCTGCAGCAGGCTCTGGATGAACGGGAGTCCCGACTGCCGGATGAATCCGTTTCGCTCTATTTAACGCTTGTCTATGTCTCGCTCTCGTGGGATCTCAAGCGCAGCAAGGATGCAGCCAAAGCTGGCCTGGATGTGTCCGAGGAGTGTCGCGCCTTGCGTCGCCGCATGGAAACCTTTTTCTCCGTCAACTTCCATCTGATCGAGCACACGTCCGTGATCCAAGTGGGCTGCGATGTAAGTTTCGGCCAGCTGTTGCTCTTTCCAGCTGCAAAATCCTTGAGATTAGCTCCATCTGCAACTTTCAGGCCTTCAGCTTTACCTGCGACATTTTCGTGCTCTTCGCCGATCCGCTGCGCGAGAACAGCTGCGACTCGATTCGAGCCCTGGAATACAAGTCCAAAATAAGCGAGTACGAGCTCATGGAGAGCTTTGTGCTGCGCTTTACATTCGCGGACGCTGACGATGAAGGCGCCGCCGCCGCGCTGCTGGCACCGGAGATGTTTTCACAGCTCGCGAGCAAACGTCGCGTCCTGGTCAGCTACTGTAAGCTGGTGTTTCACAACGTGTTGCCCGTGATGCGCTCCTGCATTGTGCTGCAGTATTACGAGCGTGTAAGTGGAGCGAGAACTAGAACCCTGCATTGAGTCAATTGAAAGGATTTTCGAATACTCAAACAAACAAGATCGAAAATACGAATCACATGAAAAGCTTGTGCAGCTCGAACTAGTTCCCAACTCGAGCATTTGAATTGGGTTCGAGCTCGAACACGTTGCATGCTCGAGCAGATCAAACCTCGTTTGAATGAATATCTCTTCGGGTTTTATGAGTTTTCGAATTGATTTAACTGATGCAGGGCTCCAATATACACCCAGTCCGATTAAGATCCTTGCTCAGGTCGTCTCCTTTATTCCAGTACAATCCGGCCTTTGGTGACATTCTGCGTGCCACTCTGGAGCACTGTTTGTCAGTGAATCCCGTCAACTGTGGCATGACCGTGATGCACACCTGCTTGCTGGTCTACAAGCGCATTCGAGTCGCTTATCCAAATGCAGTTGAAGCAGCTGCCTCCACGGATTTTGCCGATCTTCTCAAGCTGGCCAACTTGCTGGCGGAGCTTTTCAATGCCAAACAGCTGGAAGTACGCTCCGGCGTGGTCATACTACATCGCGCCGGCATTCGATATGCCGCTGAGATCATGCCCAATGATCCAACTAGTCCGCCCGAAAATCTACTCTATCTGAGTGTCCTGCAGCAATTTGTGCCGCAACTGCTCGCCCAGGATATGCTCGATATGCTCAAATTTGTCCAGTTCATCGACCAGGTGGCCCTGCCCACCAGCCGTGCCGACGAGTGGCAGCCTCTCGTTGCCTATCGCAACGCCCTGGAAATAGCTCTCGTCCAGAGCTGTCGCCGTGAGTTCAATCGGAAAATGGCCACCGGCGATATTTGAACTAACTTACGCTTTTAACAACAGGTGATGATCTCTCCAATCTGCCCAGCTTTGCGGTGGAGTAAGTATCAGAAATCTATCAATCTGGAGCAATAAGAACTAACACAATCCGTACATTCCGAAAAACTAAAAAGAAATCTAACATTCACTAACTATTTTATTCTCTTCTTCTTGAACAGTACAAATTTCTCATCAAGATCTTTAGATACATAATTTATGTTTCCTTTAAACTATGGAAAACTTTACAATTAGTTTTTCATTTGTTTTTCTAGACTTTCTTCTACTGTCATACTATTTTCCCTTAAATTTACCTATATCATATTCTTTCCACACGTAACTCATGCTTCTTTTGAAATGTAAAGTTTACATTTTTGCTTCTTTGCAACTTATTTTAGCCTGTCCCCCATATATTTGTATGCATATCTTATTGTGATATTTTCTTATAATTTGCTCGATACATGCTTTTTTTTTCAATTTCCAATTGTATCTTTGCGTATTGCACAATTTCTCTGGTAAACATTGTATTCAATTTGCAGAATGTCTGCAGTCAATCGAATTGTCGGAATATTTTTGGTGGCATTTGCAATCCGTGGCATATGATGCTGCTTCTCTAACGCCGGCAATTCGACCAGGATGCAGGATTCATTCCCTTTTTCTATTCAAGAGTTGCATAATGTGCGCGTGTCTGTCTGTGTGTGCCTCTGTGTGTAAGTCTGCTTGTGTATAAGTGTGTCGTTAGCTGCTGGCTGCATTTACAGGGCGGCCCGGGTGCATTCAATCAAAGAGGAGGCAGAGAACAGGGCGCACAGCCGCGGCAGCTGCCAATGTATCGTATTTCCATGCGCTCAGCTCAACAATTTTCAATTTCGACAAATTGACTCGCAGGGACCTGGCCTGAGGGCCTGTCAAAGGCTGCACACGAGCTAACACGGCCTTTGACACCCGCCCGAGCGTTGGGTCAGCCTCAAGGTGTGTGCATGCGTGTGTGTGTGTGTCTGTGCGTGTGCGCGCCAAATACATTTTTTGGGCATGTAATTCAAGTGGACTCTGAGGCACTTCTGTTTTTGGTTTTAGATATCCGTGTTCCATGTCCATTTCCTTGGCACATGCCAAGTGTCCGGCTGGGGTGTCGCATTACGAAGACATTGAAGTGTCCAGCGGCGCGGCTGACGTCATAAAAACCAGATCATAAAACGAACGCGAGCGCGTCTCCACAATGTGGATGGATGCAGCAGCGTTTACAGTTCAGATTTCGCGAACAGCTGTGCGCGAGTTGGCGCCAGTGATGCCAGAAAAAGATAGAAAAATTATAACCGAAAGTAGTTGCCAAAAGATAGACACATACTTTTAATACTAACTCTGAAAACAGCTGAACTGGTCACACTGGTTGGGAGCTGTCGCTGCCAAGCAGCATTGTTAGCCTGCGCCATCAAGCACACGGCAGGGGCGCAAGCGCACAACATCTGGAATCTAAATTGGCCCATCTAGAGATCTGAACGAACTGGCAGGTAGTGGTAGAGGGGGGCGCCCCATCAATTTCGCGTAACGGGCCAACGTGCCGCTAAGCAGGAGGAGTCCTGGCCACACAATTCACGCATTTCACGCTCTCCTCGCGGCCGGCGGCCACAACGGGAACCAGCCGGGCACAGCCAGCGGCACAGATGTGCTGATGCGATCCAAATCAGCAGCGACGGTTGCGGTTTAACGAGATGCGTTGCCGCCTCCGACACACGCCTCCACTCCAACTTCGGCTCGCCCGATGTCTGCGTGCGATAAACGCTCCTCGCTTCGTCGATTAGTTTCTCGTTGTTTTTGGCCTTGTTTAAACGAAAGTGTAACAGAACATTTTGTTTTTTGGGCCCATGTCTGACGCGCGCATCTGTCGTCCTGGCAAGGGGCAACCAGCCAGCCAGCGCACCCGTTGCCTGGTTTGGGCCCGAAATTTCGCAAGGGCGACACGTGGCACTTGATTCATATCAAATTTCTGGCCACAAATTGTGTGCGCAACTATTTCGTTTTCACTTTCCATGTGTGTGTGCCTGTGTGTGTGTGTGTGGCAGAGGATGAAACCCTTCCTGGTCCTGTTTCTTATATTTTTAGTTTTTTTTTTGGTCTCTGCCAACTGTCAACCCATTTGGCCATATTTATGGGCACTAACTGGAGGGCATCCAGTTAGGGGAGCGCTTTGCAACTGTTATTAACAGAAATTTATAGCTCTTGTTTTTTTTTGGTAAAAATGTGCAATTGTAGTCAGTAACTAGCGTACGTTTAAAAACGCATGCAAGTCGCGTGCGATCGCACTAACTACGAACTGGCGTTGCCAACTCGTTTGTTCGTTTTGCATGTCCAATTGGAACATATGCAATAAAGCACAGATTCATGAATTGCAGTATTTAAAAATGGCGATAAATCCAATTCTACTTTTATACGACATATCGATAGGCTTTGCCACGAACTGTTCACAATTTGTGGCCCCATTCACGTTAGCAAAAAGAAACTCCGCAAACAACATCAGTTGCCGCGTAATTTGTTACCTTTGCTGTGATTAATCACATACAATATTAATACTCATCAAATATTTGCTCGCGTTCAACAATTGTCGGCTTGTCGCGGCGTATTTCGCATAAATACACATGTTTATGTGCGTGCGTGTGTGTGTGCATTGAATCCGTTTAATCTGTTGGCGCTGTGCTTCAATTGTGTAATTCGTTGTTGTTGTCGTGTTTGTCAGTCAGCGCATGTATGTACATACATACATATGCATCTGTCGCTCTTCTTCTTCGTGATGTTTGCGCGGCGGGCGGTCTGTGTGGTGCGCGTTTCGCAAGTTAAATTGTTTATTGTACGACATTAATTAATTGCATATACATAGTAAGTGAAGTGTTAAAACATTCGTTATTGCGAATGTAAACATGATGTACGGTTAAACATGGCAATACAACGCAATAAGGAATATAATTAGGAAAAAAGTGTAAATTTGATCAGCTTTTGTGCATAGTGTGACCGCAGTCTGCATGCCAAAAAATTCCAATTGGTGGCGCTGTAATTTGGCAAGTGCGTCTCATCTGTAAGCGCTAATATAATTAGAGAGAATTATAAATTGCACCAGCTTTTGTGCACAGTGTGACCACAGTCTGTATCTCTAGAAATACCAATTGGTAATTCGGTAAGTCTCATTTGTTTACGTTTAAAAGCATTTGGTATTTAATTACTGTAATTACATTTTACTCATGTTAGTTATTAATCATTTGAATACATACACACACACACATGCATGCATGCATGCACATGTTTAATCATGTTCGAGGCGCGTTGTCTGAGTGTAAAAACATCAATCGCACATCCATCAAACGGGCAACGTTTTCCCTTCTGCTGTCGCTGCTGACGTCGCGGTGTTGTCCTTTGACAAGCGGCGACTTTTTTTCATTGACAAATGCACAAATTTGTTTGATTGTCAATCTAGCCCGTGATCTGCGCCCGTGTGCCGTGTCTGAGTGACAGCAAACACACAGTGTGTGGCAAGGATCTGGCCAAGGACAAGCCGGCACAAGCTGTTATTGTTATTGTTATTCTTCTGTGTGCGTGTGTGTGCGAGTGTGTGTGTGTGCCCGTGCAAATAAGGCGCGCCGTGTGCTCGGCTCCTGCGTCGGTAGTCCTGCAGCTAAATCACTCGGCTGTTTACAAATGTGTCGCCAGCGCGTAATTCAATCCTTGCGCGCAGGATGCATGCGGCAGCCGTCGCCGCTTGCCAAACCAATAAATACCACTTAGATGCAGACCCCTGTCTCTGTGTGTGTGTGTGTGTGGGTGCGTGTGTGTGTCAACAAAGTCATGTGCTGGCATGTCGTGTCCTTTGACTCAGGGCAAGGGAGGGAGGACGGAAAGGGGGAAGGGGGTCGCTGCAGCTGAGCCTGCGCAGAACACGCATGCGACGCATAAATTAACACGCAGCTCCTTGCGTCGCGTCGCGTCGCGTTGCGCTGATTCCCATTGATCCTTGAGCTGCACCTTTGCTCCCCATTAGCACGCGTCCACTTGGGAAGCGCACGGCGCACGCGCAGCATCCACTTGAAAGGATACACGCTGCACAAGGACTCGAATTGGTTCGGCTCAAGTGCAGCCGGAATTGTGGCTGGGTTAAAATTAGTCAGGGCCTGTCAGCAAATCTGATTTAGTGTGCAGCCCGGCAGCAGATGCGCACAAAAGGATGCCTCGAGTCCTCGCATTATACCCCGAAATTATAACCTTAGTGGCAATTTAATTAAGCAATTACAAAAGGGGCTTTCGAGTGTTGATTTATTAACAGACGCTCAGATTCAACCTGGGAGTGGGTAACGAGATAAAACATATGTTTGTCCTCATGGAATGCATTTAGCAAGCAGAAGGATCTTCGCTTTGTTCGTTTCCATATGTTTGGAGTATATCTGAAGTATCTGAAGTTGCACATTTCACATTTCATAAGATGAAGAAGAATATATGTAATTCGTTTAAATTGAGCTAAACTCAAAAAGTTACGATAAGATACCCATTAAAATTGATTTGTTGTTGGGACCCTAAGGAACCTTAGAGCTTATATTTAGAAAGTTTCCTCAGATAAGGATTACGTTAGACTATATTCATTTTAAAGAGATCCGTTCGAGGATTGAATATAGATTTCTACAGAGATCTGTTCAAATATTGAAGTGAGAATTTAAGTATTTGAAGTTTTTACTTTTAAGTCTAAAAAGATATTCCAAATTCGTTCTGGCAATCCTTGAGCGAAGCCTTTTCTGGGACTTATTCCATTCAATATTTGAAATAGATCACAGTTGTCGTATTCTTCACGAGTGCCATGCTTCACTTATTGGGCTTCAGATCATTTAGATGGGAATATATGAAGGTCGCACAGGTTTATGGTTAAGGTCAAGAGTTCGACAGGTTAATGGGCTAGCTGGTCAAGCGTTCGACACAAATAGAGACGACAATTAAACGCGATATTTATATCAACTGTTACGCACCACAAATTGGAAAATTTGTTGACCGCCGCGAGGAACAGCTGGGCAGATGGCGAGGGTGTCAACGTTTGTTGACCAAGTGCAACAGATGCACGGCCCAGAACGTGGACAGAAATTAATTACAATTACCCTGAGCTGAGGAGGAGAAATGCATAAAATAGTTAACTTATGTTGCGCATTGCGGCCAAGTGACAAGTGTATTTTTTTGTCGGACAGCTGACTGAGTGGCTCCTCCTCCTCTTCTTACTCCTCCTACTCTAACTACTCCTCCTCCTACTCCTATTCCTCCTCCTCCTACTCCTATTCCTCCTCCTCCTACTCCTATTCCTCCTCCTCCTACTCCTACTACTCCTCCTCCTACTCCTATTCCTCCTCCTCCTATTCCAATTACTCCTCCTTCTCTTCCTCTCCTCCTACTGCTCCTCCTCACCACCTCCTCCATCTCCACCTCCTCCTCCACCTCCTCCTCTTCCACTCCAGCTTGAGAGTATCCGCAGTAGGGGAATCCCTTTCGAGCAATTAATCATCTGCGTTTGGGTCATTTTGTGATTTTTAACGACTGCGCCCGCTGTCAACGCATCCTTTGGCCCATATCCCAGAGGCGCATAAAATTGCGATGCGCCCTGATAAATGCGAGTGTGCCTCAAGCAGCAGCCCATCAAATAGATTTATTATTGAAAATATTTGTGCCCTTTTGATTGTTATGGCCCTCAACAATCTTGTGTTGTGACAGGGGCGGCCCCGGAACAGCAAGGAGCAGCGTTGCCAAGGGCTTGAGACAACAAATGTTGTGTTCAATTTCATTACATTGGCATTTTATTTTGATGACTTGGCGCGTTCCTTTTCATTTTCAATATATTTTTTGTTTATACATATTCGAGGCGTTCGATTTCGTGGCAATAAAAGTGCAAATGGGTCCTGCTCACAGGAGCGGCAGCATCAGCATCAGCTGTCGCCTGTCTTTGAACTTTGGCCAGCGGACAGCAGCTGACATCGACAAGTAGCAAATGAAAGGGAAGACAAATTGGAAACAAAACAAACCCACGATCAAAATGTCATTAAAAATGTTAGCCGGAACAGTATTAAAAGGTTTTCAAGTATAGGGAAGAGTTTCGATGGAGATTTGGAGTCTTGCTCTTGATCCAAAAGAGCATCTCAGAAACCGTCCGTCCGTCTGTCTGCATGTATGACCGCAAGGATCTCAGAGCTAAAGACTTGACATCTTAGCTGTAGGTCCTTCCAGTGCCCGTGCAGAATGTGCCGATAATCGATAACCTGTCCCTTTTCCAAGTAATCGATAAATATCAACATCGAAATTCTGTTTTTAAAGCATTTTGAAGTAAAATTGCTCTTCAGTAGCTGCTTCTGGACTTGGCAATGCACAGAAGCATTCAACGATCGATTAACTTCATAAATGCCGACATCAGAGCCACATTTTGCCTACAAAACTAATTACCCCTTGGCTTGACGCGAAGATCGCGGAGGGAGGGCGGAGGGGCCGATCTCACACACCTTTACACATAATTAGAGGCCTGTTGACTGCGGCGACAATGAATGGACATATGGAATGGTAAACAGCCAGAGCAACACGTTACCGAGCATGTCCAGCGTGTCAGCCATTCATTTATCTACAGCCACAGCCTCAGCCACATTCAATGGCAATGGCAATGGCAAGGCGGCGGCGGTGGCGGCGGCTATGACACCAGCTGAGCGTCGGGTCCGTGGAGCGCGCCTTGGAGTGCAAACGGCGGCAGAACAACAAAGCCACAAGAGCCTATTAGCCACAATAAAGAGGCATCTTCGTCGAGTCTGCATCGTCTCGAGTCCCAATTCTATTATGCTGCTATGCAGATGAATGGGAATGCGTTCGACTAGGTGTGTGTCGTGTGTGTAGAGTCTGTGTGTGTGTGTGTTTGCTCGCCAGATGCCATTACAATGTAAATACAAGAAAAGTTCAATCGGCAACTTGATGCGGGTCTCCCAGATCTCGAGTGGGGGGTGGGGGCAGGGGCAGCCAGCACACGTAGAAAGCCATTTCATTAGGCAGACAGAGCCGACATCTCCAGCCCCAACTCCAGCCCCAACTCTAGCTCCAGCTCCAACTCCAGCTCGAGCTACAGCTACAGCTCGAACGCCAGCTCCATCTATATCTGAGTGGCCCGACTGTTGAACAATTGATCAAATATCATAATTTATCAAATGACAATGCGACGGCGGCCTCTGTGAGGCGACGGCCCCGATCTTTGTGTCCCGGTCGAACTTGTTTGCTTGCCCCAATCCCCACACCACACACACACACACACACACACACCACGCCCTGCCAGTTTCCACTATCCGATGTCTGTGTCTCTTCTTTTTGTTCTTTAGTTTTTTTCGAAAGCTACAACTTAATTTATTTGAACAATTTAGTCTGACACAACAGCAGTACCCAGAATCTAAACAGACCCATTTGGCTTGTCTTGTTCTTATTTATACCTGAATGGAACTGCCCAATGAAGCTATCAAAGCATCTATTTAGCATAATTGCAGGCCCAGCCACGGGCGATTGTATTGCCAGCGGCTCGTGGTGGTCTATGGGTCCATGGCTAAGGCCATAAAAGGCACAGTGGAACAGATTGACGTGCTTGACGACGATTTTTCTTCCATTAATAATACGGCTGGCTTAGCTCTTGAGCCTAGCCTACTTGTTTCGACTTTTGAAATACATTCCAAAAGTTTTGAAAAGTAATTCCTGTGTGTAACTTTTTTATATAAATTTATAACATACTTTTAATATACAAGATGCGGGATCTCTCATGTACAGCAGTTGGATCATAAAAATTGGGGGCTCGAACCTGTTCACAACTTTAGTACAGTTTTTCGAAATGAAATTTGTTTTCCAATCAGTTTACCCACTATTTTGACAAACCCGATTCAATAACTTTGATGAAGCGCTTGATTTCGAGTATCTTTAAAAGTTAATCTCAAAATTGTTCGTTAAAAAAACCACTTTGAAGAACGGCAAATCATGACGGCAAAACAGAAGACGGCGACGAGCACGGATCAGGATGGGGCTCAGAAATGCTGCTGCAACTGCAAAAGGAAGCTGGATCCGTATCAGATATTTGACGACAATGTTGAGGATATTGCGAAGAGCCTCTCGCAGATAATGCTCATCTGCGGCATCAATACGACCAAGGCCTCCAATGCCCGCTCGATTATAAAGCGCGCCTTCATCTATCACGAGAAGCTGCGAACCCGTTGCCCGAAGAGCCCGCCAGCGGGCACCCATCTGCATCGGGATGACATGCTGCAGGCGCTGCGCATCAAGTGCGAAATGGAGAGCGTGGAGGCGATGCTCACGTATGCGATCATCAAGCGTGCCTTCAAGGCCTTCTTTCACGGCAAGCCGGATAGAACGATCAGCAATCCCATCATGGACGCCATGGTCATACTCCACCAGAAGGCCGCCTGGGTGCATGCCGCGTACAAGACGGCGCGAATCTTTGACAACTACAAGGCGGCCTTCTTTTGGGCCCACAAGTCCTACGAAAAGCAGATCAACATTGTCTACCGATCCTTGTACGATCGCTTGAGTGCCCGTGCCAATCCTTTGACGGTGCCAAACTGTCCCTGCCCCAAGTGCAGGCAGATGGAGGTGCCGGGTCATCCGAAGCCGGGCGAGAAGCCGCGCGAAAAGTTCAGGTTGGCCGACTGTGCGGATCTGCCCGCATCCTGCATCCTGTGCGGCTTGCAGGTGCCCAAGATTGATTCGAGCATTAAGATAAAACGACCACGCCCCATTCTCAATCACGAGCTAAAGCTGCCGCGTTGCTCCAAGTGCAACTCGCCCATGCTAATCTGCGAGTGCAACATTGACCAGCTGACCGGCGAGTTGTATGGCGAGTGCGGCCAGGACTCGTACAAGGTGAAATGGTATCGCCTAGAGCAGGAGCTGGAAGCGACCAAGAAGCCAGATAGCAATTCGGAGACCACCAGCTATGAGGACGCCCTGCCGGAACACGATTGGGAGAATCATCATTGCCCCATCGATTGCCTGCACGAGAATTCCAGCGAATCCTCGAATGTATGCCATGCCTCCTCCTCCTTTGCCACCTGTTCCGATAATGGCAGCGAGGACATTATCGAAAAGCTTGAAAATTATCTCAACAGTCTCTGGGCCGAGGAGATGGCTGCCAAAAAAAATCCAAATACATATGTGCCGAGCACCGCGTTTCCGCCACGACCGCCATGCGAACCATGTAGACGCGATTGAATAACTAGTTATGACTTTGGCTATATATGATGACAATATTTCGTGCCCAATAATCAACAATATGTACTTTTGATACCCTGTGCAAGTGTTTAATAAGGGCATATTGTGCCTGTTGGATTTGTTCCTAGCGCCAGCCCAATATGAATCCATTTAGTTGGGCATGGAGCATGGAGCATGGAGCACGGAGCTGTCCGTGTGTTTATCGGACGCCCGCAGATCTCGACCTGACAATGGCCACTTAAATGCCATTGCCAGTTGTAATCGCTGCTAAATTGCTGCCTCGGCTACTGTTGTCGACATTTGCGCCCCCGTCTTCGCACTGGAGGTTCCACATAAATCGCTCGCACATTATCTGCGCACTTGCATCGCATTCGAGGGAATGGGAACAGGGCGAGTATGGCACGGGCTTCGTTCGCTTTGGTCCCATCGCCGTTGTCGTTGTCGTCGTCGCCTGCTTATCAATCTCGGCTCATCTGCACGCAGCAGAAATGAGGAGAACATCTTCTGCGAAAAATAATTCCGCAACTTGTCACATTTTGTAAGCGCGCGAGACGCCTCTGCGCCTCTGGTAATGGCCAGGCCAGGCCAGGCTAGAGTCCTTGACTCTGCCGGCTAGACTATTTTTGGCTGCAACTGCAGCTTCCATGCGTCGTATCTCTTCTCTAAATGCTGACTTATTCTCGAATTCTTGACTTGTCTTGTTTGCCTTGTTCACTTAGAGCTGCATTTGCATATAGATTTATTTTTATGGCCCTCACAATGGATTCGAGACGTTTAAGTCTTTTGGAATTTATGTGTGAGCTTCGGTGTATTTTGAATAACTGGCCAAAGGGTTAAGGCAGCCTAGAAAAGTAACGTGATATTCCAAGTTAGTTTTTCGATATCTTTAAGAATGTTACAACTGCTTGAGACATCTGCTGTCTATATGTTAATGACTCGAGCTTCTATCTCTTGGACCCTTCTATGCGATTTTCAGAAATTTGAAGTATGCTCAATACTTTGAATCCAAATACGGGACGGTTTCAAGTCAATCTCTTTTGATTAAAAATCCGAATTTATTTGTCTCTATAGCCCTTCTATGCGATTTTCATATATTCGTAAAAAGGCCAAAAAGTCCAAGTGTTTCATTACGATTTTGCAGCTTAAAACATGTTTACTCAGAATCCCTCACTTTCGACTACCAAACACTTTTGTTTCATATTAAATATTATTTCTTAGCTTCAGTTAATTGCAACACCTAATATATGCGTACAATTATGAGAAAATTGAGAAATAATTTCTCATCTCAGTTGCCAAATCTTGAATTCGTGTTGCGTTCCCATCAAGCCACTTGGCATCGAGTACTTGAGAAATGAGAATCGAGAGTAAACAGTGGAAAGCTCTCGAACCCATTTGTGGACCACATTGAACTTTTAAAAAGCAATCAAATTTGCGCCTAATGCGATCTCTTTGAGGCGGGTTCCAAGTGCAGCGCATGGAACTTAATAGTCTTTTTATAGCTGCACTTTTTCAACTCTCAATTAATGAAGTGTCGAGTTGTTAACACCAAAAACACAAGCGGCACTGGCTGTGCCCATCAGGATTGCCCCGGCCCCAGCCCCAGCCCCCGCTCCAGTCCCCGTTGCAGTCTTTGCCCCAGCCTCGGGGCCTGCCTCGGGCGTTACGCTTCTATTTTCAAACATTTTGCCCACCAGCTACAAATGCGCAACGAGACATGCTGGGAAAAGCCGAGCAGCTATTGCTTGGAAAATGTAAACAAACAAATTAAAACGAGTCGAACGGCAGCCGCGCCGCCGTTTCTTTGGTCAGGTTCCGCGGCGTGGCCACCAGGTGAGAAATCGTCTGCTGCTGCAAGTATCTGGGAAGCCAGCAAAGCAAACACAAACAGCCCAAGAAAGAAGCAGCAGCAGCCACATCCACAGCAGAAGCTCTTTAATCTTCAGTTGTTGAGTTTCAGAAATTTCTGAAGTTATCTAATTGAATTGAGACATTAAATGGGCGGATTTTTGGAGACAACAACGTCGTGATCGGGCAGTTAAGTGAGCTTTAATTGCACGTCGGATCGATTCAAAACGAGACTGTGACGAAGACTGGAAATCTGGAACACGGCAATCAATCCTGAAATGCTCTAAAAAACATTGCACAGTGGCGTGAAGCTAAGTTAAAGCTGTCAAAAGCTGAAAAGAGGTAGATGGAATTGTCCAGAATTAAGCTGACCCGAACCTGGAAGTTTACATAGGCTATAGATGATGGGATACTTAGAGAACCAAATGCATTTAGATGGAAATCTTTTGATCGTCAGGCTCTGAATAATCGAGGAAATTGTCGCTTTAGCTAAGCCGAAGTTGGGAAATCGCATAAATGGGTTTGATTTCTACTTGATTTCTTATAGAGCCTATTGCAAATTAGCTAAAGTTCATGTCTTTGAATCGAATTTTGTATAACATGAGCGCATTGTAGAGTAGCTTTTTCTTCTTCTTCTTTTCTTTTACACTCTTGGTGTCAGGTTAATAGTTAACCTGACCGAAAATGACTGTGGGAAAAACAGTTGGAGCGTCAAATGATAAACCTGTTTGTCAATTAAACAAAAATATTGTAATAGTTGATAACAGAATGGGCAAACATAGCCCAATGGCGAGTCGAGTGCGGAGGCAATGAACAGCAGATGCCGCTGGTGATGAGAGATCTTCCCAGAACCAGAACGCGAATGAGAATGAGAATAAGACTGAGACTGAGACTGAGACTGAGAATGGGAATGGGAATGAGACTGAGTGAATACAAGAAAACAACCTGTCAACCCAACTGGCTGGGCCCCCAATAGGCTGGTGGGAGCCTGGTTCGATGTGCTTGACGCCCGTCGGTTTCATTATCGCCTTGCCTTCAACTTTGGCTTGGACTGGAACATCACCTTCGGCTGCCCCGACCTGGCCTGGTCGCCAGTCTTGGCTTATTGTTTAGTGAAGCATTTAACTTATAAATATTGTGTGTGTGGCAAGAAGAAAAGTGTTTTGTGTATGTGATACCGTTTTGAAATGTGCCAGCCACACAGATACAGTCGGATACAGCCCAGGCCAGACCATGGACAGCATGGACAACGTCGTAGACGAGGAGCGGGTCTCAGACGCAACGCCGTGAAATATTTCCCATGACAATTCTGTTTGTTTTTCGTGTATTGTCTGCGCCGCCTGCCTTGCTGTCTTGGCACCTTACCGTCGCCACTTCTTTCACATCGCGTCGCCCACACGTTGTCCAGAGCGCTTGCTTGGTTCACAGGGTTCGGCCAGAATGCCACAATGCCTGAGCACTCTCTATTTGCTTTATCTATGCTTGTGACGTTCCTGTGCATGCGGATGCCCAGCCAGAAACTTGTTGAAACCCTTGAGGCTGCCCCAATGGGCATCCAAAAAGCTGCCTCGCTAAATGGTCACCCAAATCTCCACATGCCAGTGAATTTGGCAGCCGTTTAGCACGAGTTGGTATCCCAAATATTCCAAGAACCAGTTTCAATTAAATGTATAAAAACGTTTGCTCATTTTCGGAATACTCTCTCTTTCGTTTTATTCTGTTGGCAATTTGAAAAGCATTTCACGGTGTTAAACTTTAACAGCTGTTAGCTTAACATTGCTGAAAACGTTAAAAGTCGCATTTAAGTTGCAGCACTTTAACATAGCTGTTAACAAGGCTGCAAACCCAAAACATATCTTCCATTCCTTAAGTTTATATACTTAAAACCTAACAGCTGTTAGCTTAACATTGCTGAAAACATTAACAGTGGCATTTAAGTAGCAGCACTTTAATATAACTGTAAATAAGGCTGCAAACCCAAAACATATCTTCCATTAACTTTATAATCTTAAAACCTAACAGCTGTTAGCTTAACATTTCCTGCAAACTTTAACATACCTGTTACTAGTTATATCATTTGTATCCCAGCTGCAAACTCGCTTTAAGATTCAGTTCCTAAATATGGTATACCATGTCTCTTAGTCCAGATTTTGAGGGTTTATCATCTCTGTAACCCTGAATCAATCTAAATATAGTTAGGATTGATTTTAAGTTTGTTTGAGGGCTTTGATGAATTGGGATCGGTTCAATACAAAACTCTGAACAATATAAACGAGTGCTGTTCTTTTTTTTGTTTCATTAGCCAAATGTGGATCTAATCATTAATATAAATTTAAAATATGCGTGACATGCTCTGTGACAAACTAAATATACAGCGCGGCGAAAGGGTATAATTATTAGCTACAAAACCACTCGGCGGGGTCAATGGAGTGCCGGCGAAATTCCATGGAATAAAAATATTCAGCGCTTCCAATTTGGCTCGCGATAATTATAATTGTATTGGAATCGGGCCGAATATCGTTTTAAGGAAACCGTCCCAAGCTGCCTGTACGATTGGGACACTGGTAACCAGTCCACCAGTTCAGGAACTGTTCGGGCTGGCGCGGATGTCGCGGCTGACGCAGCCGGCGACAGAGAGCACAGTAGGGCTGTCGGTTCTTATGAAGCCAATAGTTGGTATGCCATTTGAAGAATTGCTCATATTGCCGGGGCTCATTCGACAACTTCTCCAAATACGCGGCCAGTTCCTTGGGTGAGCGGAAGTCGGCGCTGCTTATGTAGGAGCCAGCCGGAAGGAGGTTACTTAGATTGCCGCCACCGATCATGACGGGCACCACAAAGTGTGACAATGCTGTGTAGAGCTGCGGATGCACATAGTCCGGACATGCGCTGGGGTCAAAGATCAGCATGAACTTGTAGATTCCGCAACTGACAGAATGGAAAGCAGAATTTCCGATTAGATCTAATTGAATACAATAACTATTCCACACCTACTCTAGAGCGCCATGACACTCCACGAAGGCGTCCAGCTCGATGTGCTTGCGCAGCTCCTGCAGATAGAGGCTTTCCGCCAGAGTGTAATCGTTCACTTCGTACATCATGTAGAAGACCAGCGGAGATTTCGATCGGAGCTTTAGGTACAGATCGGTGGTCTCAAGCTCTGAACGCTGTTTCCTGAAGCTAATCTCCAGTATTGTGGACGCCCCTGATTGATCCTGCGGCGCTGTGAAATAGTAATCAAACCAGGGAATGTCCGAATCGAGACGATAAGTCATTGTCATATTGAAGACAGATTCTCCATGCTCTAGCAGCGGATTGTGGGCCAGGCTCAATGGGTTTTTGGCCGCGAATACCGCCAGAAAATTCGGCGTGCGTCGAATCCGATCCAGGCCTTCGAAGGTAAATGGTCGATCTGCATTGAAGACAATGGCATCAATGGTTCCGGCGTTATAATCACGATTTGTGGTCAACACACAGCCACATGGCAGATAGTTCCAGGTGCCCAGCTCCATCTCGGCGTTCCATAGAAGTATGGCTCTTCCGACTGGACGACCTATCTTATTGCCCATTCGTGTTCCATCGTTACCCACGCTATACATCAGCAACAAAATAACTGACAGACAGATGACGCTCTTTAAAATATTCAAGTACAAATTGATTTTCGACAGCCGTTTGTTCCGGGGCGAAGTCGCTGAGCGACTCGGCCCGTCCGAATCTTTATTGGAGGATGCAGTCAACCGAATTGCTTGCATTTTGAGCGACTGGGGCTGATTCTCTGATCCGAGCGGATTGCTAATAATTTTGTCAGCTGGCATTTTAACAAATTTTTCCTGTACACTATTTAGATTTAGATCATATTTAAAAATGTATCTATAAATGCACAGCAATGCCAACTCGGATTGGGATATAAAACTCTTGGCTGTGACTGCCTAAACGGCAGACTGATTGAATTACTGATTGATTGAATGACTGACTGATTGATTGAATGACTGATTGATTGAATGACTGACTGATTGACTGACTGATTGATTGACTGACTAGTCTAATTGGTGGTCAAAGCACAGCTCAGAGCTTCTGAGCTAGAAATATGCAATTTTCACCCTTGCAACTTTTTCACACACATGTGTGGAAAATTGGTGGAAAGCGGTAGCAGTTTTTCTTCTACACCTCTCGATCGACTTCACATTGACTTCCAGAGCTCTACTTTGTTTTGAAAACTCCAAACTTAAAGTGAAAGAAAGTCTCTGCACGTCTCTCAAAATAAAATTATCGATATAATTGGCATATACTTAGATTGTACAGTTGATTCTACTCTACACATAGATACATTTGGAGCCGTAAAATCGACTAAAATACTCGACGACCTGCCATTGCCCATCCTTTAGGTGGTCGCTCCGATCGGAAAGTCTCCGGGATCCGGGCACTGGTAAATTGTCCACCATTGAAGGAACTCGAGAGGCGGTCGCTGTCGCTGCTCCTGTGGCAGCTGGTGACAGAGAGCGCAATAGGGTTGCTTTATGTGATGGATTTGGTACTTGGAGTGCCACCAAAAGAACTGCTCGTACAGGTCCGGCCGTGAGGCCAGCAACTTGAGGTGTTCGGTCAGTTCATAGGGTGACAAAAAGTTATCGGCGCTTATATAAGAACCCGGAGGCGCAAGTTGGCTGAGATTGCCGCCACCAATCAGCACGGGCACCACAAAGTTGGCCAGCGCCATGTAGAACTGCGGAGGCACATATTCCGGACAGCGAGTCGGCTCAAAGATCAGCATGAACCTGTAGGGTATGCACCTAGCCAAAGAGTATACGGATTATATGAGAGACATAGAGAGAGGGAGAGTTAAATATATGTTAGCTACTCATTGGCTTCGTGGCAGGTCTCGATGACGCTCAGATCGATGTGCTTGCGCAGCTGCTGCAAATATAGACTCTGCTGCATGGTGGAATTGTTCACCGGGTACATCATGTAGACCGCTAGACGCTGTTTGAGCTGCAATTTGAAGTGTAGATGTGTAGAAATTTCTTTCAGGGAATTCTTGTCGTTTGCCGTAAACTTGTGCACCCGCTCATCCATATGCAGCAACGTGGAGAAATAGTAATCTGTCCAGACCAGATTCGAGTCCGGGCGATAGGTCATGGAGTAGTTGAAGACAGATTCACCGTGTGGGCTCAGCGGGTTTTTGGCCAGACTTAGCGGCTGCCTGGCCGCAAAAACCACCAAGAAATTCGGATTACGCACGATCTTCTCCAGGCCGACCAAGTCGTAAACTCGATCTGCATTGATAACGACAGCATCTACGGGCATATCGCTGTAATTGCGATTGGGCGTCACCGTGCAGTGGCATTGTTGATGATATCGCCACCAGCGCTCGCTGGAGCTGTCCTCGTTCCACAGGAGTATGGCGACGCTGCGCCTGAGCTTCACTTCTTTGATCACCTGATGCCGCGGCAGAAAGAGCAACAGCAGAAAAATGATCGACAGGCAAACGATCCATTTCATTATCAAATTTTGACCCTTGGACAGTTGTCGAGAATTCAGCCGGGCCGCAGCTGAACGACGGGGCGGCGGCAGAATCGCCAAATCCGAGTCCATCGAATAGTCGGAATCGTCAGTCGGGCTCGCATAATTGGAATTGGAATTGGAATTGGAAATGCGCTCCTCGCCGTTCTCCACCCGCTTGCGGGGCGCATTGTTGCGCTGTGTCTGATGGCGACCGCTAAGAATTTTGTCAATTGGCATTGCCATCATTTCGATCGATTGGGTTTTCAAATTAATGTACATGGTTAAATTTGAATGTTACTTACAACTGATGGCAACTGTGATGCGTAGCCGAACCAGGAATTACATAATTTTCATCTGAATCCAATGAAAATGGGCAAAAACCTCCTAAAGTGTAGAAATTCCAGATCCGGACGACGAGCTGTGTTGATGTGTGTAACACGCAGAAGGAAGCATCTCCCCCTTCCTATAACTTACGTATATTTTTGGTCAGGATTAATAGTTAAGTCGTTTTAGCCATGTCCGTCTGTCTGTCCGTCTGTTCATCAGTCTGTCTGTCCTTTAAGAACTTGAAGAGACTTGAAATGTTCTCTCCGATAATCGATAACTTTTCACGTTTAATAGCAATCGATAATCGATGGCAAATCTCTTGGATTTCAAGAGCTATATTCAGCAAAATTGCCATGTAGCTTCTAAACTAGTTTATACAGATAAAGTTTCTCTCTTATTATGAATATAATAATAGGTAGACTTTTTAGACTTGCATAAGCGAGTGTAGGGTTTCCCCCAGGAGGGGTTCTTTAGGCACAACTTGAAGATTAGAATATCTTGCTTTAGCATACTAGTTCGGTTTTAGGTTCCCGATAAGGACTATTTAACTTCTTCGAATCGAAATATACAGATAGATCTGTAATCAATCATAAATTTAATTTGATTCCTCGCTTTGCAACTGTAAAAGAATCGATAAAAGTGCAATTTATTGTCTCTGAATGAAAGTTGTTAAAGTTCTTCAAATCAGTTATGGAATACGCTTTTCTCTTTCACTTGCTTCTTCTTTTTCTTCTGCTTCCGTTTTGGCGCATTTCCGATTTGGCACTTAACGCGAACACAGTCAAACAGGAACCAAGTAATCAATCATTTTGGTTAAGCCGTCAGCAACATGACAATTTGGCCAAAAACTTTGCGTACTTCGCACCGGTGCCAGAAACGAAGGAAACACGCGCTTTCTCTCTATCTCTGTCTGCCTCCCTGTCTCTCTCTCTCTCGCTCTCTCTCTCTCTTCCTAGTTCTCTGTCTGGCAATTTATTGATGATATATCACTGCAATTTGGAATATTCATTTGGCAACTTTTGTCGCTGCTCATTTGAAATGCGTGCCGCACAAACTCGCCAAGGATGCGGCACACAGGCCGGAGCTGGTCATGGACGTGCCGATGACAGACTCTGCAAGCGACTTATATATATGTATATGATATGTTTGTTGTACTGCTCATTGTAACAGAGGAGAAGCCTGCAATTTTCCAATTGACAAGCGATTAAATGTTACGTCTGCAACGTGGAGAGAGAGAGGTAGGGCTGATGGAGGGAGCACGAGTGGGAGCTGTGGCAAGGATTGGGGCGTGCGATATTCGCATTGGCACGTAGCAACAGTTGCCATGCAAATTGCCAGCGCCAGCTTTATAATTTATGCGCCGTTTATGTGCGAAGGTGAAATGGAATTGCCGCAACGTCCAGACGGGAACACTCAAGGTTTTCGACTGTAGGATCAGGCACAGACAGGCAGACAGGCAGACCGGCAGGCAGGCAGGTGGATGGATGAGGTTAGCTTGTGTAACTGCAGCTGGCAGAATCATATTAGATGTGGGGGTGAAGCGGCGGCTAAGCCCAAACGAAACACATATAAATTTTAATTATTCCAACGAATTTCAAGCCAAGACACGGACGGAGCAGGACGTGTCGAAAACAAAGCGTGGCTAAACAAAAGATGCGATACGATTGCATTTGGAGGATGAGTTGGAGCCTGGGCCGGGACCTCAACCTCAACCTGAAACTGAAACTGAAACAGAAACTGGGCTGTAGCTGCTTCTTTAAAGTCGCAAGTCGAAAAGTCGGAGAATGGAATTGAAATTCCATTGTGAATTTTGGGGGCGTTGCCGAGTCGAAAAATGCAATAAATATGCATATGAGAGAGCGCTGAGAATTATGGCTCTGGCAAAAACTGAAGATTTGAATAATTTGGTTCCCACACTCGGCTCAACCAGCTCCTTCAGTTCCAAGCCTCTCTCCGGCCAAATGGGGCCAATGATGTTGTGGCTACCCACAACCCAGACACTCATAATTTTAATTAAAGTTATTAATAGGCCTGCCAACTTGAGATTGAGTGTGATTTACCTTTCTTTGATATTTGGCCACAGACTCGCCTGGGCCATATTTGGCTGTTGGTTGTCCTTAAGCTGCCGGTCAATTAAATGCCGCACACATTGTTGGCAACTGCTTAATTATCGAACGAATCAAACAACATGCAACATAACAAAAGGACGCGCCGCCTCCGGCGGCGGCGGCGGCCGCTTCATCTCAGAGACGCCGCACAAAATTGGACTTGATTGCGCTGTCTTCGGCTTAGGAAGAAGCGCAACCGATATTCGAATCGTATCGCAGCGAACGAATTAACATGTAATTATCGCAGCTTGCTCGGCCCTCGAAATAGAACGCAACGAATGACCGGGCGACACCCAAACCAAAAACAAACTCCGTCTTGTTACCGCTCGCTGACCAGCCGAGGATCAGGACTTGGCCCAGGCAGCTGGCAATTCGTGCGGGACCGGGGCGTGTCTTAGTTCGATTCCCGATACTCCGACACTCCGATTCTCCGACCACCCGCGCTTGTGGCGCTAAAGTTGTCAGTTTGTGGACCCTAATTAGGTGTTATCTAACTGACCTGACCTGTGTTGGTTAACTGTGAGGTTATTGATGTGCGCCGACACGACAGAGGCTGATCCCATTTATGGTACTTAACTCATTTTCACTTCGTCTCTCTTTCTCTCCGCCTCTCTTTGTCTCTCACTTTCACTCGCTGATCATTTCCTGGCTCTTTCCCATGATTCATCATGTCATCACACGCTTTATTTGGCGCCACTCTCGTCACAAAATCCACTGCTGACCCACAAACCAAACAATCAAATCTGAGCAGCTCAGTGATTATCACTGCCCGGCACCGGGCATTGTCCACGCAACTATTGTCATTATCAATGTAAGCCCTCCCCCCCTTAGCCTCCCAATTCCTTTGAGATGTTGTTGAGGTTGTCTGTCATCCGCGTAAACAGTTTGATGATGGCAATCAAGTAAAGTTTGGCCCCGTTGGGCCAATTGCTGCTCGGCTTTATTGTCACGATCAACGCAAATTCAACGCTGGCCTCCCCCAGCGACCTCCCCCAGCGGCCTCCCAGCGACCTCCCAGCGGGCGGCAGCGATGACACATGCGCCTCCAGTGCCCGGATGCAGGCACTTGCCGTCCGCTGATTGATGCGCAGGCGGCAGACGTCGTTGCCCATGGCCCATTGCCTGCCCGTCCCGTCTCTGTCATGTAATGAGTTGTGCTTGTTGAAATACGGAAAGGTTATGTAAACCAGGAATTCCGTTCGACATTTTACAGAATTTTACAATTAAATAACATATTCCGCCTCTTAAATGTTCCTTAATTAGCATCTTTCTTAAAAGTTATCCCATGATAAGTTGTGGAATACCAAAATGTTTCTCACTTCTGCTTCTTCTTTCTCGAACTTGGTTACTTTTTCATATTATCTACTTTAGGCATATTACTGATATGCGAAATGTTGCTTAAAGAACATAAGCTTCAATTTTCATATTCTCTTTTAGTTTCTCCCTTCTACTTCTTCTTCCTCTTAGCTTAACAGGGCTTTTTTCTGTTTTTCAATCTTTTGATTACCTTTTTGCTAGCTTGCATAAAGAGCTTAGCACTCTTTGGTTTTTACAAGTTCCCCTAGCTGCTTTAATTTACTTCTGCTCTTGTAACTTATCCTTCTCGCTCTGTTTAAGCCTTCTCTCTCAATATGCTTTCACAAAGTTCAGCCTTAAGAACATAACCTTGTCACTCTTCTCAAGTGTTTCCTAAATTAATTTCTTCTTCTTCTTCTTCTTTTTATGTTTTATTACTTCTGCTTATACTTGTCGCTTCTCTCTGCTTAGTTTCGCAAATTTATTTAGCAAACTTATCTTCCGAGTTGCTGTTTTGTTGAATGTTTCAGTTATATTTCGCATTTCTTCTGCTTATATTTCTATTACTATTCCGGTTTGGTCCGTAATTTCTTGCCAGTCTGTTTCCTTTTCCCTGTCATTCATCTTCTCGTTCCTTTTTAAGCAGTCATGCATATTTCATTGTCCCTTGGCCCCATTCTTGAACTTCCACCCACTATGCGCTGCACTCCCTAGGGGCGCTACCGTGACGACGAGACATGGACAATTATGTAAATATACAGAGGCGCCTGTTCCGGCTCAGACGCCGGGGAATACAATGGAAGAACCGCAATTATTGTTGTCCATTTGGCAAATGGATGCGTGACAAAGCGCAGAGAAAAACCGAAAACATTTACGAGAGAAAAAAAACAAGGCGCAAGGACAGTGCCGAGGTCAGGACAATAGGCGGCGCAGCGGGAGTGGCAGCGAGGTCAAAGGTCAGCCGCGCTAATGTTGTGCTAATTGCGATTGGAATGCGGCCCAAACTCCTGTGACAACAGGAGTCGACACGAGACAGCGGCGCTTAGCCTAATTGACAATGTCCTTGGTCGGGAAAACTTACGACAATTACTGAACGAGGTAGCACTCGATATTGTCGCGACTCCTTGCCAGCGAAAGCGGCGAAAGGGCCACCCAGAAGGACGACCTGATGCTGCCTGCTGCTGCTGTTGCATCCTGGCCGGCGGTCCATGGCGTAGATCCAGCTCCAATATCGCTTGAGTTTGCTGCCTCGAGTTGGGAGGCCAGGTCGCATGCGCCTTGTAATTGGATCCTGCGCACGCGTGGCCCGAGTATCCAGTATCCAGTCTCGTCCTCCAGCTTGTCGGGCCAACGGCTGTGATCTTTGGCTTTTTTCTCGCTCAATTGGCAGCAGTTATGTCTGATCGGCGACGGCTGAGGACCAGGTCAGGCCGGGCCAAGACAGGTGTGATGTGTGTCGATCAAAAACTGTAACTGGATCTCGAGCTCATTCGGTCAGTGTCCTTACACAGGTCCAGAGCGTATGCAAAGTGGACCACCAATTGGCCAAACGGCTGCTGTTGCTTAAGGTACAACATTGTCTGCTTTTTTTTGCATCAACCATCTGGGTTCTGTAGTTCATTGTAGTTGAACAAAGTTTAAGCGAATATATATATATTATTTGAATACGTTTACGGATAACACATAAAAGCCATCATTAAAGTTTACCTTAAACTCGCTGCCAGTAACACGTTTACGAAGGCGGCACAAAGAAGAAATGTCAAAAATAGATATAAAGAAGAGCGAAAGATAGATAGAAGAGTTTACAAAAAACGTTCTTGCTTGAGCGCTGCACCGTACAAACGTTTACGAAAGCGAAAGCAAAGCAAAGTTGAAGAAACCTAAATGTAAAGAAAAACTTGTATCAAAGATAGGGTATATAAGATGCGTGGTGTGAAGTGCGTTTATTTTCATTTTATCTCTTCTGCTTGCTGACCACCAAAGTTGATTGAAATTTTGGCAATGACCCCAGAATATGTTGGGCAGCTGCCGTCGCTGTCGTTTGACTGAATGTGGCAGCTGCTGCTGCTGCTGCTGCTGCTTCTGCTTCTGCTGCTTGGTATCAGCTTCGCCCACTGGCCAGGTCGAGGAGCAGCCGAGAGCCGGCGGAGCGTTAAAACGCACACGTTGACAGCTTTTTATACCCTGAAGCCATTAAAAGTGGTCCGAAAGGGTATAATGGTGAGTGCAAATGCATGTAACAGGCAGACGGAGGCCCTTTAAAGTATATATCATATATATTCTTAATCAGCATTAACATCTGTATGTCCTTGCTTCTACGTATATATCATTGATGTCAGCACAGATCTTGCTTGACTTGTTGTCATTTGCATTGAATATCCCTTTCATCGTTCTACAAAGGGATGTCAGCATATCAATGCTGGGATGCATCCCCATATTGGCCATCGAAAAGGACTTTTCCAGCATTATTTCAATACTTGTATCCTACTCTTCATTATAACTATATAATACTGTAGGGATTTACGTGGCATTGCCGGCCCAGCTTTCATTTCTTCTTGATTTCAATGGCCAAATTGCATGGAAATTGATTTTGAAATCTGTTCGTGTTTTTCGTCCCTTCGCAACCATATGCCCAACAGATTCATAATTGAATTCAGACCTTTCTCTATGTATTTTATTTGAACATTTTCAACGTCTGACTAGTTGGAATATCTATGAGAAGGTTCATGTTTGGGTAGTTTCCTTCGTCAGTCGTCAGCCCGATCTCTCGCCGCGTATGCATATGCTGTGTACAGGGTATCTGTTAGTCGGACAGAGCACACTTGTTTCTTTTTTGTAAGCGACGGCAGCTGCTGCTGGCCTTTCGCAGTCGCATTTGCGGTCGCTTAATGTGCGATTTTTATCTGCAAGATATAAATTGTAATTATTGCATTGTTTTGCGACTCTGCGAAAGGGGCGCCTTATCACTGACGGCCACAGTGAAGCCCTCGGCGTTGACGAACATTAGCAAAAAATTGCAAATGAGTGTCGAAATAAGAGTGCGGCACACACACACACAAACACACAAACACACACACTGCACCCACCTACACTTCACTGCCAAAGCTGACTGGGCAGGGGTAGGGGCAGGGGCAGGTGGGTAGGGTTGGGTTGGGTTGGGTTTTCACCTGGCGCGACTGCGCATTGTGTTGTTTGGCTGGGAAAAACAGTGAAAAGACAAAGCGTAACAAATTGCTCAATGCTGATGTTGTTGCTTTTCGTGCTTTAACACTCTTTTTTAATACGCGCTACCCATTGAAAATAGCTAACAAAGGAGGGTATAATGGTTTTGTGTGCGCATATGTACAACTGGCAGATATGTCCAATACATATATCATGTTATTGCGGAGACTAAAGAGCTAGAGATTTCAATTTTGAAAGAATCACAATACTTAGTATACATAGAAACAGAGTACTTCATAATTTGGATCCTTCGTTAGTTCTACGAAGATTTCAACAAATATCGTTTTTGTAGCTTTGAAAGATGTTCAACGATCGGACTATAAAGGCCGAACATAGAACGTTTTCGAACGATGGTCAAGGCAGCTCGGCCCTGTGTTTTAGGGTATCTTCTAGTCTGTTACCGCTACTTGTTCATTATTTTTTTGATCGCTCAGAAAATTGATGATGGTGGCAATGACGCTGTTGTCGACTAGGACGTTGAGTTATGGCTAGGGCTGAGCTGTGACAGCTGCCATCAGAGCAGAAAGCGAGAGGAAGACTGAGAGAGAGAGGGAGAGTGAGAGAGACGCAAGTTGGAGGGGAGATAAACCGACCACCCATCAGCAGCGGCAGCAGCATTAGGCACTATCAAAAGAAAATACATTTTAATTACCGAGCAAGTGATGAAAATCACTGCTGGCCACTGCGGGCGCCCGGGTTGCCCGGGTTGCCCGTGGTGGGCTCCGGCTTGTGAGCCTTTGAGCTGGAGCCTGGGTGGTTGTTGGTTCGGGCCGATGCGCTAATCAATAAAATGCCAGCGCATTTTTTTGGGGCGGCATCCAACGGTGCGTATGAAATTGAAAATCAAGCAGGCGAGCGACCACGAACACGACCACGACCGCGACCACACAAGGGGCTGCGGCGCCTCCCAACAAACCTGCCCTGCCCCCCGCTCTGGGCACACGCGTGTTGACGTTGATGAAGCTGTCGATGATGCGTTGCAACGTCCACATTTTGGTAGTTGTTATTAACTGTTTTGTTGTTTGCTGCAGCAGCAGCGGCTGCTTTGATTGATGCCCCCACGCCCAGACGCCAGTCGGAGTCAGAGTCGGAGTCAGGGCCAGGGCCAGGGCCAGGGCGAACAGCAGCAGCAGCAGCGCCTTCTGAATCGCCTTCGACTCGGTCATGGCCCGATAATTGATATATGTTTTCTTTTTGTTGCACTCTCGGAACGCGCAGATCAAAGGTGCGCGCAGAGTTCAAGTGCTGGGTCCAGAGTTTTTTTTTGTGTCCAATCGTCATGATGATTTGATTAATTCGAATTTGGGTTCTCTTTCACAGCGTTTATTTTGGTTTCGGGCTTTTTGCTTTTCCCCAGCCTGTGTCTAATTAAAACATATAAATACAGACCCTTATCATGAATGCGAACTAATTTCAAGCTCTTTTCGTTTATGGACCTGACCAATAAATGTTCACAGAGTGAGAAAAGTGCGCAACTTTGTGACAACTGGTTCAACGGCGCTGACAGCAAAATACGTGGAAAATAATACATTAAACAATCATAAATATTATTTTCCCACAGCGCCACGCACACAGATAAGGGAAATTAAGCAGTTGATAGACTAGCAAATGCCCTGTTATTCACAAAACAACGCGACTTTCAATCTGGTTAGAGCAGATCACGAACAGTTTCTGCTTGTTGCTTGGATGACTGTCAAACTGTAAGCCCCAAAAGCAGTGACTTTAAAACTGTGACGTTTGGCTATTATTGACATTTAAGCAGTTATTGGAAAAGGACTTTCTTTTATATATTGAACTTAGTCCATTTATGTGTTCATGTTTGTGTTGAAAGAAGATCGCAAGAAGTAAAAAAATTGGTAGTTGGGTCCAATGGAAGGTTGATTAGGCGACCCGATAATGTGTTCTTTGGAGAGGGTATCACAAGACCAAAACAAGCTACAAATTTGTGAAAAATATCGAATATTGCGCTACGCTCGCCTCCTTAAAGGCACGATTATGCATGAGTATGTGTGATAAGTTTCACCAGCAAGACGAACATTTTAAAGCAAATATACTCGTTTTCGCTCCCTAATAGAGTATTCAACTCAAACCCTTGTTGTTCCTCAACAATATACCCGCTTTGGCAGCTGCATTTCTAGCAGGGTATTATGAAAACGAGCAGCTCTCGAGAAACTTTTGTAGTACATGAAAATGTCATTCGCATAACACAACCAAAAAGACAACCAGAATGACAACAACAACAACAACGACAACGCATAAAAGTTTCAGCCTTTCTCTGGCTATCCCCAGCACCCCCCACCTCACTCCCCAGCCCAACCCACCCCTCCGCAACCCTAGCCCAGGCTGTGGGCAAAGTTGTAGACCAAGTTGGTGGCACCTTTGCGGTTGAGTTTTGTTATTGTTGTTTGTTATTTCGAGATAAGAGCCAACAAAATGTTTGATGTACTTGAAACTTGATGTTTCTCTGCTTCTTCTTCTTGTTTTTTTTTGTGCCCAAATTTTGGGCACCGAGCTGCGGCCAACTGTTTGGCATTGGGGCGCGCTTTTAATGGAGCATTTTCATGTTGACCTTTTTGCGGCGAACTAAACGCAGCAATTGTAATTAGCCAAGATTTGGAGTTGCGAACCTTTGACCTTTTCGCACGCTCAATCTATGGCTCTCAAGTCGCGCTGACAGTTGCCCAAGTCTGACAATTACAATTAAGAGCTACACACTTTTGCTCTCAGTGTATGCCAGACTCGAGTGTCTGTGTGTGTGTGTGTGTGAGTGTGTGCGTGTGTGTGAAACAAGCCCTGGGTTTTTATCAGAACTTTTAGCCGCCTCATTGCAGACATGGGCCACAAAAAAATATACATGAATGTATATGAAATTGTTTTCCCACGCAAATTAACACTTGACTTTGTTTTCATATTTGCACAAGATGACTTCATTTTCTTCATATTTTTAAGTTTTTCTTGTTGTTGTTGTTGTTGTTTTTCCAAATATTTTATTGCTGTTGACTTGGCTTACAACGGCCTGCAGGGCCCCATACACACACACACACACAGTTGCTGCTGCTGTCTCATTGTTGTGGGTGCCGCGTTGTCATTGTCTCCAAATTGTGTGTGTGTGCCTGCGTGTGTGCGTGTGAGTGTGCCTGTGTGTCTGCGTGTGTCTTGTTTCTGTAGTTGCCGCTACAATTGACAGACACCTGCATTGTCGATGACTCGACGCGTCGACTTCAAATCGAAGCTTACAAAAATTTTTGCCAGGAATTTGCTTTTATATGTGAACAGATCTAGTAAAAATTGCCATTAGTTCGTATGAGCTAATCATATTGCCATGAACATTACATAAAACATGTCTGTCCACATATTTTTCAATATCAGTCTGAATGGGTGCGAGTAAGAATGGCTGCCTTTGGCACAACGAAGATTAAATACTCTTTTAGACAATTGGCTTACGGGCCTGCTAATATGTTGCGTGTATTGTTAAGCTCGCAAATGCTGGGTTTCGTGAAGATTTCTTGAAGATGAGAATGGTTTATCATCGTTCTTAGACATATCTTTGTTGTGGAGCTATATAATCCAGTTATATATAGTCTAGTAAATAGGGTAAAGAGAGAGAGACTAATGGGAAATCACCCACAACCTAAAAACTGTGGGCTATGCTCCTACTCATAGCTGGGCGTGGTCTATGAGTTCCCATAGGTATCCCGAAAGCAAAGACTTCATTAGAGGGAGAGAAAGTTCAGTAGAAGCTATACAAAAACTTAAAGCTAAACGCTTCTTTTCAGTAAAATCAAAGTGATATATTGGTTATATCCGACCGATTCCGATATATCTTCTGCCTATAACAAAGAGACGAGAGAGAGAGAGAGAGAGAGTTGCATGACGATTGCCTAGAAGAAGACAGGCAAAGACTCGACTGTTGACACTCAGCAAGAATGTAATGTATGCCATATATAATGTACTTAACGCGTTACACATTTTATGTTAATCTTAAAATATCAGCTGCAAGCGCTTGAAAGCCAACGCCCCGCCCCGTTAAGCGCTTTTCATATGCATTTTATTGATAGACATTTCCAATAGCTGAACAGCGGCTGTTCCGGGTTCTAGTTCCCGGTCTTTGCGCGCACATTCACGTCATTTTGCCAGTAAATATTGTATTGCATTACGTTTGATTCGTTTCTACGTTTATTGGACACGGGCGGAGAGTTGCGTTTAAAGCGTTCGCAAAACTAGAAATGGAAAAGTTTTTATCATGAGCTGAGTGTGTGTGAGTTGGTGTGTGTGTGTGTGTGTGTGTGTGTGTGTGTGTGTGTGTGTGTGTGTGTGTGTGTGTGTGTGTGTGTGTGTGTGTGTGTGTGTGTGTGTGTGTGTGTGTGTGTGCACCCAATCAGGGCAAATATAAAAAAGGGCAGGCACAACTTGCACTTGCAGTTGAGACACTCGAACCAAATAAATTCAAAGTTCTTGAGCCAGAGACTTCCTTCCCCATCCCCCCACACTTGATGCTGCCCAGCTTGGCTCGCATGTGTGTGTGTGTGTGTGTGTGGCGCGGGAGGTGCTTGAAGGAGGGCGAAACAATCAAATTGCTTTCTCGGCAAGTTCTAGTTATTTACCCAGGACAAAAAGGACTTGCCTGCGATTGCGATATGATAGCAGTGGATGACACTCGTGTCATTCGCCAGCCTTTAAGCACAAGTATCAACTTATCTCTCGCTCCTCTCTCTCTCACTCTCTCTCTCTCTCTCTCTCTCTCTCTCTCGCTCTCTAGCTGGTTGCAATTGGATTTGTAGACAGCTTGAAGAACCTGCCTGCACTGAGATTTAGCTTAAAATTAGCTTCATTTACGGATAGTAAAGATTTTTCCTCTGACTTTTGCTCAGGGGCTTCCATTGTGCAGCGAAATATTTCGCTTCTTCTTGCCCGTTGCACATTTTCCTTTTGTGTTTTCCGTTTTGCATGCAATTCCTTTTGCTTTTTTTTGCTTTTCCGCTCAGCTGGTGGCACAGCTCGCATTTCGCTCAATCAGCACTGAAATTTATTATGCTCCATAATCATTTGTCATCTTTCCATTCCATTTTCCATTTCCATTTGGCGCCCGCAGCGAGCGCATTAAAATTTTTTCGCAACATTTTTCACGCATTCAGCAAAATGCGGCGACTTGGCTACGGAGAGGGCAACTAGAGCCGGGAATCATGCAGCAGGAGCAGAGCATAGGTCATAAATATCCGGAATTTTGTTAAGAATATAACAATTACTCTACGTCTCTGCCTGCGTCCGTCAGGCTTTCTCCCCCCTCTTATTTATGAATGTCCCAAAGCTGTTGACGTTGAGTTAAAATAACGACGCGCCCTCTAGCGGCGATAATATGCACTGTCCGGGGATTTATGCAAAAAGAAGACATATGTTTCTCGTTCCTCAACAGATTTGGAATATTTATTGGTGCTTTAAGAGCTCAATGCGTATATAATATATATTAAACTAAGTTTAGAGAGGAAGCAACAACTTTTTCTCTCTTCTCACCCTTCAGATTCATATATCAAAATCTTCTCTCTGCCTCTTCTTCCTTCCAAATAAGTATAACCGATTCTACCCTGTTTTATGCTCCATTTCTTTGCACATGATTTGTAATCCTTGCAAATCCAATTCTATTGCACATTTCAATTCCGTTCGCTAAAATATGACGCAGAAAAGGAAGAAAAACATATTTATTTATGTATTTGTTATTTTACCCGTTACATTCACCAATAAATTTGAAGAAAACTCAACAACGATAACAAACAAAAACAGAAACAAAAAACTGAAAAATGTTATCGCATAATTTTCTTTTGGTTCGATTTGGTTGCGTTTTGTCGTTGGGGGTGGAGAGTTCTTTTGTATGCATGCCAGGCGCATTCCATAAGGAAATATCCATAATTCATGCATTCGCAAATAAAAATAAAACCCAATAAAAACATTAACAACAACAAAAACAACAACAATAATAAAATATGGATGGGAGAATGTAAATCGCTTTCCATAATTCATCGGGCTGCGTGCGAGTCGCCGCGGCCTTCCAGCGAAGGGTCGTAAAACGGCGACGACCATGTCCAAGTCCAAGTCCATATCCAAGTCCAAGTTCGAGTCCATGTCCATGACATTAAGGTGCGTGCCCATCCACTTGATAATTCTTTATGGTCGCATATCGTAAAACTAATGAAATTTCGATTCGAGCGACGCGCCAGCCAATGCACCCAAGCACTGCCGCCAGAGCTCGGGGTTGACAGCAAATTCCACGAATTATTCGCGCACTTGTCGCACCGAGAAGAAATTTCCCTCCAGACAGGACCCAGGACACACAGGCACACGGGCAGCGGAAGCGCAGGTCCGTTCCGTTTCGGTCCAGGATGAACTCAACTCGCTGAACGACAGGTGAATTTATGATGAACTGAGACGTCAGCGTCTTTTGTTCGCGTCTACACGCGGCTCGCGTGTAAATTATATTAAATGCAAGAAATACCAACAACAAGAAAAGGTGATAAAAACGAAAGTAATTCAAAATCTGCGCGTGTGAGGGTTCTAAATTGTTACAGCTCAACACGCCCCCGCCATGGGACACACACGCACACAGAGACAGAGAGAGAGCGAGAGAGAGAGAGAGAGTGAGGGAGGGAGAGGTGCTGCTCGGAGTCACAGATTTATATCGTTAGATTTATGATCCTGTTAGCGCCACTGCACTTGGTTATCCTTATCTCGCGCCTAGCATCACATTCCCAACGATCCCGACAATGCTGCAGGAACTTGTTTATGGTACGGGCAAATGGAATAAGTAAATGAAATCTCTTCATTGTTTTCTACCTGATTTTCACCTTTCCCGTTGATGTGTTTTGATTTACTAACTTTCAAAGGGGAATCCCTGGAAGTGCGTGTGTGTGTGTGTGTGACAGACAGACTTAACCTCACTTTATGCAATTGCTTATAAATATCACATTCTCTTCAGATAGATATATTGACTTGACACAAAATGAATATATTTTCGTTTAAGTAGTCTCTTGTGCTTGTTTATTTAAGATTATATTCTCAAGGATTTTCTTCTTAGCATTAAAGTGCATGAAGTTTTCCATATTGAATAATTACCTATTGTTACTTCAAGTAAAGATCAAGATAATTTTCTAATAATTACGAAAACCAAGCAAACTTTTTCCAATATAAATATTTAATATGACTATCGATTTTCGTTGCGAATATCGAATGAGACTTTGTTGTGGAATCTTAAACACATGTTCCCGTATTGTCGCGACACGCACACGCCCACGCCCATGGCGACGGGCACGCCCACGCACGTGTTAACGGTAATTGACGCCATTTTGTTGCACGCGACGCCATATTGCAGCTTTGTGCATATCCGTCGAAGAAATGCCAAGCTTAATTTGTTTATGCATTTCGCATTGCACTCTGACCTGCTCATTAGCAGGCGGGCGGCATTTCGCAGGGGGAATTGAAAAATTAGCCAACGGAAATGGATTCGACACGCGATTCGGTGATCAGCAGCTGGATAAGGATATGCATATATCTATATATAGACACATATACCTATATATACTTGAGTGCATGCGAGTATTTTGGTTGCAAGCGCGTGTTTTACTTCAACTGTTTAATCATCGTCCAGAGGCCACCCACAAAGACGCCCATTTGCCGAGTGGGCGTGGCTTTGCATACACTTACAATTAGGCCTTGTTGGTCTGCGCCGTGAAATGTGTGTGTGTTGGTCCGTGCTGCCAGATGCAAGCAGCGCGGTTTGCACCTAGCCACGATTCAACATTTGCTCGGCTGCGGTTTGTTTTACCAGAGTTCTCCGATTGGACAAAGCTTCTAAGTGAGCGGGCGAAGGGCTGAGAGGGGGGGGGGGCTGATGTGAAACGTGCCCAAAATGGGAACAATGCTGGCCATAAAACAGACACCGATTTACACTCGAGGCAAAGCACAGCATTCAAAAGTTCAAGGATAATCGTACTTTTATTCATCTGCTTAAATAAAATGTGTGTGTGTGTTTTTTTTGCTGTCTATTTAAAATATGATATACCTTTTGCAAGTAATTACATTCTTGCTTTAAACATCAAACATATTCATTGAAAGTCAAAAAGATCTTAAAGAGGGGGGAACTTTAACTAAGTTAAAAGGAGGTCTTAAAAGAAGATCTCTCCTTTCAGCTGAAGAAAAAGTTGAGTTTGACTACACTTAAAAATATTCCTGATACGATTACTTTTTTTGTATTTCAGTCTTTCATTCAGAAAAGAAGCTGTAACTAGAGAGATCTTTTATTTTATATCTATAAGATTCTCTGTTCTGGCTTGGTTTTTCTTCGAGTGTAGAGTCCATAACCATGTTTGATTTGCAAGGCACCCTTCAATCATTTCATCTCAATCAATCTGTAAATTTGTGGGCTATCAAAATTTAGCTAGCTTTCAGTTTTCGAAGAGAAGCAAATTCATATCAATCTGCGCCTCAATTGTTACTTCATGTAAAGTTTGTCGACTGGAAACTAATTTCCATGTGGAATTTGGTGCTTACATGCAGTTCTCTCTCTCTCTCTCTCTCTCTCTCTCTCTCTCTCTCTCTCTCTCTCTCGCTCTCTCTCTCTCTCGCTCTCTCTCTCTCTCGCTCTCTCTCGCTCTCTTTCCATCACTGTTTGGCAATCCTTCACGCGCGCGCTCAACCTGCGGTTGGCAGCGTTTTGTTCTCACCTCGACGGGCACATTTCACGCGTATCGGCGCTTCGCATCTTTAACAAAATTGCGAAACCGCAGCCAACAGCAACAAAGGGAAACAGGTGCAAAGGGAGGAAGGGGATGGTGGGTGGGCGAGGGGGCAACATGAAAATGTAATATGATACTTGGTCGACGTCTGATTAAGCCCCAAGCCAAACCGCAAATGCAAAATCCACTAAAAAGAATTCCCGCATTTTGGCCAATTGAAATGGAAATTTCGATTGTTAAAATATTTACTCAAGTCCCTGGCAAATTTTCTCTGTGGCATTTGCATTTTGCGAATTATTTTCATACAATTTTCCACACAATTAGACATGGAAATGCAAATCCCCGAGAGCTTTTCTCTCTCTTGACATGCAGCCACTTTGGGACTTCGCACACACACACACATGCACACATGCATTGGAGTTTGCCCTTGTTGAGGGTATTATAATATTGTCACGCTATGTGTAACGCATAGAAGAAGACATATCTGACTTTATATAGCATATATACTATATTCTTATATATGATCTTGTATATGGGTTATATGTATATGTATATACGAATTTGGCGGATCGGATGATATCTAGAAGCATCTACAAATCGAACTTATATATTATCTAGTTCGTATAGCTCGTACCTCTCATACATCTCACATGCCACATGCCTTCAAGGGTAGGGTATTTAATCTTCGGCGTGTATCTTCCTTCTCTTAGATCCTTTTTTTTGCCAGCAAACTCCAGGCAGACGCATTCAAATGCAGTCAAAGTTGTTTGGGTTAGCTTGCAAATTGTGCAGCATTTGGATAGGTTGAGATACATTTGTATCTACAGCTTAAATAGCTCGACAATGCCGCCTTGCTGCCGCTCGTAGATAGAAATCTATTTCACTTGCCACACAACCTGCAGAGTCGATGTGTTAGAAACTTTCTGCCGAATTTTGTATATTTATTTGGCCCATTTTGCCTATCATAGGTGGGCGTGGCATGGAGTGTGATGGCGTGGCGTGGGCTCGTTGCTATCATAAGGAAACGAGACGACTGTGCAAAAGTTTTTCAATTTTTGTTACAACTTTGCCCAAGAGTCTCCCGCTCCTGCTCCTGGCGGGGTATCCTTGATGTAGCTGTAGGTGTAGCTGCGTCCCGAGTTGTGTAAACATTTGTAGTTTACTTTCAGTTGGCAGAGGCTCGTAAAATCTGTCCGTTTCGTTTCGGTTTTGTGCCTGAACTGTGACCGTTTTGTATGTGGCTCGTAATTCAGGACCCTGGCCCATTTGGCTTACAACCAGCCTATTTTGGGGCCCACTTTTCGGCTCGCTGGCTGTGCAAGCAAAAAGGCCTCTTTTTCTGGCAGTGAGCCGCAATTGAATTAGAAAATTATCCCAAAAGTTATACGGGCTTAAATGATAGCATAGATAGCATTCATTCTGGAGCAACTCCTGTAATAGGGTAGAAAATTACATTTTTATTTTACGCTTAGATTGCATGCCAGCAAAATAATGTTGCCCCAAATGGGATTTGTGTTAGTTAACATTCGGAGAAAGGGATCAAGAAAAATAACATAAAAGATTTCCCATACCGGGAATTGAACCCGGGCCTTCCGGGTGAGAGCCGGATATCCTAACCACTAGACAATATGGGACTTGACGGATACCCTGGTTGATTTCCTACTTCAATCTGGCAACATTTTGACAAATTTAAACAAGTCATTAAATATTGAGAAAATGAAAATGAAGAAAATTTAGTTTTCTTATCTATATTTAGTCCCCTTTTGCCTGATAGCGTTTATTTTCATATAATATAAATAAGCATGCGAAAGATTCTTTTTATATTTATATTTATCATTTTGTTTGAAGTATAGAAAATAGTTACAAACTGTTAAGTCAACTGTGCGCAGGTGTTAACAGAGGTTACCTGTAGGTTAAGATAATACCAGATTCCTTTACTAGCCGGGAGTTCGAACCCGGAACCTCGTTGCTCGTTCATTTGCTTTAAAGTCTGGTTTATTTAGACAATTCATCTTCCGCTAAGTTGGCTGACATTTCATTAACAGAAATTTAAAATTCCCAACTTTTTTGTCAACTCTCTCAACTTCTCTCTCTCTTTCTCTAATTGCTGGGAATACTTAATGTTACAGAGCGTCAGAGTAAACGTTGAACATTTTGCAAAATTAATTAAAAAGCATTCAACAGTCGCATTCGTTATGCATTTAGTTGCAATTTGCAGCTGTGAATAAAACACATAATCATCAATTATTCGCACAATTACCGCAAGCAAATAAATATTGTTAATTTATTGTGTGCTTTTTTTTTCGTTTCGTTTCGTTTCGTATCGACTTCGGACGCCCACCCTGAAGCCATGGGAATTTCGAATTGGAAGCGAGTGCAGAAGCCAAACGCTACGAAAATATTAAAAATAAATTTCAACCAAAATAACAAACACACAAATTTGTTGAACTGGCACGGACAGACGAACTTGAGATACTTGGATAGAGAATGAAAGAGAGAGGGAGAGCTTTGAAGATTGAGATTGATGTTCGTAAATGAATTCAACGTGTCGCAGATCGTTGATATTATTTGGTTCTGCGATAAATTTCATAGATGCATTTGGTAATTTCAATTTGTTTTTGGCTGTCGTAGACACCCATTAAATGGGGAGGTTTATTGGCCGCGCCGTCAGCAGATTCTCGATGCCCTATTTTTGGCAGGCCTCACGGGATGCGTTCACAGCAAATGTCGCTGCCTATCAGCTGCTGGGCGCTGTGGGGCTGTGAGGATATTGTGTTGGCGGCAAAGCTTTTGAAGTAACAAGGGCGGAAATGTACTTATCTAGAGGAGGAGACTATCAATATTCCGGGGCGAAGTGGGAGGCAGGCCGAAATAGTCCATAAAGTTGCAAGTCTATGGCCGCAGCCAAATGAACTTGTGACTTGCATTAATAAAACTCTGCTTAGTCGGCTTATCTATGCCTGTTTATTTTAACAAATTTCTATATCTATTGCTCGGATATCATAAATCAAGTTCATTGGGTTGACACATCTTCGGTTCGATTGTCAAAATTGTTGCGACACTTTTGTTTGGGGTGTCTTTTTCCTATGGGATTTCGGGGATTTTGTGCGGAAGCTGCGACTTTGCTGAGATTAGTTTTGTGTGCCTTTCGGGTTAGTCGCATTGGCGCCATCATCAATTTTGCTTCGGCGGGATGCGCCCTAATCCATCCAGCATTTGCGCACAGCTCCATCATAATTAATAAACCCAGCCGCAGGCCCTGTAACTGGGCCTGTTTCAACATAAATTTTACGCTACATTCTATGGACTTGGCTCGACGTGGCCGGGAATGTGCGGGGGGTCTGTGTCACATGTACGACCCATAAAACCCATCTTATTTGTTTCGCCTGGCGATGTCATCAGCCACGTCTCTGGCAAAGTGTCTGCTGTTCTAGTTGTTGTTCTTGCCACGTCTTCAGCTTCGTAATCGGCGTTTAGAGCCATTTTCGCTGCTTGGGTGTCCGAATTTGTTGCGGGTCCCCACCCGGGGGTCAGCTGTGGGAACGGTGAGAAAATTGCGCTTACCGTTGCCCCCTGCCCCCTGCCCCCTGCCTGGCCTGGCCTGGCCTTGCCGAGGTGCCAACTGGCGGTACCGGAGCTTAATTTAGTTGTCACCGACAAAGTTGTTGCCTCCAAAAATAGTGAGAAGACCCGGCTGCAGGGGAGGGTGGGGGGTACTCATTGCAGTGCGGCGCATTTCCTGAAATTTTCAGCCGTAAAAAATCTGAAATGCTGCTTAACGTTTTTCATTTCTTTGGCATTTCAAATTTGACGTCTCATTTATGTTGCGTAGCCAGACCCAGACCCAGACCCAGAGACACAGACACAGACACAGACAGAGACAGATACCTTCCCAGTGCCTCCCCCTTTAAGGCCTGCCCTCCCCTGCCCCACCTAACTGACGAAAGTACACGAAACGGGGCCAACTGGGCAACTGCCATTTCAACTTGTTTCATTTACTTTCGGGCTTCATTTCTTTTCATTAGCCGCTCTCCAACTATGGCCTGTTCGACTAAAGTCATAAAATGTAACTGGTTACCAACCGCCAACTACGTCGCGTTAATGTTCTCGTATATCTCTCATGTACTACGTGCCACTTACCCCCTCGTCCCTCCGCACGCTGCCCCTGCCCCATTCCCCTTGCCATATATGTGTTACTGTGCTACACACTGTAAAAGACCAGAGACCACCGGGCAACGCCGCGTTTTATTAATGAAAAATGCAAAAGTTTTTCTTTTTCTTTTCTTGTTTTTTTGGGATTTTCTCTTAAGAGCATTTTTATTTTTTGTTCTACGTGCTTTGTGGCTCTTGTGCCACAAAGTGAGCGATTGCAGAGCAAGTTTATTAACTGGTCAGATTTGTAAACGACCCAAAATGATATCCAGATAAGGTTTTAGCCCGCAGTTCCGGTTTTTTTTTTTTTGGAGCTCTACTTTTAGTCTTAAGCAACCTAAAATATATTTTGTGAGCCGCTGCAAGGGAAATAAATAGTTATTCGGTTCGATGTTCGAGATGCGATTGAACTGAAACCCAAACCAGATATTATCAGAGCTTCGCATCACGATTCGAATGAGTCTGGCCTGGCCTTGGTTTTGGTTCTTAAAAATGTTTTTCAAGTAAAGTGAAGGAAACATCTCCGAGCCCATAAAGTATATATATTCTTGATCAGCAGCAATATCCGAGTCGATCTAGCTATGTCCGTCTATCTGTCCGTCCTTCTGTCCATCCGTCTGTCCGTATGTACGAAGGCAAGGATCTCAGAACCTATAAGAGCTAGAGACTTGTAATGTTAGCTGTAGGTTCTTCTAGTACTTAAACAAAACGAGTTTGCTTACGATATTCGATAACTTGCCCGGTTTACAAGCAATCGATAAGTATCGATATCGAAATCCAAACTTGACATGTAGCTTCTAGAATAGTATATATATCCGCATTTGATGTTGGAAGACGAAGAGGGTTCAGGGTATCCCCTAGTCGTGAGCTCTCGACTAGAACCTCTTACTTGTTCTATATGAAATCTTATTTTTAAGTAGCCAAGTAGCTCGAACTAATTTCCACTTCAGAGTTTCCACAAGCTCTTCAGTTTACCGCTACCCTGTTCACATTTTGTTTGGCAACAAACTATTTACACATTTGTATATGGTAGATACATGTGTGTGTGTGTGTGTGTGTGTGTGTGTGTGTGTGTGTGTGTGTGTGTGTGTGTGTGTGTGTGTGTGTGTGTGTGTGTGTGTGTGTGTGTGTGTGTGTGTGTGTGTGTGTGTGTGTGTGTGTGTGTGTGTGTGTGTGTGTGTGTGTGTGTGTGTGTGTGAGTGAGTGTGTGTGTGTATATATAGCCCTACTTAGTTGCCGAACATAATAAAACTGCACAAATCATAAAAAAAATTAGAATCTCTCTCACACACACACACGCACGCAAACATTCTCTGTGGGTAGCCGTCGCTCTGTGAGGGGGCGCCCCTTCAACTTCCCCTGCCCCTGCCCCGCCCTGTTAAACAACTTCCCTGCGTACAGAGTGCAATGGAACTTAATGCTGAAAATAAAACCCAACTATAAAGCGGCATTAAAAAACAAAAATCTCGAAATGAAATTAAATCTCGACACCCACGAGAGTTATGTAGTTTTTTTTTCATGTTCAGCTTTTATTTTGCTGCTGCTTCTTCTTGTTATTGATGTTGTGGTTGTTGTTGTTGTTGTTGCTGTTGTTGTTGTTGGCGCTGTTGTCAAGTCGTTGGCATTCGCTGTCGCATGTTAATTATGCGACTACCTATGCCCAAGTGCCTGTCCCGACCTCGCACCCGCCCACGCCCCGCCGCGCCCCTTTGTTGGCGGACTGTCAGATGTGGGCCGCGTCCAAGCTGCCAAAGACCTTGACTCTTTGGAGATCTTGATACGATTTATACAATTTTTGATTCATGACGTCTGTGCTCGCGTCTCCCCTCGCTCCTCGCTCCTCGCTCCTCCTCTCCTCCTGCTGCCAACGCTCAAGTCTCATTCTGTAGGCAAGCCATGTCGCCATATTTGTCGCGCCATCAGGCCCCCATAGAACCGGGCACAAGAATTCCAATTTCAATCAGCAATTTGCATACAATTTTACAGGTCGTCCCAAGCAGCTGGTGCTTATATGGCGGGATTAGCCACCAGCAGCAGCAGCAGCAGCAGCAACAGCCGAGAGCTCCAGAGAGATTGGGCCGTTAGCTGCGGCAAGTGTCGCCTCTAATGGGACAGCCGATTGACAAACTAACTTAGTGACTAACTGATTGAATGATTGTGTAGTTGTCTTGTTGTTGTCTTGTTGTGTGGGCGTGGCGTTGATTGACGGCCATCGATAGACCAAATAGGGCGGCCTGGTGGCCGGTTAGCCCATAGAGGTGGCCAACTTGGTTCACAGATTGCAGCAAACATTCGCAAATAGTCTCGTTTGATTTCATTTCGCTTCTGTCGCGCGGGCCAACTAAAAATACATGACAGATCACTGTCTGAAACATCGTACGATTTTGTGTATATAAAACAAGATACCAAAGTCAAGTACAACATGCTGAACTCAAGATACTCTAGGGGTAGGCAAAGAAATGGGATGCGGAGAGAAACTTTTAAGGAATTTGTATTATACTTTTGTATATTACATTTCTTTAGCTCTATTAATATTATAGTTAGCTTCAAGATACGGCTGCATTTGACTAATAATACAGTTGAATCTCAAGCAAAGTGTTAGCGTTCGATTTGAACCAGCAACCTTTTTTTTTGACTGGCTCGCATACACTGTCAAACATCTTTTTGATCATTTTATATAAACTTAGTTATGATAAATGCATATATGGGATTAGCAGTAACATTCACACGCATAAGGTTTGAACCAGCAACCTTTCTTTTAACTGGCTAGAAGAAACTTGTATATCTCCTTATCAATTTAGTATAGAATAGCTGGCATATTAACAAACTGGCCACAATAAACGTTGATTAGCAATAACATTGAGTATCATTGGGTTTGAACCAGCAACCTCTATATTAGCTGTTGTTGTTTTGAAAAGCATATCATATAAAGATAACAGCTGTAAGATACATTAGCATTCGATTTGAACCAGGCACCTTCTTGTCAGATGGTCCGCAATAAAACTAGGCATGCCAAGACGCCTGAGGTTCGAACCAGGCACCCTTTTCGACATTTAAACGTTGACTAATGCATCAATTGCGATCAGCTTTGGGCTTTGATTAGCAAAGTGCTTGGGCAAGCGAGTCTACCCTTAACTTTTCTAGTGTATTTCTATTATAAATATCAGCAACTGGTGCTACATCTATTTTGAGTTGTTTCTCTCGCCTCAGTGGGCTGATCTGATCGCCGTCTTGTCGCATATTTTTGCTAAATTTAAATTGGCCCAAACATTCATAACGACATTCAGTTTGTTTTCACCGTACTACGACGCGCGCCCGCGCCTCGTTCCCTCCCACCCACGTGTTTGAAGATCAAAAATTTGAAATTTCTTCTCTTTCATTTATTTATTTGGTTTTTGTTCATTTTGGTGAATTTTATTAATTTTCTTGCATTAGTTTTTAATGCGTCGTCGCTATAATTAAAGTCGCCATAAAGCTGACAATATTTTAAGGCAATTCGCAAAGTGCGACAAATTAATGAATTTATGTGACAAGACTACAAAAGACCAAATTCCCGCCCCACTTTCTTGGTGCCTGGCAGGGGGGCAGCCACCTGTCTGGCCATTGAACAGTTTATCGCTTAAATTGTTTCAAATGTCGCCGGGCGCCGCCACCCAAGCCCCCCTGCACACCTCGTCAATGCCATGCAGCTCGCGTGGGCGACCCAACGACAACATTTTCAATTTGCTTTTTCGGCCCGAAACTTAAAGAGCATCCATATGTGTATATACATATATATATTATGCTAGAGTGTAGAGTGTGTGTGCCTCACACATATATGCTACTTGTGGATATTTATGACTGTTTATGTGTGCGGTTCGTTGGCAGGGGGCGGGGGTGGGGGCGTGTGCTTCGAGTAGAACAAAGATTGTTGCACGTTTCTTGGAAATTTCGTTAATACATTTGCTTTATTTTTATACATTGCCGAATAGATTCGCGGAGATTATTGTGCGACCGGCGAGGTGTTTGTTGCTCTTGTCCACACGCTGACTGCATGATAGCCACGACGCGATCCTGAATCGCAGCTATGTGCGTGGCGGCTCCAGACGTGGCGACTGCCCACGTGGCCTGGCCAGGTCGGGCCTGATCGGGCCCGGCCTGGTCTGGTCTGGTCTGGCATCGAAAGCGAATTCCATGCCGACATCCTGGGAAAGTGTGTGGGCGACTGAAGATTCGAGCTTAGCTCTAAACTAAATCAAATTGAGAACCGGCTGCTGAGACTCGGCTCGTTGAACTCGTTCTGAGGCGCCACCAGAGCGGGTTCCAGGCCAAGGGCCAGATCTTGGGCAGGGCTGGGCGCTGGCAGATGTCTCTGTGGCTGCAGCTGAAAGGGAAAATTAATTGAGTTCAAATTTAGGCATCGTTTTGCACTCGCTGCTGCCGTTGCTGTTGTTGTGCTTATGATTGTTGCCGTTGCTGTTGCTGTTGTTGGCCGCACGCGTTTCTGTAAACAAACAAGCACAAAAACTCGGCAACAAACAAAACGCAACGCGTGGCATCCACAGTCGCAGCCACAGCCACAGCCACGAGACGGCGACCTGGTCTGCAGCATCTTTCAGCTTTTGCTATTTGTTTTCCAAACAAGACTCTTTGCAATGGCCCCCAGACTGAGAGGCGGCCCCTCTTTCCCCTTTCCTCCGTCCTGTTCATCGCTTTCTTTGCCACCTCCAGTTGCAGTTGCGTTCAAGTGCGTTCAATTTTCAATAAATCCATAAAATTTAGTTGCCAGCATTTTCACCACAACATCAACTGCAGTCGATTCCTGCAGTGTACCTAAACCGCAGTCACCGCAGCAGCAGCAGCGGGAGCAGCAGCAGCAGCAGCAGCAGCAGCAGCGGGAGCAGCAGCAGGAATAATGGTCATGCCCTGCTCCAACTGGTGCCCCATCTTCATATCCATCTCCATTTTCAGCTCATTCGTCTGCTCCGGCTGCTGCTCGGTGGTCGTTAGTTGGCAAACGCTTCGCTGGCGATGTCTGCGGACTACGGACTCCCAACTGGCTGAATTTTTGTTTTGGTCTGCGCTAAGTAAACAATGCAACAGTAACAACAACAATAAAACCAACAAATATTGTCGAAGCTACACCAGCAGCCAACAGTCAACAGCCAACAGCCAACAGGCAACAGGCAATAGCAGATGCTAAGCTCGCATGATAATGATTCACTGTGCACAGTGGTCCACGCGAGCGTAACTAGGTGAAAAGCTAAAACAATTACATTTAAGTTTGGGCTGTTTATTGAATAATCAAAACATACTATAAAATATTCTTCTGTAAGAATTTAATTTATATTAATTTTGTTGTTGCAGTTACTGCGCGGAAATGCTCATTGCAAAGCTCATGGTAGCTGCCAGGAGGATGAATCCAATATGAGCATAAATAGTATTAACTCAATTTAATTGCAATAGGAGCATAGCATTAAATATGCTCAGTGGATAAATAAACCGGGGCCATTCATATGCCAAGAAGATAAATTGTCTTAAATGATCAGAGGATAAACTTAGCAAGTGGATAATTGTACGATAAAAATAACTTTACAAAGAGGTTGAAAGTGCTAAAAGGAAAGAAGTACCATGAGTAAAAATGTGAATAGAGCATAAATGTGCGATAAATGTACCTTGAGGATAAGAACAACAATAACTTACAATGAGCATTCATTTACAAGGAGGATAAATTTTGGTCAGACTTACTATGCTGCGAAATTGATCGACATTTACGGCAGGCAAAGATGTTCACAAATGTATACTATGGGAAAAACTGTAACAGGAAAGAGAATTACAATGATAATACATTTACAAGGAGGATAAATATCGGTAAGTCCTACTTTATTTAAAGCATCAAAATTTATTGAACTGTTACAATGTGTTGGCAAAGAGGTTCAGATATATAGCCAATTCGTATTCGAACCAGTTTTAAACTGTGATAAGTAGTATTTTCTGATCAATGCGCATATGTTTTGAGGCACTGTGCTGCCCAGCTGAAGTAAATATGCGATTGAGTGTTGCCGGAATACAGGGGAGCACTGCTGGGCACTGCTGTCTGTTGGAGTTGTGATATTGTTGCTGATGCCGCAAACGTGGCTGCATATTTTGCATCTGCTGCTGCTGCTGCTGCTGCTGCTGCATCTGTAACTCATCATTTCTGAAATATTGCTCTTTTGCATACCTGCTGGAAATAATGCTCTTGCTGCTGCTGTTGCCGTTGCTGTTGCCACTTGGCTAACAGAACTTAATTCCATTTTATCAGAGACGCGATTTCAATCAACTTGGCGGGCAGTCGACGCCATCGACGCCGCCACCGCAGACATAATTTATGGCCACTTTTCGCAACGATTTTCGATTTCGTTTTCGATTTTTGCGCATTTGATGTTTTTGTTATCTCTGGCTTTGGCACGGACATGTTTTGATGTTCGAGTGCCCGACCAAATGGGCAATGGGCCAAGCGCCTGCGAACAGACAAAACAAAATATTCTGCCTCTCGACCGTTACAAATTGATGGCCCAAGTTAATTGGCCCAGTCGGACAGACCCGAGTCAGGTACTTGTTTAAGTGTTTAATTAATGCAACTGGCACAGCTCGAGGCGTTCCTCGAGCACTTTGCCGGATTAGATGCGCTGCATCCAGCAGCAAGCCGCAAACCACTTAATCTGCAAGTAGGAGAGAGGGAAAAACAAAAAAGGAAAATAAAACATTGGATCGCTCGCCAGGATTGGCTGGTGTCTTGGGTGCTGGGTGCGGGTGAACGCTGTCAAATGTTGTGCAATTCTCGCCTTTGCCTGGGTGTGGACACGATAGCAGTTCGTGTTGTTGTTAGTTCTAGACAAGGGAGCGGGTATATTAGCTAGGACATGTTTTTTGGATTTAAACTCCAAAATCTTGGAGCTTGGACTGCAAATCCACAGCTCCCAAGCCCGTGAGGTTCGAACTAGCCGCCTGCCTTGAGGTTCGTTTCGTGAAGCTGGTTTTTCACATTCATGAAATATGTTATATTCCGATTAGGCTTAAGATTCGGGCTATAGAAGGAACTGAATTGGGAGTTCCGGCTTTGAACCGGTTCAAAAGACTACACTTTTAATAGCAATCAAATCAATTTAGCAACTAGTTAGGGTATCCAAAGTCCACTTGACTTTCGTTTCGTTGCCACTTGGCGTGGGTTGGCATTGCTGCTGCTGCTGACGTTGTCTGACTTTCTGGTGGGTGCAGCCAGAGAAACGAGTCAGTTTTGTGGATTATCCTTTGTTACGCATCGACAAGCAGCAGCCAGGCAGGCAGCCAGGCAGCCAGTCAGCCAGGCCAGCCAGGAACATGGAACAATTCTTGTTGCAGCTACTCCTGACTTCGTGCTGCTTCTTCTCTTGTTGCTGCAGTTGTTTTTTTCTTTCGTTGTTGTTGTTGTTGTGGCAGCTAAGAGCCACGCACTTTTGCCGAAAATCGAGGCTTAATTGCAAACATTTTGCTGTTCAAGTGAAGTCTGATTGCCGCTCCTGCTCCCGCTCCCGCTCCGGCTCCGGCTGCTGCACTCGCTCAGCTGCTGCTCGCGTTAATTGGGCTGGCGAACATTTGCGCCCTGGCACTTTGATGCCTTGCCGATGATATTCCATATACACACAGCCCCAACACACACACACACACACACACACACACACACACACACACACACACACACACACACACACACACACACACACACACACACACACACACACACACACACACACACACACACACACACACACACACACACACAGCAACACACAGAGACGACATGCAACTGCCCCAGACAACGGCTGGAGGCATCCAACACCGAATTTGCATTTCAAGCAGGCCGCGATTTATGACCAGGACCGCAAGAGCGCCTGTGACGAATCCAATTATGAGGCGCGCCAGCTGCCAACTGTCCAATGAGCCATGTGCCGGGTGCCATGTGCCGGTTGCCCGTTGCCCGTTGCCGGGTGCCATGTGCCTGATCCGATAATGCGCCATCAAATGGCCATAAATAAAATGCACAATGCGGATTAAGCGTTTTGTTAACAGATTTATATTGAGCTGAGTTATGAGGCCACCGCCAAGCGGTGGGCCAAAAAATGTCCAAAAACGAGACGCGTTGGCAGCTCTAATGAGATGCATAAATTGGTAATGATCAGCAATGTAATTAGTAAGTTATCAGGGATGAGCATCAAGTCAAGCCGTATAAGCAGTATAAACAAAGACCTGCTAGTTTATAGGCAGCAAGAGAATGAGATACCCTAGAAAGACAAAGAAAAGCTTTTATTGAACCTGACCCCTTAGAGAGTGTATATCTATATCTATATCTATATCTATATCTATATCTATCTCTATATCTATATCTATATCTATATCTATATCTATATCTATATCTATATCTATATCTATATCTATATCTATATCTGTATCTATATCTTCATCTATATCTACATATATTTCTATAACTTTGCCTATATCTATATATCTTTATCCATTAGCTAGTCTTTATTTACATTCGAATGTTCCATTATTTATTCGCGATTCTGATACCCTGTAAACGTGGTACAAGTATCGTACACACGTCAACTTTTAACCGACTTTGCTTCTGATACATTTTTTTATAGAGATCTTCCAAAATAAGTTTTAAGTCGATGCGTTTTCGCCCATATTCCACCTTTTCGGGCGGATATTTTGTAGAAGTTCTTATTAAATATGTTTCTTTACGTTCGGACGACTTGATCTATGCGTCGATTCCCAGTTGTTCAGACATTAGTCATTCAATCAATCCATCAATCATGCAAAATTCTTAAGTTCCATAAAGTATGTTGATAGAGCCTAGCCCCTATAGATGGACAGCATTGGATAAGCATTCAGGCAGAGCTAGTTTAATGCAGCTGATCAAGAATTGAAATATTTTCTATGGGATTTGTTATGTCTGCCAGGGCTACAGCAAAGTCTTACATAATTGCGGGTCATAATTTTAATGCCAAAGCAATTTCATAAAGTGTTTTATCAATTTTTTTTTGTTTTGTGTTGTATTTCGATTGCTTCAACGACTGCAGCACATGGAAAATGGAATCTATCGAAACTTCCAATAAGCAAAGTGAAGTAATACGCAAAAGTTTTTCTTAAAAATTATTGTGCCATGAAATCCAATTTGAATTCTTTATCTAACTTCAGCTGGGGTTTCTTTGCTTTCGAATTGCGTCAAAAGTTGTCCCTGGACGAGACGAGAGCTATTGACCGAATATGTTCTCTGAATTCTTTTTTGGGGGGTGTGCTCCGCGCCTCGCATAATGTCTGAGCGAAATTACAGCCACCGAAAAATGCGGCAAGTGCAGCCATGTGATAAAAACTTAACTTGCAGTTGCCCGCGGCAACTGGCAAACGCAAATTGAGGCAGCGCCGCTGCTGAAGAAGCCGCTGCCAAGGAGCCATTCAAGGATCATCCTCGTCAGCAGCGGCCGACGTGAACGTGTCGATCGTCAGCGATCGGCGACAGCAGCCACAAAAAAAAAAAAACAACAACAACTAAAGAGAAGAGCTTCCAACCAAATTGACGAGTGGCAGCCGCGTGCTGAGCGCCCATTACGTGGCCCCAGTCCCAGTCCCAGACCCGACCCCAAAACCGTGGGCTGAGCCTCGGCGCAGGGAGGCGGGCAGCGAATTTTTGGCTGAGCGTCGAATTAAGCAAATTACGGTGCTCGGCGATCGGCGATCGTTTCCTCCAGCTTCAGCATCCACTTGAAAGTTCATTGCTTGGTGGCTCGCGTTCTGGCCAAGAAATGAGTTTTGGCGGCAGCAATTTGCCTTAATGCCAAGGATTAAGATGGCTCCAATGGGGCCGGATGCCAAGCTGCAAACTGTTGACTCTTTTTTTTTTTGTCCACCCAGCGACTCTTTAAATTTGCGCATGTAAATTTGTGTGCGTCGAACATAAAAGTGCCGTCCGTTGATTGGGGTATCTGAGTTTCGAGAGTAGCTTGGGAGCTAAAAGTTATGAAATTTGATTGTAGAATAGGTTTATCTGGGGTTAACCGGAACTTAAACTGTTTGCGACTGCACGAGAAATAATAGGTAAAGATCGTTCAAGAAGAAGAAGTATTGGAGCCAAATTTTTATAAATCTTTCTCTTTTTATAATAGGAACAATTAAACCAGCTTCGAGCTTACCTTGTTGATTGAAAAGTTATCCTGCTGGTAAATTGAAAAGTTATTTTAAGTGTTAACAAACTTAATTTCCGTTTTCCTTTTATATATGATGGGAAAATTTGACATGCTGATTAAATTATGATGATTTTTGCCTGTAAACATGCTTGTAAATTTAAAAGTTACTTTATAATGTATCTATTATCATTTTCTTTTTCACTCTAACTTTTTATCATTATCTTTCTCTCTCTCTCTCTCTCTCACTCTCTCTCTCTCTTTCTCTCTCTCTCTCTCTCTCTCTCTCTCTTTCTCTCTATCTATCAATCACTTTCATTCTTTCTTAACTTGCTCGAAAGAGCATCTGCTGTTCAGTAAAATTGTCCTGCTTAAAATCTTCTGCTTCAACTTGCTACTCACTTGTTTTTTTGCTGGCCCTCACATTTGTGCGCCGGCTGAAATATTTTTTGAATGCAGATTTTTCACTTAAAATTATTTCAATTACGCGAAGTGCACTGAGTCCAAGTCCAAGACCAAGACCAAGACCGAGACAAGATGAGATGAGATGAGATGAAAGCCAAGTGCAAGAGCAAGACCAATGCTGATTCGTAGCATTTTTTGTCTTTCTGTTTTGTTGTTTTTGTCGTCATTTGGCAGCTGCTGCCGCCGCTTCAATTGTCGTTGTCATCCTCATCCGCGGCCTCGGTCGACTTGGACGGCTGCAAGTAGATTAAATGCCACAACGCTTTTCGTCTGGGCCCAGAACCGCAAACAGACAAACTTGGTCAATTATTTTCAACGGCGAACACAAATTATTGATGCAGTCGGCGGTGGCAGTTGCAGCAGCCAGTGAAAGCAATCAGGAGCAGATAAAGGAGCGAGGGAGTGAGGGAGGGAGGGATCAGGAGTTGCCCAAGGCAACTGGCATATGTGGTCTACCCGGGCCTCATCAATCTGAAAGACAATGTCGAGACAATGGCCAGGACGCGCCACCGCAAAGGTCTTCATTAAATTAGTGAAATGAGCACGTAGCTTCAGCTGGAGCCGAGGATGAGCATGTGGATCAGTATGTGGCTCAGCCTGTGGCTGCCACAGCATTTAATGTCACAAATATTTTGTTGTCAAATGTCGCCCGGTTCTGGTACTCGCGACTGGCACTGGCACTGGTTGTGGCGCTGGTCGTGGCTGTCAACGTACCAGAACCAGCTCACCTGGTGATGACTTAACGAGGATTTAAACGTGCCCAGCCAGGCAGGCAGCAACTGCCCCGCTCCGCGTGGTCGTGTTGCAAGTTGCAAGTTGCAAGTTGCTGGCTGCAAGCTGCACAGGTTGCATATAAAAATCGCATTCAGTTTGCTAAATTGGCTCCGCTTGCTGGTGGGTCGATTGGGGGATTGAACCATCAATGTCTCGTCAAAGTTGCGCTCCTGCCCATATGCCCATCATGTGGAGAGGTGGTAGAGGGGGGCTATGGAGGGAGTTGATTTTGTGGTAGCACTAGCAGAAATCGAATTGCAGCAACGAGGTTATTAAATTTCAGCGCAAATACGGTCAGAAGCGTTTACAATTTCGGTGTCTGCGCTTGAATACCCTAGGCTAAGAATTCCACGGGGTAATCACAACTATCTGCGTTAAATGTGACAATAAGCTTAAAGTTTTTTCCTCAGTTTAGAGGATAATCATAATGACAAAGCAAATTGAACCCTAAAATCCTCTGAAATATTTTGAGTTTTTCTACAGGGTAGCCGCTCGTCAGTCACGTTTTAACCTACATGCTTTACGCGTATTGCTATTCGTATTAATTGATCATAGCCCACATTCTTAATGCTCTTTTGGCACTTCTCAGCAGGACTGATCTTCTACAGGGTAGCTGCTCTTCTAAGACTCTTTTGTTCTTCTTTTTAATCAGTTTTGTAAATATTTATATTCCATAGGGTATAGGTATATTAAATAGGGTATCTTTCGCATTCCAAACATTTACATCTGCTGTTGTCTATCAATATTTCTACAGGGTAGCTGTTCGTTCAGCACTCTTTAACTTTCGTATTGGCTTCGCAAACTGCGACACGAAACCGAAAACCAAAACAAAAGTCAACCGCTGCCCCAGTCCCTAGCCCCCCCAACCCCCTCCGTCAAAGCACGCGAATTGGGGCCCTGGTGCCTAATTAGGCCAATTCTCGATGAGGCAACAAACAAAATCGAGCGGCTAATTTTTTGTTTGTTATTTACTTTTCGTTTGCCAATTGTGAATTGCATTTTCTTGTCGTTGTTGTCGTTGTTGTTTCTATTGTTGCCACGGGCTGGCACATGCTGAATAGCACCTGCCCCATTCCCATCCCCATCCCCATCCCCATCCCCATTTCCACCCGCCAGAAAGCACTCACCTATTCATATTGTACTCATAAATTGGGCAACAAAACGCAGAGTGAATCCGGCCAGAAGTCATGTGATGTCATTATTTGGTTGCTTTCTTGCCACAAGATCAATAATTGAATCCATTTTGTTTATTTGGTTATAATCCAATATTTGGCATATATAATAGCATAAAGAAACTCGCATATTTATAAAATACTAATTGTTACTATGCTGTGCTATGGAGGCCAAAGGCGATTGCTTTAGATAAGCATTAACTATAAGTTTCTCACGCATTTTCCACTTGTGCAGGTGAAATTTAGAATTGAATTGTAAAACTTTTTCATGCATCTTTTATGTAGAGCTTTGATCATGTTAGAGTAGATAGATGCTTCATATTTGATATCAGATAGTTATGATATGGTAGATAGATAGATGATATGATGAATATGTATGATAAGCTAGATACATACGATATGATAGATATATATGATATGGTAGATAGATATGATATGATAGATATAGATGATATGGTAGATAGATAGATAGATCAATTTAGACAATTATTGTTCATTTTTCAAAATCCATCTAATACAATAGATAATATATAAATTATTGTAGACAGATGCATTACCCAACCAACCAGTGAAAATCTCAAGTTTTGATATGTTTATAAGTAGATTTTTGATGTGTTTATTCAAATCCCAAATCAACATTTGAATACAGAATTTTCAGTTAGTTGTAGCCTAGCTAAAACTGATTCGACAGTTCATATTTGATGTCTAGCTTGCATCGTCTAAAGGTATATATCTATATAGGATGTTATCTGTTGTCTTAAGCGGCATTATTCGAAGAGTTTATCAAAGTCTCGGAAGTGAGCCTCGCTCGTTTAGCAATTGAGTTCGCTTGGACTCCTTTTTTGGCATTTACATAAGATAATTGTTAGCATATGAGTAGCTGCTGTTTCTTCTCCTTCGTCTTGTTCTTTGAGCGCACTTGGAAGGATTCAGTTGACGGCCGAACCAAGTTCTTTTTGATTTGAGCACATTGTCCTGGAATGCATTACAAGCTAATGACTAGTCTATTATTCAGATATGAGTATATAGTCTTTGGATCTGGCTGTGCAGCTTTCAACGTTCCATGCCCAGATCGTGCAGCAGATGCTGCTTGATTACCTCGCCCTCCTGCTCGGCCAGCAGCTGGGCTGTCACCGTATTGATCAGATTGAAGGCCAAGGCAAATCCGCTGAAAATGGTCCAAACGCCAAGCGCCAGCCAGCGCAGCAGTCGTGGTCGCTGGCTGCCGTCCAGCTGCCGGAGCAGGCACAGACCCACGCTGAGTCCAGCCAGGGCGCCCGTCATGTGCGCCATGTAGGAGACGGATATGGTGGGCGGCAACTCCGCCAGGGCCAGTTGCCGGCAGTACAGCGTGTAGGCCAGATCGCAGGAGACTACAGAGAGATGCGTCATAGTAGCCAGTAGCTAGGCAATTAACTGGAGCAGGAAGAGTACTCACCAAAGATGACAACCGCCAGCAGCTGGGCGAGTCCCTGGCGCATGTGACCAAAATTGAGCAGCACATTGGCCAACTGGGCCGCCAGCAGGGCATAGACACCGCCACTGGCGCCCACCAGATACACCGTGGAGTCGACCACGCTGGTGCCCAGCGAGCCGGCCAGGACGCCCGCCACATAGACAACGGCCGTGCGGCCCGAGCCGTGCAGCAGCTCCAGTGGCAGGCCGTAGAGCAACTGGGTGAGCACATTGAAGCCCAGATGCAGCCAGCTGGCGTGCAGCAAGGCGTAGGAGACGAAGCGCCACAGCTGCAAACGTCGATCCGGTCGATAGATGAGCAGCGAATCCTCCGGCGGTGCCGAGCCCCCGAACACAAAGACAAGGATCTGCGAAATGATGATGCTGATGATGATTTACGCCAGTTTATTGATTGAGAAGCTACCGACATCAATTTCGATTCAAGATTCGATTCGAATAGGTCTAGCTGGCAAGTCTAGTCAAAACCCGCTCCATTAAGTGCCGGAGCCACATCAGAATGTAAGCTCTTTGTTTTGCGAGCTCCTCAACGGCGCCAGGAAAAGCCACAGCAAAAACGAAAATCAAAAGCGAAGGGTTCACCTAGACACGCCGAAGTTTGAATACCCTTGTAAAAACTTTAAAAATTGAATGTGCTTTGCAAATATGTGAGAAGCGAGTGTCAGTTGGCTTAGTTTGATTTAGATAAGACTTAGTTCTTCTGTCTGTCTGTCTGATCGATTATTCCTATGGCAATAATCTTCTGTCTGTCTATTCGATTATTCCTATATAAGTATGCCAAGTTTCATGACGATAGCTTGATAAAGACTGAGAGGATTACATATAGACGGAATTGGACTATATAGACTACATATGCTTGGATGACATCGAAGGCGTCTTCTGCTAAACTTCACAAATTTCATGGCAAAAGAAGAATGACCCTCTCTGAAAGGGCATTTAAAAAAAGGAAAAATGAACAAGGAAAAGCCAAGCAAAGCAACCCTCAGACTGGCAGCAGACAGCGGCGAGACGTCGCCATGGCAAATTTCATGCGCCTTGTGCCACTTGCCACATTCCTCGCCCCCTTTGTGGCTGGCGGCGTCCAGTCTGCAAACACAGACACTAATACAGACGCAGCGGAGTGTTGGATTTTCGCACGCACTAGCCAATGTTGGGCAGCTCGGCCGACTCCTGTTTCAGTTGATATGTATATCCTTTAACCGGAAGCCAAATGCCATTTGCAAATGCGTCGCTTGCCGTTTGCCGCTTGCCACTCGCATTGTGGCCAGCCGGCAATTTATTTGCCACAGAATTCCTCGATACGAGGCCAGCTCACGTGTGTGGCACACAACTGGAAATGGGCAGGGAAGAGGCATGTTTTGAAAGGGGTGGGGTGGGGGCTGAAATATGATCACGAGCTGTTATTGCCTGGCTGGGACACCCACTGGAGAACCACCCTGGCGAGCATCTGAAGCGCAATAACTTGAGATGAGATGGCCAAACAAAACGTACACGAAATGCCCCAGCAAAAGAAGCTGTTCGTCACAAGAGGAGGGGGGGACAGCTGTGGCACGGGATCAGAGAGTGTGGCACGAATGCGTTGCATATTTAATGGTGGAAGGCTATAAACAAACAAGCCACACAATGTGAAGCTGACATTTTAGTTTCCACAATTGGAAAATGTTAAACGTTTCTCTCGTTGAAACGAGAGACTTGAATAAATTCTTAACAATTCGGAAATGCAAATATGTAAATAAAGGCAAATTTGTTGGAGCTTGAAATCTTCAAGGAGTATTTGAATCCTTAAAAGTCCAAGTTCTTGTAGTTCTTGACATGAGTTTCGATAAAGGAACTCAAGAAACTTAACAACGTGGCATCAGATTCTTAAAGGAGCTTTGACAATTGAAGTTTTTACTGAGAATCGGATCTATTAAAGAGACAGAAATATGTTGTGGCATGATTGAAATGCAGCTGACAAATCAAAGCAAAGAATGAAACGGAAAGAAAATGCAATTAAAATTGAAAATTTGCCACAGCTCGGAGGGAGTTATGAGAGTTGCGAGTTGAGAGCTTGAGAGCTTGAGAGCTTGAGACAAAAACAAATACTGCAAAGGATAAATTAAAAAGTGCTTTGAAAGTTGATTATTTTGAATGAAATCAGATTGTTTGCGACCCTTCGATCCCTTCGGATACACAAGTGGAGTTCATTGTTGCACATAATTTCACTGCGGAAAGCAATTAAATGCGCCCCCAAATGTTGAATGCGCCTTGTGTTGTGCAATGTGGCCGCTGTCATGGCAACCCGGTGTCATAGCTGCCCCCTTTTTCGACTGGCCGCACTTAATCAACCCCAACTGGGCCCGGGCAGAGGTTAATCGCATTAGGAACTGGTCAGCGATCCCACCTACCTCCAGCAGTGATACGAGCAGCATAAAGCAGGGCGGCGGCCAGCAGCGTCTTTGTCTGGCTGTCAATTGCGGCTGTTTCTCTGCCTCTGCCGCTGCCCCTGCCCCTGCCGCTGCTTCTGCTCCGGCTGGCAGCATCTTGGAGCCGATCGGTGCGGTGCGTGGCTGTTGCTGCATCAGCTGGTCGAGACAGACGCCGAGCACCAGGCCGTTGGTGTGGCGGGCCCGCGACGGCGGCATCTGCACAACTGTGGCAGAGTGCATTTCCGATATGTTGCCGTTGCCGTTGCGGCGTCTATTTTTGGGGCCTTGTCTGCCTTGTGACGGTGCCCCACTTAGTGGCTGTCATGATGTTGCCGGCGGCGGCGTCGGCGCAGCGCAAGGAATTTTGTCTGGCCCACAGTTGGCCTCTGCAAAGAGACAGAGAAACACAAAGAGAGTGAGTCACACATGAAGACACAGATAGAGAGAGAGAGAATGGGGGAGAGAGAGAGAGAGAGGGAGAGAGGGAGAGAGAGAGAGTCTTTCGCCTTGCCAAATTAGCTCAAGGTTGTCTGTCCAACCATTTTGCACGTTCCTTTTGCCGCTGCGACAACTGCAGCGCAATTTCTCTTGACTTGATTTGGCGCCAGCCAAGTCAATAAGCCAACAGAGCCCGTCCCCGTCCATTCCATGCCCAGCCCACCCCACCCCACCCCACCCCAAAAGTATCCGAAATGCCGCTTGTAATGTCACCAGACGGCAATAAAATCGTCGCAATTTATTTCTTATTTCTTGCCCAGACAGCGCATTTTTCGACAAGCAAATATATTTCTGCTCCAACCTAGGCACCCAACAAATGCTAAATCATCCTGCAAAGAGTTTGGCAAGACCAATAAATATCCTGGCAATAATATAAACTGCCCTTTGTGTGGTATTTTTGACCAGGACGACAAGCTCGATCTAGCTATATTCATGTGTCTTTAGAACTGTGTGAAAGCCAAGATTTCGAAAGCTAAAAAGCTAGAGGAATATATTATTGTAAGGATTTATCCAGGTTGAAGTGTGAATTATAAAGGATCTTGTGTATAAGTTATCTATATACTCAATTTTGTGTCGATTTTGTTATCGATTTCTTGAAAACGTGGCCAGTTATCGATGATTTGAGCAATATATTGTCGTGATCTGGAAAGAATTCAACGAACACCCAAAATGGCTTACGTACTTGTTACTCGGATGAATGGTTTTCACTATGTTAAGTGAAACATTTGGAAGCGTATCAAGAACATTTCTCGGCTGTTGATGCCGATTTGTATTATATATTTCTGCCCGCTTCAAATGGATTTAAGCTATAACAATTGTGTCGATTCGGATAGGGTTTTGCAATTAGATATACAGATGTATTTAAAACCGAACGCGGAACTCTCTTTCACTTATTTGAAATCCGTTGCCTTAACATGTTACTCAAAGTGGTATTGATCCTGCTGCTGCTCTGTGTTGCGCTGCCTGGCAAGCGCAAGTCTCTTCTGGGCTGGGCTGACTTAAAGGATTAGCGAAGTGACTTCAAGGATTAGAGAAGTGACTTCAAGGATTAGCGAAGTGACTTGAAGGATTAGCGAAGTGACTTTAAGGATTAGAGACGTGATTTATTTGATCATTTATTAAAACTTTGATAAACTACATTTGCATATTGTCTTTTAATTGTGTGATCTGGAATGAATTGGAAAGCAACGCCAGAAATGTTTCCTTACATATTTGTTGCTCGAATGAATCATTTTCATTGTTCATTAAGGAAGGACTTCATCGTTTGAAGGACTAAGTAATTCCTGATCTAGAATATGGTATTCAGCTATGTCCCGCTTTTAATGGATTCCGATTGTGTCGTATCGCATGGGATTTATCCAGCTGGTTTCTGCCTGGTTTTCTTTCTTTCAATTTATCATCTTATAGATAAGTTAAATATGCTGACTGAAGACATATCAATTGAGGATCTAACTGAGATATCTGCTTGCTTTCTTTATGTTGAGTGAAGGATAAAATGTGAAAACATATTGCAGTGATATATATTATGGGTTATTCAGAGAACAGTTTGGGCTCTTACTATGTACTCTTCATTTATTTGTCACATTTATCCGTCAGCTTCCGCATACGTAATAGAAATGTGTTTGCTTAGCAATTGGTTTTCAACGGATATTAATTAGGTTCGCACAAGAAAGTTATGAAACAGACAGAAGGAAATGTGCCTATAAAAGAAATCGGGATCCATGATTTGTTTAAATTGAAATCAACTATTCAAAGTTTGTAAACGTGTGCTGGGTCCTGCTTATCTGTGCTGCTCTGCCAATGGGGCGTCTCTTCGCGAGTGTTACCATGCAATTGGATTGAAGAAATGATTTTTCACATCAATAAGTGAAAGTTTGGATGAATAACATTCAACATGCTCTCTTTTATTGTGCTGGTTATGAGAAGAGTTGAAACAACATTAGTCGAAAGAAAACACTTTCAATATAGGACATATTAGAGAAGTTTATTAGAGAAGTGTCAATTGGAGATCTAACTGAGCTATTTGCTGGCTTTCTGTAAATCGAGTGTAGGGTTGACCCTAAAATGTTAACAAATATTTAAGGGATATGTATTCAGAGGGTATTCAGAGAACAGTTTTGGCCCTTGCTATATGCTCTCCATTAATGCGTTACATTGACATTTCGTCAGCTTCCGCATACGTAATAGAAATGTATTTGCTTAGCAATTGGTTTTCAACGGTTATTAATTAGTTTCGCACAAGAAATGTTGTGTAACACGTGGAAGGAAATGTGCCTATAAATGCGAGCGGGATCCATGATTTGCTTCAATCGATATCAACTATTCAAAACGTTTATCAACGTGTGCTGGATCCTGCTTATCTGTGCTGCCCTGCCGGTGGGGCGTAACTTGAAGGGCGAGCCTATGAAGTTGGATTAGAAAAACAATGATGTTTCTCATAGTGATTAACTTTTAAAACTTGTTCGTGCTTTGTGATTTGGTCATTAAAACTTCTGGCGGGCAAAGCCGGGCTATTATCAGGCTGTCGATTGCTTAGCTTCTCTTCTTAAGTAGACATATGAGGAGAGTACAAATTTGTAAGACGACAAATGTTCTTCTGTCCGTTCTGTTAGCTTCCGCTTACGTAAAGGTATATATCTCTATATTCTAAGAATATTGTCTAAGAACTCGAAGTTAAGCGAGAGTCGCTTTTCATATCAGTCTAGGATTCGACCTGAAAGACCTGTTGCAAGTTTAACTTTCTATATCCAAGAGACTTAACTGAAGCCTTGATTATTTCAATCATTAATGGAGCTTATTATACAGTAAAAAGGCAGTACATTTCCCTCTTCCATATTGAAAATCTTAAACTATCATCAACAATAGATTATATAAAACCTCAAAGAGCATATAATTGAAATATACAAGCTCGAAGTTAAACATTAAACAGATGAAATTGAAGTCAATTGAAATAGTTTAGATGGGAAATTAAAGTTTCTATTTCGCAGAAAGAAGCGAACTAAGCAAAAGCTGTTGTTGTTGTTTGTGGATTTCGTTTGTGTCGCAGCTCGTTTCATTCGGGCATTTCGTAACTACATTGTAATCGTGTGGTCCTGGCCAAGTTGCTTTATAGTTGGCCAGTGCCAGTTTCAGTTTCAGTTTCAGTGTCCTGGGCCCCATTTGGCCATGGCGTGTTGCTTTGGCAGTTGCCCTTGGTAATGAGTTTTAATGGTGATTACCTTTTGCCAAACCCAAGGCAGCTGCCCCAGCAGCGGTTCGTGTATGGCAGGGTCAGGGGGCAGGCACATGTCGAACGGGCCCGTTCCGGCTCTGCCAACTGGCCAGGACACACATTTGTTGCAAACAAGTTTTTGCGAACGGAAATGCTGCGTCTCCCATCTTCGATCCAGTATCGGGATGCAGTGCGGCAAACCGGTTGACCATGGCACTGGCATGGGGCTGGGGCGCGGGGCTTGTCGTATACACAAAAATCGAGCTATAGAAATATCGACAGGTGTGGACATGTCCTTAATGTCCTTAAGCATCATTTCTTGTTTCGTAAGCATTTCAGCTTTTGTTATTGCTGTGTGTGTTGTTTTTGCTGTTTCTGGTTTGGCCTTCGCACGCAACTTATGCGCTGTTGTGCCCATTCAGGACACGCACATATCCTTGAACCAGCTGAGAAACGTGCGCTCCGGCTGCGATTCGAGTATCGAGAATCGAGCCAAGTATCGGTACCTTCGAGCGCATATGTATAATATATGCATATGTATGTATGACTGGATTATGCAAGCATTCGGACTCGCAGGGCGACCTCCTTAAGACAGGACACTGCCACACCCCGCTCCGCCTAGCCTAGCTCTAACCCAATCCCACTTCGACTTCCACTTCCACATATGCCATACCACACCAAGCACTTGCACTTGATTCGGCTTTGAGTTGGCATTTGTATTTGTGTTTGCTCTGGCAAATATTTAATTTGCATAATGTTGCTGATTTGTATGTGTGTGTGTGTGTGTGTGGTAAAGCGTGTGTGTGTGTGCGTGTGTGTGTGGGATGTGTATTTGCATTTGTGTTTATCAAATATGCGTGCTAGGGTTTTTTTGCTCCATTGCGTTTATTGATTCATTGATAAATAAATAAAATGATTAAAAAAAAGGGGAATAAGAGAGTTTTCAATAAATAGATTTCATAGATAGTTTATGAAACCGATTACCGCTTATTAATTATTCATGTTATGTAAATAACTTTGGAAATTTCACATAATTAAATAATTCAATTAATTTGTCAATTAATAAACAAACACAAGGGCTAAATAGCTTAATGAATTTGAAGCGACTTTTCAGCTATAAATAAAGCTCTTTAGTTGGGAACTTTTCCAAGAACTTAGTCAAGGGCTTTTACAACCCACTTTTCCGCTTTTACCGTCTTACGTTATATTCTAATTGCGAATTTCAACCTTAAACAGCTTTCACTTAACAGCTGTTTGATAACATTTGCAAGTCTGTTAAGTTAAGGTACGCTTGAAATGTTTTCATGTGTGTACTTCAATATTGTTCGGAATTGCAAATGTGCCTATAAAAGAAATCGGGATCCATGATTTTCCCTTTTACCGTCTTACGTTATATTCTAATTGCGAACTTAAACCTTAAACAGCTTTCACTTAACAGCTGTTTGATAACATTTGCAAGTCTGTTAAGTTAAGCTCCGCTTGAAATGTTTTCATGTATTGTTCGGAATTGCAAATGTGCCTATAAAAGAAATCGGGATCCATGATTTTCCCTTTTACCGTCTAACTTTATATTCTAATTGCGAACTTAAACCTTAAACAGCTTTCACTTAACAGCTGTTTGATAACATTTGCAAGTCTGTTAAGTTAAGATCCGCTTGAAATGTTTTCGTATTCGCAAACTTCAGGCATGTGTGTGCTTCTGTATTGTTCGGAATTGCAGGATAAGTTTTTGCATGTTGGCAAATAAGTAAGTTGGCAAGTGAAATGTGTTAAGTTAAATTTTAATTAACAGCGCCGCGGGGGGAGTCGAGCAAAGGTAGAGGGGAAATTGTGAGAGTGAGTAAGAGAAATGTGCATAATAATTATGACTGGGCTTAAATGTTAGTTGTGAGAAACTTGTGAAAAGTGAAAAAACAAGATGCAAATAAAAAGAAATAATAAATAAATAAAAGCCAGTTGGCAGCAGTCGACGCCAGCGCGGCCTTGGCTGGCCGAGTGGGTGGCTGGTGGAGTGAAAGAACTGAGAGGCGACTGCAAAATATGCACATAGAAAGTTGCATTAACAACAACACGAAAAACATTAACAACAATGACGGGAAAATTGTTTAAAAAACCATAATTGAAAAGAGGGCGAAATACATGGAGACATACATATGTGAGAGGCCTTCCGAGAATGTAGATGGTAGCCCGCTGCGAGTTTTCACTTTTAATAGGCACACATACAACATTAACATTAACATTAACATTAACTATAACATTAACATTAAATTTGCAAGTTATTTTTTAGCACGCGCAATTAAAACGTAGTTGGGCAACGTTAGGGTAAAGTTATGAAAGAAATGCGCCAAAGTGTTTGCGGAGGGAGGGAGTGTGGCAAGTGGGGATGAGCTGACTGACTGTGCACTTCGCTTAACAAAGAAAGTCGTCGGAGTCAGGAGGAGGGAGAGGAGGGGGTGTAGGGTGGTCTCAGCGCCCAAAGTCGTCGCTCATTTCACAATCAAATTCCGGCAATTGAAACGAATGCGATTAAAAGCCGCACGTCATGCGAGAGGGAAACAAGTGCGCACAGCCGAAGCGGAGAGGAGAGAAGAGCTCAGGAGAGGTGGGCAGACGAAGATGGGGAGAGAGGGGAGTGCTGTGGTGGATAGGCAAGGGGGACTGGCGCAAATGGAGCATCGCGATAGGCCTGTGGAGGGCCTAAAGGGGGCACAACTGCAGCGGCCCACGCGACTCTTGCGAAGAGTTCATTTCCATTTGGGTTGCATGCCACGCAAACGTCTCGCGGCGAGTGCACAGGGGAGGGGAAGTCGGAGCAGGCGGGGCAGTCGGAAGGCAAACTCAATCTCTACATTTGCCTTTGCTTTCAATTTAATTGTAATTTCTTTTGTGTTTATTGCGTTTGCCTTCTGCTGCTGCTGCTGCTTACATTTTAATTTCATTAACTTGTATGTTTACTCTGTGTGAAACACTTGCCCAGCCCCACAAGCTTTACAAAGACCCCCGCCGCTCCTCCCTTTGTTCAATTTTTGACACAAAACTCAACCTACGAGCAACCGCTTGTAACTTGCATCTTGTATCTGTGCCAGCGATTTCAACAAAAGCTGCTCTCTTTCTTGATGAACCCCAAAATACAAGCTAAACGGAACCAGAAGATGCTCGTGCATACTTTAAATTAGGCAATCGAATGGTCCCGAAATGAGCCATAAAAGCATTTATAAAGCGTAAGAGACTTTTAAAAAGTTCCCTCAGCGGGACTCGAACCTGAGCCTTCTTTGGGACAAGAGTCTCCTGGATATTGCAAGCGACAATTCTTGCTTAAAAAGGATCAAACCCAAACTTCATGTTTTAATTGAATATTGTAAACATATCTAAAAGGTAAGCAAATAACTGCATAAAAAGGATTTCCCATACCGGGAATCGAACCCGGGCCTTCCGGGTGAAAGCCGGATATCCTAGCCACTAGACAATATGGGACTTAAGGCTCATGCCGTAAAATAAGCAAGATCAAAAGATTTGAAAATCTTAAATAAGAACTCAAATTATTGAGCGAAAGCTCGTTGGTTGTTTTATGGAAAGCATAAAACTGCGCACAAAAAGCGCAGCAGGAACTCAGTTAAGTCGAAGAATACACGTATTTATGCTGAATATTTCTACGACTTCGCGTCAATGCACAAATCAGTTAGCGTCCGACCAGAAGGCAGTTGTCAGACGTAATAACTGGCAGTCGGACGGCCACATGGAAATGCAGCTGGAGGCGGAGGTGGAGGTGGAGATGGAGGTGGAGGTAAAGGCAGCAGCAACAACAACACTGACAACGACATCGACACCTGACCACGCGACGCTGATTGCTGTTGTTGGTTGGTAGTTTGGTTGGTTTGTTGGCGGGTTGGTTAGTTGGCATTACCTAAACAAGTGCAGCGCGTATCCATGTTTATTTTACGGTTCAACGATTATTGTCTAATGGCAACGCAAAGGGGGACAACACCAGCCGGCGACCAGCCGGACAGGCGGAAAGCGTGCGGGGCGACTGACTGTCAGGCAGCCAGCCAAAGTGGCCAACAGGGTAAAAAGCAAAAGAAATATTGCCAAAATGCAGCAGACAGAAAGGGAGGGATATGCAGCCAGAGGCAGAAGCAGAGGCAGAAGCAGAAGCGGAGGCACTTGGTCAGAGGAACAGACCAGCTAACAGACCAGCTAGGTGTTGCTAGATTCGTGATTGTTATTGTTGTTGTTGTTGTTGTTGTTATTGTTGTCGTTGTTGTTGTTGTTGTCGTTGTTGCAACCACCGCATTGCCGAGTGTATGTGTGTTGGCTGTTGGCTGTTGTTGTGGCACTCTCTGCACTCGCTATCAATATTTCAAACACGTTCCAAAAGTTTTGCCTTTTTCAGGCAGCCAGGCGACACGGGGAAGAGTAGCTGTGTCGCTGCCAACTAAAACGGAAGTTCACACGGAAATATATAGGAAAAAATAAAACGAAATGAGAAAACGACACCCAACAAAATAGAAAAAACACAATATATATATATAAAAACAGACAAACATTATGTTTATAGCCAACAACAGCAACAAATATGAAAATGAATCACGCAAAGCCACAGCAGCTAGATATCGAGGGGGAAGTGAGGTAGCTGAGGGGGCACAAACAGCCGCTGCAGGGGAAAAGCCAGTTGAACTTTTGGCTGAATTAAAAACTAAACATTTGATTTCACTATATAAATCGATGGCAGCACAAAATATGTGAATATGACGAGCACATAAGTCATGAATTAATGGAAGTAAAACCTTTCTGTGAATAAGTCCTACAAATCTCAAGTCTTGTACTTAGTTAAGTCTTGGGCTGAGAAATTCTCGAACTTGGCTGAACTTAGACAGCATAAGCACTTGAATTGAGTAGCAGCTTTTGCTGTGAGTGTAGAAGGGGCGCGGGCAACAGGACGCAACGCGGGCAACATTGTCAACCAGCATTTGGCATAAGGCCACAAGGCGGGGCAACAACATGCCTCAAGGCGAAGAAGCACAGAGTGTGAATGGGACAAAGGGCCGCATTGACACATCAATTAATTTGGATGGGAACATATATACATATATATATATATATCAAAATATATATACAACAGATCTAGCATAGAAGACGCGACTCGGCAATGTCCAGACGCCGAACTTGTGGCGAGTTTTGGACTAGATTCTGGGCCCATCTTGTATGGCGCGCAGATGGCACTGAAATCATCTGGCGGGCAACTTGATTAATGTGCGGCTGCTGCTGGGCAAGTGCTCAAACTGGATTATGTGAAATTTCTCTGGACTGATCTAATAAAGCTTAAGAAATTGCAGCACGAACATGAACTTGATAATTAACATCAAAACGCGACTGCATGCAAAAGATATAAATGCACGGCTGCACAGATACAGATACAGATACAGATAGATTGACAGATACGTTTGCATCCACATAGGCAGCGAGCGCGCGCCAATTGCAGCTGATTGTCGAGCGTGGCAATTTAATGCAAAAGCCATCAATTAACCTGCTTTCCCAGTGGCAGGCAACAGCAGCAGCAAAAGATACAAAAGTATCTCAGATGAGTCTCGGCAATGAACCGCAGCATCGAACGGTTAAGCAGCCATCAACAAGATGCAACGATTTGCACGTAGTTCCGTTAGCTAATTGGTCTATAAATGCAGCCACACCCCCTTCTTTCCTCACCGGCAGCTGAAAGCGCTTCGCGGCGGAAGCCACGCAATGAGGAAGCTAGGAAATGGTCGGTCATCGGATCAGAGAAGTGCAAGAAGGAGAGGGTGCCGCGACGCACTTGTTGGTTTCTCCTGCAGTGCCATGAATAATTAATTTATGATTTTTCTCATTGTAAATCATAACAATTAATGTTACTTGAAGGGCGCAGTGGCCACAGGCAGCAGAGGAGGAGGAAGGGAAAACTGGACATGGCCAGCGGCGACCAGAACAAAATCAACATCAAAAGGCAATTATGCGCCAGGGCTGCTGGGCGGAGCGGGGCGGGGCTGGGCCCAGCAAAGAAAAACAACAAAAATATGTTAATAGGAAAACAACAAGAAAATTTGCGTGAAGACGGGTGGGGGCGGGAAAGAAGCAAGAGGCTAGAACAATTCGCACGATAATGGAAATGAAAATGGCATGAAAAGGCTTTTGTGCGCGTTCAGCTAAAACAAGAACCCGGCGACAAGCGAAGCAGCAAAACAAGGCCCAACGCCGAACAGATTGCCCGGGAACGTGGAAAAGGAGTAGGAAAGGTCGCAGGAACGGAAGAACTTGACAATAAGGCGGCGGGTAAAGCAAGTGCGGCCTCTGCGGAATGCGTTAACTATTTGTGGCTAAGAATTCGCTAAGACGCGGAAAAAATATGCGCAAAAGCCAAATACGAAAGCTGTAAAGGTGAAAATCTATGCTAGCTCAATAGTTCGCTTAAGGTAACTTTGAAAGTAGACGCAGATTTCGATTTGCGACTTTCAATAGTTACTTTTGGATAGACTTTCAATAGATACTTTTGTGATCTTCAACTTACATCATAAATTGGATGCCAAAAGTGTCATAGATAGATAACGTCAGACGAGATATCCAACCCGATAAAGTATATATATCCTTTGTCAGCTTAGTTGACATAGTTCTGTCCGTCTATCTGTCTGTCTGTCTATCTGTCTGTCTGTCCGTCTATCTGTCTGTCTGTTTATATAAAAACTTGTCTCTCAGCTTGAAAGCTATCGCCTGCATAGTTTGCAAAGGTCCGTCCTTCTGATTCTGTAAATACATATGTATGTCGGAATTGCTCAATTGCTGCCAGAAATATGAACGATCGGTCGAGAAGTAGTTTCTTCTAGGGAAAACTGTTTGGCTTATCAAAATGTCTTGACCAAACCCGATCAAATCTAACAAGATCATAGATCTAAGCATTTACGAGCTTCACTCTTCTGATAAGGCAAAGGTATTCGCTGTGCGGGACATGTTATTAACCCCTTAAGCAACTGAAAGTGGAAACATTGATTATAAGATTCTCCTCTCAAATCGTCAAAACCATTTGGCAACTCACAACTGCAAGCCAGACAAGTGAAAATAAAGTCAAGAGTTCAACAAATTTAGGGAAAGTCCAATAACAATTAGAATGTATCTGAGCAATTGCAAAGCGTAGGGCAATTGGGCGTACATTTGGCTGCTCTTGAGCTACTTTCATTTGCTGGGAAACATTGCGGCCCATTCATTAATGGGGTTCAATAGCTGCGAAATGTGCAAATGTATCTGGCTGCTCGCACATTGAACCGATATCTGAGTTGGTCGCCATCGTCCGATTATCACATGTCAGCCGGCCAGCCAACTGGCCTGGTCATAAGCACATTAGCACCGCCGGCGCTCGAGCGGGCCGCTCGACTGTCTAACTATCGCCCATGGGGCTGTGCCTTGCGATTCACATTCATTTGCAGCTCAACATTCACTGGGCTAACTATATTTAGTTGCGGCTTTGACTGAACCGACTTGCCCCCCCTCACTGCGCCCCTTGGTTGTGGAAGACGTGTAGCGTGGTAATTATTCGCGCTCAGCTGAGTGCGCGAGTCTGCAAAGCGTAACTTGTAACTTGTAGATACATTCACGTATCTGTATCTGAACGCACGCATCTACATATGGAAAGGCAGGCATAGCACAGTGGTTGCGCTGTCCCACTGTGGCCAAGAGTTAATCACCGTTGCCGTTTAGCTTAGTCGAGATGTTGTTGTTGTTGCTGTTGTTGTTGCTGCTGTTGTTGTTGCTGCTGTTGTTGCTGTTGTTGCTGCTGCTGCTGGTGTCGGCGCTCGCATAGTTTACATTTTATAAGTTAATTGAGTTAACTGTGAAACGCTGCTGACGTCGCGTTTTTCTTTCTCTTTGCTGCGCTCATTTGCTAATGCAAATTTGATGAACGCAATTCGTATCTATAAGTTGCAATATATATCTGCAAATGACCCGGGCAGCACACACACACACAGAGAGTGAGAGGGAGAGAGAGGCGTGGCAGCTCCTCATCAACCAACAACAACAATCGCAGCCTGTCTCTGGCATTTATTTAATTATAAATACTCTATACTTATTATTTATATTTGTTTTTAGAATTTGTTTTTATTTATTTTGGGGTGTTAGGAAAACTAAATTGCCTGCAAATTCGTTTTGCGGCCAAGCAAAACAAGTAAGAGGTTCTAGTCGAGAGCTCCCGACTAGGGGATACCCTGAACCCTCTTCCTCTTTCAACACCAAATGCAGAGATATATACTTCTAGAAGCTACATTTCAAGTTTGGATTTCGATATCGATACTTATCGATTGCTTGGAAACGGGGCAATTTATTTTTTATCGGAAACAAACTCGATCTGCGCGGGCACTGGGAGGACCTACTGCTTAATTCAAGTCTTTAGCTCTTATGGGTTCTGAGATCCTTGCGTTCATACATACGGACAGACGGATGGACGGACAGACGGAAAGATGGACGGACAGACTAGATTGACTCGGCTATTGATGCTGATCAAGAATATATACTTTACTTTATGGTGTCGGAGATGCTTCCTTCTGCCTGTTACATACATTTACACAAATACAATATACCCTTTGTACCCATTTTGAATGGGTTCAGTGTACAAAAAAGCTGCAATTTGTGCGTCCCGTTTTAATTGCCAAAATATTTCATTTCATTTCATTTCGCATATTTGCACAAACATCCAATTTGCATGCGCATTTCTTTTCGCATTTCACAAATCGCATTTGTTTTCTGGTTTTAGTTTTAATTGTCAAGCAATCCCCCATCCCCCTCCCCACCCCACACACACACACACAACACAAAAAATAGCTAGAAATTTGCTTTTTTGTTGGAGTTTTATTTAAGGTTTAGTTCAGCAGGTGGCTTAGTCCTTCTCACTTGTGTATTGGTCTGACTTTGTGCTTAAAGTCTTGCGCTTTTTTCCGGAATTTTCATAACAAATGTGCAACAAGCCCACATATAATAGTCGCTGGTTCGCAGCACAGTTCGAACCAGCTACCAGCCTTGTATTCGTGCAGTTCGTCTAAGACAGACAAGAACTTAGATAAGCTTGTGAAGAAGGCTTAAACTTCAATCATGTTTCAAATCTTTGCTGCAGCTAAAACATGTCAACTATATTTGCCCGTTGCACTGCAAATTTTGCATATCTTATCCGAATCCTTCTTCCTTTTGTTCGATTGGGACAGAAAATGGCATTATAGTTAAAGCTGGCATCCGGATTAATGTCGGCCCACTTGAGTTTAGTTGATTTGTGTTGCAAATCATAGGTAAGTGTATTTAATCTTCGGCATGCACCAAGAATAATGCACGAGCTTGTTAGCGTAGTCGAGTAGTTATTTGGCTGATCAACTGATCAGTTGAGCAGATGTTGATAATGATAATTATGAAGTTTAAGTTATCATCAAATATTTTGTGCTTGGGCTGGGTGCGATCACCTTCTTCTACTCTGGCTCGCAAATATTAGTCACATGCGTTTTTTATACAATTCAAATGAATTAAGATAACAATAAAATAAACAGAAACAACGCACGAGACTCACGTCAGGCATTGCCTTTGGACTTCATGTGAAGTACGTACGGGCAGCTGCTCAGTCATAAACGAAAATTTGCACAGCCCTATCAGAGTCCCCGTTGCGTGGTGTGTGTGTGTAGTGTGTGGTGTGTGTGTGGTGTGTGTGGTGTGCGAGGTGTTTATAGTTTGTCGGGTTAGTCTATAGACATATATCTCTGACGTCAAATGGCGTCGAGCTGGAGTTTGTTCGCGGCGTTCGTTTCCAATCGGAATCCAAGCCGGGGGGTTTTGCCCACGCGTCGTCGCTTTGATGCCGTGGGAAAAACTTGTTTTTTTTTTGTTGTTTTTTTTTTTGTATTTGGGTCGATAAGTCGGATGCGGATTTCAGTGGCCGCCGCTGCGACGGCGCATTGCGTGGGCCTGACTCAGCCGTATGTACGTATCTATAAGATACAATGTATCTGCGATATGGACGGGCGGCCCTGACTCGAGGTTCCGTTTCACTTTTCAAAAAGTTTTCGACAACATTTGCTAATTTGCCGTTGTCTGTGCGAACAATTTCAACTATGCAGTTTAGTGTCGTTTCACACGTACATGAGTACACAGAGATACGCAGCAGATACTTAGATACAATTGTATCTGGCGGCTGCATCTTTGGCATTCTCTTTGCTTGTTTGTCTTTGGCTTTGTTTATCTCGTGCGCCTCTTGAGTTTGCGCTTGGTTTTTTTTGCTTTTGGTCGCGCGCACGAAATTTTCACCGTGCTATCGATGAATGAATGTTGCAGCATGTGAGCGGGGAGGGGTGAGGGGGAGGAGGGGGCTTGCTTGCATTGCGATAAGCGATGAGTGTGCGGAGTTCCCTTGGCGCGTACTTAGTCGTGCTTCTTGTTGTTGTCTCTTCTTGTGATTCACAGCTCGTAGCTCGTAGCTCGCATTCGCACTCGCATTTCACATTTCGCATTTGCAAATTGCGCTGGTTAGGCATTCTTGCTGCCTCAGTCGCAGTCGCAGTCGCCGTCGCAGTCGCTGCCTCAGTCGCCGTCAACGTTGGGTGTCGTAATTTGCCGCTCGCTTTGTGCTTTGTGTGAAATATTCACGTGCAGACAACGGCGGCGTCTTGGATTGCAGCCTAGGAATGCGTGTATCTACATGTACACAAATCTATTCAAATACACTCAGAGAAAAACTACATCAAAAGTTGAAACGAATGAGGCTCAAAGCTAGAATGGAATTGATAGAACTGATATCGATGTGTAATGATGCCTAATTAGATATTAGTTTAATATGAATCAAACTAGTTTTCTCAAATGTTCGCAACAAAAAAGAGAAATCAACTTGAATTAAGCACAAAATACTTAATGCAAGAAAAGACGTGAAACACAACAAAAATTGAGAATTGAGCATTGTGTGAAGGAGTTGTCGCCACTTGAAAAGATCTCTTAAAAGAAGTTTGTCCATTCTCAGTTTAAGACAAAGTTTGTGCTTCACAAATGACACACATATTTTCGCTGAGTGTATCGACTGACTGCATTTGCCTCACAAAAAGCGCACTTTTCTTGGTTTGGCATTTTTACCCACATTCATTTTGCGCTGCACTTCCGCCGGCTGCCAAATGCTCCCGCTCCCCTTCCTGCTCCTGCTCTCCCTCCTTCTTCTGCTTCTGCTCCCTCTCCTGCTCCTGCTTCTGCTTTTCTTCCAAGGCTTCACCTGCGATAAGCAGTTGCTGGCGCTGTCGCTGCTGCTTTCGCTGCTGGCTTTACTTTTGGCATAAACATTTCCTAAACTCTTATCTAATTCAACAAACTGCAGCAACAACAACAGCAACAACAACAACAACAACAACGAGCACATTTCGTAAGATTCCCAAGACTATTTCCACATTTTCCAAGCCATTGTTGTTGCTTTCTGCTGCTGCTGCTTCTCCCTCTTCTGCTGCTGCTTCTTCTTCTGCTGCTGCTTTACTTTGTTTTATTTGATTCGCATTTTCAACGTGTTTCAACTTGTTAGACATTCAACTTTTCCCAACCTTTTTTCCTATTTATTGCATATCTTCTTCTTTTGCTTCTGATTCGGCTTCTTCTTCGGCTTCGGCTTCCTTTTTGGCTGTGCTTCGCGGCTTTTGTTTTGTTTTGGTTTTTCCGCGCAGACTTGAGGGCGACTGTCGCCGTCGCTCGTTTCTCTTACGCAAGAGTCTGGGAAAATTTATGAAATTTCTTAAGCATAAAGTGCACTAATTTATTAGCTCAGCTCTTGCAGCTCGAAAGAGTCGCTCGAGCCATAAACTAGCCCTGGAATGTGCCGCCGATAAAAGCTGGAAAATTTGATTTTTAACCCTTCAACTAGGCTAATTAGCTGGCCAAACTATTTCCTAGTCTCGTTCTTCAAAATTGTATTTCCATATATGGAACATTTGCTAGCTAACCCAATAAAAATTCAGGTCTTTCGGCACTTGAAATTGTTTCGCTTTTCACACCTCAATGTAACAAAAAAACGTTTAAAAAAAAGCAAACTTGACATAATTACAAAAAAAATACATTTATTTACAAAAATAAATGTACAGAGATGGAAAAATAAAATGCAGTGCGTACGATTTTTTAAAAAAGTCGCAAACGCCATACATTTTTATGGAGCTGGGGCTGGGGCTGGGGCTGGGGCTGCTTTTTTTCTGTTCAACAACTGAGGCCCCTAGAGATAATCAGAGGAGCCCCCCGCTTCCCGCTGCCCGCTTCCCTCAGCCTATGCTCTGGCAGGCCGTGGAAATTCAAGGCAACGCGTCGATCATCGTCGTGTGGCGTCTCGGCGGCATTCACTTGCCCCTCCCCCCGCCCCCCACAGAGCCCCCCGGCTAGTCTGTTGTCTCTGCTCTGATGTCATGGGTGCTTATAAGCATGATATATGGACTTATAGCTCTTTCGGCCTCTCTAGCTGCCGTCGCACGCAAAATTTGCATGCACTTTTAGCAGACAGTTCACAAATGAAAAGCCAAAAACAAAAAAACAACGTTAAGACCAGGCGCTGGCCACGCCCACGCGCGCACACAAAGGCAGTAAACCTTGTAAATGAATGAAACGATCGCTTAATATAAAATAACAATAAGAACAAACAACAACAACAACAACTTGAACAACTGCAACAACTCGCAACAACAACAACTCGCAACAACTCGTGAAACGGCAGCCAGTCAATAAAATACTTTAGTCAATGAATAAATAAATCAATAAACCAAAATGTAAACAAATTAAACAGTAAAACAAAAGCAAACAGCACATACAAAAAGAAAAACAACAAAATTTAAATTAAATGTGGAATACATTTTTGAGTAATTGTTGGGCAAACAACGAAGCGAGAATCAGCTACGAATCAAACGGGGTAGGTTACGAGTTCGAATCTCAGGCAAGTTCATGTGAAGTCTTAACTATTCGAAGCAAATGGAAAGTAAAGATAGCATTAATAATAACAATAACTAGAATTACACTGCATTCAATGCTAGCTGCTCTTGCTCTGCTTTAAACTTGTATCTTTTCACGCATTTTCCACAAGTTCGCGTGGATTTCAAACAAAAGCGTTTCCAAAGCTGCTCAAACCTAGCTCAAAGTGCAAATCAGCTACGAATCAAACAGGCAGGTAGCGAGTTCGAATCTCAGGCAAGTCTGTGTAAACTCATAACTACCCAAAGCAAATGGAAAGTAAAGATGACATTAATAATAACAATAACTAGAGTTATACTACACTCAATGCTAGCTACGCTTGCTCTGCTTAAAAGTTGTATCTTTTCACGCATTTTCCGCAAGTTCGCGTGGATTTCAAACAAAAGCGTTTGCATAGCTGCTCGAACCTAGTTGAAGGCGGCGTGAAATATAATTGTCACAATTTGAACTTTAGTTTCTTATCGTTTCATATCTGCCAGATATCTATTTGCCAGATAGATTATTATATATGTCTGTCCGATCTGAATGCTATTTCATCTAAGTTTTCATTCAACTCAGCTGTGAATGATTATGGCTTGGCCGAGGATCTTGTCTAGCTGCGATTTTATCTGCGAGCTCTGCAACTTTTTTTGTTTTGCGGCCCACACAGGCCATTCAAGAAATTCAAGAAATTGGTATTCAAAGCCCCATTCAGAGGGGCAGCCTCCGTAGCTGCTGTCGCCGCTCCTTCCTACACAGAAATTGAATATATATTGTTGTGCGTGTGTGCGTGTGTGTGTGTGTGCTTGCTTCGAATTCAAATTTAGGCTGCCAAAAGAGTTGAATGAATCAAAACAAAAGAAATAGAAATCCAAAACAAAAACCAAATCGAAATCAAAATCAAAGCAAGGGAATTGGAAGTGGAATTGGAAGTGGAAATGGCGGCAAGTAGCACTTGGCTCAGATACAAGATACAAGAGACAAGATACAAGATACAAGGTACGAGATACAAGATACTCGACTGTTTAACTGCTTGGCACTAAAACGAATTTAGAGCGCAGCCCACATTAATGAATAAACGCGAATATAAATACAAACCGAAGCCAAATCAAATGCTGCGTGTGCCTGTGATTGTATCCACTTTTATGTGCGCCACGGGCCGCGCCAGTTAGTTTCATTCATAAAATTCCTCCCGAAAAACCAAAACAAAGCACTTTAGGGTGCAAAAAAAGAAGAAGAAAAAACGCACACAGCTGGCATAAAAACAAAAAACAAACGCTGAAAACAGCAACGAAATAGCGAAAAGCGAACATCATAAAAAGCACGGGTCGTTGTTTACGTTGCGTATACGCAATGTGTCACACAGGACATAGCTGCAGAGGATATTATGCAGATCCAGTTGTAGATGCAATTGCTGTTAGTGCACTGAGAGAAAAGCCAAGCGCAGTTCGATTACACATTTTGTCCAAATCTGGCAAAGGGTCTTTATTGCTTAAACCAAGCTCCAAATTCTTAGTTCTAGAACTTTAATTGAACGCATTTTTCTTAGACTAAGCAAAAGTTTGTGATTTCTAGAGGTTTTTTTTTAGCATTGAACGAAATTCTGATATCCATAACTTTTTAACACATTCTTGAACCTTCTTTAACTTATTTACATCATTTTACGACTTTTTAAAGTTTTATGAACTTGATTCAAGTATTTTTCATTAATTTATTGATTGTTCAATCTTGAACATTTCTTAAACTAAGCAGAAAGTTGTAATTATTAGAACCTTATTTAAATCCATTTTCACTAACTTGAAACAAAGTTCTTTTTTCTATAACTTTTCTTAAACAAAGTACAAAATGCATAAAACGAAAACATCTTTGAAGTATGAAAATTCTTGTAAAAAAGTATTTTGTGCTTCATTCAAGCACTTTATTCCAATTGTTTTCATTTTCAATTATATCAAGTTTTGTTTTTTGGTATTTAAACTCTTACAACTAGCTTTTATTTTTCGCTCAGTGTTTTGAAAGATACAAATACAACGGGAATTTTGGAGCAGCAGCTGTTTTGTGCATCTCGCAGATACAAAGGCGACGTAAGCTGATAGATTTGTGCATGTCTCTGTGTGTATGTGTGCGTGTCTCTCTGTGTGTGTGTGTGTGTGTGTGTGTAGACTCACCAATGATGCTGACAAGTGACTGCTCACTGCTCACTGCTTACTGCTGGCGGCAGTTGCAGTTTATAGCCACAGCTAAAGCCGTTTGTATCTTGTATCTGACGGATACGCATTCATTGCCTGCAGCCTGGCCGCATTTAGCACTCGCGTCCTTTTGGCTACCGTTATTTTTGTTTTATATTTTGGTTTTGTTTTTTGGTTTTCTTTTTGTTAACCGTTAAGCGTCGCGTTTGCCGTTAGCCGTTAGTCGCTGCCCGTTGCAAAGTGCCGTTCACTACTGAGCTCGTTTTTTATGCGCTCCGATACTTTTATAGATTCGCAAATGTGCCTCGAGGCCGGGTGCCACAGGCGATTGACGGCAAGGGTGGAAGGGGGGCGGGGCGGGGCGGCGACTGTAGCGCAGGGTAGTGCTTGTTTTTACTGTTGTTTTTTTTCACTGTGTTTTGCCGTTGCCTTGCACCCCTTTTAGCCGGCCGGTCAGCCAGCAACAACCACCCAAAAAAGGTCACCCATGCCCCCCTCCGCGACCCCTCTGGGGACGGTGCGTCCACCTGCTGACGAACTTGTTCGATGTGGTTCGAAGCACGTTGCCAGGCTATCGGTTGTTTTGGCTAACACAACGGTAAATGCAGAGAGAGAGAGAGCAGGAGAGAGAGGGAGAAAGAGCGAGCGAGCGAGCGTCAGTCAGGAGCCGGTTTCGGTGGCAGGTGCACTTGTGTCCAGCTGATGGGCAGCAGCAGACCCGACAACGGCTGCCGCCACACAATTAACGAGTCTCATTACTCAGTGGCGTCAGCTGCACCGCGCCTCCCCCCCCCCCCCCTTCCCCCTTCCAGTTTGCCTACCCCCATAACCCCGCAGAGGAACATGCATTGGGGTCAGCCGCTTGCCACTCATTCAACGATTAATAACAATAATCAGCAGCAGCAGCAGCAGCAGCAGTATCTGCGAATTTTCAGCGGCAAATCGAACAAGAAAAGGAAAATCGTTGACGGCTTTCCCAGGCTCAGCTCGGCTCGGCTCGGCCCGGCTGGCAGCTGGCAGCGAAAATTAGCCAAAGCGCCATCATCAAAATTCAATTCAATTGAATTTAATCAAGCAATTATTATTATTATGCGGCTTTGCAGCGCTTTACAAATGAATCTCAATCCCCGAATCCAAAAACTCGCGACCAGCATCGAGCTAATAAGGCAACTGATACCCGCCCCTACTCCCCCTTGAGAGCATACGTCTATGTAGCTGCCACTTAATTCTGCACTCGAAAACATTTTAAATCAAATCTTTTGAAAACGTTTTTGCAACTACAACAAAAAGGGGCGCGCCCCACCCCCTGCGGGCCCTCATCAGCTGTCAGCAGCGCCGGCAACGTCATCTTTCATGAAGTTGATGTTGATTTGATTGTTGTTGTTGTTGCTGTTGTTGTTGTTGCTGTTGTTGTTCTTGTTGTTGTTGTTCTTGTTGTTGTTGCTGCTGCTGTGGCAGGGCTTGGGCTATTGTTATTGTTGTTCTGGCCTGCGGCAGGCAACATATCAAATTATGTTAACAAGTCGAGCGAGCCGATCGGCGGATAACCCACATATCCATCCATCGGATACATAGCCCAAATGTCGAAAGATACTTTTTTTTTGCCTTTTGCGACAAGGTCAAAGGACAAAGCAGCCAAAATGCTGTTTACAGATTTAAATGATGTATAGATACATAAACGATTTGCAGCTCAGCGTCAAATATTCTGCGGAAATCTTACAGGGGGAAAATAGAAAGAGGAATATACATAGAAAGATGAATTCATATTCAGCTCCCGTCTTGAACATTTACTTAACATTGAGCTAAGAAGTCCAACATACACATTGAATTGAATACAAACTTGATGGAAATTATTAATTTAGATTTGCGAAATATTCCCAAATTTGAAGTAAAACTGGAACCGCAGAAGTTCGTATTAAGAAGCTAGCAAAAAAGCTGAGCTAGCTTTTATCTATGAAGTGTTTCGAGGAGCTTACCTTAAAGCAGCTTTAAATGAAGGCATTTCCATAAATCTGATTAGCTTTCCGTTAATACAGACAACAACAACGCATAGATACGCATTTGTTGGCAGACACTGTCCCAAACAGTTGCTCATAAATGTAAATAAACCAAAGACAATTAACAATTTTTTGCTCTTACTTTTGATTGCGGCAACAAGAATCGAAAGAAAACAAAAGCGAGCAGAAAAAAAACACAACAACAACAACAACGAAAAAAGCGAAAAACCAAAAGCGATTTATGCAAAACACCTGAGCTGGGTTGTGGGACAGGCGGGTGGCAGCGGGGGGCAGGCGATTAGGCGATTTGACGCACAAAATAACGCAACATAAAAGAATCCAATAAAAAGTGATTACGTGCGGGCTGCAGACAGGTGGGGTAGCCGAAGGGCGCGGCGGGGCTGGGCAACCGTCTGCGGCTTGCAAATCAAAACAGATGTGCGACAAGGCAAGGCAAAGCGGCAGCCAAAGCAACGGCAAAAGTTTGCTGCAGATACAAAGATACAAGATACAAAGATACGGGAGTACAGAAATGAGATACGAGCTGCGAGCCAGTTGTTATCGTTGTTGTTGCTGTTATCGTTGTTGTTGTTGTTTGTGCCTGCTGTTGCTGTTGTTGCTGTTCGTGCTCGTGCCACACGGCCGACAGACGGCTCGAAAAGTAACTGTGCCACAATTTGCCGCATATCCTGCAGGAAAGGCTGCCAAACGGGAATTGTGCAAGGATTTGCAACCAAAAAAAAAACAGAAAACAGAAAACTGGTTGGCCGAAACGCAGCCGCATCGCTCACCTGCCGCATGTTGAGCCGAGCTGCGAGCTGCGAGCTGCGTCCCTGCCACATGCCGCATGACTCAAATTACGCTTCCTTTTTGGTGGGCGCAACGTGGCTTCAGCTTAGAATAATTGTGAAGCTCCCCTTGCCACAGCGCTGGCTGCTTCCGCTGAGAGAGAGACTCGCTCTCTCCCTCTCTCTCTTACACTCAGAAAAAAGTCAAGTGAAGTTGAGACTTAAATACAGTACTTAATACATTTGTTATGCTTATTTAAAGTATGCATGTACTTTTAAGCAATTAACTTCAATTTTGATTCATGCTTCAAGCATACTCAAATAGTAAATGTTCGAGCTGAGAATCCGATCATATTCGAAGTGTTTCTTTGAGTGTTGTTGCTTGCAACCACGACCACGACAATAGTGCAACAGACGCCGCCGCAGGAAGCAGGAGGACACAGCTGCAAATATCGCCAATCGTCAATGTGCGATTCGCAGCCAGACCCTGCCCTAGCCGCACGTTGGGCATACAAAGCAGCGGCGGCGGCGGCGGCAGCGACTGAGGCAGGGCGTCATTTGGGGGCACGAAAAACGGAAAGTGCTTGTTGTAATTTTTTTTATTGAGAAATCCAGAGACAAAGACGCCAAAAGGAAGCGGCTAAAGCAGCCAGCAAACCGGCAGAAGACGGGCCCAAGGAATGCGACGCCTGTCGCATAACAATGCCTTCTGGCCCCAATGTATTGGCCAGCTGCACAGTGGGACAGTTGCGACTGCTACAAATTGGCCGACTCGTTTGGTCAACAAAGTTGCCAGCAAGATCCAACACATGAGAAGAGAGCAGAGCAGAGCTGAGGAGAGAGCTCTTCTATTATACACAACAACATCTGGTCGAACATGTTTGCAGCTCTCTCTTATGCTCTTATACGTTGCAACAGCGAACAGCTGTTCGAACCAGCGAACGTGTTGCGTATAAGAGAGTTGGATTTTAGCAGAGAGCCGCACACACAAGTTGCGTAGAAGAGCGTGTCAGTTCGATGGTATTTCATGATCGCACTTAATTAAGATGCAACTGGCTTGTACGGATTTTATAACGGTTTATTGTACAAACAGTACAGTTAATAGGGATAAAGGGATATATAATACTGTTGCAATTCGCAACAAGTTAAGGCTTCAAAGGAATGGCAAGCTGTTTGCAAAGCCGAATGAAATGGGGAAAGTCTGCTGATTATTTATTAAATCAATAAGCCGCATATTGGACCTTGAGGCATGTTGACATAACAGTTTCGAGCAAATCCTTTTATATTTATTGACTTAACCTTTTAACTTGTGGCTGCTTTGCATTGCCAACCTCTGTGACCTCAGCTTTTGTCTCGCTCTTTCTCTCTCTCTCTCTCTCCAGCAGCTTTATATGTACGACCTGCCTCTGGCATTGTGCACATTAATTCAATGTAAACCATTCAAAATGAAATCCATTAGAGTTTATATTTCAGTCATAAAACATCTGAAACCAAACACACGCACATGGCCAAAGCCCTAGGCTCAATTTAAAACCGGCACAGCACAGCCCAGCACACACGCACGCCCATTCACCCACCCACCCACACACACGCCTACACACCCAACCACACACAACACCCACTCAGTGGCATCTCACACTTGGCCAATGCCATTTGGGTCCAGCTTATCCAAAAATATTTGCATAAGATTCCAACTGCATGCAAGAAACGTGGCCACAGCCACGCCCCGCTACTCCTGTCGGCCCGCCCCATCTTGGCAAAATGTTGCAAAATGTCCCAATTCGTCCCATCCACCCCCTCCCTGTTCTCGCTGCCACGCTTCCCGCTTGTTGGCCAGTCAAAGTTTACTCTGCCAAGTTTTGCAAGTGGAGTTCATATTTAAGTTGAGCCTGCCCCTGCTCAGCTGCCACGCCCCCCACGGCAAACCCTTTGCCTAATTGTATGAAAATAGTTGGTCCTTTGCTTTTTGCTCAAATGCCAAATGTGAATTTAAGCCTGCCACAACACACAGTGGGGCATCCAGCGAATTCGGGGGCATGGCCTGAGAGCTTGCAACCACCTGAACTCCAAGGTGTCGGCAAGTGCAGCGAAGCGTTCCCACTGAAAAATGTGTGTGTGCGTGAGTGTGTGTGTGTGTGTGTGTACGGCGTGTGTAAATGTATTTGAAATATTGTGACAGCAGCGGCTGAGCCGTAACTACATGCCACAAGCTGCATGCCCCACTAAAGCCTGCCCTGAGCTCCAGCTGGGAGCACTTTTTATTCATTTTATTTCATTTGAGGTCTCGCCCTCGTCGAGCTGCATAAACCTTGTCAAATGGCCGCATGAAGCTGGCTGCTGGCTGCTGGCCCGTGGGCGTGGCTGTTGCAAGATCAACGCAATGGCGGCGACGGCGACGGCAGCTGACCAAACGCTCGCCGCGGGTCAAGTTACGAAAACCCGTTTTCGTCTGTGCCTCACTGTGATTGGAAGCGGCAACAGCTACCAGCTAGCTGCTACATGCTACCTGCTACCTGCTGTGGCAGCAACAACTGCCCACCGACGCGGAGTCTCAGCGAAGTCCTTGCCATTAAGTCACAACCGCAGCACCATTAATAAGGGTTTCGGAACTGACTTTGGCGATCCTAATGGTTAACACGACGGCGCTAATGAGCCGCAACTGCAAAGGTTGCCAGCTACTGCCCCTGCCCCTGCCCCAGCCCCTGCCGCTGGCTGATTAATTTGTGGGAAAGTCTGCGGTGGGAAGGGTCAGTGCCACACATGCTCACATATAGTAGTTGATTGTTTTGTTTTCTTTCGCTGCGCTTAGCTAGCCAAACAGACAGACAGACAGACAGAGGGACAGAGGGGCAAAGAGACAGCTGGCTATTCATTATGCTTATCCCACCCCGCACCCGCCGCCCTGCCCCCCCACCCGTCGCCCTGCCCCAGGCTGTGGCATGCCAATCGCTGCTAAGCGGCTTATGAAAGTTGCCTGTCGTTCAGTTCGCACCTTCTGTTTTGGTTCTCTCAGCCCGAGGGCTGGGCGCATAAAGTTGCTGATTTTATACGATTTTCCCATCAAATGAAACATTTCTTTTCTATTTTCGATTTCACGAAATGCACCTGCAACGGAATCGCAGCCGCAAGTCAAATCGGGCGGCGCACTTCAAAGAGCGCGAGAGCCGAGAGTTCACTTTACAAAAACATACTTAACGTAATCTGCGCCGACTTATGGATAATATTGTACTGCAAAGTAAATGAACTACAACAACAACAGCAACAAGAGACACTTGTCGAGATACAAGGAAAACAACAACAACAACAACAAACAGAGAGAAACAACAAACAGAGAGAAACTTATGCTAATGGCGCGTACCAAAATAAAAACTCGAGTCGAGGGAAATGCAAGCGGAAAACGCAGGCGGCGGGCAATTCATAAAAATTTACATACATTAGGCCGCGTGTTAGGGTTCAAGCGAGGCAACGCGAGATCAAGGGATCGCGGGATCGAGGGTTCGAGGAGCCCCAATAAAAATTAGAGTGCAGCCGACTCGAAAGTGAATATGAAAGTGGAAGCGGATGCGGAATCAACCCCCAAAAAGAGAGAGAGAGAATTTCCTTGTTTTCATGAATTTGGCCATAGATCATAGATCAACAGTTGCTTGCGGCTGGAATTATGATCGGAGTGTGGGCGTGGCACGTGTTGAGATCATAAATCATGACGCGAATGGAACCACAGGAGACACCCTCCAATATATATACATACACCAATGCAAATGATGTATTATGGTAAATGGAAACTGGAAGTGCCATAATTGCGGCCCGTTTTGGGCTCCCGATAAGATGCCTCGATTATGAGAGCTCCGGAGACAACAGCAACTACGACGTAAATCATGGGCGACATTTAAATAGCTTATGAATACATACTTCAATACATCAAAAGTGATTGAGAGTGCGCGCTGTCTATCGACTGATTGTAGTTTCTGGCTCAATCTTGCCTACAACTCGAATGAGTTGAATGAAAGCTCCGAAGACAAATTTTGCTTTGCTTTAACTGGGCGTGTGTCGTGATTGCTTGCGTGACACGAACACGCACGACTCCTTACGATACTTTTATACAAATGATTGATAGAATGAGCCAATATATTGTCCCAGACGATGCAACTGATGCAACAAGAGCCCACTCCTAGACATTGCCTAGATATCGCCCGACTAAAGAGGAACATTGACCAGATAAACGCGTGATGAATATTCTATATTGGGAAACGGAATTGAAACTAACAGGTAAATCAGGTACATCAGATCATTTGCAACTAGCCTGAATCTCGTTTGGATCTAAAAATATCTGTCCTCTAATTGGAATCAACACGCCGTCGCGACCTGCCCGCGGCTGTGTTTTTTTTGATGAACATGCCGTAAACAAATGTGTTTAAGTACCAAAAATGATGAGGTTCTAAAAAGCATTTTCCGTTTTTCACTTTTCATTCATGACCTGCATAGTGCAGGCCCAGGCCTGTGCTGGTGAGTGTGTGTGTGTGTGTCTGTGTGTGTGTTTGTGTGTGTGTGTCTGAGTGTGTGTGTCTGAGCAATTTATTACCTGCCATTTACCGTTGCTCATTATTAATTGCAAGCAATTAATCAGCTTTACTTGCGTTCAACGGGCCGTATACGCATTGTGCGCGCCCACACTCGCCCCCTTATTCCAGCCCCCACCCCCTCCATTCGCTCCACGCCCCGTCTCAGGCGAGCCACAAAAATCTTGAATGAATTCATGAATTCAATTTGCAAATGTGTAAATAAACATTGGAAAATTTGGCTGTACGCTTTAAGGCAGCCAATTTGAGTGTGAAATCGGAAATGTTTTGCCCCTCCCCTCCAACGGTTTCCTGTCGAAATGTGTCGCTGCTGCGAGAGAGGGAGGGGGGAGGGAGTAGTTACTGGGCTGTTGTCCTGTCAGAGGAACAGAGCTTGCCTTTTGCCGCAGGACATGGCAATAGAACGCAACGCCAGTTGCAGTCGCTCGTGTCCTGCAAATATCTCATGTTATTTTCTTATTACGAAAGTAATATATATATGTATATGTATAGATATATAAATCCTATTTCAAGTTGGACATGTTCTGCCACCCACTCCCGCGCCCCCCACCTATCTAACATTCTTCGTTTGTCTTTTACTCAATAAAACTTTTTGATTTCCGCTCGAATGGGCGAAACTTTTTAATGCGGATCTGCAGTCGCAGTCGCAGCGAAAAAACGATAAAAAGCAAAACAAAATCAAATCAAATTAAATCGAATCGAATCGAAACGAATGGAGCCAAGGCAGGCAAAGCACAGCAAAGAATCCAAATAAATGAAAATTTAAATGTCGAATTGTGCGAGAGCAACACCTGCCATCCCATCGCGAGTACCCCTACCCGAAATCGCATCGCATCGCATCGTGCCACGCCCAGACACGCAAATGCCACTTTATTCCAATTGGATTAGTTGTCCATTGCAACACACGCGAAACACAACAACAACAACAACAACCAGAGACAGCCAGAGAGCGGGTGTGGAAAATCGTATCCAGGGACGGATAGCTTGGGGCATCTATCCACAGACGGGATATTAGGTGTTTGCATATCGTGGGGCTTCCGCGGCGGCGTTTAACTAAATACGATATTAATGCAACCTCCAGTAGCTGCCACGCCCATACGCCCACACACCTAGCTCGGTTTCTCTTTGTGCAGTTGTATTCAAGAACAACAACACAAAACGAAAGCCGCGAATGTCGATGAATGAGCCAAATGAATGAGTGCACGAATGAGTGTGCGAATGAGTGCACGAATGAGTGTGCGAATGAATGATTGAAAGAGAGAGCAAATAAATGCAAGACATGCAAATGTGCAAATGTGCAAAACTGATGCATTAGCTTAATTAACTAGCCAAAGGACGTCCAGTCCTTAGTGTATGCTAACCTCCTGGGAGGGGCAGCATGAGAGCTTCGCAGGTTTTCTCCACAGTTTGCAGCTAATTTGCATTGTTGGCAGGTCCTTGTTAATGAAAAAGATATCTAATTTATCGAAAACACAATGTTGTCTCTTCAATTTGTATAGGAAAAACGTGAACATTTGCGAACTTAACTCTAGTACTTATTAGAATCAAAAACATTTGATTTAAAATTTGTATGATAAAATGATGCAGGCCCTTGATTAATGATTTGATTGTTGGCTGCACTCGATACTGTTATTCTGCACGAATTCCATACGAATTCCAACAGATGCAACATTCCAGATTCCCTCCGAAGTGGGACGTAGCTTAAACGATATTCGAAGCTTACAAAATACTAATCCTTTTTTGTTTGTTTCATTTTGCAGCTAAATCTGCCAGGGACGAACATGGATATAGCTAAAAAAAAAGCGTGCGACAAATGCGAAAGTTGTTGCCAATCTGCGTCGATTCGCAAATCAAGACTTTGTAGGGTTCTGAGAGTCCCGAGTCCTTAAAGGTATGTCTTTTCAAAGTCGGATGTTTGCAAAAACTAATCTATTTTTCATTTTGTATTCTTTAGCCCAATCTGCCGACGTTCATGGACAACAAATTATCATAGGACTATCATTCTGCTGGCGGACAACATTTAATCAGCAAATGATCGCAATTCATGGTATCTAGTTGACTAATACGTCCTTGGTTATGCCATATCATGGATGTAGTCCTAGCGAACCTAAAGGACCAAGTTCTCGCAAAATGCCCAAGAACATGGCTCAAAAATATGTATGCTTCTCTTTTACAGGCGCCCCCAGCAAGAGCCCCGCCCCCGCCTGGTTTCTAGTTGACTAGCATATCCTTGGTTATACCATACCATCGATATAGTCCTTGAGAACCTAAAGGATCAGATCCTTGCAAAATGCCCATTGATATGGTCCAAAAACATGTATGCTTTTTCTTTCAGGAGCCCTTTTACATTAGCTGCAGCTGCAGCTGTTGTTTAACAGCCGGCTTACAGCATTCATTTTACATAAACTGCTAATTAACAGCACTCATTTTAATTGAGTTACATTTTTGCCCCTTAATGCTATGCTATGAAAATTTTTTGAAATCCACTCGTCGACCTTCTGGGCATTTCTGTTCGCCTGGTACTTGAGTGGAATTTTGGGCCTCGCGAAGCGGCTGCCCTTGCTGTGACGTCATTTTTCGGTCGCCCCATTTGGGTATGCAACGAAATTTTTTCGGCAGCCAAAAATATTTTTTGTCGACCTTCTGGGCATTTCTGTTCGCCTGGTATTTTGGCAGATTTTAAGAAAAATCTCGGCAGCCAGCGGTTGCCCCTGGCGGGTATGCAATGGATATCCAAAAACCGTTGATTTTTGAATTTTTCAATAAAAAAACATGAATTTGTCCTTTTTATTATAAACAATTGATTTATTTGTGGTTAAATTTACAAAAATGTTGTTTTTATGCTAATTTTCCTAATTATTTCTCTTAAAATTACACAAATGGAGCATAAAATATAATCTTAGCTTATTTTAACTTAAAATAACTATATCTGGCTTAATTAAAGTCCGATCCTGGTAAAATCTGCCTTGTCACTCGTGGAGGTCCTTAGAGGTCCTTGTAATCCTTAATTTGACAGTCTGAAATGATAAAAACACATTTAAATTAATAAAGTAAATAAACATATAAAAGCATGTTATGTAAGGAAAAAAGGCCATAACTCGGGCATGTCCTTGCAGATTTTCAAAGGACATGGTGCGTTAGGTTCGTATAGACCCCCTGCATCGATCTGCATCATAAAAATATGGGGTCATCTAAGAATCATATAACTCGAAATTGGACTTGCAAAATTTTTGTCCCGGAGCGCACGAAAATGGCCCGAAAACACAAATCCTTCAATATAATGGAAACTACAAGGACGATCTTAATGAAATTTGGCCAGTTGGTAGTCCTGGTCGACACAATTATTTTGACATATGACTCGCCAGGATACGCAAGGATATGCTCGAGTTATGACCTATTTTCTTCAAACAAATTCGTCCTTAAAACTTTTTTGTCTGAAGGACTTTCGTCCTTTGGGTTGTCAATTCTTCAATGGGAGGGCCAGGACTACTTATGGTCCAAAGGACATCCCGATAGTCCTTCAAATGGCAAAGTTAGCCCGGAAATTTTTGATTTTTGCCACTTTTGCGACTAACCCCCTAGGAAAAATTTCGAAAATTTTTTTTGTCAAATCCTGGAAATCCTTGAATGCCAATCGATAGTCCTGCTCCCCACGAGTTCAAAACGGTGTATCCTTCCGATATCCTTCAGGATTTGGCCAAGTTATGGCTATTTAAAAAATGTCCTTTTTAGAAAACTGGCTATATATCGGAAACGGCAAGGACGATTTGGATGTCCTTTGGATAGTTTATAGTCCTTGTCCATACAATTTGTTTGACACAGGACCTGTCAGGATCTGCAAGGATATGGGGGAGTTTTGGCTTTGTCAATTTACGAAAGAATTGTAGTCATATCTATGCTGTCTAAAGGACTTTCGTCCTTTTTATTATATATTCTGAATTGGGAGGATGAGGACTAACGGTTGGCAAATGGACATCATGAACGGCAAGGATACGACCGAACTAGAGCCTATTAAATCTGTAGACTAAAATCTCTTTTCCCCAGCTCCTTGAAGGATTTTCGTCCTTTTTATTACATATTCTAACGGATCAGGGCAAGGACCACATGTTGTCCAAAGGACATCAGAATGATCCTTAAGGTGGTCAATTTAATGTCCTTTAAAAAGACAATATCTATATGCCGCAATCCATAAGGACGATTGGATTCGTGGAACTCGCTTTTAATACTACGTAATATGTTAAGTAAATATTTGTTTGTAGTTTTACGATTAAATAGAAGAATCTGGGTGTTCCAAAGGGAGCATGGGTCTAATTAAAGCATGCACAAGCCCTTTATCGGAATCCTTTACAATTAGATGTGCCAAGTGAATAATGGCAACTGAAAGGGATTAAAGAGGTGCTCGTGACCGAGGACGACGACAGCGCGATGAGAGCAGAGCTCGTGCCAAAGCGTTGCGAAAGCAAACTTAAAATCGTGCAGGGGGGAAGCAGATGAAACTGAAACCAAGAGCCGAGCACAAAGCGCGGGGGGAATGTGACAGAGAGAGAGAGAGAGAGACTGAGATGGAGACAAAAGAAGAGACAGAGCACGGACCGGAAGAAATACGCAGTGCATTAAAGCAAAGCAAAGCAAAGCGATGCGACGCGACGCGACGCGTTGAGCAGCTGCTGGAATCTGATAGGAAGCACAAGTAGCGCTAAGGAGCTCATCATCTCCAGCCATATCCGGCGCAGTACCAAACAGCACCAGCACCAGCAGCCTGCAGCCAGGCAGGGAAAGTGTTGACTGGCGGCGGAGAGGTTGCGGGCCGAGGCAATAAGCGATATACGAAGCGATAACGAGTTGAAGTTGATGTCTCGAGACGAGTTGCCAGTTGAGACGGACTGGGTCGGGGCATCTTAGGATTGAGCTGATTCCAGGAGGATTGCGAGGAGTGCTCCTTGGCTCCAGCAGTTGCAGGATGTAATCGTTGCCAGCCAAATTATGAGCCCAAGTGCTGTTCATGCTGTTGTCGCATTGCCTTAAGCTGTTTTCTTACTTCTGCTAATGGCTACCACGCGGTGGCACGTTGCACGTTGCACGTTGCACGCTGCACAAGTGGCACGTACGTACTCGAGCTGTTTGCGAGCACTTTGTCAGCGGGCGTGTAAAACAAACTGATTGAGTGCAGCTTGCGCCGTAAGCAGCTTAGATGTTATGTTGACCACCCAAACACAGCTCTCCATCAAAAAAAGAAAGTTAAAGTTACCCCTAGACTTAGTTTAAGACGAAGCTTAGTTTAGCTCTAGGTACAAAGAAGGCTTCTTGGTTATATATGTGATACGAATCTGATTACTTTAAGTTTGCCAGCTGTTGATTTAAGCTCAAACTTCATTCGAGTACAAACGACAAAATAAGCTTTTCATATATAGAATACATGTTTGTATTCTTGAGTCTAGTTTGTTATCTAACTATTGTAAGAAAATATTTGCTTAATTTAAGCTCAAGCTGACATTCTTCGACTTAATACTCACGTCTTGAACATAATTCAAAACTAGAATATTGGCATTTGTTACTTAATCTTGAATGCTTGAAGCTCTTGACTGAAGCCTAGCTTAGTCTGAGATACTTTTCAAAATAAGTTAGGCTTAATTTAAGGCTTAAGCCAAAACTGATTTGTTCTTTGTTCGACATTCTTTAAGCCATGTTTTAAATAATACTCAAATAAAGTAAACACAAACCAAATGTCGGCTTTTACTGAAATATTTCTCTCAGTGCAACTTTTACTTTTCATTGCAGTTGGACAATTGGTTTCGGCCACGAATCAAATGCACGTGCAAAATTTTAATAGTTTTGAATGTGGTTTGGACGAAAACCCCCTTCCACTCACGTCTGCCGCAGGACTATGCATGCATATTCAGGATAGTTGTATCCTGGCATCTGCTGCAGCGCAGCACGCGCATCCTTTGTGCAAACACACAAACAAAGGGACTTGCATGTGTATGTGTGTGTATGTGTGTGTGTACACACATGTTGCCCCGGCAGGAAGCGCACTGATTGAGAGGCAATCGCTCGTCGGCCGGGACAGATGTTTTTTTTTTCTTCTAGATTAAACAGCCGCTGGCTGCCCTGTCCTGTCCCCCGTCTCCCGTCTGCGGGGCGCGTGCGCAGCAGCCCGAAAAAGATGGCAAATCGGAAGTGCCGCTCGGGGCCACACAATGCCAGAGATCGGGCGACCTTTTCTCCGGCTGACGAGGTTAAATGCCTACGAAATGCCTTCGCTTCGCGTGTAATCCAAAAGATTTATTGTTCAGTCTTGGAATACGATCGTTGTTTTATATCAATTATATTTGGCTGGGGCATTTCCTTGACAAGTGCCAGACCCTGAAAATCGCGGCTGTGGAATCTGAAGCAAGTATGCGCAGCATTTCAACCTCAACCTTTCAACCTTTTATGACACCAAGGAAATGAAATAGTCCAAAGCAGAAAACATAATTAATGGAAATTTCAATTAAATTCCCTAAAATATTGTCCCATTTTCAACTGAAAGTTGGTTGGTGAGTCTGAGAACACTTTGTAATTATCCTTTCCGGATTTTCTTTTCATAGTTTTAATTTAAGCCTGGATTCTTGCAATTGCTGCAACTTCGGCCAACTGGCCACTGGACTGTTAACAGCCAGATAAGTCCACACACTCGCCACGTAATTAGATTTTAGTGCCAAGCTCAGCAGCAGCTGCTGCTTGGACAGGTAAACAGTTTCCTTTTTCGTTTCTAATTAGAGGTAAGTGAAAATATGAGCCTGGACGCTATCAGCCGCATAACACGAGCTGACCTCATAAGTTGCCAGAAGCAAGGCCACACAGCCAACGAGTTTCAATTAAATTTCAACTTACAAATCAATAAACCAACAATTTCAACGCAATTCATACACACGCACACACACACGTACACACTCACATGGACAGGGACAGCTGCTCGAAAGGAAACAGCGCCTAGGCCAGGGCCCGGCGTGGAATTGAGGCCGTGTGCAACTCGACACCGGAACAAGTGGCAGACGCAGCAGTTGGGGAACGGGGGCAAAAACCAGGGCCAGCACACACACACGTGCAGCAATATTATGCCCGTTGAACCCATTCGAAAGAGGGCAAAGGGAGCATATTAGTTATGTGAAAACGTTTGCAACAGGAACAGGAAAATATATTCTTGATCAAAAATAATTTAAGGTATCGATAACTTTAACTGAAATCGATTAAAGTAGATATCGATTTCTTGTTATTTTGGATCTTATAATATCTAAAGTTACCTAATTTGTGATATTCATCAACTTTTTGGCATCCAAATTGGGGCCAAATTGATGTATTGAACTTTTCAAGAAGAATAGGCAGGGTATCTGCAAGTCGTGCACACCCTACTAGATCACATTCACGTGTTTTTGTTGTGCACTTTGTAGAGGGCAAATGAAGCGGCGCTGCGCCTGGATAAATGTGTTTAAAAAACATTTGGCGGCATTAACGGGTCAGAGGCACACGCGCAGGAGCAGCAGGACGAAAAAGAAAACAGGAGCTGAGCCAGGACAATGGACACTGGACCTCGACATCCTGCCCAACGGAGGGGGGGGACAAGGCGGAATCGGTGCGCGGCATTAATTGGTTCACTGATTTCATACGACCAACTGGCGGCAACACAAATGTGGAATTAAGGACACGCTGTTCCTGTTTAACCTGTCCGCCACGAAGGCAACATAAACGAGGGCTTTTCTCTCCCTCTCTCTCTCTCTGTGTGAGTGTGTGAAGGACGCTTGCAATTGAGTCGATAGTCAGAAATGTAGCTAAAGGTCCTGTCTGTTGCTGCCACACTGATAGGTTGCAGCAAGAACGCACTGCAAGTTGGCCGCCGCCTGACGCAGCTGCCGGGTCAGACAAACTAACTGCCGGAAAATGATATTACAAGCCCATAATTCGTGCCTGCAACAGAGCCCGAGGCAAAGGGAGAGGTGGAGGCAAAGGCAGAGGCGGAGGCAGAGGCAGCAACCAGGACGTTGGCACACGCTGCTGCTGTGGCAGATGAAAGCGGGCAAATCTCATTAAAAACTGAATCGAAATGGTAATTTGAGTTGTTCACAAACAGATAGGTTGCAAACACATCCCAGATGCATGCCGATTGCGATTGAGTTGATAGCAAAAGAGTCCTGTGTGTGTGTGTATGTGTGTGTGCTCGCGCCCAAGGACTTTGTTTGCCAAGTTGCCTACAAATAAAACAGCCGCCGGCTAGAAAGCAAAGACGCTGCCACATGCCCAGAAGCAGGGGCACAAACAGGACGCAAGGTGTGATTTTGTTGCTGTTGTTGTTGTTGTCTGTGGCACTCGGTCTCGGGGTCTCGGTTTCAAATGCGGGCAGGTGGTTTTACTCTGTGCAGGGAGAGGCTGGTGGCAACGATGCCTGATTCTGATTTGAATCGGCAATCAACTGCAGCCTCAACGCGCGCGCGAGTAGTTCATTATAATCGGGCATTAGATAGATTATGATAAATAGGTTTTGAAATATTGAATTTAAATGAACTCGCAAATGCCTTATTAATTGAACAAAATATGCGTGCGCCGTGTTATTATATTGACACAATTGACACTGATGCATTGATTGATTGATGTGTGCATCGATTTCATTAAATGCTGGCATTTGTTCACTTGCAAAATGCAGCAGAATCCAATTTAAAATGGCCAAAATGCCATAAATTACAGCAGCTCAACTGTAAATAAGTTTATATTCAAAGAGTGAAAACAAATTGAATTATTAACCAGCTTAGGCAGCAAAAGTTATCTTTAATACTAAAGCCATTTATCTGCTTTAATTGTGCCCATCAAAATTGTGTGCAAGTGTGAAAAGTTTGTAGCTGAGGTCAATAAATAGCAAGCTTTTTACAAAACTGTTATCAGCTGGCTTTTGTTGACATTTATCAGTGCTGGCAAGTTTGCAATCCATTCTTTGCCAGTGCTGCCAAGTTTACAATGCATTCTAAGCTGCAATTCATTTCACCCTGTGTGTTGCCAAGATTGCAAAACTGTTATCAGCTGGCCTTTGTTTACATTGCTCAGTGCTAGCAAGTTCCACTTTTTGCCAGTGCTGCCGAATTTCCAATGCATTTTATACAAATGCTGCCAAGTTTGCAATGCATTTTAAGCTAGTGCTGCCAAGTAGCATTTCAAGCTGGCGCTGCTCAAGTTTGCAATGCATTCTTTGCCAGTGCTGTCCAAGTTTGCAATGCATTTCAAGCTGCAGTTCATAGCTGCACTTTAAGCTGGTGCTGCCAAGTCTAGAAAGCCTTTTCTGCCAGTGCTGCCAAATTGCAACACATTTATACTAGTGCTGCCTAGCTACATGTTAAGCAGATGCTGCAAAGCTTGCAATGCATTTTAAGCTGGTGCTGCCAAGTTGCATTTAAAACAGGTGCTGCCAAGTGACAAAGGTTTTCTAGATGGCAGCACTGAAATAACGAGTTATATATCGCTGCGCAACAAACGTTAAGTTTTCTTTACTTTAATTGATATTTGCACAAAGTTGATTAAATACGCGTTTGGTATTTGATAAATGTTAATTAATTTTGATTTGCATGGTCAATTCAATTTGCGACTGTCAACAGAGAGCAGTTGATAGCTTGTCGCAGCAAATGTAAATGCATTTTTGCAACATTTTGTGGCAAGTGCAGCATTAATATGCATTTCACTAGTGAAATATGTTCGCCATGATAAGTTTAATGCGGATGAGCTTAAATTACATGATTTTGTATAATAATAGATACAAATTATAACTATTATTACAGGCGGCAACAATCAACCCAAGCTGAAGGATCTTAAGCTTAACTCTCTATAAGATTAGGATTCTAGGAAACAAATGACGTCCAATTCTTTGCTGCTTTATGAAGTTCAGTTAAGACATAATTCACGAGAGAATACGGGCACAAGTGCCATAACGCTCTCGACATTCAATCTACCCTACATCAACAACATCTGTTGACAGGTATAAGGACATGCTTGAATTAATTAATGTACAGTTTGTTGAGTTTCTGTCTGGCAATCAATATTTGCATTGTGTATTGAATCTATGTAAATGAATTCAAGAAGTTTGCGGCACTTCAAGCTGAAGAAAAGCCTTCTGCCACAGACTTGTCTAATCCCATTTCGTAGTTGCTTCTAATTGCTTTCCATCAGCCAGCTAATTTCACCTGGCGGTAATTAGCATCAGGTGAACTAGTTTGCTGTTGTTGTTCTTTTTAAGCTCCGACTGCTCACTAAAATTGATTTTGACACCAAAAACTTTTGAGAGCCAGGCGAAAAGTTGTGCAACTTTGAAAAGAGCTGCGAAACTTTCTTTGCGAAATGGACGCCATTACAAGGCAATGGAAATGCACATAAAACATAATATACATATATACACAAAAGTAAAATAAAAACAGCATTAAACATGAAGAGCTTGCAAATGTAGCTGCCAAGAGACTTAGGGGTCAGAGGGGGCCTGGTGGCGGATAGACACGCCCCAAAACAAGAGAACATGAAATGGTAAACTTTTGTAAAGATTACATGCGCATTTACAGTCCAAGTGGAAGCCCGAAGACCGTGAGGAATTATGCGAGCGTGGATGGCAAAAGGTCGCCCATCAAAGCTAAGCCCCAGACCCAGCCCCATCGCACACACACACACATACACACCGACACACACACCTGCACACCTACCCCCAACTGAGCGTAAGTGTGCCAAGTGGTCGCGACCTGTGCAACATGGCGAATGCACTTTGAAATTGATGTTCATGTTGATGGGCTTGGCAGCCGGCAGCTGAAGACACCAGCCAGTCGCAGTCAGCCAGGCAGTCAGCGAGCCAAATTGATGGCCCAGACAAGCGATGGCCAACACTCTGGCGAGTGGGCATGCACTATGCGGCGTATGCGCAACGTGTGCAGTTTATTGTGGAACAAGGCGAGGAAGGAAATTGCTTAATTTATGGGGCAACGCGCAACTGACTCCTGACTGTGCTGGAGTCGCCTCCGTGGCAGCATGCAGCACCATATGACAAGGCAATCAATTGCTGCACGCAAAATGCGCCACAGAATGTCAATAAACAATTCGTGGAAAATGAACTGCGACGCAGCAGAAGTTGAAGAAAGAAAAAAAAATTGGAATAAGAAAATCGTTGCTGAAGGACACTTAAAACGCAATTCAGTTAAACGCAAGGGGCAAGCATTTAAGGCGGGGCGGGGCTATCAGGGGCGGGCCTGACATTACGGTAATTGAACTATACGCATTTATTCGTGTGCGTGTGCGTGTGTGTGTGTGTGTTTGTGTGTGTTGTGCGATTCAAAGCAATTTGCCATTTTGAATGGATTGAATTGGATTGCGTCTAATGCGGCTTATCCCATGCACAGTGGGTAATATTTACGAGCCAGCGACATCCTGCGGCGAAGAAGCAGAGCAGGGCGCAGGCCAACAGAGTTGTCCCAAATTGTTCACAACTGGTTCAATTGAACGAATGAACCGAATGACTTTCATCGTTTGCCAGCACATCATAAATTCCATAATTGTTCTGTAGTTCATTTGAGCCACATCATCCATAAGTCCAAAAGTCCCATTATCTGTCTGTAGTTCATGATAGCCTTAGTAGCGTTCAGCAGTTCACAAGTCCGATCGTCCTTTAGCAGTTCTCGAGTCAAAAAAGCTGTCAAAGTAGTTCACAAGTCACATCATTTTGCAACAGTTCACGAGTCGGTTCAGTTGTTAGTAGGTCAACAGCTCACGAGTCCCATTATATATTTCAGAAGTTCAAGAGTCCCAATATCCTTTAGAAGTTTACGAGTCCCAAAAGCTGTCAGAGTAGTTCACGAGTCACATCATTTTTAAGCAGTTCATGAATCCCCTAAATTGTTAGTTGCTCAAAAGTCCTTAAGTTGTTCAGTACTTCACGTAACAGTAGAAGTTCAAGAGTCCCATTCAGCGGCGCAAGAGTCTTTTAATCTGTCACTAGCGCTTGAGTTTCCTAATTCGTTCATTTGTTCACGATTTTCATTATCTCCCATTAGTTCACGAGTCCCACAATCCATCTGTAGTTCTGAGTGTCTGAATCACGTTCACGACTCGCATAATCCCATTGCAGTTCATGAGTTCAGTTCACGAGAGTCTTAGTTAAGTAGTTCATGGGTTCCATACTCAGTCCGTAGTTAACGATTTTCATAGTTCTTTTCAGTAATTCGCGAGTCCCATAATCCTTTAGTAGTTCTCATCATTTATTAGTAGTTCAAAAAGTCCCTTGGTCGTTCAATTGCTTGCATCCTTCGAGCTTGGCTCATATGAACAACTGGGCGATTTACTGCTCAGAAATTGAGTTCATGCACTCACAAATTGAACTAGTTAACTGGTTCAGTAAACCACGCACTGTTATGTACAACTCTAGCGAACAGGCGTAATCCCTGCCCAGCCGAGCACACAAAGCCAAAATCAAACAGATGTACAAGGAGCTGCCACATCCTTGGGTCGCGCTTAATGGCGCTGTAATCAAAAGTCATTATGTCGAGCATTGGCATCAAGGACAAACCTCGGTCGTGCTGCCCGCCTCTGGCCGGGCATCAGTTTGCCAGCCATTTGCTTACAAAAGGGCAAAATTACGCGTATTATGACCAGGCAAACAGCATTGCGTCGGGGGTAACATGCCAGATCGGATCGGAAGACCAACCCAGCCCAGCCCAGCCCAGGCCAGGCCAGCCCTCGTTTTCTTATTAATTTGTTTGTCAAAGCAAGAAGCAGGCAGGAAACAGGAATACGGGCCCAAAAAAAAAAAGGGAGAGAATGAGCAACAGTTTTCGCCTGTGACTGGGCCGGCCTTGGCCCCAGCTCGCTTTGTGTCCAGGCCAGGATAAACGACGAATGCCGGCGACTAAAACTCGGATTAGGCGCAACTGCACGCACATCATGAGGTTGCAACTTGATGGGGCATTCAGCTAAGTAATGGGAACTGTGTTGGGTTCCAGGGGGCATGGGAACGGAAAGATCCCAGACTAGCATGCAAGGACACGTGCTGCTCCTGTGCGTGTCTACATATTTGGCTCAGGGAAACGTTGAAAACGTGCAGGCGAAGGCTAACATTTCTGAAGAGCTTGCAGTGCAGCAGGCACAGCTCTGACAAGAATGACTCATTCCTGAACTAAGTCATTGTTGTTGCCTCGGAAAAAAGAGTCAAAAGTATCCAAAGGAAAATGTTCTCAACTTAAGATATATTTACTAAAAAGTGCAAGTGCAAATTTGTGGAACAGATTCGAAATTAACTTTTATCAGCAGAACAGCAGAAGGTAATAAATATTTTGATGAGGGGGGGAAAATGTCTGCAATGTCTGTGGATCACCTCAAGAATTTCAAGTTTAAACAGGAAAACGAAAATATTTCGGCAAAATCATTTTTCCAAGATGTCGAAAACCAAGACTTGAATTCCAGGAAAATAAACGAGCGCAGTGAAAATGAAAGATCATGCGAGAAAAGTTGTTTCGCGAGAAGTGCGAGTCACTAAGTTATTCACCTTTAACAACAAATTGCACATCATTTAACATTATTGATTAATAATCAAAGCATTCGGAAGCATGGGAACACCCCAGCTGATGCCAGAGGGAAGTACATACGCACACCCGATGGCCCATTGGAGGACCGTCGTCATAGTCACAACAATAGAACAATTATTAAGTCTGTTTGGTTCAAAGTTTTCGTGTTCGTATTTGTTTATGTTGCCTTCTCCAATTGGGAATCCAATTGGAAATCGACTCGTGCAATCGCCTAAAAATAGAAACAGTTTCTCATAGGTTTTGCGTAAAAGTTTTCTGCATGCAAAAACAACGAAAGCTGATGAAGATGGACGAACGGCACAGGTGGGGCACCTGGGGCACCTGACCGGGGCTATGATGCTGTGGCCGTGACGTCACGTGGGGCAGTCCGTGTGGCACGTCATGAGGCACAAGTGCGTCGGCGTGCAAGGCGGGAGGCGCCGCTTTCTTTAAACAAACGTTTATGATTTGAATATGAACGGGGACTGCATCATCGAGCGGCCCATGACGTAGATCCTTAGCCAGTTCTTACCTGGCCAGGTGGGTGGCGGCGCGAACGTGTGCCTGCGGGTGGTCGACAAATTTCAATATGTTTTCGTCTTCCAGCCATTTCAAGTGCAAAACGCTAAAAGTAGCTGCGAGGGGGCAGCTGGTTGATTGACTTGCCATCCCCCAACACTCCCCCCAACGGGTTTGCTGGAGGCGTGGTCCCTTGGAGCAAATGGGCAACTTTATTGTACTTTGTCTGGCAGCTTATTTATTTGCAAGTATTTATCGTGAATTGCGCCGCGTTTTTGCTGCTCACCCACGCGCTACAAACTAACCAAAATAACAAGAACAAAATAAAACTGAGCATAGATAAATTCTCAGTACGCCACCCCCTCCCACTACCCCCTCAACCAATCTAAATCTGTTTGATGCACGGCAATCAATGGGCCAAGTTAACAGGCTCATGTACAGAAAGTGCTTGAAAGTTATCAAGAATTTGGAATGGAATGGTTTGGCATTATAGCATATAGGTCGGTTAGCATGATCCAGAGATTTCTATGTGCTGCAGGTGTTGATATGCGTGTTCGCACCTCTGCATCACCTTGCCGGCCCCAGCCTCTCCGCCTGTCGATGGGTTTTCGAATGTTTTTGTTATGGATTTCATTGATGCCTTGCGAATAACAACATTGTGTTGAAATATCTATGCACATTATTATTGCTATGTAAATCCCTAATAGAATTTTCGATTATGTTCAATCCAGTAATCCGCAGAAACTGGTCTCCTCTGTCCTCTGTCCTCCGTCCTCCGTCTCTGGCAGCAGGCATTTAAATTTCATCAAATTCATAAAATTTAACGCCTATCATGTGTTGGCATCTCTGTCCGAGTCGAGCATTGTTTGTTTTTATAAACCTATTATTCAATATGTACTTTTGAATTATTAAGTTTTGGCATTTCTGTGACGCAAAGTAGTAAATTCTGTGAGCCAAGTGCGAATAAGCGATTCCATATGCGGCAAGAGTAAAGGTAAGTTGGGATAGAAGGCAGCCGGAGGGCAGCCTCGTCAGCTGACTGAGTGTACCACAGTTGGAGGAGGAGGAGGAGGAGGAGGGCTGTTGCTCGGCAAATCAAACACAAATCAATTCCAGAAATTGGCAAATAAATAATATTCGCACCTCTATTTATGATTATTAAAATACTATGAATTGCGCTATTTTCGGCAGTCGATCGTTTCAGTAGCCACAGGATATATTGAGGCCACAAACAAATTAATCAGTCATGCAGAATAACAAGTAGTTAGTGAGGTTTAACTAAAAATAAGCACACTTTGTGTACACTTAAAGATTTATTCGGTCTGTGTTGCGGATTGCATAACACGATATAATAAATATCAACAAAATCGAGAAAAAACACGTTTTTTCCATTCCATTCAAGAGTAAATACCCATGGCAATGCACAACATAGTAATATTCTTAGACAATTGACTCTTCAATGTAATTTCATCAACAATTTGACCCTTTCTTTTAAATAATTTCTATTTCGCGCCACTCACCCAAGGCTAGCGCCATCTGTTGCTCATTACGTGAACCATTTCCTCAATTTAGCTTCTATTTCAGATCGCCATCTAGTGTTCATTTATAACAATAGCAGAAAAGTGTTGCATACTTAGCGCCATGTTTTAATTTAGCGCTTTCTGGTGTTCGTTTTCGAAATCCTTATGCTCCTAGAACTTTTAGAAGGAGACACAAGTTTGTTTCCGTAACAACGAAATGTTAGATACTCTGTTTTCTTTGAAGTTGCTCAAGCAGCTGATTGAGATAGCATTAACTGCGGTAATCGGTCATGGCGAGCTGCTGACTGCAGTTCAAATGGACTTTTATTGCTTATCTTATCGGTTGAGCAAATGTTGGTCGGTACACAGCCAACGCACTCGACGCGCAAATAACAAATACCAATAACCGAAAATAAAGTAGCACACTTGACGCGCATAGGCAGAAATATTTCCATAAACAATGCCAATAAACTGCAATCTTCGCTGATAAAAGGCCAGAAGTACTTAATATGGGGCAAATAAATGCAACGCAAGGGGGCCGAACTGCCCCTATCTAAACATAGTTTTTCTTCTCAAGAACGGGTACAATAATGTGGCATGTTGTAAGACACAAAGTTATACCCTACTTCAAAGCAAGCCTCATATGTGTATATATATTATTTAAATTGATATTCAAAACAGACAATTTGCACTGCAATGAGAGAGTATGGGAGCGCGTGAGAGCAACAACTGAGTGCAAAAGAACGCCGACGTCTCTCTTTTGGCTCGACAAGCGCTAATTCGCCGCTAAGAGAGCGGCAATGGGAGCATTTTAAGTAGCAAAGCTGCGTCAAATTTCGGCTCAGTTTGTCGTCGCTCGCCAAACACAACGCATTGGGGGAGTTTAAAGTTCCGTTCGTTTCAGTTCCGGCGGCTGTTTATCAGTGTAACAAACATATGTATATTCATTACAAACACAAAAACAAAATACCTAAGACAAACGTTGACACTCAAATTGGCGCCATCTTGTGTTTAGTGCGTGCAACTGTTGCCTTTTGTAATTATTGTTATTAACCGGCTCAGATGAGGGTCAGCCTGTGTTGAAAGGCTAAAGTTAAATAACAAAATACAAAATAATTGCGTTCAAAATATGCAACTGGTCAGATCGTCGACAACAACAAGAGCTACGCAAGCGTAGAAAGTTTTTATTGTTATTATTTTTAAGCCAACAAAACGCCAAAGTCAAAGCCAAAAAATAAAGCGCAAAACCGAAGCATCATCACATTTTTTGCGCGTGAACCCAACAACAAAATAACCGAACAAAAAAAGAAAAGAAATTGGTGTTTTTTGTGTGTTCGTGAGTGTGCATAAAAAACCGAATTGGCAAGATTTTAACAATTTTGGTTAAATAAATTAAATACATAATGTCTGGTCCACTGCCCGAAATCAGCGCCGAGCAGCGCAAAACATTGGAACAGGTGAGAGCCGCGGGTGTTAATTAAAAGAGAGCGCGAGAGAGAGAGAGGCGCCCCCTAGCGACAAATACTCAAGATTCACTCTCTTTCACTCTCGCTCTCTCTTGAAATGCCTGTTACACGCTTGCACATTGGTGCAAAAGTTACGCTCTGCGTGGGCGTAAGCTTTGATGATATGCATATTATATGCTCATTCGTTAAACAGCTTCTGATTAGGAGTTGGAATTATTATTAAAAACAAAAACAGGTTTAACCGTTTTAAGCTGCATTGCGAAATAACTAAATACAACACACACAGACACAAAAACCTAAACACACATTATGTCTTCCTCGGGTTTCTTTGGCCTTGCGATAAAGAAAAAAAAACCGAGCATATGATAAATTGCGCATTGCGAAAGAGTTCGATTTATCGCCAGCTAATCGATGGAGCGTGCTGCCAGCAACAGTTTCCACGTTTTTGCATGCAGCTGCCACACTGTGCGGCGTCTGGGCGCAATGACAACCAACAACAACTTGCTCTGGCCAATGCACTCGGTGCGGCAGCTGTTGCGCTTTGTTGACGTTCTTGTTCTCGGCTCCGAAAAAAAAAACAAACTCTGTCTAGGCCAACAAATCTGCATAGAGCCAGCCCACGCCACGCCCACATTACTAAGCGGTGCCAACGACCCACAAATTTTTGAACAAATAAACCAAAAAAGCAACGGAAAACGAACCGGTTAAAGTCCAAATCGTAACCTACTAAGCCACTTGTTGCCTAGAACTGAATTCTGAGCAGATGTTTTCTGAGATTGACTCTGGCTAACCCCCCTCCCCCCTAATGCCGTAACCCCTCTTTTCAGCCATATCGCACATGAAGTGCTACAATTATAAATGTCAGTTGATGGCAGGGCAAACGCAATTACGACTGAAATTAACTAATCACAAAAAGTGATTTGTCACAGCGAACCTTTGACCAAGTGCGAACCCAGATTAACTGAATAATTCGAAAACATGCACATATATATATGCAATATATATGTTATGTATATATGTTCTGGTAGCTGCTTACAAAATGCTAATGAGTTCTGGTTTGCGTACAGCCCGAACCAATGTGTGTAAGAACGGGTATACTGGCTATGTGCGAGTGTATGTGACAGACAGAAGAAGACATCTCCTAGCATATAAAGAATATATGTGCGTGAACAGAAGCAACAGATTAGTCGATCGATCCGTTTAACCTTCTTTCTGAGACTACAACAGCCTAATTGGGAATTTAAGTTTTAATTTTCTCGATTATTCTTCTGCTTTACATTTATTAAATATCGCTTTCCATGCACATGTATTTACTTTACCCGATTAGTCTACCATTTCTTCAAATTGGATAAATATCGTTTTGTAGCTCTTAAAGTTTTGATCCCATCTCAGGGATTATTGAGTTGAAAGACACCAAATGTGTCTTATGAAAGTCAAGTGTAATTAACTATTCCAAAAAGTAAACATCTCCACCCAAGCTTCACTTCCATACTTATATATACCCAGGCAACAAGGGCCTGTTTACAGGGTATCTCGTAGTATGACGCTTTCTAATCTTGTCGTTGCCTACAACAACAACTGGTTTCTTGGCACGGAAAGACCCAATGAGTAAGGTAGTCAAGCGAATACTTTCAATATTTGATTGAGACCAAGGAGCTAACGAGCCAACAGTCAAGGGCTTCAACTCTGGCCAACTTTGCATATGAAGACAAGACTGTTGGGCAATTGCCAACTAGAATGACTGCAAGATACCCTCTAACAGCTGGAAAGTAATTGGCAATTGTTGCGACTCTCACGGACCATAAAAAATAAAGTGGTTTATAGCTATAAATGAAATACGATTATTATGAAATGTTTGTCGTTCAAGGCTGACATGCAAATATATCTTTTGACAGTCAAAAGCTAAAGTTTATATATAATTTATTTGCTTTTTAAACTGCTTAGCTTTAAAGGGGGTCACTTTTATTTGCCAAGCACAAAAATGCAACTTCTTTCTCTCATCTGATGACTGTATGCAATGAAAATACCTTGTTGATATAATTGGAATGCGGTTGAATGGGTAATATTGACTTTACCCATGGGAAATTATTGTCTGAGTAATAATATTCCATCCAATTCCTTTCCAATTAGGGCGGACATTTTATTGGTGCCTTCAGAAAGTTAGCAGTCAATAGTCAAATGTTTTCTTGGCCTTCCTGTTGTTACAACTAACTCTTTTTCTTTTTGGCTGCCGAGTGTTTAAAAACTTGGTCAAGTCGCTTGGAAAAACACAAGAACGCATCAGGCAGCTGGCAGGCGACTGAGTTATGAGGAAGTTAACCAAAAATGCTAATGAAAAATAAACCAACCCAAGCCACGCCCCTTCAACTCCCCCCCTGCGACCAATGAAAAGCCAAATGACCACGTCTCAACAACAAAAAGAGGCAGCTTGGGCTGCAGTTCGGGCCCGAAAAGTCAGAGAAAAAAACAACTCAAAACTGGCAGCTGGCCTCGTTATTGAATTTCGAGTGTGGTCTGAACTAAACTTGGCCAAGATAAGCGGCTTTAGGCCAAGTGATTGTCGAGAGTATTTGCCTAGCTCGCTGGTTAATAAACCGCACACTTTTGGCGCTCAATTAAACAGTCAAAACACGAAGCACGTCATGTTAATTATATGGACATCGAATATTGTGCAATTGCATTTATCCAATAAAATATAAATTAAACACTTGACCAAAGAATTCACACGATTTTCAGTTAACAAGTTCAATAGAAATGCAGTTAAATTCTCTGCTCTGAAGTTAATTCGATTGAACTTGAATCAAAAATAATCACAGTTTAAAGCCAAGCATTCAAAACCTTGACGAGAAGCTGTTTGGCAAGCGCGCAGAAAACAGTTGGGCGACTTGAAGATGCCCTGTAAAAAGTTGATGTGTGTCTAGAGAGAAAAATTCATTTCAAAAGGAATAAATGAATTTTCAATATTATCCCAACAATTAGGAAACATTTTCAACTATTTAAAAATGTTTACAACTAGAAATAATTTGAATATAAAAATTGCCGTTTTACAGCATTTTTGTTTTAAGGTTTCTTACCTTGTCCAATTTCGAGAGGGATATTCTTTCATGTTTTTGTGACTCTTGCTTATCGTCTTTCATATAGAACATTTCCGGGTGAAATTTTCTGAGATTCCTGCAAGTAGAATGAAATAACTATTAGACTTATGAAAAGGCGCGAGTTGCTAAAATTGCAATTATAATTCTCATCTACTCAAATCATATATGGAATAATATATTACAGTCAACATTTTGCTTAAGCTGCACCAGCATGCCCCACGCCTTATAGCACCCAGGGTATACAAACTGGTAAATATTAAATAATCCGCAAATATTGAAATAAACAGCTCATTGAAATTGTCATGCATCACAATTGGGCACACCCCCCGCGCTGCTTAAGTATAGGGTATTAGCAAATTGACATTGATTCAAGTCTAAATTCACAGTTAGTAAGGCTAACGACTTTGTAGGCCACAAGCGAAATAGAGTTAAGACTGCGCTTGTCGATCAATTGACTTTGAGATTCGCATGATTAACAGTTTAGCTAATGGCCAAGATTAGGGCTTAGATTAGAGAGTGTGAACAGAAATAAGGTTGGGGATTAGAAATACTTTTCCAAGTATATCAATTGACTAATTCCAATTGCAGTTCCGCAAGGTGATGAGCCCCGAGCTGAACGAGACGCATGATGATTACTTTCTGCTGCGCTGGCTGCGAGGTGGGTGAAATTGTGGAACCAAGGAATCGCCCGTTAACTCCCTATCCCCCTCTCTTTCTATTTACATTTACAGCTCGCAAATGGAACCTGGATGCGGCAGAGAAAATGCTTAAAGCCGTAAGTCCACATTGTATTATTTAGTAGATTCAAAGTCTTTAGCTTTATCTTTGCGCAGTGCCTCAAGACGCGCGCCATGTGGAATGTGGACAATATCGAGAAGTGGGATGCGCCGCAGGCCTTGCGCGAATATCTGCCTTATGGCATCATGGGCTACGACAAGGAAGGTTCGCCAGGTATGCAACTAAAAGTTCTCCCTAATCTAAAGCTGAAACTCACACGAGGATTTCTCGCAGTGATCGTTTGTCCGTTCTATAACTTTGACATGTGGGGCATGATGCACTGCGTGACTCGCTTCGAGTTCCAAAAGTATCTGGTGCTGCTGCTGGAGCGCTTCATGAAGATCGCCTACGAGCAGAGCCAGCAGCACGGCTGGAAGGCGCGTCAGCTGGTCGTCTTCTTTGACTGCGAAGCGATGAACCTGAAGCAGTTCGCCTGGCGGCCAGCCGCAGAATGCGTCATCTCGTCCGTGAAGCAGTACGAGGCCAACTTTCCGGAGCTGCTCAAGAGCTGCTACATTATCAATGCACCGAAACTGTTCTCGGTGGCATTTAACATAGTCAAGAAGTTTCTGGACGAGAATACGACCAGCAAGATACACATTTACAAATCCGGATCGGACAAGTGGCAGCAGCAGCTCTTCTCGCACGTTGATCCCCAGAAGTTTCCCAAATGCTGGGGTGGCCAGCTCGTTGACAAGCTCGGTGATCCGCAGTGCAAATCCCTGATGATCTGGGGCGGCAAATTGCCCGAGGAGCTGTACATCGATCAGAGCAGCCAGCAGTGCGACAAGAACTTTACCGAGGCCCAGGTGCCCAAGGGCGACAAGCTGAAGCTGAATTTCAAGGTGAATGGCCAACGGGAGCAGCAGGTGCTGTCGTGGAATTTCCGCACCCTCGACTACGACATCAAGTTCGGCATTTATAGCGTGGACGAGCAGACGGGCGAGAAGCGCAGCGAGGTGCCCCTCGGCCACGTCAACTCCAACGAAATGGACGAGGCGGGCTTCATCTCCACGCGACCCAATACCACATGTGAGTGTAGACCCATTGCCAGCCTCCGGATTACTTTAACCTCTTGCTCTCATCCTTATCCAACAGACACCGTTGTCTTTGACAACTCGACGAGCTACTTGCGCAGCAAGCGGCTTCGCTACTGGGTCGATCTCATCTCCGACGAGGAGGAGGGCATCACCGAGCTGACCACCCAATTGGACAGCACTCAGATCGTGGCACAGCAATGAGCTGGAGCGCAGGTTCTGCTGCTGCAGCAATCAAAAAAGCCAAAAACGGAAACAGTTTGAAGAGTAATTCAATTCGGCATGGCCGAATCTTTTATACCCTTGCGCACAAACTGTATACAAGCTCAGCTGATTATAGTGTACGAAGTGTCGAATTCATTACAATCGACTACAATCTAAATCTTATACTAGCTAATATTAATCTATTACTATTCATTTGTCTATTCATTTTACGCATATTTTCCGCTCGCTTACGTGAATTCCTGTCAAGCATATTGATTTTCCGATGTACCATGTTGATACTTAGCTTAAATCTGATCTAATTCAAATTCAGTTTATATGAATGAAAATTATTTTCCGCATTCCACACATGTTCCACCCAACCACGTGGATATTTTTAAGTTCTTATGCTATATCACAGCAAGGGTATATTACATTAACTACAACCATATTTACTAACCTCGGAGTCACGGAAACGCTCGACAGCTCCAGACAGCTGGCACACATGTGATAAACGATGTTGCTACAAAGAAGAAAAGAAGGGAAACCTATAGAAGACGGCTCTTACGATTAGAGAAGTTAGCTTTACAGTTAGTTAGTGATTTATTACATATGTACTTAGTGGATTTTGTTTTTTACAATAATTGTGTATTGTTTTGTTTATTCTGGATATATACCTTGATGTTGATCTTGACGCTCTTCGCATATTATTATTGCAAGTGAATGTTAGAATTATTAATCGTCGTATTAATCAATAAATAATCGGATGATGATTGGGAATCTTTGTTTATGTTGGTCGCAATTGCGCCAGGTTGCCGCCTCATGGCTGCTGCGAGGAGGCGCGGCGCTTGCGCCTTCATCACTGCGGACCGCCAGGATTCGGGCCAAGCTGCGGTCCATGTCCGACCTGCGGCTGCAGCTGCTGCATGGGCATCATTGTATTTGGGCTAGAGCCCACAACGCCCACACCCACTCCAACGCCCACGCCCACAGGCGGGCCGATGGGCTGATTGGGTGGCGGCGGCGGCAGATCCGTGGTAATCTGCAGATTGGTAAGCAGCTCTGTGACGGCCGGGAAGAGCGAGCACTGATTCTGCTGCACCCCGAAGTCGGCAAAGCGACGCAGCAGAGCGCTGGCAGCGGACATTGTGGGCGATTGCACCTGCTCCCGACGCTCGGCCACCTGGGTGAGATTTGTGGCAATGTCATGGACAATGGGCAGCACCAGAGAGGGACTGTCCTTCCAGTCCTTGCCGTTGTACGGTATGCGTGTGATGTGCAAGAAGAACAGAATCTTCATGCGACCGAGCACGACGCAGGCACTGCCAATGGGCACAATGGGCATAGCCGAGGGCGACATGCGCATGCACATCTGCACGGTCCACTTAAGCTGATCGCCACCGAGCTCGGGCTTCATCTCCAGACGCATGATCTGCACGAAATCCTTGAGCACATGCCCGGGCAGGTTCAACAAACGGCAGATGCTGTGCAGCGCATTCGGACGATAGGGCGGAGCAGCGACCCGGGTATCGAAGTACTGCTCGATCACGAGCAGATCATCGGGACTCAGCTGGAAGGTGGGCTTGTCGGGCATGGGCGGCAGCTGTGTGACCTTCAGATGCAGCGACTGCATATGCAGCTGGTTGAGCATCACCTGACACTGCAGACCATCCACCTTGAAGAGCACCACGCCCGGTTCCGTGGAGTTGAGCGCCGTCAATGTTTCCTCGCTCTGGATGTTGCGATGCAGCTGGCGACGCATGTAAACGCAGCCCAAGAAGCGTTCCAGTGGACTCATGTCGGCCACATTGATGTCCTTGTTGGGGTGCGGACTGGGACGGCACAGCGTCTCGAGGGCCTCATGCGTCAGCAGCGTGGGCACAGCGCCGGCCCATGGCCGGTTGAGTGTGCCGCGGCTGACGTTGCGATCGGCAGCGCCCACACCTGGACCGCCGCCGGCGCCACCTGTGCTCTTGTGCTCTGGACTCTGTCCAGGCCGGGGTGAGGGGCGCGGCATACTAGGCGATCCCGGCCAATTGTTGTTTGCCGGCGACATGGCCGTAAAAGGCGAATCCTGATGGCTTTGCATGTACAGCGTATTGGGTCCCGGACTGTGCACCATGTGTGGACTGGGCTGTGGATTCAGCGGCGATGAGGGCATCAGTCCGCCGGGTGACGGATGCGGCATATGCGGGGCTGGTGGCGATGTCAAATTAAAGTTGGCATGACCTTGAGCCCCCGCGCCGCCGGCGCCGCCGCCAGCGCTGGGATGCGGACTGGCCGGTGTGTGCGGATTTGAGCTGGAGGGCGGTGTATGGGGTGCAGGAAAGCGGAGGCCACTATCCCGCGGAGACTGCGGGCCACGCATGCCGGCGCCCAAAAAGGGTGAAGATCCGCCCGCGCTCACACCGGTCACACTGCTCGGACCACCAAAGTTATCCTCGAGGCCCATCGGCGACAGTGGATTGTCATCGTCGTGCGGCGCACGACCTCTGTACACGGCTGACTCATCCACATACTTGGACAAGAAAGCCTTGAGGCCCTGAATGGGCGTAAACTCCTCGATGACGTTGCGCTCGAAACGGCTGCTGGCGCCATCGCGTATGGAGACAAGCCGATTGGCACGGAAACGCAGCTCCAAGCAATACACCGCCTGGTAGGTCAGACGCATCAGGCAGGGCGACTGCGGCAGCATGCAGAACGATAGCACGGGCACCTGCGGCCGCTGTAAATACAAGTGTTATATGTTTTTAAATATAAATAATATATATGCTTTAGTACCCACCGGTATGCCCAGCAGCGGCAGCACAGGCAGCTTGGCTATGGAGCTCATCGGATTGTAGGTCTCGTGCAGTATGTGCGCGATGGACGTGAGACTGTGCTGTTGATTCAGATGCTGTGCCAGCTGATCTCGCATCATGGAGTGCGCATTGACCGCTGAGATGCCGCCCACAAAGGTAAGGCGAAAGCCGTGCGACTGCACGGACCAGTAAATATTGCAGGTGACCTCCTTCTTGGGTCCATAGCCCAGCAGCAAGTTGGCGTACGTATAGGACTTCACCACCAGCATATCGCCCAGGCTCAGACGCTCTGTATAAATAATTATATAAGTAAATTTATATATAGCTAAGCTCAAGGAATGAAGGTACTCACTGTTGCGCAGCTGCTCGGCAAAATCATAGACCAGCGTGTATAGGTAGACTATCTTGGACCAGTCGTTGAGCAAATCCTCGACCGTTTTGTTGAAATCATGATTGGCCTGCTCGTAGGTTAGGTTGATAGTGCGACGACTGCCCAGCTCCTTTGGATGCGTACTCTGCAGCGGTGTGCTGTAGAAAACAAATTCGACCACCCAGATGCGCACCTGACTATTCTTGTTGGTCTGCGAGCGCACCGAAATGGACAGAACGCGTCGCATCAGATCGACCCAGACATGCGGCTCGATCTTGGGCAACGCCGACGATGTGCTTGTGGCTGGCGTTGGAGTTGGCTTTGGCTCGCCAGTTGCTGCCGTTGCCTGGCTGTTGCTGCCCGGCTGGGGCAGGGCCAGAATCTTTAGCACCAGCGAGGTGGCATTCGCCTCCACCTGCAGGCCGCTGTGCGGTATGCGGTACTTGGAGAGTGTCTGGGCCAAATTGAGGAACGGTATCTTCTCATCACACATGGCCACGACATGCGCCAGCTCCGGTATGAAATATGCTGGAAAAATAGTCTTCTGCTGCTTGGCGGGCGGTGCCAGAATATCGCCATTTGATTTACGCTTATGCGGGGATACCTCGGCTGGAAGCGTATGACAAATGTTATAAACTATTATTAACTGTATGCTCGTAGAATTAAAGGAGGCTCACCATCGACCTCTGTGCCCGGTCCATGGGTGGCAACAAATGTGTCAAACTCGATGAGACGCATCAGTTTTGTGTACAATTTGGGAATCTCTGATGGCGGCTGAGCCACAATGGAGACCAGTTGCTTAGCCGAATCGTCCACAATATCATTTTCATCCTTTTGAAAGACAACAAAGCCCAGATGAAACGTATACTCCATCTCGTTGGGCATGGCAGGCTTCTCCTTCAATTGAACCACCTAATGGCAGGGAAAAGGACTTATTATTTATCTATGCTTGCATAGATTCAATATATACTTGCCAGTATAATATTAGGGTGGCGATGCAGCTTCACATAGATCTTGTGACGGCCCGGCTGCAGCAGCTCCTGCTCGGGCAGCGTCAGAAAGGGCAACGTCTCTGTGGCCGTAGCGGGCAGATGTTGTAGCGTTTTTTCGCAGCGCCGATGTGTGATCCAATAGCGCAGCTCAGACAGCAAAGCTGGCAGCCTGCTGCGATCCGTGTTCAAACAGTCCTGCATCTCGTCCGTAATGGGGCAATCCAGGTGCTTGGGCACATGGCAACGGAACATGCCGGTGTGCGTGTCTATCGTTATGTGTATTTGTTCCGCACGCAAGCATGGCGACAGCACGGGCACCGTCAGAATAGCTGGCGTGCCTTGGAGATTAACTAAAGGAGAATAACCAAATTAAGGATACACAAATAAAGATAAGGGCAAAAAGCAACTGAATAAACATTTACACTCACAGTCAACGTCCTTGAGGAAGGCCTGAAACTCGAGCTTGAGATCGCTTAAACGGGACACGGATCGTATATAAACGGTGTGCACAATCAGGCGCTCCATGGATAGATGCTCGGAGCGGACGGCACGATCGGCCACCTCGGCGGACTCCTTGGCGCCCAGTGAGGGTACATGGACAACGACCAGCGGCCGGCCAATTTCGCTGGGATCCGATTGAACCGTTAGGCGGTAGCCCAGCTCCGACTTGAGATCGCGCCAATAGGACACCGTGAGCCTAACGCCCGGCACATATTCCTCCACAGTGATATTGTTGTCGTCGAGGCGCTCATAATTCAGGCGAAGCGTCTGCGTATAGAGCACCTCCAGCTGCAGCGACTGGCAGAAATAGTGCAAACAATTGTACACCTCGCTCAAGGCATTGGGATTCTCCACGAGACGCGCCTGTATCAGTTGGTGTATGTAGTTGACCTGCAGCGGATGCACCAACGACTTGCCGTCTAGAGAAAAACTTTGGTTTAATTGGAGGAATAAAATCAATTGGAAGTTTCTTTACCGCCCGTCTCTTTGTCCTCCACCAGCACATCGATGTCCAGTAGACGCCAGGGCACATTCGGACTGTCGCCCATGACGGTGAGGGCCACGCTGAACTCGTGCTTCACTTCGAACGTGACACGTCCGTTGCGTATGCGAAATTCTCGCATTTGCGGCAACAATTTGCCCGTGACAAGACGATGCTGTATGACCTGATTAAGCCGCAAAAGCGTTTGCTTTTTCTCCGCCGGCGTAATGGCATCCGGCGGCACAATGCGCTCCCGAATGCAGGTGGGCAGCCGGTTGTAGGTGCCCGTGGTCAGCACCTCGACGGCGGCGGGTATGTGAAAGTTGGGCAAACGTGCCCGGACCAACGTCTCGCGCGACATGCGTGCCAGCATATCGGCCGTTTCCACAAACAGCATGTTCTGCTTGTCCAGAAAGCTCATAATCTGCGAGCTCTTGTCCACCTTGGACACCGAGTTGCCCCACTTGACCAAAGCGTTGAGACGCGTGAATAGATGCCGCGTCCGCGCCGCATACGCATAGATTTCCACCTTTCGTTCCATATCCGTCTTGCGTGGCAATCTGTGGAGTAAACAATGGGGAAGTCAGTCGCAGCACCAACTGAATCTGGTCTACTCACAGTTCGGCCAGGACCATCAGCTCGTGGTAGGTGCGCTGGATAATAAAATCGATCAGCACGGACATGGACATCGTGTTGATGCGCGGCCCTCCCTCCTGCCCGGCTGGCAGATAGCCCGCATTCGCACCGGGCATTTGCTCCAGTGGCAGTGGCGTGGGCGCCATGTTTTTTGCGAGCAATTTATATTTGTCTTTGTGTGTAACTCAGGGGCTGTGAAATAACTTGGCAAAATGTTTGCGTCGAGTTTTTCAAGTTCGTTTCAACACCGCAAATAAGGGTGCATAGTTTTTCGCAATTTTATGCAAGTAAATTTCACAATTTTCTAATGCTTAACAAGAATATGACATTGTTGTGACAACTTCGCGATAACTATAAATATCGTGCGAACATAGTCGAAACGCGAGAAATATCGATAGTTTAGCATGGCTCTGTTAAGGCTCTGTTAGGTATCGCGACAATTGGCGCCATCTAACAGCTGTTAAATTGAAATTTAAACATGCAGTGGAGCAGGCTATGAAAACAATGACTGGAAATGGATGACAAAATCGATCGAAAAATACATTTAATGCTAGTTAACATAATCATACTTAAGCCCTAATATCAAAGTTAGTAACCTTATGATTATCGTTATGTACTACGATCAGACGGATGAAAGATCATATATTTACTATGTCAAATTACCCGAAATTGAGCATAAGTTCGCTATGGGATGTAAGAATTTACGTTCAGCTAACGTCGGTTATATAATCGATCTTGGTAAGATAAAATTGAACATAATGGTAATGATAAAAACTGTACATGTAATTAACTGAATATGAATACATGAACATGTCATCAGCATGCATACTTATTTAACTATTTTTGGATGTATATATATATATATACAAATAGCTAGAGATGTGGCCGAAAGGAACAGGTATAAATACACAGAAGAGCCCACAGTTTTCTGTCAGGATATTGGTAAAATTATAATTGATAACAATGCGCTGTCATTCTGTATATCGAAAGGATATACTTTTGAAGTTTTCAATGGCATACAAGAGGTTAAACTTGAACCAAAAGATGAGCCAAACCAAGAGGCGGAGAAAGAAGAAGGAAATGAGCCAAAAGCAGAGACAACAGATGAGCCAAAACCCGAGAATGAACAAGGCAAAGTATTATTTTGAGGTATAAAAATCAAAACACAAGTAATTAAAGTACCAAATATGCTTGTCAGGTGCTCGCGGCTCCCGATTCGGAATAATGCCGATCTTTTGGATTACTGTTAATTATTATGTTATTAATAATTTTAAAGAATTCATAATAGAGCCGGATGCTGATTAGTACTGATTTTACTGGAATAAGAAGTTATTTTTACGAACGTTTTATAAAGCCGTTAAAACTTGTTAATAGACTGTTATGGCCACTTGACACTGTTAACTGATGGACAGGGCTGTTATACGACTGCCAGTGTTACTTGAATGCATGTGGTTGGCAACGCCATTACCAACCATTCGAAAACTACAATAATATTTTGCGTGTTGTTATTATCAATCAAATATTAACTTATAACAACGTTTGCTCTGATACATCTAATTCAAGACGAAAGTTCAATGACCAAAACATTTCAATTGCCATATAAAAGCATCCAGTAGCGATGATGATGAGGATGATGTTTTTGTTTTAGCTGCTGTTGTCTTGTTGCTGTTAAAAATAAAGAAAACAACAACATTTCCGCTTTTGTTTCTTTGAATTTTAACACAGTTGCATACATACATACATATACATATGTATGCGCATATGTACATGCCTTCCATGCGTATCTTCGCCATGCTGCGGCTGCTGCTGCAGGTTGCCTCTCGCATGCTGCAGATGCAGATGCATTGCACTCTTTCCTGACGCGTGCTGCTGTTGTCGCTCGCCCCCTTCTCTCTCCCTCTACCCCTCGAATCCACTCAACCCGTCCTCGCCTGTTGCCTAGCGCAAAGTGGCAGCCACCTATGGAATCTTTGGTCGCTTCACTTGCACTTCAAATTCAAATTTAGCCGGCGCACATTTGGAGTTCGAGCCCTCCTCCCTTCCCTTGTCAGTCGACAACTCCCCCAATTGAAGTCCGCCAACGAATCAAAACTTGGCGTTCGCCTTATAAATAGATCTTTATGGTGTAGTTTTTTTCTTTTTGTTTCGCCTCTTTAAAAGGCGACCCCGACTTCGAACGGATCTCCGATCTGGATGCAGGAATTACAAGCATATCCGGTCGAGGGCGACCACTTTACGGATCACGAGCGCGAGCAATCCGCCGCCTGTCCATAAACAACGAAACGATTCCTGTAAACAGGACGCGCTGCTCCAATTGGGTGACGAAATGGCAACCACTTGAGTAGCTGATCAAATAAAGATCTAAGACAGTTAAGGCAGTTAATCGAGTAGGAAAATCACATTGGACCATCACGCGGTCCAATTAGACCCATTACGCAGGCTGTTGTTGGAAAGAAGGGTAGGGGGAGGGGGGCAACGAACTGCGAGCAATTCGAAAGAGATTAACGGATAATTTATGGAACCACAAGCTAAAGACTTTCATTTGAAATCGATTATAAAATTATTTACACAAAAGCGAAATGCGAAATATTTCGGTTCTTTCTTTAACTCGACCATTTCTTGGGCTTTTTTACTTATTTGATTGTCTGCCTGTTGAATTTCACATTAAGGCGATTTTCGCTTATTTATCTGTGTAAATAATTGGAAAAGCGGCGCTGCGTTGTTGTTGTTGTTGTCCGGGAATTTATAGCCGCATCTCCAGCTGCATTTTACCTACGCAAAGAACCGTTGGGGCACAGCACAAAAATGTTGCGTGCGGCAGTTAAAAATAAAGAGACTCGACAACTGCAACTGCAACTGCGCAGCAAGTGTGGCCCCCGGCCCCGGAGGGAGATTGGCTGCTGGAGGAGCAGCACAGGACCAAAATAGATTTATCGCCGTCAGTTTGCAGAAACGCAGCGCTCTGGGTGATGCTTGCCACAGCTGGACTCTCCAACTGCCCCATCCTTCCCTTTTGCCGGGCGAGGCGAAACCATGGCCAGATCTGCGCGGCTCTCTCCCTCTCTCTCTCTCTCTTATTAATTGCCGTGATTAAAGTCAAAGTCGACTGCCACGCATGTCTTTAGCACATGTCACGTTGTTTACCCCTACAAAGAGTCCATCTCCTCCTCCTCCGCCTACTCACCTCCCAGCAACCACTGCGCCCTCGCGTAGGCGCTTTGTCGCCAGTCTGGCCATTTTCTTGACCCTTTGGCATTCAAATTGCATTTCCATGTTCGCACCAGACAACGCCTCGTTGGATCTATCTTTATCTTCATCCATTCAATTTTCTTTGTTGTTAAATTGCGTGGGTCGAGGCCAGAGAAGTGTGAAAATGGGCCGTGCAGCACGCTCCAGTTTGCAAATCTCTACAAACTGTGTTGAACTAACTGTTATTTGCTTTTAGAGCAGTGTTAATAATAATCGATAGCATATATCGATAATAAATACGCGTAGTTTGAGTAGTTTTAACAATTCAAGTATCGATAAATGCCGCGCAGATCTCAAAATCCTTGCCCGATCGCAACTTTTATATGTCTAATTGGTCGGCTATAAGAACTAAGGATGTCCTATAGATTTTTAATACTTTTTATAGCCTTCAAAGGCGATTTAATAAAATGCATACATTAGAATTGGCTAGAAGCACAACAATAGTTATTAATTATTGTTAAAATTCTTATTGACCAAGAAATATTGTTGACAATCGCTCAATATTTTCAATTCGTCTATACTCAATGCGTGCAACTGCAACTGCAGCTACATAAATCTCGGGGCAACAACAACAAGAAAATCCACTTAGAACCAGAACCGAATCAAGGCGACAACAACGTATGTATGTACATAGAAGAGACATAAATCAAGTAGAATTCGGTATGATTATAGAATATGGCAAATACGTAAGTGCGAAGCCGAATTCGCCGCTAAAGATATTCAGATGAAGCCCCATTGCCGAGGCAACACACCTGACAGAGCGACATTAAGTTCATTCCGCCTGAGCTAGTCAAATGTTGAGAGCTGCCGACAACACCTGTGATGAGTCCGTTCGTTTGAAACGGGCAGGGGTGGGGGCCTACGGCAGGTGAGCGAATCTATTTTCGATGGGCACGCCAAAGTACAAAAAGCCATTTCCAAATGCCAAATTGCCCGACTGCGTCACCAGCAATGGCCCCAGAACTCGAATCCGAACCGGCAAAAGGCTGCCAACCGCGGCGCTGCGTTTGCTACTCTCTCTCTCTCTCTCTCTTTCTCGCTCTGCCTAGCTCTCTCTTTCGCCGTCGCTTTGATTAGGATTTGCTGCGGCATGGGGGCATCGGCGATCGGAGCAGCGCTCTGTGAGGTTTTTGACACTGGCTGCCAACTTGACGCTGCGTTAGAAAAATGTTCTGCGCAGTGGTCCTTGCCCGCAGCACGGCGAAAATGTCTGTGTGTGTGTGTGCGTGTGTGTGCTTGGCTCCCTTTTGGAAAATGTGCGCGCCTGCAGCGAGAGAGCGTGAGCGAGGGCAAAAGGTGGAGAGAGCGAGAGAGCGTGTATAACAAAAACATTATTTTCAATTTATTTTTAAACCGCACACACTTGTTCCATTGGGGCGCGCATCCACGACGCTCTCCGCGACGCTCTCCGCGACGCATACGCTCGATCCTCGGCCAAACAGCTGCTGGCTGTCGGCTGTCGTCGGCTGTCGTCGGCGACGTCGGCGACGCCGGCGGCATCGTCACCTCCTCGACGGCAGCAGCAGCGATGTAAAAACTGTAAGTGCCAGCGCCGCGAAAGTTCAGTTCTTTCTGAGATCTCGTTGCGTTCGTACTAAAGAAAGAGAGAGAGAGAGAGAGTGAGCGAGAGAGCGCGCGTACCGTGCAACAACATTGCCTGCCAGCCGCCTGCCTGTGATCCGTATAGCAATTGGTGAGGATCGGATCAGTAGTCGGGCCAAAAACACTTGTGCATTACTTGTATCTTGTATCTCGTATCTGAAGCTGTATCTGAATCTGAATTTGTATCTTTATCTGTATTTGCGTCTGGTGCACAGTTCTTTTGTTATTGTTCCTTGCTTGTGATGAAAAATCGTGAAATACGTGGTAGCCAGACGCAACGACGAGCAAGAACATTCTGAAGACCCATCAAGGGGGAGGTGGTGTAGGGTGTAGTGCGTGGTGATATATTATTGATTTCGCATCGACACCCAAAACATTCTGGCTGAATCATCTTTTCGCATTGCGAGCCAGGCAGCATACATACATTATACTCAACCCATTGGACCGGTGCCGCTTGAACACGCTTCAGTCAACCTCCCGCAGAGGGGTCTCTCTTGGATTCACTTCCTGATCCACAGCACTCGTTGTAGCTAGGGTGAGTACGCATATGATTCGTATATTTCGTGTAAATAACTCGAGTAGTTTTTTACTATTCGGAAAAGGGTACATTCGGGTTCGAGGCCCAGGATGCAATCTTAGCCGTAGGCCAAGCTAATCTTAACTAGTTGGATTGATAATTTGTAAATACATTTTATCCAAAATTGGGTATATACCCTATGTTTTAGTGGTCTTTTGGGCATGCCCAGCCATTCTAACGCGTCTATGAATTACACAATTGCTCCAATACGCAACCCTTCTGCTAACATCTTGTCCTCCCCGCAGCTATTCTTATACATATTAAAGACGAATGTTGGCACATGAGCACATTTTTTCTTTAAATTATCGCCTCGACGACCCGCAAAGTGAGAGAGTGAGAGAGAGCGAGAGAGAGAGGGAGAGTTCGGACCGCACTTGTTAAATTAATATTATGATTTCTTTGATATTTTGACATTTACGTGAGAAATGTGTTTGCATTGGCAATGATCGGGCCAAGCAGATGGATGCAGCCATCAACTGCCCTGCAACAACAACAACAACAAAACAACAACAACAACAACAACAACGACAAAAACCAAAGAACCAAAGAGCTGTTGACAATTTTCACATGCTTTCTCTTTCTAGTTAGTTGCGTAAACAGTTTGGATAGTATAAATCTATAGCTATATATATGTAATATGGCCAATTATTTTCAGCCGAGTCATGCAGTGTAGAAAATGCGTCGTTATGACGGCAGAAACTGCGTAGAATTTCAAGAAAAGTGCTGGAAAACAACATTTTCCAAGGTAAATAAAATCCCAATCATGCAGGCAGCTAAACAAGGAGATTCGAACCCCCAGCCTAGATACAGATAGATATAGATAGAGAGGTAGATGGATAGACAGATAGATAGATAGATAGATACAAAGATAGATAGATAGATAGATAGATAGATAGATAGATAGATAGATAGATAGATAGATATATACAAAGATAGATAGATAGATAGATAGATAGATAGATAGATGGATAGATAGATAGATACAGATTGATAGATAGATACATAGACTGAGACAGATAGATAGATAGATAGATAGATAGATAGATAGATAGATAGATACAGATAGATAGATAGATAGATAGATAGATAGATAGATAGATAGATAGATAGATAGATAGATAGATAGATAGATAGATAGATAGATAGATAGATAGATAGATAGATAGATAGATAGATAGATAGATAGATAGATAGATAGATAGATAGATAGATAAATAGACTGAGACAGACAGACAGATAGATAGATAGACTGAGACAGATAGATAGGTATATAGATAGTTATAGATACATTTTATGGATATAATCGAACTGCAGCCTGCAGATCTTAGTTAGACAGGTAAATTAAACAGGTAAAACCAACTGATGTCATATTTACATTGACTTTTACATAAATAGCAGCGAGATCCTTTGTGTCCCGTTTGTGCTTGGACCAATATTGTTTATAATTAGGTGGCGTAAACAAATGAGTCCAGCGTTGATTGAGCCATAAACAAAACGATCAGCTCGAAAGGGGGCAGGAGGGTATTCAGGAAGTCAGATTTTCGTGTGCGGGTTGGGTGAAGCGAGGGAAGCGAGGGAGGGCTGGTGGCAAGTCCTGGCATTGACACTCCGGCAGAGCACAGCAGGCGCCGCATTGGCCCGTCCAACACCGGTTCCAACATTTGTTTATTGTGCATGTGTGCATTTATTTTGTTCTGTTCCGTCGTTCGTTCGTTTGTTCTGTTTTCAAGTTTGAACTTAAATGTAAACTATGCGCATTTCTCCTACCCTGGCTGCCGTTTATAAATAGTCCAAACGCGCATTCGATCCCGTGGCACGCAGCCACCGGCCGTTGGTAAAGGCCACCGAGGCCAACGCTGTCGCCAGCCGCCGTCGCCGTCGCCTCCTCCTCCTCCTCCTCTGCCTCCGGCATCGCCCCCGCTACCGCCCCCGCCACCACGTCAGCCATTAACATTTCTTTGCTTTGTGTACATTAACAGGACTTTGAACTTTCTTCGGGCCGAGAGCATTTTGCGCAGATTCTTAACCGTAAAAATACAAAAAAAAGAAAAGAAGACAGAAAAGCATTTTCATGTCCATTGTGCGTTGCGTTTACAGAATGCACTCGGAACACTTTTGGATGGGGCCCGAGCTGATGAGAGGCAGCATGTGGTAAATAATTTAAATACGTTGTCTTCTTGCCATAATAGAACAACAATATTATAAACGCGATGCGATTATTTGGGCTTATAAAAGATGATATACGACGATTTGCAAGCACAGCTGAATATTAAATATACTCGGTGTGAATCCTTAAATTAATATCTTTTGCTCGGCATGTAAATCCCATTTACAAATGCATTTTTACTCGCTTACTCACAGCTTTGAATCTCTGGCGAGCGCATTTGATTATTGAGTGCCTTTTGTGTCCTGTTCGTAAACGTTTGACTCTCACGCACATTGTTGTAATTCATTTGTTCGAGAGCTTATTTCACTGCTTATTCCTCTTTCTGATTCACTCGTAAACGTTTGACTAAGTCCACTTTTCTCGAGAGAGCATTTGCATATTCCTCTTTGTGTCTTGTTCGTAAACGTTTGACTCACATTATTACAATTCAGTTCCTCTTTCTGCTTGTTCGTAAACTTTGGCTATCACTTACATTGGAATAACTAATTTTCTCCAAAGAGTATTTGATTGCTTATTCCTCTTTGTGTCTCGTTCTTAAACGTTGAACTATCAATCACAGACGTTATAAATAATTTACTCGAGAGCGCATTTGATCGCTTATTCCTCTTTGTGTCTTATTCGTTAACGATGCGATGCTAACACTTTTTCCATTGTTGCGAATCAGTTAAACTCATAAAGTGTTTATGTATGTATTAAAAACCGCAGCCATAAAGCATTAAGTGACACTTAAATTCGACTATAATCAGCTGCAAATTGTTCAAACCAAATTAATGCGGTTCGATTTGAATATAGCAACATGTGCCACATGCTGCATGCCCCCTGCCGGCAGCACATACCCCTCCGTTGGATGCCGCTTTGCAGAGGCCTGCACCAATTAACGTTTGCCGTGCTGCTGTTGCGTTTTCCTGCTCTTTGAGATGTCATATGCGATTACCGATCTGCGATCGGCGCACGGGCCAACGAATAATTAATTAACGGCCTGTCAGAGAAACATGCGACTTTCGGACTTTTCGTTCGTCGTTTGACATCGAAAACATTGCACACACAGACATGTCCCTCGCCCTCGCCCAGCGTCTTTTGGTTAGGTCTTCGCCAAAAGCACCAAAAATTTTCCCACTTGTCAGCTTTGTTTCCATTTTGTGTCTTGGCCACTTCGAATCACAACAAAAACAAATTTCAGACGAATATCTGCGTTGGTCGAAATACTATAAATAATTTGGCAGAAATTTCTGTGGAACAGGTATGCTGGTTAAATCGCGGGAAAATTACCAGGTGGTTGCGGCATGTCAACGGGGGGCGGCGCCTCCCCCCGATTATTAAGTATAAATAAATGTTAAGGCACAAATTCTGCACACACATACATACATATATATGTACATATGTCTGGTGCGGATCTCAGCACCCACTCGCATACATCATAGCCAATATTGATGGGCTGCTTTAGCTGGGAAATTTTCATGGGCGTAGGCGTGTGGGGGCGAGGGAGGGGGCGGGGGTGGGTGGGGTCAACATTCCACCTGCCACATCCAGCCACAAGTTTTATGACCACAAACATTTTGATGTACTCTACGAATTCAATTCGTTGCGAACATTTTCGGCAACCGCAAGAACAACTATTCAAGCAACAACAACAACAACAACAAATAGGAGAATGGGAAGGCAACAGGTTGCAAAAGTCTGGCAGCTCGATGTGTTTAGGCCAAATGCCAGCCCAGCTGCCCAACTAGCGACTTTTTCTTGGCTGTCTGCTTTGTTTGTGTGCGTGTGTGAGGGGGGTGGCGACCACGCCCACATCACGCGGCCGGCCTCAGGTCTCCGGTGCACAAGAAGCCAAAAGAAAAACAAACAAAACGCAAACGCGCACATGACCTCCGCAACGCGTACATATACCCAAGACAGAGATCCCACACCCCACACACCCTCCCCCTCCACAACCTCCCATCCTCCCCTCCCCTGCCAGTATCTGTTGTTGTTGTGGCCATACAAAATAATCGATTATTTAGACGATTACGAAAAAAAAATATAAAGAGAATACTTTCAACAATAAACAACAAAAGCGAAGTGAGATCGGAAATATAAAATTTGATTGCCTAGCAAATTGAAGATTGTTTCGTTTATTACAGGGTATGCAGGTGATGAAACTGCCCTTTTCACAATTATAAATTTAGACAGAAAACGAAACAAGGAACAAACGAAAAGAAGGAACTAGGGAGAGAAAGGACAATGTGGAACTCATTGATTAAATTGAGCATAGATCAAGTTAAGATCAGGAAACTGTTGCAACAGTCGAGTTGAGCTTAGCTGCCAGTGAATAGTTGCTAGATTCCTTATTCATATTATTGAAATATTGTTGACGTTACACCTGCCTGTCTGCAGCTTAGAACATATAGATAGTTAGGCAGGTGGGCAGGTGGGCGGGTTAGGATGGGATAGGGGAGGCAATTACGTGCGAGATTAATCAATGCCAAGACAACATGCACAAATTATGCGCATTTCGACGTGAATTTATATCTAAGATCGCGAACAGCGAGCAGCCAACAAGTGCGATTGCGAATGCGAATGCCGCTGCCTGCTGACGTTAATCATACGCCCCGTGTGGCAGGCAGCAGCAGAGGAAGAGGCACAGGCAGAGGCAGAGGCAGAGGAGGAGAAAGAGTAGGCAACCTCAGGCAAACGACAAGGTGACGACGCTGAATGCAACAACAAATTTGGGCACAGCCATGTTGGCCTCTTGGCTCGTCCTTAATATTATAAATTGATGAAATAAATATGAAATTTTCGGTGTTTTTCTATATACCCTACACAGACCGACGGGCGACAGGCTGTGCCCGACCAAATGCTGAGAGCCAATTAAATTATGTATTAGTTTTGTCTGCGACATAGCGAATATATTTATAATCTTTAGAAATTTCGCCTGCTTGGCTGTCATCGTCGCGTTGTTAATGACGCATCTGTTGCGCATTTAGCTGGTTGCTTCACCTTTCTGGCCCATACGTCATGCCCGAGCCGCAGTTCGAATCAAATGCTAATGTCGCCGTCTCTTTTGTTTTGCAGACGCCGACATGAGGAAGGCGACGCCCATACCCGAGGAGCTGTACAATCTCACCCAGCTGGCCGATGTGACACTCGCGGCCGGACCGCTCAGCACACCAGCCAAAGCTACGGCGTACAGCAAGCCAATGCCCAGCAGCAGCAACAGCAACAACAACAACAACAACAACAATATAAGCAGCAGCAACAGCAGCATATTCTATGCCTCATCCGACGATGACTCCACCTACAACTCGTACAGCCACAAGGTGTTCGATCGCAGGAAACTGCGTCGATGCACCATCTCCGACTCGAATTCCTGCGCCAGCATCACCAGCAACAGCAGCAGCAGCTGCCAGTCCAATCAGGCCACGCCCTGCAGCAGCACCGGCAGCAATTGCCTGGAGGATGAGCACATTTGCCCCGAGTGCGGCAAGAAGTATTCCACATCCTCAAATCTGGCGCGCCATAGACAAACCCACAGGTATGTCGCGAAATACAACAAATTTTGATACCCTTTCGCAGCAAATGTAAATGATCTACTATGCAACATGTCTTTCAAGCTTCCCTAGAAACAATCTATCAATCTATCGTTTAAGGACATTTTAGTTTTATGTACATTTGTAGTCGGGTTTGAACCAACTCTTCAAAGCCGATGGTTCAAACCCGAATCAGTAGCCCAATAAGAGTAAAAAAAGAACAAATAGAATTTGTTAGAAATGTTGTAAGAACAAGATCAACAATCATATTAAGTGCGCGCAAGGGTATTTGATCTTCGACTAAATCAATTAAATGTTCGACTTACCAAATTTGTTTCTCTGCTCCAACCTTAGGTCAATTATGGACAAGAAGGCGCGACATTGTCCGTACTGCGAAAAGGTGTATGTTTCGATGCCGGCCTTCTCGATGCATGTGCGCACCCATAACCAGGGCTGCGAGTGCCAGTATTGCGGCAAGTGCTTCTCGCGGCCCTGGCTGCTGCAGGGCCACATACGCACGCATACGGGCGAGAAGCCCTTCAAGTGCAGCGTCTGCAGCAAGGCCTTTGCGGACAAATCGAATCTGCGCGCTCACATTCAAACCCATTCGAACACCAAGCCGCACACCTGCGCCCGCTGCGGCAAGGCCTTTGCCCTCAAGTCGTATCTGTACAAGCACGAGGAGTCCTCCTGCATGAAGAATCGCAGCGAGGCGGCAGCGCCGCGTGCCAAGCAGCAGCCGGAGCTGGAAACGGCGGCAGCAACAGGCACAGCGACAACAACAAGCACATCTCTGCCGGATTCGGCCAAGTCCACGCTGGCGCACAAGCTGCTGCAGAAGGAGAAGGAGCGCAGACAGGCCCAGGCCCAAGCCCAAGCTCAGGTCCAAGCACAGGCCCAGGCACAGGCACAGGCTGCTCTGGCCTATGGCTATCCGGCAGCTGCTGGGCATGCGGATGCATTTGCCGCCCACCTGGAGCACTATGAGAGCTACAAGCGCACGACAACCGTGCTGCAGCATCCGGGAGCGCTGTATCAGGAGCAGATGCTGCCGCTGCCTCTAGCCCTGCCCCTGCCGCTGCCCCTGGGCCTGGGTCTGCCCTATCAGCAGTATGGACATGCCGGGGCGCAGTCAGCTGGCAGCGAGGCGGCGCAGTCGGATCAGGAGCAGCCCGTTGACTTTTCGCCCAAGAACAATTTTACGCATTCGGCCAAGACGAGTCCCTTCGAGCTGACCGGCAACTATGCGATGGTTGCCTAGACCACGCCCACCGAACACGCCCAGACGCCAGCTGATTGTAAAAAGACAAGCGAGAGAGAGAGAGAGAGAGAGAGAGAGATATACAGAATTTTGAGAAAAACAAAACCAAATATTAACAAGAAAAGAAACCAAAAAACAAACCAAAAAACAATCAACAAATGAAAACCCATTTTGCATTCGATTTTTAGGAGCTTATTGTAGTAAACAAATATGTGATAAATATGAAGAAGAAGAAAAAAGAGCTAAAGTACCGTTAGAGAGTAGACGATTCCAAAAACAACAACAACAACAAATAATAATAATAACAGTTGACAGAACTTAATCGATCGATCTACAGTTAGTTGTTAGGAGGATTTAGAGACTTGCAGAAAAAACATGGAACCAGTATTTTTTTCTCTTAGACCACATTATATACACACACATACATATATATATATAGATCAACATATATGTATATCTATGCGATTTATATACACTTTATGATTTAATCGAGTCGCTGATCTTAGAATTATTTACATAGATATATATATATATATTATTTTTGCCATATATTACTTACCGCATACGAAAATACGTTTAACTATGAAGAAGAAAATTCATTTTCTTTTGTTTAAGGCATTGCGATTTCCTGCATCTGCACGGAAGTCCAAGAACGAGCGAATCTCTAGTCTTGTATCTTAAACATGCCGAACGCTTTGACCCCGCCTCCCCCTCAAGCGACCCGTGGTGGAAGGTGGAAAGCGGGAGGGGGGTAGCGGGGTCGGTGCGGTATTCGATGCATGTGTCGCGTTATTTTTAAGCACTTAACGGCCGCATGTGGTGCAATAACAATTGACATAACACTAATTAGCCTCTACACACCAAAACTTTACACACACACACACATGTACACACATGTACACACCTATACACACATATACACACACCTATACACACATATATAGATAGATGCCTATATATTTTGTATATTTGTCAAGTCTTTCGATTATTTTGTAAATTTATGTGTATTTTTCACTTCTAGCTCTTTGTATTATTATTACTTGTATTGTTTATATATTTTGATTTTCTTTTCGTTCTCGACTCACTGCATTTTGTATACTCTACAGAACCTACAGCTAAAACAGACCAAAGAGATATTGTATATGCATATGTATACATATGTACATACATATATACATACATAGACATATTGAGTACATTATGTATTATAGAAACGCACATTTATTCAAATTAAACGAGTGATCCGAACGATCCCTGAAAAATGAGAAAAGACCACTTCGTCCTTTTTACTTTTCTTTGATTTTTTACAGATTTCTAATCGGTTCCGGAACTTCTATATTGTATCATAGCCCGAAGCCAAACGCTGAACCGCTACTTTTCTTTTTACTGGTTCAGTTCATAAGACAATTTTGTGTTAGACCTCAAACTATATATTATATGACATGCCGAAGGCTTTAACCGAAAGCTAAGTTTTTGGAAGAGGAAATTGGGAATCAAAAACCAAAACTTAAGGGAACTACAGGGAGCTAGTTCGCACAGTGAACCGAACCAGCCGTACTTTCTTCTGATAAGCGATAGATAAAACATGCTAAAAGGTATATATAAGCATGATTCGCAGTTAATATAGCCTAAAACTCACACTAGATAATGTTAACATAGAATAGAATAAGGCTGGATTCAATTGTCGAATAGCTTGCAAGGCAAAGATGGATCGCCTTGATCACTGAAATCCTTTGCAACGATAGAATCGACAAGCTATATAGCATAGATCACAAAGATACAAAAAAAGAAGAATCTATTTGACACAGCTTTCACACAGAAACAGATAACAGATATCAAATCGACAAAAGCGCCATCTAGCGTTCAGTTTGGCGCGGAAACCTTTGGAAAACAAAGATTTTGACTGAGGTCAAGATTTTTATTGCATTTGAATTGGAACGGTTGAACTGTTGACTAAAAGCATATCCGACTTGAAATTTGAAATCTTCTGTGATTGGGCCGAACCGGGGCTCGGCTCGTATATCTCGAAGCCAATAATATATGTATATGGTAGGTACAAAAAGTAAATGTCGGTAATGGATGAAACTTGCACAGAAAATGGCATGCCAAAAGAATTCGAATCGATAAACAAATAAACAAAGTCTGCAAATCCCCGATCCACAAGATGCCAACCTAGGCATTCTCCAGGTTGCGGCTGCTTGGAGTAGCTTTGGGCAATGGATACTAGTTGGGTATCCCCCATGCAGATAGTTTCTATATTATTTAGAGAAAAGAATTCCAGATTCTACATACCTTCAGAGCTGGACCAATGTCGCCCACGCCGGATTCAAGGGATGAGCTCTTGGAGCCGCCACAGCGTATGATCAGATCATCGTAGGACTTATTGTGCAGCATGCAGACCAGAATGACGGTCATATTGTCGCCGCCAAGGCCATAGTTGTAGGCACTCGGCGCCAGGCAATAGCTCATCAGATGCTCGCATATCAGATCCGGCTGCAAGCCGGCTGCGATCCGTTCGCGAACAAACTCGGCCACCTGGTTGCTGCTCATCACATCCCAAATGCCATCGCAGGCGAGCACAACGAATTCCCAATCGTCGGCCATGTCACAGACCATCACATCCGGATCGGCAGTAACGATTTGCTCCTCCGGCTTCTTGCTGCTATTGCGCTTATACATGAAGTCGCCGAGAGCCCGCGACAAGGCCAGATTGCCATTGACCCGATTGTTCTCCACACGACCGCCGCCGGCAACGATGCGCTTCACCTCGGACTCGTTGCTCGGCTTATGGTCCACGGACAGGGGACGCACAATGCCGCCCACGCTGGCAATGGCACGCGAATCGCCCGCATTGGCGCAATACAGACGCTTGTCCTTGATCAGGACAACAATGGCCGTCGAGCCGGCCATCTGTTCGCCCCAGCTGCCGTTGTGCAGCATCTCGCGATCAAAGTCGAGAAAGGCACGCTTCATGGCCAGCTCCACGGAGCTGCCAAAGTATTCCGGCCGCTTGGTAATGAACTTGTGCAAATGCTTGCCAGCAAATTTGGCCACAGCCGCTCCGCCATGTCCATCGTAGACACCAAAAAAGGCAGCGGCCGGATCATCCGGCAGCGATAATATATGTGTGTGGGCGTCCTCCATTTCGATGCGCCAGCCCTGCATACAGCTGCTGCCCACTAGAAAGGAGGAGTTCGCGCAGCGCGCCGAATCCTTGGTGGTCACCGGTTCAGATAATGTTTGGCCCATGATCAACTTAAACAACAACAACAAAGAACCGTTCAAATAGGAGCAAAATACGAGGCGCGAAGATTACGGAGCTACTCACTTATCGGATTCTATGGAAAACAATTGCTCAGTTACAATATATCACCATAGACAAAAATACTATTGTTGTTTCCTTTTTTGTTTGGTTATCTAATAAATATTTATGGATTCTGTGAGCAAACTAAAGATGATTTGGAATTTTGCAGACTGAACTTACATCGTCTACTATAGTAGATTTCCTGTAAAAACATTTGACAAATTATTTTTTACTGAATAAACACACAAGTTTAAGAAAAATAAAATATCGTAAGAATACATAGAAAAAGAGCTGTAGTTTTTTTTCTTAGACGTCAATACCAATTGGAGGAAAAACTACAAGGCAATTGCAAGATATCATGAAAATCAGTTCAGTTTTCAGAAGCAATGAGAATGTTTCTGCCTTGAAGCAGGATCCAAAGGACCTCTAGACAGTCAGCAGTTTTTTTTAAGTCTTGGGTACATTTCAATGGTGTATATATGCTATCATGTCATAAAATTAATATGGACTAGAGGCCAAACCATGTACAAAGAGCCAAGCCTCGTGCAAATCGGATGAGATTTTACCAAGTGACGGGTGAGGTGTCTATTGGGATATTTGAGGGCTGTACCATACACACATACATACATACAAACATTCATACATACATACATACATACATACATACATACATACATACATACATACATACGTACATACATACATACATACATACATACATACATACATACATACATACATACATACATATATACATACATACATACGTACGTACGTACATACATCTACATACATACATACATACATACATATGTACATACATGCATTTACATACATACATCTACGTACATACATCTACATACGTACATCTGCATACATACATACATCTACATACATACATCTACATGTCTACATTTACATACACATCTACTTACCCCTTCTACCTACTCCTGAGCTACCTCCTCCTGCTCCACCGCCACAAGTTGCTCCTCCGCTGGCCTTTGCCAGCAGCAAGGCAAGGCATCTACTTGAATTCTTGAGAAGCGAGGAGAAGAGCTCTGAGTAAAAATCAAGCTTGGTATTAGAAAACAAACATGCATGCATACATATATACATAAATGCATGCACCAACACACTCACGCCCACACACACACACACGCACACACACACACACTCACACACATTTATAATATACTTAATTGTTGTATATAACTTGTTCCATATAAGCTGACTATTATAAAAATATATAATAATGTCAAGTTTCCAAGGTGAAACATAAAAAAGAGTTAAAACAATATGAAAACATTAAAAATGTTGCTGTTTATCGAGAGAGTATGGAAAGGAATATCTGACAAGGTCAAAAATGAACCCTATAAACCCGGATCGGGGGTTTTTAGTACTTACTTTTGATAAACTTTATAAAACATAATAATTGAATATTCTCGAAATTTGAATATTAAAAACGCTTTGTTTTTATCTTTTGATAATTTTGGTTTTTTTTTAGTATTTGTTTTTTTGGTTTTTTTCTTTTTAATCGTTTGTATTTTATATTTTCCATATACATAATATATATATAGACATTTATTTGTTATGTTTTTCTCTTGTTGTTGTTGTTGTTGTTGTAGATTACTACACGTTTATCCTTTTAGGCATATGTACGGAGTATGTTACATAATTTCTAAACGTATCTGTGTGTGTGTGTGTCTATGTATTGGTTGCCGTCTGTGTGTGAGTGTGTGAGTTATGCTTATGCGAATATTGGCGCCGAGGCCATCATCTACATTCAATTATACTTAGTTAAGTTTGTTTTGTATATACTCTTTAAAGTGTAAAGACACTAAATTTCACAATTTTCGTTTGTTTTATGTTTCTTCTTCTTGTTACCTTAATCATTTCTCTATTCGCTACAAAAAGGGCATTCGCTGCCTGCCAGAGCCTACCAAAAGGCCCCAACAGACAGAGAGAGAGAGGGAGTGGGTGAGAGAGAGGGAGAGAGGGTGAGAGAGGGAGTGTGTGAGAGAGTCGGAGCTGAGGAGACTTTCGAGAGAAATCGATTTAGAGTCGAGGACTGCCCCGCAGCGCCCTAAAGTTAGGGTATCAGCTGCTTCGTTGGGGGCCGCAAAAAAGGGTCAATTTTCTCTATGGGCAAATGTGTGCGCATGTGTTGAGTACATTCATATGCGTGTGTGTGCGTGTGTGTGTGTGTGTGTTATGTAAATAATTTACGAAAAACGTTTATGTTTAATATCGTTAGTTTTTATATAATTAGTATATAGATATATATATATATATATATATGTATTATAAAATCTCTAAACAGCCATAAAAGTCAAAAGTTCTTAAAGATTATTTTTTTTTCTTCCGTTTCTGTTCAATTATCTAAACGCGTTTGGGTTTTGAGTTTTGCCGTTCACAATTCTAGAATTTAACGTGTTTTCTTTTTCTTTTTGTTGTTTGTTTTGAAATCGGAACTCGATTGTTATAGGTTCGTTTGGGGACTTACTATATATATAGATAGATATATAGTTCAAATTTGCGGCTCTTTGTGTTGGAGTTTGTTTTGGTCTTGAGACGGTGTACTGCATAATGCCCCGAAACATACTCGCGACCAAGTAAAGGGGAGACTTACACATATATAGATCTGTTCGATCGATATATATATCATATATCATATATATGTATGTATGTTGTTCGCATTAACATTGAATTAGTTGCTTAAAAAGGTACGCATATCTGGATAAGTTATATAACTCGTTAGTTAGTACGTCGCATATATATGTATATATAATTATATTCTTTTGATTCGCTTATTTCGTATTCATATTCCATTTACCATATTCCATAGTTATATATATATATGCTAAATTTATCGGTGTGCTTGGTTTTTGATATATATAAGTATTTCATTTGAACGCTTACATTAAGACTCTCGCTTCTGTTAAGTATTCGTAATGCTAAAAGAAAGGACACCAAGTTAAAAAACATTCAGTACACATCGATAAGTTACAATTAGATAAGTTTTCGCTTTGTGAATAGCTGAGAGTTGGCATAAATCCCATATGTATGATAGTTAGCAGGCGCCGCGATCCAAAACAAATTCTATATAGATATATATATATTTTGGATCAGCTGAGCGCATCGTTGGTGATCGAATGCGGGAGGGGGGAGGGTAAAGGCCCAGGGAATGTACAATATTACATATCAATAATTATTTTGTTTTTGTGCACTTTCATCCCGACTATCCCGATAATTCGTTGTCTAACCCATGCACTTAAGTATCTAAAAAACTCTGGCTAAATTTAGGGCATATTATATGTCTATAATCTTAGGTACATGCTAAAAGTTCAAATCGTACGTAACTCCATCTATATACATATATATATATATATAGAGGAAGAGAGTTTTTGTGGTATGCATAAGACTTGGTGCCCAAAGAAAAGATGATGTTCGTCTAACTTTAAAGTTTAAATCTAGACTAAACATTTATCTGTGCGCGCGCTTTGATTATCGTTCTTTGGTTTATATTCTTTTACTTGTTGTTGTTTTTCTCTTACTACGGTCTATTGGCTATTGTTATCGATTATCGATTAAAGCTTCTCGATTAGCGCTTATCGAGTAACGCTTATCGATTAACGTTTATCGCTTATCGATTAACGCTTATCGCTTATCGATTTACGCTTCTCGATTAGCGCTTATCGATAAACGCTTATCGATTAACGCTTTTCGCTCATCGATGATCGACTATCGTGTATTGATTATCGCTAATCGATTATCGCTTATCGATCGTTTATCGCTTATCGATTATCATATCGATTATGGTTTATAAACTTGCACTTATCGCTTATCGATCGATTATCGCTTATTGATTTTCCCGTATCAATCGATTATCGCTTATCGAACGATTATCGTTTATTGATTCTCCCGTATCGATCGACTATCGTTTATAAATGTTCACTTATCGCTTATCGTTTATCGATATTCGCATATAAAAATATTGAAATTCTTTACTTTTGAAACGACGCAAGACGTAACTAATGCTAAAACTTCGCAGCCACACACACATTCACATCTATATATGTATGCATGTGTGTATATATAGATGCCTATATATGCGATGATACACATACATATGCATATCTTCAGATATCTGTAGTACATGCAAGTACAGAATGTATACGTACATATAAAAAGCAAATCCCATTAAAGTGCCATCATCTATTTACGAGCTACTCAATACATGTATATACTAGTTACATATACTAGTTGCATATACTAGTCGCATATACTAGTTGCATATACTAGTTGCATATACTAGTTACACGTACTAGTTATGTATATTGTTTAGGTATATTCATTTAAAAGATATTGTTTCGATTACGTTCGCATCACGCTTCACACTAAGTACAATAGATTTTCGAATGCACATCAATATATACGCTAGAATCTATGTATGTCGCATGTATAAACTTTTGTTAAGTATTTGCTTGAACTTCTTAGCTTTTTTGTTATTTGGTTTGAAATCAGCAAAAAGGTACGATCAATTTGTTATTCAATACTCTTAAGCTTAGTTCGAATCGTGAGAATGCGTACGACGACTTCAGCACTAGCTGCTAACTAACTTTAGTTAATCCGTGTATATAATATATATATATATATATATATGTCTATCTCGTAACGTTTTGTTGTTTTTAGTTTTGGTTTTGGTTTTGGTTTTGTTTTTGTTTTAGGTAGGAAATATGCTAGTCTTATAAATTTCACACATCAACATTTTTGGTTATCTTTTGGTTAAACTTTTGTTATCCATTCGAAATATTTTCTATTTAATAAAATATAGTGTATATATATTTGTAATTTGTTGTTGTTTTTGTTGTTTGTTGTTACTTTCTTTGCGTATGTAAATATATTATTATATTATTATTAAAAAAGACATCTAATATCAATCCACGAACCACAATTTCAAGTGTGTATTTAAATGTTTACATCTTTTCTTTTTCTTTTTTGCTAAAGTTTTGAAATATTCATTATTAAGTAGAATTCGAGTTGATGGAAAAAAAACACATTGAGAGCTTTTAAATCTAAGACGAGCTTCGAGCTTCGCCGACAATTACATATATGTATGTATGTATATGTATCTATAGCTATATATAGGGCCGATGCGTATTTGTCTATATGTTCTTCTTCTTCTTCTGCTTCTTCTTCTTCTTCTACTATTTGCTTTTGCTTAAGAACAAAATCTAATTATGGACGGGTTCTTATCAATCTTGTTTGTCAGCATCAAATGTTCATAAAAAAACGTTTTCGTTTCAAATTCCTTTTCGACCAAATTTGTTCATAGTTCCATCAAATGTTTTTTTCGTTTACTTGGCTTCTCATATTCTCAATGTGTGTGTGCGTGTGTGTGTGTCTCTTAAACACTAACTAGACGTAGTTGTTGAATGTGGCATGTTCTAGACTTAATAAATTATTATTGGTATTTGTTGCGATTATTCTCGTTTGCTTTTGTTGATAAATGCACATAACTTGCGTATGAAACACATTCCAAAGCGACAAATTATTTCTTAAAAGCTCATCAATTGTTCGTCTTTTGAATTGGTCAAACAACTTACACATATGCATGTGACAAAGGGGTGTGCGTGTCTGTGTGTGTGTGTCTGTCTATGTGCGTGTGTGTCTGTGTGTGTGTGTGTGTCTGTCTGCATGTGTGGGTGTGCGTGAGTCTCTGTGTGTGTATGGCTGTGTGTGTATGGCTGTGTGTATATGGCTGTCTGTGTATGTGTGTGTGTGTGTGTGTGTGTGTGTGTTGTGTGTGTGTTGTGTGTGTGTTGTGTGTGTGTCTCCGTGTGTCTGTCTGTGTGTGTCTCTGTATGTGTGTGTGTCCGTGTGATTATCTGTGCATGCTTTGTCTTTGTGTGTGTGTGTCTGTCTGTGTGTGTCTGTATTTGTCTGTGTCTGTTTGTCTCTGTCTGTGGGTGTGTGCGTTTGTATTGGAAATAATTAACAATCTATTGGCAACTACAGAAACCTGATTAGATTTGTGAACTAAACTTAAGTGTTTCTTCTTCTATATATATATTCTATATATATGTATGTATATATATATATATATAGCTGCAGCTATAGCCCCGATCGGTCGAACAATCGCGCCATTCAATAACTGAACCGAGCTAAACATAGGCTAAAGCAAATGCTAATTGTCATAAGTACATATATCATACATATGCATGTATGTACATCATATGTATGTATGTATGTATGTACATCATATTGCACAATTTTCGTTATTTCGATTATTAAGTTAAATAGTTTATGAAATTGTCCCTTTGTTCGCTTGATTTACGTTTTATAGCTATTTAATTGTTAAAATTAATTTGGTGGGATATATGTTGTATTTGTTGTTGTTCTTCTTGTTCTTATTCTTGTTGTTGTTGTTGATTTTGTTTAAACTTTTGATTAGCTTGTTGATTTTCAATCTCATTTCAACTAGTTACTCAGAAAACCAAATCAAAAACAAAAAACACAAAAATGTTAAGCAAATAAAAGATAAACGAACAAAAATATGCTTTCGATAATAATATATGCATGTATTTATGTTTTTTTTCTTTTGCATTTAGGAGATAAGTGTAAATATAATAAACATTTATGATAATAGTATGTTGTGTGCATATACGGTTAAACAATATAAAATACAATTGAAAATGTAAAATTGAAAATTGAAAATTTCAAGAAATATTTGCTCAAAATGAAAGGCAAATCAACTATATATACAGCTGCGAACTAAATAATAGCACCGCCACCAACAGCGGTGCTATTATTTAGTTCGCAACTGTATGTATGTATATATTTAGGCATATTCTGAAGTACATAGAGATATTGTACGCAATCGATTCGCATGTCAAACATATTTTAAGTCAAGATATATATAGATATATATATATATATATGTATGTGTATTTATGTATTTATGTATACAGTACATAGTTATAGTGTTTAAAGTTGATTTGTAAATTGATTTAAAGGCTACACAGTTAAAACATTGTTTGTTATTTTAAAAAGTTTGCTCTCTGCGCTTAAATACAAACGTAACATACATGCACATACATATACATATGTACATACATATATGTACACGTGTGTGTACATGCATGTGCATACGTGTGTCTATATGTGTAGTTTTGCATTTAGCGAATGTTTTACATAAATTTCTTGTTTAATTCAATATTTGTTTTACACTTTTTAAGTCTATTAACGTTTCGTTTTTGTTACATTTAAAGCGTACTTGATTCTTAGCTTGTTGCTCGTCTAACAAAAAAAAACATTGAGTAGAAATCGAAAAGTTGTTATTACGATATAATTGTTAATTAACTATGCTTAGTAGTGTTTACATTACGTTCTTTATGCACATATTTTTGTAGAGCAAAAGGGAAAAAAAGTGTCAAAACATTTAAATGAACGACAAAGTTGCGGGCATTAATTGCCTTTACATCAAACGCTTAGACTTAAGACTTTTACTTTTACTTTAACTTTAACTTTTACTTTTACTTTTACTTTGTTAATCGCAAATCTTGTTGTTAAAGATATTTGTTTTAATGAATGGTCCATAAAATTGCCTTTAAGCTTAATTAAGCGCTTTGATCTCGCGCATCTTCCAAGAAAACCAAACAAAAGCTGGCTAAAACTTGCCACGTGGCATGCCACATGCGGCAGCTGCTTGTGGACTCGTTATTCAGTTGCCAAACAACTCAAATTTCTTGTTGCTGCTTCTTGTTGCTTTTCATACACAAAATACTATATATATATATAGGATACGATATATATATGTAATGCCAAACACCAGCTAGATCTCGCAGTTAACGGATCCTTAGAGCGTATATATATATATGTGTGTGTATATATATATGTATGCACGATTTATCGCATTTAGTCACAACACTTAACTTTTGCTTAACTAACGCCTAAAGCTGCTAATCATCAAACGTTTCATTAGTTTCCTACGCATTAGAGTTCATATTTCTATTTCGAACTTAAAAAAAGAAAGTACAGATTAAAAAATGATATATATATATATATATATTTTATATATTGTTGCCTTTTTGCTTAGTCATTTGTTTTGTTTTGTTTTGTTGCGTACTAAATAGTTAACATTAATTTGTATTCATAATATATATATGTATATATGTATATATGCCCGCATGGCTAATGCATAATCAATTAATTAGTTAGTTGTAATTACTTGCTAATTACGACAAGGACAAAAATTTCGACGAGACAACAACCTTTTGTTGTTGTTGTTCTCGTTGTTGTTGTTGTTGTTTATCAATTTGTATTTGCATCGATTTTAAAAACTACATCACAATAATTATATGCTAGACTTTCAAATAGATCTGTGTGTGTGTTGCAATACATATATAAATATATATGTGTGTGTGTATGCATACATATATGTATGTATGCATGTGTGTGTGTATGCATGTATGCATGTATGTATGCATGTGTGTGTATGTATGTGTGTACCTTTAAATTTGTTGTTGTTTCGTTAGAATTATTTCGTGCACAGCTGATTATCATATAGATATATAGATATATGTTCATGCGCATAATCATAATTTCGTTAATTACAATTTAGTTAATGTTTAATAATAAAACGCGTTGCGCTGTAAACCATCGAAAACTGTTTAGATTGAAACGTGTCTCTGGGGTATATATATATATGTATATATAGTATAGTATTATAATAGGAAGTGCCCGCAGTTCTAAGAGGAAAAAAAAAGAGTATACAAATAGCGACAAAGTTACGACTAACTACAAAATACTTGCAAGAAACCTAATTAACAAGGACTTTACATATATCATATATATATATGCAGGGGTAGATATAGATAGATATATCTATATATGGGAGTATCTATATAGCATAAGCTACTTTTGAAACAATCCAGATACAAAAAAAGAGGCTTCATTTTGATATACACTAAAAGACAGGAAAACAAAATCTCTGAAAGTGAAAGCGAGTTAGGTTTAAAGATTAAATTATACAAATACGTAAAAAAAACTAAATTAGATATTGGAAACATATTTTAAAAAGACGATTTAACCGTGTTCAATTATAGCTAGATTGCTTGCCGTTTTGTACTTTAGTAAACATTCTTAAAAGTTGGGTTTCACGAGAAACAAGTTGCAAATATATATAGAAGAGGAGGGGGGAGGGGGGTGCTACACAAATGAAGAGAACAGAGTTCTGTGTGTTATTTGTTATTTGCTTGGTGTTTTCCAACACTGACCTGTTACCTGATCTGCTTTTAAAATCCATTATTTCTATATAGTTAAAGTTAGTTATTTGTTAGCTTTCTGCTTCTTTCTCTTCTTCCTCTTCTTCTATTTTCTTTTTGTACAAAGCCCCAGCTATACGTATAACTATTTGTGGGTCGCCTTAGCTTTTAGGTTCTATGAGAAGAGTGTGTGTATTTTATGTGTGTGAGTGTTGGTTAATAACATAATAATAATATTAATAAGAAAAAAAAAGAGCCGTATGTCTATGTTTCTATTAGCTATAATATATCGCATGTTCAGTTATCAGTTATTTCGGCTATCGCTAGGTTTGCCTACAATATTCCTTTACATATAGATATATATATATGTATATATGTATGTATATATATGTATGTATATGTATATGTATGTATGCTTTGATTTCTAGTAAGGTTTTTGCGGTATCATATATCATTTTGTAGTTTTTACGATTATCTCACTAAACTTTCTTTTGTTTTGTTTACAATATTTTGTTATTACTTTTGCTTATTCGTTTGTTTGTTTGTTTGTTTGTAAAAGGCAATTTTCGCATCAATATTTGTTTTGTTGTTGTTGTTGTTGCTTTTGTTGCTGCTGTTGCTTGTTTACTTAATTAGTTTGAGGTACTTGCTAAAAAGAGTCTAAAAAAATGTTACTATGCCTTTTGCACTAAGTATTTTTGTTGTTGTTTCCTTTCTGTTTGTTTTCCTTATAATACAGAAACTTGATTTTTGCATTAACTTTCATAATGTTGCATTAGTTGCATATGCTTGTGTGTGTGTGTGTGTTTGTGTGTGTTTTGTGTTCTAGTATGTATTATATTAAGTTTTAGGTTAGGTTTTGTTGTAGTTTTACATATATATGTATGCATGTGCTTCTTAGACGTATCATAATCATAATATATATAGAATACATATTTATCGTAGTTATGTACTTGTGCATATGTATATGTGTATATACACATACACATACATTTACAGGGTATTACTTAGAAGTTCTAATAAAAAATATACAACACACATAGTGAAACGCTTTAGTTTTTGTTTTTTTTTTTTTTGTTTAGAGAAAAGTTGGCAAACAATTTTGTTTACGCTTGGTTTTCTTTACACTTGCAAAGTTTGCATGTGTGTGTGTGTTAATTACATGTGTGTGTGTGTGTGTGTTTAAACTTATGCACTTTACACTCGAAACTGCGTGTAGAAAATGCTTGACATTTTTATTTAAAACAGAGAGAGAGAAAATAATAAAGAAGTTATTAATTAAACATAATTCGCAAATTGGAATTATGCAACAATCGACAATCTTCACGTGTTGCCGAAATTCAAATAAAAGCAGCAAAAAAATAATAATAATAATAATAATAATCATAATAATAGACAACTTTAACTGGTGGGCGGGTTTGGTGCGGACAGGTGTTTCTTTTGTTGTTTAACGTTTGCGGCGACTGCTGCGTGCAACACTTGTTGTTGTTGTTGTTGTTGTTGTTGTAGTTGTTGTTGTTGTTGTTGTTGTTGTTGTTGTTGCTGCTGTTGCAGCTGTTGTTTCGTGCAACACGTTGCTGCTGTGCTGCATGATGCTCTGCTGCATGAGCAGCATTAACCACCAGCATTGCGTCAGCTGCAGCTCCAGCTGTTGCTCCTCCTCCTCCGTGTTGCCGTCCTCCTCGTCGCCGTCGTCGCCATCAGCCGAGGCCATAAAAGATCTAGATGAGCGCAAGTATAGAGAGCATATGATTAGTTAAACCGTTTACTGGTTAGCTAGCACATAAAGCCAGCTCAAATGGGCCACACTTTGTGTGGCCATAGGAGCTGGCCATATTCGACTCACTCGAGCATCAATCAATCAATCAATCAAGTTATCAATTTCTACGCTGTGTGAAGAGTGGTAATTTTTTTTTCTTTTTTCTGTGGTGGGGGGGTTGGGAGAGACTGTGTTGTAGTTGTTGCTGTGTTCTTGTCAGTGATGGCCTCCGGGAGCCGGGATCCTCGTCAACCCGCGTTCGTTCACCCCGCCAAGCTACTCAGCTCCATACCATATGTTGGTGGGCGCAAAGTGCGCTGCGTGCTTGCTGGCAGCTACCTGGGCGGGACTCAATGGCCCAAATTGGCTGTACTGTGTCGGGATCTGTATGTGAGCCGGCAACGGATGCGATGGTATGACCTGCGAATACAAAAACGAACAAATTTCAATTGAGTCCAACAATAGATACAATCGTATCATAGATAGATAGATAGATAGATAGATACAAATGTATGAACTTAAGCTTTAGAAAGTACTTGAATCAGTACTTGAATCAATCAAAGATCTAAATAGATCTATTCATGGTAAATGCGAATAAGAATCGAAGATCTAATTAGATCTATTCATGAAAAATTTGAATATGAATCAATCAAAGGTCTAATTAGATGTATTCATGAGAAATTTGAATATGAATCAAAGATCTAATTAGAACAATTCATGACACATGTGATTAAGAATCAAAGATCTAACTAGATCAATTCATGACAAATGCGAATAAGAATCAAAGATCTTATTAGATATATTCTTGAGAAATGTTCACCCAAGAAGCGAGCTCTTAAATTCAAGGTTCAGCTCTATTTAAACTTCCTAATTACTTTTAATTACTTTCAATTAAGTTGGGTAATTTAAAAAGTTTCGCTTTCCTTTTCCAAGATTGAATGCATTCAATCCAATATCAAAATACGTACTTAACTAGTTAAAGATTCTATTGTAGAGAAAGGAGCGAGTCCTCAATACTTATATCTATTACTTAAATACCTGAACTAGTTATCAATTAATATACACTAAATACATAATAAATACTCTATAAAGAAAAAGTTTATAGATTAAAGGAATACCCTATTAAATACATATAACAAGGTGAGATGTAATTGTATTCTCTTTTCAAGCACAATCTAAATACATTTAATTACTTCCAACTGTAAGTTAATTACTTAATTACTTAATTTGAAGTCAAAGCTCATGGAAGACGATATTTAACTTTCGTTAACATTATCAATATATAATATATGGCATACATCGCAGGCAGATCTTCTAATTCTATGCCATACATTTTAATTACTTTGAAAGTAATTGAAAGTAATTAAAGTTTTCTTGATAAAGACAATTGAAGGAAACCTAATATCTGTTAAATAACTACGTTAAATACATTTCAATTACTCGCCAATTTGAAGTAATTAAATGTAAATGAAATTACTTGAAATCTTGAGAGTAATTAAGACAAAGAACTGGCAAATTGAAAGGATTTCAAGTATCTTGGCCAACTTGAAGAAACTACATTAAATACATTTGAATAACTTTCAATTTTTACTAAATATAAATTGTAATTAAATATAAATTCGTGGGTAATTAAAGGCACTTGGCTAACAAATTAAAAAGCATATCGAATGCAATGTGTAGTTTTTTTTTAGTTTCTTCACCCACCTGTCGACTGGAACTGTTGTGGGCTGGCGGTGGCGCAACCACCGTGCGATTCGCATAGGCGTATGTGGGCGCGGCCTGGGATACATAGACCGTGGGACGTCGATACATGTCGCCCTGTGCGTAAATGTCCGTCTGCAGCATGGCCGCAGCGGCCGTCGATGACGGCGAGCCGCCCAACGGCGTGCCCGCCTGGTGATGATGATGATGACTGTGGCTGCCATGATGATGATGCGGCGGCCCAGCTGGCGGCTGGCCAGCGGCAGCTGCGGCCGATGTTGGTGGCGGCTGCGATGGCTGGCGATAGACCTGCGGTGCGCCCCACGACGGCGGACCCACAGTGGCGGCAGCGGCAGCAGCTGCGGCCGCTGCAGCAGCCGCGGCGCTTATCGACGAGGAGCTGCTCGAGCTGCTCTTCGAGTGGGCCAACGGCGGTGCCACAGTGGGCGTCACATAGCTGACGGGCGCAACGGAGGGCGCTTCGCGTTTCGGATGTGCCAGCGGCATGGCCGCGCCGCTAGAGCCGGCTGCCCAGGAGCTGCGCTTGGTCTCCAATTGCAGCTGTTGCTGTGGCGGCTGTTGCTGCTGCTGCTGTGGCGCGTAGTCCGTATAGAATTCCGGCGGCTCCTGTTTGGTTGGAATATGCGGCAGACTGGCAACCGGCGGCGGCTGCTGCTGTTGTTGTTGTTGCTGCTGCTGCACCTGTATTTGCACCTGCGGCTGCGGCTGATAGTTGCACTCGCTTTGTGCCATGGCCAGAATGCGTTTCTTCTGCGATTGCCCCGGCTCGTATTTGATGCTGGGCTGTTGCTGCTGCTGCGGCTGCGGCTGAAGCTGCGGTTGGGCTTGCGGCGGCGGCGGCTGTGGCTGATAGTGCGGCGTCTGCACCTGCACCTGCTGGTGATGATGATGTTGCTGCTGCTGCTGCTGCGGCTGGTGATGATGATGCTTGGGACTGGGCACGGCCAGGGCGGCGGCTGCGGCGGCATGATGACGTCGTCGCGCATCCTCCGGATCGTGATCACCTAGGGTAACGCATGGAATTACTAGATGGACGTGCTGTTGTTGCGTTGACTTATGACGACTGAGATGCGACTGAGACGTGGTCGTGGCAAGGGCGGAGGAAACAGATGCGGGCACAGCTAAAGATACGGGTATGGGTAAGGGTACATTATGCTGATTAAGGCAAAGGCCAGAGTTGGATGTGGATGTGGAGGAGGCAGAGGCGGAGCTGGTGCCAAATTGTGTGCTGTTTATGGATATGGGTGCGGGATTTAGCTGTAGACTATGATGGTTATGATGGTGGGTGGGTGGTTGTGATAATGGTTGTGGTTGTTGGTTGGAAGTGGAAGCAGAATTGGAAGTGGTGTTGTGATGACTATTGTTGTTGTTGTGGGAGCTAGGCTGAAAGCAGGTCTGTTGCTGCTGCTGCAGCTGTTGTTGCTGTTGTTGTTGCTGCTGCTGTTGCTGCTGCTGCTGCTGTTGTTGTTGTTGTTGCTGCTGTTGTTGCTGTGTTGCCTGCAGCGCGCAGTTGTTGTCTAGGACAGCAGCAGCAAAGCCATTTCCATTGCCATTTCCATTTCCACTTCCGCTTCCGCCCAGCGAGCCTGCATGATGTTGTTGTTGTTGTTGTTGTTGATGATGATGTTGATGATGATGATTATTGCTACTGTTACTGCTACTGCTACTGCTACTATGATGGGGCGGCGGCGGCGGCAACTGCTGACTGTTACTGTTACTGTTAATATTACTGCTACTGCTACTGCTAGAGCTACTGTTGCCGTTGCCGTTGCTGCCGCCATGATGCTGCTGTTGTTGCTGTTGTTGATGGTTGTTGTGGTGACTATGATGACTATGATGGCTATGATGACTAGCTCCGCTACTGCCGCCCAGCTGGCTGTTACATTTGCTGACCAAACGTTGACTGCTGCTGCTGCTGCTGCTGCTGGTGGCATTCGCGGAGCTGTTGTTGTTGTTGTTGTTGGAACTGTGTGCATTACCATAATTAAGCGCCTGATGTTGCACATGCAACGCCTGTCCGCTGCTGCGGCAATGCAGATTGCTCGCCGAGTGCTGCTGTTGCTGTTGTTGTTGATGTTGCTGCTGCTGCTGCTGATGATGTTGGTGTTGTTGCTGCTGCTGCTGCTGCATTAGGCTGCTGCTGGTCTGCGACTGGGCGTGCGCGCGCTGCTTGATGGGCGCGACAGTTGCACTGTTTGGGGGCAGATCGGCGCCCTCGTCCTCGCTGTCCGATATGGTGATCACATCACCCACAACCGCCGTCGGCGAGGGCGTGTCATGTATGGTTATTGTCGGCTGCTTCACGTGCTGCGGCTGATGCGCATGCAACGCCGGCTGGCTGCTGCTGCTGCCACCACCGCTGGCATGATAGCCAACAGCGGAGTTGCCGCCACCGCCGCCACCGCTGCAATTGTTAATAACAATATGATGGCCGGCGGTGTTGTAGGCGCTGTTGTTGCTGCTGCTGCTGCCGTGCGGTGCATGAGCCACGGGCGCGTGATGATGCGAGCCCGACGAGCCGCTGCCGCTGGCATTGACAATATCTAGAAAAGGCAGGTAGATAACATATTAGTTGAATGTCAAATAATGAAATAAAGTACAAAATATCCTTGCAGGCGATAAAACTAATTGCTGCCTTTTGAATGATTGTTCCCATGGAAGCATTATGATATATATGAAATTTGATTAGTCTTAACATCGGATCTTCTATGTCGACTAGCAAATAGTTCAACTTTGTTCAACATGTCATACCTTGCATTAGCCCTTCAGGGTTTCTTCGGATAACAAGCATTATAGAGTATTAGTATTCTGTTCGAAGTCTTCTCTTCCTCTGGATTGTATACCTTCTATACTTCGCGACTCGTGTCTTACGTTATTGCAGTACATTGCATCGGGAGATGCGCGAAAAACAAAACAAATACAATATGTTTCAGCAAATCTACTTGCTAAGCAGGTTGCTAGTAACTACATGATAAAGAAGTTCAATAGAACCAAGTTTAAGATGAATATGTCAATAGACTGACTGCTAACTAATTGAATCAATAAACAGATAGAAGCGATTACTCCGCCTCCTCACGCTAATCAAACATATCTAATGCATCCCCCGATGTCTGCACATTACGTTAGATTTATATTGCACCCGCTGCAAGGATATTACGAGCTCTGAGCAGACACTCACTGCTGGCCGATGAGGCAGAGCTGGCCACAACGGCGCCGGCGGCGCCAGCTCCATAGCCGCCTCCGTAGTTGCAATTATGATGGGCATGGTATTGCGGCGAGACGTGGGCGGCGCGCTGATAGCGCTGCTGATGCGGCGGCGAGCTCTCCTTGACACGCTTCTTGACTGGCGACAGCTGCTGATGCTCCTTCTTCTCGTGACGCGGCACGCGATAAGAGTTACCCTTGCTGTGAGAGGAAAGAGGATTAGGATTTGAATGAGCTGGTTTAAGTGTAGAGCTAATTGATACGCACGCTAGATGATGAGCCGGCGACTCCTTCTTGAGATCGTTGCGCGGCAAGTTGAGATGATGCTTGGGATAGATCTCCTCCACATTGAACAGCGGCGTCGAGTCAACGATTAGCGAATGTGCCGGCGCCTGTTGCGGCCACGACGGCACCAATGCCATTTGGCGGCCAGTTTGTGGCCAGGCCACGCCACTCGCCTGGACGCGATTGGTGAGCAGCATACGCTGGCCCGAGCTGGGCTCCACCATGGACACGGGCACCGGCACATTGACATATTGCTGTGGCGGCACCTGCAACGGCGGCTGCATTGTGGCCACCACATGCTTGGTGGGACTGGGCATGGCCTGATATGAGGGCGGACAGAGTATGTTGGAGACCAGCTGATGCTGGAACGTATCGGTGCGCGCCTGTGGATACTGGCGTGCCACATTGCGTCCGCCATAGATTTGATAGAGACCCTCGTAGGCCAAGGGACGACCGTCGCGCACAAGGCGCTGCACCTGACTGGTCAGCTGATTGTTGATCGTAAAGGTCATGTTCTCGGTGCTGCTGGGCACGAAATTGGTGACCAGCGTGGGAGCCGGTTGTACACTGTGTCAAATAAAAAAAAATAGTACAGAGCATTAGAATAGATAAGAACTTTCGAGCTGGAGGCTATCTGTACTCACGTATGGAAATCTCCGCGACGACAGACCTCCATCATTTGGACAGAGGCCTTCACATTGTTGCAATAGACATAGTCGACGAGATGCGTGAGCCTCGTGAAGCTGTGATTGAGTGCCTCGGTTGGGGTCAGACGTCGCTCCTGATCTATGGTCAGCATGCGCTTCAGTAGATCTATGAATTCACGACGATCCGTTTTCTCGGCCAACAATTGGCCGCCTTCCAAATCCGTGGGCACATTCACCTGCCCAATATCATCCAAACAATTGAAAATATATTTGCGTGCCTCCTTGCTCTTTGTGTTCGTTTCCGCCTCGTGCTCCTCGGTGGTCTTTAGGCGCCAAAATGGATACGTCGAGTCGACGTCACGATAAAAGAATTTCGATGTCTTCGAGGCGCTATTCAGCATATGCTCCGTGGGCAGACCCTGTGTCTGTGATATATAGCGTATCTGATCGAACTCCGAGCTGCCCGGATACAGGGGCCAGCCCAGAAAGAGCTCGGCCACAACACAGCCCAGCGACCACATATCGATGGCCTCGCAGAACGGCAAACCCAATATGATCTCCGGTGCACGATAATAACGCGATTGCAGATACGTATTGCAAACGGTTTTGCTCACATGCGAGGCGCTGCCAAAATCGATGACCTTAACGCGATACGGCTGACGCACCGGATCCACGAGCATTATGTTCTCCGGCTTCAGATCGGCGTGAATCAGGCCCAGTTGCTTCAGCTTCAACAGGGCAGTCAGCACCTGAAAGGGAGAGGGGGAGTTATTCAAGAATAAGAATTCATTTCTTAGTGCTCTCTCTCCAGCGGAACTCACCTGCTCCAGTATGGGACGTATGTACTTGAGCGGCAGCGGTGAGAACTTGTTTTGCTTGAGAAAATCATAGAGATTCTGCTCGAGCATCTCAAAGACCAGGCAGGTGTGATTCTTGTGCTGAAAACACTCGAAGGCTCGCACAAAATTGAACTCATCCGCATTCTCCTGACTGAGCCGCGAGAGTATCGACACCTCAATCTGACCCTGACGCGCATAGGAGGGATGATTTTTCAATATCTTGATGGCAACAATTTCGGAGGTGCCGCGCTTCCAGCACTTGACCACCTGACCAAAGGTGCCGCGGCCCAGAAACTCCAGGACCTGCAGAGCAGAGAGAAGCGAGAAAGAGAGATTAATTCAAGTTGGTTTAAAGGTGGGCAACAGATAAGAGATATTTACCTCATATTCGGCGGAGAGCGAATAGAGCACCTCGTGCTGCACCAGCTGATAGTCGCCGTCGGCGCCGCTGCTGGAACGTTTGCTGGGGGGCTGCGTATTGGCATGGCCCCCCGATGTGGCGACCTTTGCGTGCGCCGTCTTGAGGCTGCTGCTGATGCCGCTGCTGCTGCTGCTGCTGCTGATCACAAAGCTCTGAGCGGAGGCTGCCGCTGCTGCTGCTGCCACTGCTGCCGCTGCCTGTACCTGGCCGTGCCGCAACTCAACGCTGCCGCCGTTGTACGTGTCCACGCAGCCGCAATCGCAATCTGCAAAGGCAACACAAACGAGAAGAGACAAAACATTTAGTTAAGATATTCTATATTTCTTATACATTTTCTCTACTTCTTTATCTACTTTTATGCTTTAGTTTTATTCATGTTTCTAGTTACCTCTTCGTAGCAGACGCCTAATAACTGAGGCTAACATTTTGTGGCAAATTTCTTGACTAGTTAACGAAAATTCTCCTGAGGCCGTGCAACCGTGCAACAGCTCCGGCAATTTTACAATGCGACGGAAAGCAGCTCGCGGAATCGGCAAATGTCGCTGATGCACCACATCTAGATATAGACACACACACACAAACACACATATACACATCTATATATGCACCTTATGTCTCAGCGGCGTCTTGTCAACGCCCCTGACAAAGAAAGCGTTGACAACAACAACGGCAAAAAAAATCGCAACGCGCATTTTGGCCAATTCAAAACAGGCGCAAATGGCTGACAAGTCACAATAATTATAATTAAAACAAGTTCCGAGTATTGTCAACGGGTGCAAACGACTGCGTAATACACGCCCGATAACAGCTCAAGCGAGCCGTTTCGCCCAATTGGCAGATAATCATTTTTAGAAATATTTTCCAATTGATTTTACGTTAAGATTTTCAATACTCTGCCATCCAAACTCGGGTAGTATGGAGAGTTTACTAAAAAGTTATATATTTTCATGTGTTAAAGCTTTAGAAAAATCTGCATACCAAGTTTGTTGTCTCTAGCACTTATAGTCCTCGAGTTATGCCCAAAGAACCAAGTCCCGATAATGGGAGAGTATCAAAAGAGGGTGAAATCGTTTTGCGTATGGCTAAAGAATATATATTGTTTTACTCCCTAGTCTAGGGCTTCTGTAGTTTCCACGTTAACACAGACGGATGGATAGATAGACGGAAATTTCATTCATCCAGGATTAAATCTCTAGATGCAATAGACCCCCCGTTCATCTGTTCCTTAGCTGTTAAATGTTGCCACTATCTGAACTATCTAAGCTTTTGGATCGTTACGATACTCGCGATTTCAACGCCTCCAGGTGGGCGAGGCCAAACAAAGTTAACACCATGTCTGATGCATATATATGTATATATGATTACATATACCCAATTGCAAGTCTCTAGCTTTTGTAGTTCTCGAGATGAAAGCGTTTAAGCAAAAAGCCAATCTACCCGTCTAAACTTTGTGAATGGGTACAATGAAGCGAATAACACGTGAACAGGCACATTTACAATAATAATAATAATATCAATAGCAACAACAAATACAAAAAACACAATGCACTCGCAATAAGGAAGCTGACATATACATACATACATACATATACGCATATATACTTAATATTTACCGACGCAGATGATGGACCATTGTTGTAGATATCCGAGAGTCATCATGTTTTTGTACAGGTACGAACGCTGTATATATATTCATATATAAACGAATATATATATATATATTTGAGAATGTTGAGAATGCGCTAACTTTGTTTAGTGTAAAAAACCCGTTATGAGACAATCGAATTGCTAAATCTAGGCATACTTGGGTATACTTATGGAGCTTTCCAAGCCGTAAACACGAATTCAACAGCGTAGATGAGGCTTAGCCTACTCGAAGTGAACCTGGAGCAAATATCTGAAGCAAAGTTTTGGTTTTTGTGAATACGTTAACGTAGGAGTATGAGAAACTCGGACTACCTGGATAAGTCTTATGAAAAGATCACAATTTGCGCATAGGATACGTACATATATACATATGGGCATACATACATGCCTACATACATACATATGTGCATACATACACACATACATATATGTATAAGTATAAGTATACAAGTATATAGATACATACAGAAAGAGCAACAAAAGTAAACAACATAAGACACTACACTAGAAGTTAAGCATGAAAAACTGCGGAGCCTACTTGAATTCTTGAGAATCGAGGAGAAGAGCGCTTGAAAGAAATTCGTTTTATTTGCAGCACAGCGACATATAAGCTTGGTTTGACAACTACACACACACACACACACACCTACACACACACACCTACACACACACACCTACACACACACACACCTACACACACACACACACACACCTACACACACACACACCTACACACACACACACCTACACACACACACCTACACACACACACCTACACACACACACACCTACACACACACACACACACACCTACACACACACACACCTACACACACACACACCTACACACACACACACATATATAATTGCATACAGTCTTAACTTTATTGCAAGTCGAAAATGTGTGCTTAAACAAAATCTTAGATAAAAGACGCCGCATGCCTGAAAAAACGTCAACTTCAATTTCCAAAGCCCATCGAATTCCCGGAAATTCTAATTATCGAGCGACCTCTGCACAATTGATTAAGAAGAATGTGGGAGGTGGTCGACAAAGCATATTATAGGTCACAGTTCAGTCAATATATTCGACAATTAATTGGCATATAGCTGCTAATTAGCTGCCCCATCCTCTGTGGCAAGCTTTGGCTGACCCTCGAAATGTGGGCTCCTTTTTCTTGGCATCGCTTTTCCGCCATAATTGTCGTCGTTAACTTTTGTTAGTTGCGACTAAATTTAGAACCGGTTAAGCAGAACTGGCCACCCACAGCCTGCACGCCCAGCACCTGCTGTTGCTCACGCCTCCCCCTCCCCCCCTTCTAACTCCCCCCGCCCGCACCAACGTCCATTACATAATTTAATTAATTTGCGTCAGAGGACATTCGATACAAATGCGAAAGACATAAAAATAGCGCACGGGACGAGAAACATGGAACAAATAAAAACGAACAAGAAGGGCTATCTGCGGGAAGCCGAAGATTTAATACCCTTGCAGACGCAACCTTTTCTTAATCATTCCTATGGCAGCTATATGATATAGTTGTCCGATGTAAATAAGACTGCATAAATGGAAGAAGCGAAGTACAACTAATAAATGCAGAGTTTGGTTAAGATATCTCAATCAACAAAAAAGTTCTTCATACAAGAACCTACTTCTCGACCGATCGTTCCTATGGCAGCTATATGATAAAGTCGTCCGATGCTGATGGGATTTTGAATATATATAAAGAGCACAGTTAAACTAATAAATGCCAAATATGGTCAAGATATCTCAATAAACAAAAAAGTTTTCCATACAAGAACCTACTTCTCTATCGATCGTTCCTATGGCAGCTATAAGATATAGTCGTCCGATCCAGCTGGTTCCGACATATGCGACTGCGTGCAACAGAAAGAGGAACCTCTGCCAAAGTTTCATTAGGATAGCTTTAAAACTGAGAGACTAGATCGCATAGAAACAGACAGCCGGACACACGGACAGACGGACAGACGGACTTGGCTTTATCGACTCGGCTGTTGATACTGATCAAGAATCTATATACTTTATGGGTTCGGAGATGTCTCCTGCTACGCATTGCACATTTCAAGGCAAAATTATAATACCCTCTGTAAGGGTATAAAAATGTGTACATAAAACGAGGCAGCCAGAGCCACACGCGCTAGGAAATAAGGAAAATTCTATGGCAAACGGTGCTGAAGGTCGTTCGGGTGGCGGGTGGTAGGCCGGGAGGGGGGTTGGGGTTCAACTTGGCCAGCGGCCCGTGCAAGAGCCGGACACAAAGTGTGGCTGCCACTCGTAATCAAAACTAAATTTAAGGACACACGCGACGCGGCCACCTACCATTGGAGAGGGGCACGAGGGGCAGACTGGTGGGAGGTGGGGGGTGCGGGGGACATTTGGAAATTTATGGCAGAGCAGCGAGTGAAAAAAAAAAAAAAAAAAAAAACTAAATGCAATAAATTATGCAAAAGCCGTTGAGGAATAGGTGAGCAAGACGACAAAAATCAAATTGAAATCGAAAGGTTAACAGGGCGGAGGCCAAAAGATAAGCTGACTCGACTAGTAGATACCCTGCAACAGGATCTGAAATGGTCTAAAAAGTAGTCATTTCTTTGGGCTAAGATTAAGATAGAGAGAGAGAGAGAAAGAGAGAGAGAGAGAGACAGAGAGAGAGAGAGAGGGAAGAGAGAGAGAGAGAGAGAGAGAGAGAGAGAGAGAGAGATCTTTATTGTCTTAGGAGCCGTCTTCCCTCTCCTGTTACAGACCTTTGCAAAAACTTCGTTTTCTGCTTGAACGGCAACAGAATATGCAGCCAAGGTCAAAAGGTCGGACAATCGTTGGAATCGAGCCACCAACCCGCCGCCCACCGTCGAGTCGAGCTGAAGGCGAGCTAAGCTGAGGGCCCAGGGCCAAGTTATGCGCCAATGGCAAGGACTTTGTTCTATGTTGTTCACGTGGCTTTGCCACATGCACAGCCATGCAACTGCAACAAGTTACGCACACACACGGAGACCCCAACTTGCCACGTGCATTGTCCCCTACTCGCAGCTAACGCTTTGACATCAATTTGCATGTTTATTGTTGAGTTGCACAACAAAACGAATTCGCTTACGCAAATCTCTGCCGCAGTTGCAGTTGCCACAGTTGCCGCAGTTGCCGCGCACTCGAAACGTCAAAGTTGCAACGTGACGCAGTTTTGGCAAACAAAACGAAGCTCGAAAAGCTCTTGTTGCGTTTTGTTTGCCCAGGTTTTTGCCACACAGCCGCTTGTTGCATAAACCGCGACTCAGCCAACTGTAAAGGCAAACACCATGGAAGGGGTAGAGCCAGGGGCAGAGGCAGAGCTAGGGGCAGGGGCAGGTGCCACCATGCAGCCGCATATAACACGGTAGATGCGGGCGTTGTACGTAACTGTAGCTGATGAAGAATTTTAAAAGCGGTAGAAAGAACAAGAGCCAACATGTAACCCCTCTCCCCCTCACACACACCTTTATGCAAGAGGAAGGGAGGCTGCTTGCAACTGGAATGTTTCGCAGGTGTTTCTGTCGCCCCAGACCCAAATTAAATAAAATGTGAGGCTTCCAGCAGGGAGCTCTAGTATAAAGTATATGGTAATTCAATCCGAAATGATGTAAGCATAATGTACATCGTTCAATTTTTAATGGATTGTCCCCATGGAAACTATATTATAGAGTAATTCGATGTTGATAGGAGAAATATATAAAATGAGTGCACAGGAAAGTGGAAATGGATATCAACACGGAATGTCAGTCAGTCAGTCAGTCGGTCAATCAATCAGTCATTCAGTCAGTCAGTCAGTCTGTCAGTCAGTCAATCAGTCAGTCATTCAGTTAGTCAGTCAATCAGGCATTCAGTCATTCAGTCTGTCAATCGGTCTGTCAATCAGTCAGTCAGTCAGTCAGTGAATCAGTCTGTCAGTCAGTCAGTGAATCAGTCTGTCAATCAGTCAGTTATTCAGTCAGTCAATCAGTCAATCAGTCTGCCAAACGGTCTGTCAATCAGAACGTTCTAGTGAACAATCGATAATGTCTATGGGAACTGTATGATATAGAGAACCGATGTTTTACTTATCGATGAGCATTATTCCAGTGTATTCCAGAAACTGTTTCACTTTTCAAATAAACATGAGAAACTATTCCAGATGCTCTTCAACTCATACATATACATATATACATTATATACTAAGCAATTCCAGAAACTCTAACTTCTCATAATATATATCAGAGATTATTCCAGAAATTCTTCAACTTATTTAGAAACTTATCAAATTCTTCGAGAATTACTATAAACTTTTGCTGCTGCTTTTATCAGCACTAAAAATATTTGTATTACCCACTTTTCGAAGGGCAAACAACTCTCAGAAGAGTGGGAATTGCGGAGGGGTTCGTGTTATCGTTGCCCTCCGCGTTATCGGTTATCGGTTATCGATTCAACTGTCAACTCAGTTTCTCAGTAAAAACAAAGTGCTATCATTAATGTTACAGAAAAAACACTTTATCGCAAATGTGAACAGATTGCGTTGGGGGGCGTGGCACGTGTCAATATTATAAAACATTGATTAGTGCGAGATTAAAGTTAAGCTTCGATTCGATTTTAAACTCAATTCTAAATTGCACGGCCGGAAAACCAAGCCAAATGGAAACATTTAGTGGAAGAAAGTTGGGTGCAACAACTTTCGTAAAGCCGAAGCCCAGCTGAATGTAAATTGAATTTCGTGTGGCATGCTGCATGTTGCATGTTGGTGAAAACGCGGTCCGCAGACGCCGGAAGTGGAGGGTGCTGAACACAAGCAAGAGTTGCCTTTTAAAAATAATCACAATAAACAACCGCGATAAATGCTTCTTTTTTTTTAAATATTTTAAACCTCAAGCCGAAGCCAAACGGAAGCGGAAAGATAAGAAACGCGCGAAAAGAAAGACGAAAAATAAAATGAAATTAAATAAAATAAAATAATCATAATTTCCAGAAGTAACAGGTTATATGGAATACATAATGCTGACGGCGGCTAGCGCTGATTAATGGGCGCAGACAATAAAAAAAAAACAACAAAAAACGGGGCACAAAAAACGCACAGCAAGGAATGTTGACAAGATAGCAGAGTGGGCGGGGCGCGGGCAGGGGCGGCTTTGGTCTGCCTGCTGGAGTTGTGCAAATATTTGTTGCTGCAATGAGAGCAATGCACGCACAAGCATTTCCACTTGTCGCGACGCACCTGACAACAACAGCAGCAACAACAGCAACTAACAGCAACAGCAACAACAACAGCAGCAATAACAGCAGCAACAACAACAACTAACAACAGTAACAACTAACAGCAACAACAACAGCAGCAGCAACAACATGGAGCAGGCTCTCGCCAGCAACATTGTTGCTACATAATTGCACTTTTGTTGCCAAGTGCACGCTCGCTCAACCCAGCTCTGCTTCGGGCAGGCAGAACGTGCAAGAACAACACAAGAGAAAGTTGCCGTGCACACAGACGAAAATAATTGGGCGAATTCATGTTGCTTGGACGGGCGGGCAATGTTGCCAAAACAGCTTTGGGGCGAATTTATGCTCTGCTGCCGCTGCTGCTGCTGCTGCTGTACGCATGCATATTTCATGTGTTTTTAAGGCTGGACGCAAGCGCAGCATCATTTACATAGGACAACAACAGCAATAACTCATGCTTTGTTCGCTGCCGCTGCTGCTGCTGCACACTTCAGCGAGCAGAACAGAAAAACTTCCAAATAAAAACTGGCACACACACACAAAATGGCTACGCAGCCTGGCAACATGTTGACGTTGCAAAAATGTCGCCAATTGCCTTTCTAAAAAAAAAAAACAAAATGTAAACACAAGCCACACATAAAATGCCTTTTATGTACTTTCACAACAGAAAATAGCTCAAAAAAACGAGCAAATAAAAATAAAATAAAAACCCGCTCAGAGTTGAAAAATCAAAAAGGCGATCAAATGACAACAAGATACAACCGCAATAAGCTAGCAGAGTGGAAGAAGAAGAAGAGGACAAGGCAGACAACAACCGTTGCAGCGGCACATCAAGGCGAGGGCGAGGCGAAGAGAGAGAACAAGCGCGACGCGTTATCGATATCGGTATCTAAATGGCGTCGGAGATTGCGAGCGAGAGAGTGGGGAAAAGAGAGGAGAGAGCGCGCTTTGGGCAACATGTGTCCAGCAACAATTTGCATATTTTTTTTATGGCAATCGGAAGTTCGTTTCACGCACGAAAAACACAATATGCAAATTACAATAAAAAAAAAAACAACTACGCCCAAATTGTGTCTTAATTTGTAAACTATAAAATTGTTTTTGGTATAATGGCATATAATGTGCCCGTTGTTGTTATTGTTGTGTGCATTTGTGCAATTGCATTGCACACTTGATTGCACGCAGAGGCAGAGGCAGCGGCAGCGACGTCAACCGTGGCGGCTGCGATTGCGACTGCGATGACGCCAATAAACTTACGCCCAGCAACAACAAATCAAATGCTGCGACGCACTCTCTCACACTCACACTCCCCTCGTGCGTCTCGCTCGCTCTCTCTCTCTCACTCTCTCTCTCTTTCTCTGCTTACTGAATTGAGTTTTGTTGTTGCTGCGGCGATTAAAATGTATTTTGTTTTCGCATTGTTTGTGATTGCCGCGAGTGCATTAACAGCAGCTGCGACAACAACAGCAACAGCAACAGCAGCAAATAACAGAATCAATTACAAATTAAAAGCGAACAACAACGAAACAGCAGAGAGAAACACAAGAAAGCAGAAGAAAAATGCATTTCAAGAGCTTTTTTTTTTGTTTTTGTTGTTGTTTTATTTAACGATAACAGCGAAAATTTCACTTATATTGCAGAAACGGCAACAACAAGAAACACAAATGCAATTTAAATTTAAATTGCGCGGATTTACGCCAGCATGATTTTTAAGAGTTTCGACAAGCAGCAAAACCAACAACAACAACAACAAAAACAACAAGCGACAGCAGCAGCAATAAACGTAAATGAGGTAAAAGCATACACACATGCACACGCACGCACACATGCATACGCGCACACAGAAACTTTTAAGCATGTGGAACGCATGCGAGAAATGTGGGAGGTTTTTGTTGTTGTTGTTGTTGTTTTTTTTGGACGACATTTGTGGACTATGTGAAAGCTAGAGCGTCGCCGTCGACGACGACGTCGTAGACAACGCTTTGACGTTTGATGTGCCGCTGTAGCTGCTGCTGCTGCCGTTGCTGCTGCGGCGCTGCTGTCGTGTCGCGCTCATTTATTTTTGACTCTTTTCTTTTTCGGTTAAATGTTGCATGCAGTTGACAAGAAGACAAGCGACAGGCACAACAACAACAACAATGCAAAGCGTTGCATAAAAAATTGAAATTAAGGGAAAAGCTTTTCACTTGCATTGCACATTTGGCGTTTAATGCTTGGTGAAAGTTGCTTTATTTATAGCAAAATTGAACAAAAGAAAATTCAACTAATGAGTGCTAAATGAATAACTATTCACTTATTCAATGTTATTCAGACAATTGCAAAATTCTGTTCTCAAGCGAAACAACAAAGTGTTGACGAACGACGTCGACAGCGCTGCCCGGTTGGAGGTCGCAGCGACGCGCCGTACATTCGCCGTTCGCCGCGCTGCCCACAAACAGAGCCTTAGCATTAGAAACCAGTGCGGCGAATTTAGCTTTAGCTTCTTTTCGCTTTTGCTGTTAAGTCTAACTTTTTGAGTGTAAATTGAAACTGAGTGTAAAACGAGCTATGTTTAATAGATATCGATGTGTGAATAGCTTTTTTTCATAGTTTAAATAAATTATAGCTTCAATAGCTAAGATTTAGTTATTATATGATGCGTCATATAATGTCATGTCATATTTGTGTAAGGGCATTATTTACGTCTTTTTGAAAAGATACATTTTTATTGGCTTGTCTCTTTTTAAGTGTTATGCGCAGCTAAAATTAGCATATTTTTTCTTTCGGTTGTTTTTAACTCTTTTTTCTCAGCAAAAAATAGCTTTTTTTGCTGCTTGGCAACACTGTTGGCAACGTCAAGAACGACAGCGGCAGCAGTAACAGTAGCTGGCGCAGCAGCAGCGACACTTTAGACGGCGTCCTTCAAGCGAGCGTTAGACGTCAGCTGCAATGACCTAAAGTAACCCAATGGGAAGGCGAATGCGGCGAGTATTGCACAATGCAAGAGGCAACAGCAAGGCGAGGCGAGGCGCGACGAGAGGCGGCGGCAGCGCGCAGAGAACCGGCAAAGAAGCAACGGAAATGGGCGAGTTGTTGCCATGAGTGTGTGTGTGTGTGTGTGTGTGTACACACAGAGCATATGCATATTTATGCATTTCGAGTGTGGGCGTGGCATGGCGTGCCAGTTGACGACGCGGCAGCGTTTGGCAGCTGCAAAGGCTGAAAACTAAAACCACGTCAAAGCCAAGCGAATGACGTAAAAGATGAGCGAGCCAAGGGACTTATTGAGGGGAGCAGAAGAAGAAGAGCAACAACAGGCTTGTAGCATATGCCGCATAAGCAACAACAACAACGACAACAACACTTGAAACTCCTTCGCCGCAAGCCAATAGACGACGTTGCATGCATTCTAAATTATATATGCATGATATATTTATAACTGACATCTCTGTCTGCTGCCGTTGTTGTTGTTGTTGCAACTACGATTGAGGTCAACATTTAACAGACTGATAGCTAAGGGAGGGAGCGGAACGGGGAGTGCTTGAACCAAGTCCAAGCAGATAGCAGCAGCAGCTGGGAGTCATCACTCGCCAACAACTGGCTCTGGCAGCAGCAGCAAGGCAGGCAGCGCGACAAGTTTAACAAGTCATTCCAGAACTGGAACAAGCAAAGCAGAGCAGAGCAGAGCAGAGCAGAGCAGAGCAGAGCAGAGCAGAGCAGCAACAACAACAGCAACGAGATCCGATGCAAGCGAGAGCGAGAGGGCAAGCTACAGTCAGGCCAATTGGGCGATCCGCATTCTGTTTATCATTTATTTGCCGTGCGGAGCAAGCGAGAGGCAAACAGTTCTCGGGCAGTCTCCATTGCGCCCACTCGCACTGACTAAAACGTTCTCCAAACAAGCCTAACAAATTATGAATTGTGCCTTATTTGACTTAAAGCAAGTTGCCAAATGAATCATTTAAGAATCTATCTTAAGAAGGAAAATTGAAGTAAACTTTCTTTAAAGCTGAGCCCGAGCACCAAGGAACAAGTATTTATAACAACAGTTCAAGCTACATCTTTACAACTTTAATCCTGAATTTCATCTACTTTGAGCTGAGCAGAGAGCTTTTTCATCTATTTCATATATTCAATAATAATAATCCTCTAGCTTGATCCATTCAGAACTGAAAGTTTCTTTTGCCTTTCTATCTATCATAAGTGAACCCTTTGCTACCTCTCTTTTAGGCTTTCTTTCAACGGAGATGTCGCTGGTTCAAATTCCAGTCAAGTGCTTGTTTTTATCGAATAATTGCCTTGGCAATCCTTCACTTATCATATTTATAACATATTTTCCCATTTCCATATTAATATCTTCATGTCTTAGTTGTGTTCTCTCTGTCTTTACGGAGAAGTTGCTGGTTCGAATCCCAGCCTAGTGCTTGTTTTTGTCGAATAATTGCCTTCGCAATCCTTCCACTTATCATATTTATAACATATTTTCCCATTTCTATATTAATATCTTCTTGTCCTAGTTGTGTTCTCTCTCTGAGATTCTTTGATGGTTCTATTTTCTATCTTTTTACAAACAGAAGCCTTTCGAAAAGCTCACAATTCAAATGAAATACTATAACAAACTATCAAAGCTTTGGCCTGGCAGCGAAGTTCATTTAATTCTCTTTAACAGGCTCAAAGCGCAGCCAATGGAAAAACCAAATCCTGGGGAAAACCCAATGAAAATACCAGCAACAACAACAAGAAAAGTGACCGATTCGCAGCGAGCTGCCAACCTAATTTAAATGCAAATAAATAAAAAAACGTATCTAAGCCAAATAGAAATGGAAAGCGAAACTCGGGGGCGGCGAGGCGTGGCAGGCGACGGGCGGGCGGGAAAAGCGTGTCAATTTGCGATTGGCCAAATGCACAGGGCACAAGAAAATTGCTGAAAAACCCGAAATGAAAAGCGCCAACGGTGAATGGCAAAGGAGCGCAAGCAGCAGGAGGAGGAGGAGGGCGCGGCAGGGAAGAAGCTTGAGCAGTGGGAAGAGGAGCGGGAGAGGAGGGCGGGGTGGACAAAGCGGCGCCGTCAGCTGAAATGAAATCGCAAATTGCATTTCAAGCGTTAAAGCAATAGATGAAAAGCAACAGCAACAACAACAACAACAACAAACACAGCAACAACAACAAACACAGCAACAGCAGCAACAACCACAGCAACAACAACAACAGAAATCGTAACAACAAGTCGACTTTTGCCGATTATTGATTCGCATTCCATCGATTTGCTGTCGTTGTTTCTCTTGTTGCAGTTGAAATCAAAGCAACAGAAAGCGCAGCAGACTTTGCCCGGCACAGTAAAGCCTCGCACAGAGTGAACGCAATGCATTCCGAAATCAATTTCTTTTGGGTAATGACGAAATGTGACTAAAGCTGTGCGAAGCGAGTTATTCATCATTTGAAGATATATTTTTGTATATTAAATTGAATTATTTTGTTTTCCACACATTTTCCGCCCGTTAAGGTGGATTCTAAGTAAATCTTCGTAAAGCCAAAAGGCAGAAAGTTAAATGCATCTTAACAGGGTAGAAAAAGCCAGAAAGTTAAAGTAAATGCATCTTTATAGGGTTAAAAAGCGGTAGAAACGAGCTAGACGCACTTTCACTGCTGAATTCCACTCAAAAGGGTGAAAAGTCGGTGGAAAAGCGCCGGAATATATGTATGCACATTAGATCCAACAAAATCAACCATATTGATCCATCTAAAACACATTTATATATCCACATAATGTTGCATAAAGTATCTTAATTTGCATGTCACATCTTTGACGTGAAAACTGAACTACCCCATAGGCAAAAGTTATGCAAATACCTTGCCTTTTTTATTCAACTAATGAAATTGTGTTCGCTTTTCTATGAATTAAATTTCTGCTTGTATCTGCTGTATATGCATATATTTTTCTTATCGCCAGACAACAAGACCTTTCCACTGTTCTCCTGCTGCCCTCCTCCCCTCTGCCCCCCCCCCCTCCCTTCACTCCACACTTCTTGCCCGCAAACTTTAAGCACTTTAAATGTTAAGCCGAAAATTGCATTTATGCATTTCAAATATTTGCGGTCTGGCAAATGGCAAAAGGCAGCGAGAAGAAACGATAAGTCGCATTGTGAGAATTGGGAATGTACGTGCCAATACCCTGTAAAATGTATTCAACGGGCGTGTGCACTGATAAATCATATATTATCATTTGCTTTTATGCCAATCTCAAATTATTAAGCCATCGAGCATACCCGCTGTTCCCATTTGTTTACAGGGTATTGAAGCCTCAACGCAGTCATGCAAATGCAACGTTCTCTAAGTTTTCAGTTGTTGTTGCAAAAAGCACTCGACACGACACAAATTTCGTTCATTTACACAGCGGGAAGCAAGCGATGAGTGTGCTTAGACCATGTTCGCAGTCGAAAGGGGGGGGTGGAATATGGGTGGAAGGTGGAAAAGTGGGAAAGGGGGGGGGGGGGGGGTGGTGCGACGCTAATGTCGTTGCACTCGCCCAGTCATCCGCGAACAAACAAAGCAACACGGCACAGGAGGACATGCATAGAATGATAAAGATCTTAAAATGAGTTCATTATGAAAGGAAAGTCCATGAAACAAGTTTCAGATGGGGCAATATTACAGGAGTATATAAATGGAGAGGTCTAAGGAAAGATTTATATGCTTGTTTTTAAAGGTAAAGTTCTGGATTAAAACTTTGTCTAAGGAAAAAATAAAGTATACTAAAGACCAAACGTGGTTTCTCTTGAATTTGAGGATATTTCACTTAGCAGCGTGAAAGATAAGTGAAACTTTAATACTCTGTTTACGTGAAAGTGAAAGGAATGATTTATGAACTCTAAATTATGTCTTTATGGATGCAATTCTTATCGTTTAAAGAGATTCCATGCTTTAAACTCAATATACGAGAGGGAAGACGCGTAAAGGAATATTAGCCATAGTTCCAAATCAAAAATTTCCCATTATGATGTGATTATGATATGGAATGAAGCTCCAATTATTGTCTTGACTTGGAATGGTAATAAAGAAAATATCCTATAAAGATCAAAGACTACTTTGGCCCAATTTTCTTTTTCAGAGCTATATTTTTGAAATGAAATCCACTTCTTTAGGTGGAAATCAGGTAAAAACTAAGCAAATGCTTAGAATCTGTCGTGTTTCAAGTAAATAATACTAGCTGGCAGCTGGCATTGTCTGCATTGTCTTCAATCTTTGTCATTTGAAAGATAGATAGCAGCTGTTGTTATTGCGGGTTGCATTGATTGTGTATAAGGCCCCCCTTTGATAAGGCGCCTGATAAAGGCAATCTGAAGCGTTGAGCAGCTGTCCGCGAACTGATAAGACTCTGTTGGGGAGGGCTGTTTGTTTCATGGTGGGCGTGGCCGCCACGAGCTACCGCCTGCATAATCAGGCAATAATATCGCCAGATGTGCACATACATATATATATATACATATATGTATATATGTATGTATATGTATATATGTATATGTATTCTATTCGTAATATTTGCTGACGAGATTCGAATCTCGTGAATCCCCAAAGTGAAAGCCACACAATGTGGCACAACTCGTTAAATAATTCAGTTTTTTGTTGCCTGAAACACACGCACACACACACACACACACACACACACACACATAGATATGGATGGATGCAATGGCTGAGCGTTGCTCATTCTCTAGGGGGCGTGTCATTGGGACTAACTTAGGCAATTGACACGCTCCTTGACAGCACAAAAGAGAGAGAGAGAAAGAGAGAGAGAGAGAGACAGGGAGATCGAGATCGAGAGAAAGAGATGGAGAGCGAGATACATAGCGAGCGAGAGCGAGACCGAGAGAAAGAGATGGAGAGCTAGAGGACGATAAAGAGAGGGAGAGATAGAGAGAGGCAGAGAGGCATAGAGCGAGAGCGAGAGCAAGAGAGAGCGAGAGCGAGAGCAAGAGAGAGCGAGAGCGAGAGGCAGAGAGCGAGAGAGTGAGAAAGAGAGAGCGAGAGAGAACTTTTGAATGTTTCACATGAATTTAAAATATAGATATATTCGATCAACACACGTTTTTTTGCCAATATTCCCCAATTACCCCAATTTATTCAACTCTCCAGCTGTTATTATATATTTTATTTTTGCGTTGTTTTTCGTATTGTTTTTGCTTTTTCAATTTTTGATTAGTTTGCTTTGCGACTTTCGCACAATGCCGCAATAAAAGCTGAATAATAAACATAAAATGAATCGCAAGTGTGTTTCATTTCGGGCAACAGCTACAGAAATAAATTTAACAGCAGAGAAAAAAAAAACACATTAAATATAACGAGCCGCAAAAGCGCCAACACACAAGTTCAAAGACCCCCCCTACGCCTGTGAGGGCAGGGGGGAGGGGGAGGGGGGATACCTGCAAAAGGTATCCTGTTCGAGGGCCAAAAGGGAAAATAGTTCAACGGAAATGAAAACTGCAAGTTTCGGGGCGAATAATTTGTGCCGCAGCAAAAAAGAAAAGCGAGAAGAAAAAAATGAGAAAAAAAACGATCTCTTTGTTACAACGAATACCTAATACACTTCCAGACATTTGCCATTCACTTTGGTAGCACGCAAATGCTGAGTTTGATAGAAAAAGTCTTGGAAAAACAAACAATACTGAGAACAACAAAAACTCATTTATCGACCGATTCTCCATATATAACTATATCAAAGAGTGGAGAGATATAGTTAAGATTCAGCTGAGATACTTCAAAGAAGCATAGTTAAAATTTGTAGGGTATCCATTTGATCAAGATATTTTGATAATACAAACAAGTTGAAGGACTCGCAAATGTCGCCTTCCATGCGTTACACATTTCATGACAAACTCATAATACCCTCTGCAAGGGTCACAAGGTCATTCAACTTCTATAGGGCCAAAACCCATTCAATAGCCCAGCAGAGAAGTTTGGTTAGGTCTGCCTGCTAGCGACCTAATGGCAGGTCGCTGGTTCAAACCTAGCAGTACTTATCATTATATACTCTATGATATACTCAATGATATATATGTAGAATATGTTCTATAAGAAAAGGAATTCCCTTCCGTATCTAGAGATAATATAGTTTATTAGAGTTGAGAATGCATGGAATCGAATGAATGGGGCCGTTATCGACTAAGTTCCTCAAACGGAATATACCAGGTATACCTACATATACAATATATATTAAATGTACCTAATGGCTTCTCACCTGCAGGCATTAAGCATTTCGTGACAAGCCCGCAACTAGGCTATAAGAAGACGCATGAATTTATATTTGCAAATAGCACGAAAATATCAGGATAAAAGAGGAGGGGCAGGGTGCACGCAGGGGAGGCAAAGTGCAGGGACAAAGAGGGGGGGGGGGGTGAGCTTAGGCTTATCGTGTGGCTAGCCATAAAAAGGAAGAAGAAGTTGAATTCCTCATAAATTAACATAAAAACGTTCAAGTGCCATCAGCTCGAGTTCGGGCTAAAACTTTATGAATAAAGCAAGTAGAAGGGAGAAGCGAGAACAAGAAGAAGCAGCAGCAGCTGGAAGGCAATTGGAAGGGAGGGGGAGGGCAGTCCGTCCCAGAAGGAAAAACCAATTGACTTTCATAGAGCTGGTCAAAACAAAACATTGAAAGAGGAAGAGGACATGGAGTAGAAGAGAAGAGGGGCAGGGAATGAGAAAGGGAGAAGGGCGAGAGAGTGTTTGAGAGAGAGAGAGAGAGTGAGAGAGGAGAGAGAGAGAGAGAGAGAGAGAGAGAGAGAGAGAGAGAGAGAGAGTGAGAGAGAGAGAGAGAGTGAGAGAGAGAGAGAGAGAGAGAGAGAAAGAGAGAGAGAGAGAGAAAGAGAGAGTGAGAGATAGAGAGATGGACATGGAGTGGAAGAGAAGAGGGGCATAGAGTGAGAAAGGGAGAAGGGCGAGATAGTGTGAGAGAGTCAGAGGGAGAGAGAAGGCTGATAAAATCGTAGAAAAACGCATAGAAACAAGTTCTTATGAAAAGAAAAGGTGCAAATTATTCCGAATTTACTTTTCATATCACGTAAACCCAATAAAAACGAGCTTAGTTTTTCCATAACAGAGAATATTACAAGGATTCTTCTAGTTAACAAATGATGAAAGAAAGAAATTCTCCAAATTTATTATGGGTTTTTCCCAAGCTTTTCAGAAAACCTCTATCGAAGAAATTCGTATAATTTATGAGGACATTTGGAAAGCAAGGTAAGGGGAGGCTAAGGGTAGGGTAAGGTAAGGAGGACAACAGCCAGACGACGAGGACATCTAAGCCAGATTAGGGGCGTGGTGGTTAGTAGCTGCAGGTCTATGTGAGGTTATCTTGCAACATTGGCGAATGACTAATAAGGCCAACGAATGTGAAACAAAACTGTAAAGAAACAAAACTAAGGCTGGCTGCAAAGCATTTGAAGTGGGCAGCGACAGTAAAACAAAAGCAAAAACAAAACCAAAAACAAACCTAAGCAGAAACAACATGAGTCAGGCAAGCGAAGATGAAGTAGAAGAAGAAGCAGATGAAAAGAGCAGAGAGCTAAGCAAAGTGCCCAAAGTGCAGGCATTCAGTTAGCGAGGGGGAGGGGAGAGGCGGGGCAGCCAGACGCCATTGTGAGCAGCGTGAGGCGCAGGCAGAGCGAAAGAGAGTGGGAGGAGGAGCAGAGAGCGGGGGGGAGAGCGGCGGCTGCATAGTGAAACTCAGTTGGCGCGACGTCGAGTGGGCTGCCGACAGCTGAAAGCTGAGAAGAGTTGGCGCCGTCGACAGCTTTTCAATTTGGGTTGACAGTTGCCGGCTTCGCAGTCGCTGTCGCAGTCGACGTCGCTGTCGTTAGCCGCACTCGAGTGCAGCTTTTGGCAAAGTCGAAAAGCAGCCTACATAGTGAAAAGACTGGAAGGGGGAGGGGGTGGGGGCGGACAAGTTGGGCTGCGTGTTGAATAAATAAGTTAGCTTGCAGGCCAAAGCATTTACTTAATGCAAGCAATTAATTGTTATTGTTATTAATGTTAGGCTTTTTGTGAAATTACACATAATTAATAATTTGTTGCTGTTGTTGTTGTTGTTGTTGCTGGCATTGATTGGACTTTCTGGAATGTCGCCTGGCTTTTATTGAATTTAATGAGCCTTGGCGCTCGAATTTCGAGTGAATTGCAAAGCGAAACTCTGGAAAATGGAAGGAAAGCGTTTTTTTTTATCCTTTTCAGAAATGTTAGATGTCGTATTAGATGGCCCAAAGGAACAGTATAAAATGACATTTTCTGGTTAAAGGAATGAATTTTATTTTTCGTTTAATTAAAATTTGTTCACTTTGAGAAAAGAGGAAGAGAAAAGGGGAAGGAAAAGCTTACTTAATGTAAAGAACATGTGAAGAGGAGAACTTGACAAGCAGCAAGCAGAAATGTTAACTTGAAGTCTTTCATTCGCATTTACATACACATAAAAAACGTAGCTTAAATATTTTCTATACAAAGCCCTTATTCTTTGACACTTCCATGCAATGGAAATGCACACACTTTGGAAAGCTTGGGAAGACAGCTGAGATAGAGAGAGAGCGAGGGAGAGAGAGAGAGAGTGAGTGACAGCTTGCACTTGTCATAAGATCATAAATTCCAACAGTTGGAAGTTGTACTCTTCAGTTCAACTTCCAGGCTGGAATATACGATTATCAGCAGGCATGTTCTAAAATAGAATTCCACGCTAAAGTCGCAATCAGTTATTTTTCCCGCTGGCAGCAGAGCGAACAACAACAAGTCGTGTGCAACAATACAATTTCCATTTCCATAAGCCACGACAAGCACACAACAACAACAACAGCAACAACAAGAACAACAACAACAAAAACAACAACAACAACAACAACAGTAAGAAATGCCGTCGCTCAGCGGTCAACAACTGACAACGCCAGCAGCGACGCCGACGGCGCTGTCGCTGCATGCAAATGGCCACCAAAATTGAAGAAAAAAGAGCAGCATTAAGAAGAAGCCATGCGAAGAAGAAGAGCGAACGCATGAATATTTTTTCAGCTTAATTACGCGTAAGCTAAAGCAAACAAAAACAACAGCAACAACAATAAAGTAGTAGAAGAAGAAGCTACACGGAAGTCGCCAGCAACAAAAACAACAAACAAACGGCAAAAGCACCTCAAATTTTGTTGTTGCGGCGACGCCTAGGCAAAGCAGAGGGCAGAGGAGGTGAGCAGCAGCAGAAGACGTAGCTGCAGAGCGACAGAGATGGTAGGTGGAAGGGCGGGGGGAGGGGAGTGGGGCAGTGGCAGTAGACTTAGCTGCAAAGCGACAGAGATGGCAGGTGCGAGGAAGGGGGTAGGGGAGGTTGGGGGAGTGTGCGGGCGCTTGCATTTTTAAATAAACGACACACTTAATTTAAAATTCTGTAATAAGCCAAGAATACATATTTTCAAAATGCGATGGCTAACGAAAAACAAAAAACCAGACCAAGACGAAGAAGAAGAAGAAGCGGCACAACAAGCAGCAACAAACAAAAACAACAGCAACATGCAACATACATACACACATACATACTTACATACATACATACACACATACATGCATACATACATTGTTGCGGCAATTTTGCTCGTCGCATTTTTATGGACGAGTTCCAACACGAGAATTTTACACAAATTGCAGCGAATTCGCAGCGCAAAAACCAGACAGAGGCGGCCAAAGCGGGTTGGGGAAGGGGAACAGAGAGGGGGGGAGGGGGGTAGCAGGAGTGCGCGGTTAGGCTGGCGGCTTGGGATCCAATCAGTGCGACATTTGTGTCGCATAACTTTGCCGTGTTTTTATTTGAATATTATGCAGAAGACAAAGCATCAAACATGGTAGAGACTGACTGACTGAGAGATACCCTGTATGATGGACATCTCTATGCACATACATATGTGAATGACAAATTGATAAATGCCTAAGAGATACCCTGTTTAATATACAGTTCTATGCAGATGTGTGATTGACTAAGAGATATCCTGTAAACTAGACTATTCTATGAAGATATGTGAATGAAATGACTAATAGACGAATGACTTAGAGACACCCTGTATAATATAATATTCTATGCAGATATGTGAATGAAATGACTAATTGGTGAATGACTAAGACATACCCTGTATAAAATACCATTCTATGCACATTAAAAGCGTGACTGAAAGTACCCCGTAAAAGATTCTTTGTCTTACATACACTTACAGGAGCTGGGCATTCCTGGTGAAAGTTGCATTCCTCGTTAAAGAACGTTAAAGAAGAAAAGTTTTTGCATGCTCATTAGCTAAGTGCCTATATGCAGCAGATCCTTTGCTTACATGGCTACAGGGTATTTGCATAGTTAAAATCTTCGTCGGACATGAATAATATTTTAAATGCTCGATTAAATGTTGAAAATTTTGGTCGTAAAATGCATAAATCAAGAGAAATTAAAATGAATTATACAAAAAGTAGACTAGACCAAAATTAGAAAAGAATTTTGAATAATAATAAGCATTAATTACCCAAATGCCACGGGTTTTATGCAAATAACAACAAATACCCTGTTTTTTTTTTGCGTTAACTCAAACAAACCGAATAAATAATAATTAAGAATAATATGCGAAAGACGTCACGACCTTCAGTTATATTTATTTGTATTTACACAGACAACTGAATTAAAAAACAAAAAAATATCCGCATTTTGATAGTTTCCAAATAAAACCAAACAAAAGTTAACCTTAAAAAAAGCTAAGCAAAGAACTTGTGCAAATAAGGCACAAAACAAGAGAGAGAGAGAGAGAGAGGGAGAGAGAGAGAAACACAAATCTTGGAAATGTCCAAATTTGATATTGAAGCCAAATCGAGCAACAACAACAAGAAAAGCAACTCAGCGAAAACTTGTTTTTGCAAAAGGTAATTAAAGCAATCAAAACAACAACTAAACGAATTTTACCATTAGTCATCGCTGCTGCAGCGACGCCAACGTAGCAGCAGCAACAGCGCCACCTGTAGAAAGCGAAGCGCAAACAATAAAATTGCACAGCACTCCAATCAGAAAATAATTGCAAGTCCAGGCTGAGCGCAAGCGAGATGGAGATACGACTGCAGAGTGAGCAGCGCCGGCAGGCAGAGCTTTGCTGCTTTGCGTTGCTAAGCCCAGCACTAAGCTGGCGAAAAGGCAGAGCCGATAACGGTACAAAAGGCTGTGTAAATTGAGAGCGTATATGTGTGTGTGTGTGCGTGCTTGTGTGTATTAAGAGGCTGCTCAATGGCAAAAGGATTAGTTTCCAGTGGAACTCGAAGCGCATGCAAATGGAAAGGCGGAGGCGCAAAGGGGGCGTTGTGCGTCTTGCGGTTGTTATGCTCGCCCACACGCTCCCCGGGCGAATTAACTGAAAGACAGTCGCATTGACGTTGACGTTGACGTCGACGTCGACAGCGGCGTTTGGCTTTCAACGCCCGCGCAATTTAGCTTGTTGTTGTTGCTGTCGCCCGCCTCTCAATTGACTTTCTATAATTGCGTTTAATGTGTTGTGACGGAGCCGCACTCGCAATTACCCTAACCCCTGCTAGCCATATACCGCGCGCCCCCTTCGCCCATGCTTGTTGTGCAACTTGGTAATTCTATTTTTGTTCAATTTTCTCTCTGTGTGTGTGTGTGTGTTTCTGCTTGTGTCTCTGTCTCTTTTTTTTTATCGCACATTTCGCTGCACATCGTTTTCATTTTCACAAGAGATTTTCCGGCCCGCTAACCTCTTAACCACCCACAAGCCGACGCCAACCTGCCTAGATTCAACTTAAGCAGCTTTGATATTATTTCATTTCTATTTTGTTGCTATTTCGGGTTCTTGTGTTTTTTGTCCCGTTAGGCTGCTTTGCGTAATCTATGCAAAAACAGTCCGCCAGGTGGCGCTGTCGATGATTTCATTAAGATTACGCGAATTGATGAAAATGTGCGACATCTGGAAACTGTCTCGCGAACGTTTTTTTTCTTTACATTTCATAATTTGTTTTTTTATTATTTTCCATGGTTTCCATAAACTTGATAACATTTTAAAGCGTTTCCAGTTTCAACGCGTATGTGCATCTGCACATAATAGCAGTCAGTAACGGTACTTGTGTGTTTACTGTACTTTGCTTTTGTTCGTTCGTTGCATTTACTGGGCTTGGGAATTGTCCATTAACACTTGTTAACCCAATTTAAATTCAATTTCCATAGACTGAGTGTGCACGTACATACGTGTGTGTGCGTGCCTGTGTGTGTGTATGTGAGAGCTTGGAACGTTGAGCACAGGCTGCAATGTCACTCAAAAGCAATACACACACACACATACAGACACAGAGACAGTTACGTGCTGCAACAAGAACGATAATAAAACAAGTAACGACGTCGACATCGACGTTGACGTCGCAGCCAGACGCAATAACAACTTCAAGGCTTACCGCTCAGAGCGAGAGGGAAAGAGAGAGAGAGAGAGAGAGAGAGAGAGCGCCTGCTGTTGTTGATCAGCGCGCGGCGTCGCAACATTGTTGTTGTTGTTGCTGGCAAATTTTCTCTTCGCCGCAATGCATTGCTCTGGTTTGACCTCCATTCGGCGTCGCCCGAGGGTCGAACATGGAATCGATGTTGGAGTTGGAGTTGCGCTTAGTTGGAGGCCGGTTCAATTAAAAAAAAAAGATACCCAAACAAAAACAAATATCAAAAGCTCTGTACACAGATAAATTGCGATCGTTGTGCAAGTGTGCACCCAAAAAAAAAAAAAACTCAGAAAAAAAGAGAAAAACAAAATTGAAAACAAGTTCTCAAGCCGAAAACTGGTCCAACGATCTTTTGAAATCAATGTGTGTACACTGGCAGCAGGGAGGGGGGCTGAGGGAGGGGGACAGGCGACAATTGTTGTTTTTGAAAGTAATCAGCCATGAACTGTACAATTCAATCATTAATAATACTACAGAGCATCATACATAAATCATCTATGCCAGATCAATATAAAAACTTACGATTTATACTTCGATTCGTAATATTTCAAGTTGAGTTGTTTACCTGAAACGAAAATGAAGAAGAAGAGAAACGTTGTCATCAATTACAATTGCAAGCTAATTAAGTCGCATTTGTTTAACATATTGTTCAGATTTTGTGGATCTATCCATCATGATTCTACAGAATTTGCCTTCTATAACCGAAAACTAGACATTTCTAGGTCCAAACAAAAGTGAAATGGACGGAAAGGTCGTCTGGCGCATCGCTCAATTCGAAATTCGCCAAGATATGTAAAAAAGACAGCATAAGTTGAGCTGCTCGACTAGAGAATACCCTGGCAAGAATTGAACAATTGCTTTTCAATTATGATTATTATTCTCAGAAATTAAATATTAATTAAAGTTTTTGAATTCTTTATCTTTAAACAAACTCAGCACAGCAAGTATGTGCTAAGGATACCCTGTAAACAGTATGAAATCTGTATCTCAATTCGATATGTGAAGAAAATAAGTATATGGCTAAAGATACCCTGTTCACAGTTCGAGGATCTCCAGTTTGGAATTAAGATATCGTTGACACTTTTTATAATTTCAAAAACTTTGCGTTAGTTGAGGCATAAGATACCCTGTTGGGAACAGAAAAGGGGTAACACTGGTCGCTATGTGTTTTTCTTTAAATTTCTTCAAAACTGGGCTATCATGCTTGCCTTAAAACATCTGCCTAGTCGTTTATACCCCGCCTAGCTTTGCAAAAAAACGGCGTATAAAAAACGTGTGCTTGCTATTTTGCTTGTTTTTTTTTTGTTTGTCTTCCTTTTCTCTTTTGACATAACACAAAAGTTCTGTCTCTGTCGCTCGACGCATGTTCGCTGGGTTATTGAAATTTTGTGCATGCTTGTGCTTGTATGAGTGTGTTTGTATGTGTGTGTGTGTGTTTGTATGTGTGTACATTGCGACAAGCAGCTGCCGTATCTCACAGATACGCACGACACACATGTTTTGCAACATTTGCATGGAGTTAAATGAGATATATACATATATATGTGTGTATATGTGTATGTATGTATCGTATGTGTATATATGTATTTGTGTATCGCATTTAGTTAACACTCGCAGTCGGCTTCGCCCACGCGATGTGGCCTTCCCTTAACCTTAGCTAAGCGCAGCTCACTTTAACTGCCGAGGTCTCTCTTTTTGGCTGCAAGGTTCGCGCGGCGACTCTGACTAAGAAAATTGACAGCAGTTGCAAATGACGTTTATATCTTAATTGCGTTTATCGATTGCCACACTATGCACACACACGCACGCACACACACATGCACACACACACGCACACACGCACAATCGTCTTCCATTGGCTTCGATCACGCATTTTATTTCAATTAATTTAACATATGTATGTATGTATGTATGTATGTATGTATGTACATGTGTGTGGAATTGAACTCGGTTGCATTTTATTTGTTACCAATTAACGTGTCTAGGCCTTATGTCACATGCACACACACACACACATGTGCACAATGGGGTCGGTCGTTAACTCTTCTACTCTCTTTGTTTACAGTAAATTAACATTTGGATGTCATGGAATTTCGCAGTCGTGTGCGCTTTAAAGCTACGTGATGTCTTGCATGAATATTTCATTTTACATTGCGCCGCGTTGTGTTTTACAGGTTCTCGCACACACAAACACACACACACACACACGCTCACAACAAATAATAAGTTTTGTCATTGACAGCGGGTAGGGCAGATGAGACGCAAAACTAAAGCGAAATTAGTTGACAGCCCAAAAACAAGCCAAGGCAGCGCAGCAGCAGCGACGCAGCGCCGCAGAAGCGTCTGTGATTGGCATATGACTTTTTCGCCGCGACGCGCGCGCTCTCCCTCTCCCTCACCCACTCTTCGTCTCCTGCTCCTTGGTCGCTTGCGTGGGCGCTGTCGCTTGCTTAGAATGCCTTTGATGTAACTTACGTCGCGTAAGGAAGTCAGGCGAAAGAGGCGCGCGAAAGAGGAGAGCGGAGAGCAGCAGCAACAACAGCTGCAGACTGGAAGATTCTGGTTCCACAAAGAGAGCAGCAGGCACCGGTTATGCATGTATGCATGTATGTGTGAGTAGCTTTGAGCGAATCGGCAACAACAACAACTCAACACACACACGTATATAGGCAACTGCAGCAAGTGGTGTGGAATTTAGCTGTCCAACTCCTTTCACCCACTCAAAGAGCTGCCACATGCTGAATAAGAGGGCAACCAGCGTTGCCACAGATCACAAATTGTGATTTCTGTGCAATTTGCAGCAAGATTTATGAGAGAAAGTACAGCTAAAACAGGAAGCCCGAGAATTGGAAAGAAAAAAAGAGTGAGAACTAAAGGTAAGAACAACTATAAATAAAAGGTGAGACCATTTATGGTTATGCATGTATGTATGTATGTATGTCATTCTGGCTGCTTACAAAGAACCCATCTCGGCAGTTGGAAGAACTCAACTGGAAAGTGGGGCATGAGATCTTGAAAAGGCAAACCTGACATAAACAAGTTTATACCACAATTCCATTCATTTTCCGCTTTGCGGAATCACTTGGAATATCGATAAATTACATTTGAAATCGTTGAACAAAATGTGAAGACACAAATAAGTTGATCAAAAGAAGTTTTCTACAATCTGAAAGCGAAAGATAAGCAAAATAAATGCTTTGGCACATTCCAAACGTATCTCAAACAATTTTTATCTTAAGAAAAAGGTGAGTAAATGTTTTTATCGGGCTATAAGAGCAAGAAGAATTCTAGAAACATCTGCGCTGTACTGGACGTTTCCATTGATTACAATACGAAAGATTAACGATCAGATGGCAGATTAAACGAGTTATGAATGATTGCCGGCGAAAATCCGCGAGTGACCATAAAAAAAACCCAAAACGAATCGCATTTTTTATGAGCACGCAAAGCTGTTGACGGATGACTAATAACCGGGCACCCCCCTTTCTCTGTCTTTCACTCCTTCCCGAGGTAAGTGTTATGATTTTGGGTGGTAAACCTCATGGTACCCCGAAGAAACCAGCGCAAATTGCGGTTTACTTCTTATCGAGAGGGCTCGAAAACAACTCCAAATAAAAACACAGTTTATTTTTATACAGCCCGCACCTCGAAAACACAGAGAGAGAGAGAGAGAGAAAGGGAGAGAGAGAAAGAGAGAGGGATTGGGAGAGAGAGAGAAAGGGAGAGAGAGGGCAAAAAGTTCCAAAAGTATTTCGACGTATTATCACGATAAAAGCCAAGCGAATGGAGGGCTAAGCGAAATACAACAAAATGCCATAAATAAATAAAACAATAATAATACAAAAAACAACAACAAAAGCAGCGCGAGAAATACAAACAACAATTTATAAGTCGCAATAAGCGAAAAGCAAATAAAAACAAAAACGAAATAAAAGCAAAACGAAAAACAAAAATACAAAGTTAACTTAGAAGGAGCGAGGGCAAAAGGGAGGGAGGAACGAAGTGGGAACAGGGCGAGGGGCAAGTAATTAAGGGAGGAACGGGGGAACAGGGCGAGGGGCAAATAATTAAGGGAAGTAATTGTAATTGTGGCTGAGAGAATCGCTCGAGAAACAAAAAGCGTTATCTGCGGCGACAGCCCAATCTCAAAGTTGATTCGTTTTTATCTAGATTGTTTTTATTATCTTGAATTGAAGATACTTCTGAGGGCGTAAGATACTCTAGAAATGTAATTACAAAAAAAGTATCCCTGGGGCATTACAAATAGTTCAATTCAGAGACAATTGGAAGCTGTAGACAGGCATATATGGGTATAAACCTTCTTAAGATACATCCAATTTCTTGTCAAGTTTCATTAACAAAAAGATTCCCATGAAAAGTCTTTTTTAGCCACATTTCACTATCAACATTTCCTGCGAATGTTAAGTATGTTGCGAATGTAAAGCATGTTGCGAATGTTAAGTATTTTGCGAATGTATAATATGTTCCCCTGTACGTTTTCCCATAAGAGACCACATTTTTAACATTTCTTTGCCAATGGAATGGCAGAATGTGAAGTTTGTAAATGTAACAAATGTTGAGCATAGTGGAATCGGGCTATTAAAACTAAAGTTTAGTGCACCAAAAGGCCTAGTTACGATAAGTTATCGATCAAATTATCGATAATTTAGCATAAACAGTGTTTGAAAACGCTTCTTTGCAGGAAATTGAAAGGCACAGATGAGATATACTTACATGATAGTAAATGCTTTCTTGATATCTTCTACCAAACAGTTTAGTCATAGAAAAATGCCAGAATCTGCCGTTTAAAGGCTAGTTTTAGCTAGTAGGTGCGCATTTGCGAGTGTGATATCAGAAAAGAAGAACTCCATTAAAACAAAAGCGAAAACAGCAAAACAAATAATCAAGCAAAGCGTAGACAAGATAATAAATATAAAAGAAAAACGAAAAATACAGAATTTCAATTGATAGTCAAAACAAAAATGTAAAGATATCTACGGCACGCCGCACGATTGAATACCCTTCCAGACATTTGCCTTACACATTTGCAAATAGAAGAGATTTCCTAAAGGACTATATGGTATAGTATAGTCCGATCTTGATTAGCATCATAGTTAAACTAGTGTAGAATGGATTGGGTTAAGAAAAAGCTTTCTTTATAAAATAACTTCATTTTTGTCCGATCATTCCTAAGGCAGCTATATCGTATAGTGGCCCGATCCGGCCGGCTCTGACAAGGTTTCACAAGAGAACTTTCAAGCTGAGAGACGCGTTCGTATAGAAACAGAAGAACAGGCGAATATGGCTCTATATCATGGCTCGACTGTTGATGCATATCTGGAATATGAACACTGTATAGGATCGGAGGTGTCTTCTATCTATGCGTTACACATGGCCTGACACCATTATCATACCCTTCACAAGGGTATAGAAAAGGAAGGGGGCAAGAAAAACATCAACAAAAACGGACTTAAAAGGCAAGAGAAGCAGAAACATCTTTGAGCTGGCAAAGTAATCAGAGTCAAACGGCGAGAGAAGCATGTAGACATGAAAGAAGAAGAGAAGGAGAAGGGAATAGAGAAGAGAAAGATGATAAGCGTCTGGGTTTTCACACGCGCCCAAAAACAAACCCATTCGGGGTAAAGGGAGAGAGAGCAGAAGCACAAACAAAATGATGATGGGCAAAGCCAAAGCGAACAATTGGAGCCAAGTGACAACAACAACAACAAAAATAACAGAAACAACAACAACAACAATAGAAACAACAACAACAGAAACAACAACAATAAAACAACGCCAGAATTTCGCATGGTTTCTCGTCGCGTTTATTGTTTGATTATCAATAGAACGTAATGCCAAATGTTTGGGAATAAAATATAATGCGGGGTGCGCCTGATAAGCGACAAATGAAAAGAGAGAAAAGGGCGAAGAGAGAAGGGCGAAAAGAGAAGCAGAAGCGAAAATAAAAGAAGGGGAGAAACGGAGAATATACAAAAAAGGTGCGTGACAACAAATAAAAGATGAATATGAAATATAATCATCATAAATTGTTGTCTCTAGGCGCCATTTGTCCGTTCGATAAACCGATAACGATATCGATAACTCATAAATTGCTATCTCCAGACGCCATTTGTCTGTTCGATAAACCAATAACTATATCGATAACTCATAACTTGCTGTAACCTGTCTGTTCTATAAATCGATAACGATAACTGGCACAATTTAGCCAGAGCAAGACGAGCATTATTCCACACGAGAACCCGGGAATTCGTGGAAAAACGTCTATTTATTTTATATTTAATGAACGCTACGTAATGCCCCCTATTTTTAGATACCCAATCGAATATGGGGAATATGGGGGAAACTAGAGAGAAATATTTGAATTGAACTCAAGCGTAAATGCAAATGCATCTTTTGCCAGACCAACTGCATAGCTATATATGTATGTATATATGTATATATTTGTCTAGATCTGGCTGGGAATGTTGCTGTTCAATATCTTTTTGAATAAAAAAAAACCCCCAGTTGAAGGTCGCATTGGTGCAAAGTATATGTATCAAAGAAAGTTGAATGCATCTCGTTTAATTGGAATGTACACGACATTTGCCCATAGATAATTTCATGAATTAGATGATGAAATACTCCATAATGAATGCATCAGAATGGATCGAAACGGAACTTGTTCCATTTGTCTATTTCGATTTGCTAGTCAACTAGAACTAGAACTAGAACTAGAACTTGGAACTAGCATATTGTTCAGTTTCCTTTTGGAACTATCATATGATTCAGTTCCCTTCTGGAACTAACAAATTATTCAGTTACCTTTTGGAACTAACATATGATTCAGTTCCCTTTTGGAACTAGCATACTATTCAGTTCCCTTTTGGAACTCAAATATGATTCAGTTCCCTTTTGGAACTCACATATGATTCAGTTCCCTTTTGGAGCTAGCATATTATTCAGTTCCCTTTTGGAGCTAGCATATTGTTCAGTTCCCTTTTGAAACTCACATATGATTCAGTTCCCTTTCGGAACTTATATATAATTGATCTTAAATCGAGACTCACCTGTTTCGCGCTTTCGCTTGCTGTTGGCCGCTGCTCCAGACTTGGACGACGTTTTCTGCTGCTGCTGTTGTTCTTCCTCTTGTTGCTGCAGATGATGATAATGTTGTTGTTGTTGTTGTTGATGATGATGTTGTTGATGATGTTGTTGTTCTTGCTCTTGCGAGTGCTGCCTGATGATGACGCTGCGCTGACGCGGCTGCCTCGTGTCCGAGTCGAGATAGACAATGGGCTTCAGATCGCAGCTGATGCCAATGCTAACCTGTTTGGCAGTTGGCTTTGCGTCCAGCACATCCACAGTGGCTGAACCGCTGGCGGAACCGTAACCGTAACCGGAACCGGAACTGGGTGCGGCAACGACGACGAAATCGGACGCGTGTAAAGGATGCGACGTTCTCATTGGCGCATGCGAATTCTTAAAACGATCCTCTGGTGCTCTCTATATATGCTTCTTTCTCTCTCGCTCTCTCTTTCTCTCTCACCCTCTTTCTCTTGTATCGCTGCTTCGCTTTGGCTTGGTTCGCAATTGGTTGCAAGCTCGTGTTTGTTTTTATTTCTCCTTATATTTTGTTTTTCTTGTATTTCCAATTTGCTTCTAATTGGATTTGATTCGTTTTGGTTGGTCTTGTTGTTTTTTTTGTTGTTGCTCTCTTTCGGCTCAATATGCTGCCTCTTCTTACAATTTAGTTTACTGTACAAAAAGTGACGTTTGCAATTGAAACGTGACCAAAGAAAATGTTGACTGGCCTCGCCTTTTACATATCGATTGTTGGAGAATTAATATTTACAAAATTTCTTATTTTTTTTACAATTATTGTTAAATTAAAAGAGAATCTGCAAGAAGAAGAAGAAGTAAATTGATTAGAGACATTTAACTAAGAGTTGTAAAATACATCATTCCAATTGGATGTCCAATTGGAGTTGGTCTGGAACCAAATGCCAAGTGTTCCCATACATTAGCCAACACTGACCAAGCTGTAAAATAAAGCACTCCAATTGGAGTTGAACTGGAACTAATTGCCAAGTCTTCCCATACATTAACCAACACTGGCCAAGCTGTAAAATTAAGCATTCCAATTGGACGTCCAATTGGAGTTGAACTGGAACTAAATGCCAAGTTTTCTCATACATTAACTAACACTGACCAACATTTTCGTTAGATTTTCGAAAATTTCCATTGGCATCTTTTGTATGCTAAACAACAACAATAAAATTAACGTTGCCAGACGCCAATTTGTGGTTCTTGTTTTTATCTTTTTGGGTTGGCGCACAGTGGGTCGAATGTTTGCAAAGACGAGACCAAAATTACATGGTCTTTATTGTTGCAAAAAATTTCAATTGTAATGGAATTCTCGAATATATCGCTACCTTGAAGCTACAACGTCTTTAGATACTCTAATTCAAGCTTATTTAACCCAAGTCTCGTCATTTTTTTCTGAGCTTAAAGTTCAATTTTTGTCCACTGTGCGGCGTTTTATATGAGAACCGTTTTGGGTGACTGCCTGTGCGTGTACCTATGTGTGTGTGTGTGTGTGTGTGTGCGTGTTTGTCGTGCCGAAATATAAAACTACGCAAAAACTATAAAAACATGCGCCAACAACAACAGCAAGGCAGCGTAGCATAAAAGCTATAACAAATTCATAGATTACGCACAAGGGAGCGAGCGAAAGAGCAAGAGAGAGAGAACATACACGCACACACACACACACACATCTAAAGTGAACTTTTTGCTACGCACTTTGCGTTGGAAGGCATGGCAAAGATGTTCTTGGAACTTTTAAAGCGCTTTGCGTGAAAAACAAAAATTGTCCAATTGGCAACTTTCGTTTGAGGTTGTGCGTGCGTGTGTGTGTGCGAGTGCTAAAAACAAAATTAACAACTTGTTGGGGCTGGCCAGAGGGGTTAGGGTTAGGGTGGGGAACACACGAAAAATAATGAATATGTGCGGCGAGAAAACAAAAATTAATGCAAACAAAAAGCCGGTTCTCAAACACACACAAACACACACACACACACACATAGTCATAAAAGCGAGAAAAAGTTGCAAAGATGCTGCCGAAGTTGACGTCGACGCCGCTGCCCGTAAGAGAGAGCAAGGAGTTGCAGCTGCCGCCGCGATGGCAAGCATAACAAACAAACACGCGCACGCACACAAACACACAGCAGGCAGGCAGGCAGCGCCACATCGACCGGCGCAGACGTCAACAACAAAATTCAAGAAGAAGCAGCAGCAGACAGCGAATTTAAAGCTGCGAGGCGGCAGCGCACAAGCCTCGCAGTTAAAACATCCAACACACAAAACGGCAAAACGAGTTTTTTTTTGTTGTTGTTGTTTAGTTTGTTTTTGTTATTTGCGAGCTGGGCGAGCCACAAACAACAACAACAAAAACAACAGCAAATTGTATTTGTATGTATTAATAAATTGAATTTATTTGCAAATTGCGACACTTTTTTGAAGTTTTTGCACACACTCACACACACAAACACATAGAGCGAATTGCCAAATATGTTTGATATGCACACAAAAAAAAGTGTTGCCAAACGTTTTTCAGTCTATCACCTTTTGCTGCAGACGCTGGCTCAAGCGAGGACGAGCCTTTTCACATTAACTTTGTTGAATTTTTTCTTGAATATATGTAGTTCTTTTGGCTGCCGCGTGAAACGTCTGCTTAGGCCGCCGTTTGCTGAGACTCTGCCAGTGCTGCAGCAGCTGAAGGCTGCGGCGTTTCTGCTGGCTTTCGTTGGTTGGGCGCCTGCGCAAGCGCCGGCTGCGGCAGAGCGTCCACGCTCTCTCTCTCTCTCTCTCTCTCTCTCTCCCACTCACTCTTTGGCGCTGTTCAGGCTCTGCCCGGGGGACTCGCGAAATCGTCGCTTTGCTGACGTGGGCGCGCCACCTTGGGCACTGGCAGGGGGGCTGCTGAAGGGGGAGTGACTGACTGCCTGCCCGCCTGTTTATTTCAACAGACACGTAAGGATTTACGTAGTTGGCAAAAGGCGCGGAGTGGATTACGAGCGCGTCAGAAATAGTTTCTTTTGCACAATCAACGACAAGGCTCAAGGAGGCATGGGAAGGGATGTGAAGGGGTGTGTGTGCTAAGGAGAAGGGTTGTTGCTGGTGCGAGGTAGAGGCAGGTCGAGGGTCTGTTGGCCGGCGGCAAAACGCGAAGCTTGTGTCGTGGGCAGACTTAATTCCACACACACAATCAACTAATACACACGTATGTATGTATGTGTGTGTGTGTGTGTGTGTGTGTGTGTTGTGCGTGTATTCCATATTTTTAGCTCAGAAAATGGCACAGTTACATTTCTAAAGAGGCAAAAGGATTGGGACAGGGCACTGGGACGTCCCCCTTTTCGCCCCTCTGAACCAGGTGAGCATATGGCTGACATACATATATGTGTGAATTATGTATTTATGTATGCGTGCATATTCTTGTATGCATTTGTATGTGTATTAGGAAGTTTTTGGAACGCAGTCAAAGGATTGGGCAACTTTGCTGGTAATTGGGAAACGGAAGGGACCGGAGGGGGGTTAGAATTAAGCTGGCATTAAGCGGCTTTGCACGGTCAACAGTTTTGTTGAGTGTTTATTCGATTTCCACGCACTTTTCGCTGTTTGGGGTGAATTTTGGCAATATCAGTGAAACTTTGGAGTAGGAAATTATCTATATAAATATATTTTTTCGTAAATAATGTAATGTAACCACTGTGCTAGTCTATTTTTAATACTTTTCATGGTATTTGCATGCTTTGCAACACCTTAAAGCAGTTGCATGTAATCTAAACACCAGCTTGAGTCCCAATTAGTGGCCAGCAGCCAACCACCCAACCGACCACTTTTGCTCCCCCGCCCCTTTGGCTAGTTCTCGAACAGCTGTCGTGTCGGTTGGTTGTTTGGTTGACAGCTTGCGGTTCCTTGAATTTCACTTAAGGTTTCCCCCCACGTTTTGACGACTAATTGACAAGTGTGGGTGAGAGAGAGAGAGAGAGAGAGAGAGAGTGGGAATAGTAGCTGCTCTCTTGGCTGAATTAAAGTTGTGCAACAATTTCATTTGCCTTTAAATCTTTTACAGCTAACAGTGCAAAGTCGACGCTGGCAGCGGCAGCGGGAGCGACAGCGACTGCAGCAGCTCTGTCGACATGAACGCGCAAGCAGCAAATGGTTTTCAGTATCCTTTGCATGAATGACACATACGTCTATCAAGCGCTCTCTCGCTCTCTCTGCTCTCTCTTGCTCTCTGACTCAAAACTGTTCTCACGCGCACCGGCGACGCTGGCGGCGTTTCTTTGATGTTTATGATGACGCAGCGCTAGGCAGAAACAGACAGACACACACACACACGTGTATGCATATGTATGTACCTTACGCAGGCTTCGCAACAACAAATTGACTCGCTGCAAATGTGAATGAATATTTACGGTCTGGAATTATATTAGAATGAACAACAATAACAAAAACACAGGGTGACGTTGGAAGCAAGAAGAAGAGCGTCAGGCGGCGCCCGCATTTGCCAGCCATATGGAAAGTTGGCATTTTTCCTGACGCGCAATATGGAAAAGTACACAAAAGCTAAACACATACATATGTATATAAAAATAATAATACAATTTATTTTGACTAACAAGGGGGCAGCTCGCCCTCATACACACACACACACTTATATATATATACAAGCGTCGGTCGCCGCGACACCCTGTATTCAAATTGTTGTTAAAAAGACAAATAAAACACAATTGCTGTATACATACAACAAAGTTCGTGGCAAAAACAAGTTAAAAATGCAATTGAAAACGTGTATAAAACGCGCTATCTCGCTCGCACACACACACACACTCATGCCAGCACGCTACGTGCGCTACTTTGAGTTCATCGTTTTCAATTCATTTTGAGTTTCTCTCGTGGCTGCCACAGCAGCAAACCACTCAAACTCGGACACACACACACACACACGCAGGCACAGTCACTCAATGCTTAAACGTATTTGTGCTTACTTTTCATTATATATATATTTTTTTTTGTTGATGTGCGCGGAGAAAAGGAAGGAAAAAAACAAGCATTCACACTGCGCGCAAACACTTGGGCCGCATTACGTTTGGCGAACAGAAAATATGGGAATTTTATAGAAAGTGCAATCGAATTTGCGTTATTAAAACACTCGCCATGTTGCGCTCGCTCGCTCTTTTTTTTACACACACGCACGCATGAGACACAATGAAAACTTTATTTCTTCTTTTTATTTCCACACTTTTCCACGAGCCCGTAGAACGAGCAACTCGGCGTACGCGTTGTTCAGAGAGTTTTAGTAGACTGGGTGGGCCAGTATACTCCGGTGAACAGAATGTGCAAAAATACCAAATTCGAATGCACCAATAAATGCCAACGTTTGAAAAATACTAAAAGATATGCTAAACGATGTGCAATGTCATTTTAAAGCTGGTCACACTCGATGAAAAGTAGCATTATTTGGCGCGCTTTTTGAAATCAACAATAAAACAAATTTTTAAGGCTAATTGTTGATTTAAGATTTGTTTAATATAATTAAATGACTAGCATATGATAGCAAATGGAATGTTTGCCTAAAGAAAAGCACAGGGCGTGCCAGTTTCCTGCCCAAAAGCAGCAGCGAGCTGCACGCCTTCAACCCCGCCGCTGGCTTCCTCCTACATGGTGCTGTCCAGCATGTCCACCAGGCGCTTGATCTCCCGACTTTAATGGAAGAGATGGGCTTATATAGGATAGAGAGAGAGAGAGAGAGTTGTGGCCCGGACTTACATGCGCTGACTTAGCTTCTCGGTGGGCCGCATTGACTTGGTTATCTCCTCCGTCTTGGCCAGCAGCTGATACTGGCACTTGATGTTGGCGTCGAGGGCATCTGTGAGCTTCTTTACCGCATTCTTGTGCACCTCCACATTGTCCGCCGTGATGGAGCTGATCGAGTGCAGCAGATTGCCAAGATTCTCGATCAAATTGTCCACCGAGGTGGCCAAGTACTGTGCCTCCAGCTCAATGTCGCTCAGCACATTGCCGTCCACCTCGGGCACGTTGCGTGATTGCAGGAAACGCGAAATTGGCGCCGTCGACAGGGAGGGCGTTGTCTGCTCCGAGTTGTTGTGGTCCGTGGCAGCGCGAAGCTTCGATTCCAGATTGTGGGCCACAAAATGATGCATGGCCCCGGTGCTGCTCGTGGCGCCCGCGCCCTCCAGCTCATAGGGAAATGCTGCGGAGTTGGTCAGCAGTAGATTCGGGCGTGAAATATGACAATGTACTCACTGGATTGCAGCGACTTGGGTCGACTTGTGCGCTTGCTCGGCTCGTTGGAGCTGTCCTTCGAGTTGCTGTTGCTGGGCTCCTCCTCCTCGTCGACATCGTCGTCGTCGTCGTTGTCGTCATCCTCGCCCGAGTCCAGATTCATGTAGCTTTCGCTGCCCGGCGGTGGCACTTTGCCGGCCGTCGGCGTTATGTCCTGCAGCACGTGCTCGGGCACAGGGCCCGCGTACTGGGCCAGAAAGGGTATCTCCGAGTAGGAGGCAGGTGTGCCACAGGCGTTGTTGCGCTGCTGCAGCTTGTGGCTGCTGGCAGCGTCCTCGCCGCCGGCCTCGTCTGCGTAGCCATAGCGTGGCCGTATGGGTATGTCCTGGCTGCGACGCGACATCGCAACAACAACTATAATTATGGTTAATTAAGTGAAATGCAACAGCTCAATTCTTTGATTGTTATGCTCCCAGTTACAGTTCAGTGTAACGATTGCAAAAACTATCGACTATAGTGTAGTACAGATACGATTTCAGTTCAATGTGACTATCGCAAAGAAATCAAACGATATGCGTTCAATTTTAAAATTGAGCAACATCTTCACTATCGTCTAGTAGCTGAAAATAAGTAGCTGCATTAAGCAAAATTATATTTTTTTAAAGCAACTACAATGAGTAATTAATTAAAGTCTTGGCATATTGCCCACTTTGCTTAAATAAGCGCGCTCAACTTTGGTGCAGCGCTCACTGCCATCGATAGTATCGCTTAAATGCATGCACCTTACACTTATCGATGTGTATGCGATATTAACATCCCTAATTTTTACCATAAACAAAAACAACTTCGAACGGTTTAGACGCGTCGCGGTCGGTTTTCGCGTCGTTGTGTTATATTTTCAAACAAATGGCCGCCGACGCGTGTGCTTTGGCAAAAAAGTGTTAAATGTTTTATAAATGTAAATGTGTATCAACGTTTGATCCGTGTGCGCCAGCCGTGTGCAGCGTTTAATTTTATTTGTTTGAAAATTGTAAATGAAACAGCGGTAAATATCAAAGCACCGTTTGCATAAATGTGCAAGTGTGCGTTGAAGCCAGTAGTTTTTGTGTGCGTGTATTAAGTGTTCGACAAAGTGCATGTGCACGGAAATAAAGTGCCGCAAACGCCAAGTAAAACAGATGAAATAATAATTTGCAAAGTCTGTGTGTAAATTGCGAGCGCATCAAGCTGATAAATGTGCTAAAATTAAAGCATAAAACAACCCGAGCAACTAGCAGGTATCGATACACACACACACACATACAGAAAAAAACCGACGGCGAATGCAGTGCGTGTGCAATTGTGTGTGTGTGAGGGCGACAAATTCGCTCGGTGTATGTGTGCGCGAGTAAAAGAAAAGAAGAAGCAAACCTGCGTTTGCGTTTGCCTTTGCATTTGATTTTGCGCTTTACATGTGCGCCCGTCCCGGGGTTCAAATTCCAATTGGAATTCACAAGTTGCGCATGCGTCGCCGCATTCTTAAAATCTCGTGTAGTGTATATTTTTTGTGTGTGTGTGCGTCTGTTTGAAATAAAAAATCATTCACTTCCTCAACAAGCGGCAGCTGCTGCAACAACAACGCTAAGGTAAGCCAAAAAGCTAAATTTGCTACAAAAAAAAAGCCAAAGAAAAGAATTTTACGAGAGCGCCTTAAATTAATTTACGTTCCATGCGCTCACTGGAAGAGAGCGAATGCAGCAAAAAAAACTTCACTTGTGCATGCGTTCGTGTGTGTGTGTGTAGGTTTTGCCTGCTACTCTTTACTCTGGCATTTGGTTCTTTGGCTTTTCTTTTCTATTTTGCTGCTGCTGCGGCCAACTTTTGTTCTGGCTGCTTTGCCAGTTACGCTTATTCGCCTGTGCTTTGTGCTTTACGCCATTGTCTTGGCATTCGCTTGGACAGCCGCCGCTGCTGCTGCTGCTGCGCTTGCAGTGAATCGTAATCGTAAATGGACGCATTCGTTCAGTTTTTTTTCTAACCTGCAAATGGGATATGATGCACCCATTTAGAAATAATTGAAACAAGTGAAAATATATTTAAATCAAATTATATTTTATGTTTTTATTTATAAAACTTTCGTTTTGCTATCTACTCGCTTTATCAATCAGAAGTTTCGTTCAATAATTTCTTTCTTTTCTTGCTCTATTTATGTTTCAATTTCATTTCGCTTTGCCTCTCTTCGCTCGTGTGTGTTTGTGTGTGTGTGTGTCTGTGCTTTACTGCTGCTTTTGCTATCTACCGTTATGTTCGATTGCGATTTCGTAATAACTTTGAATTTGCCCGACCGCCGACTGCGATAATATTTCTCTCCCTCTGTCTCTCTCTCTACACACACACACTTGCACTTATGAGTGCGCCTGCTGTCTGTGTATGTGTGCATAACTGTGCAATGGCAGCTGGCGGTGTGTTTGCTCTCGTTGTATTTGCTTTTGTTGTTATGCGTGGGCTGCGCTTTATTTATCTGTCTTGCCATCAATCGACTGATAGCGGGCAGAGTGCGGGGGCCGCAACAGCAATTGCAGCGATTGATTTTAAAGTTGATGTAATAAAATATTCATGAAAAGTACACAGCACTTAAAGAGGAAGAAGAAAGAGGAGGAAAAAGTAGATAGTAGATGTGTAAGTAACGGTTGATATTTGATGTTCGATAATATTGCGGCGAACTCTCAAGGGCGATGTGTGCATGTGCATGTGCATGTGTGCGTGTGTGTACAGTGGGCGCTCGCTGCAGTCGATTCCAATTAGATTCTTAATTCACAATTGTATATCAATACGAATAGTATAACAATTATGAATGGAAAGATAAATAAATATTTCCGAGTGTACAAATATTATATTCTGCACAATTCGAATCCAGTTGGTTTTATTTATCGAGTGGCCACTGTTTAAGTTTAACTTGAATACTTTTTGTTTCTTTTGCCCTGTTTTGACAGTTATTGCCTATACATGCGTCTATTAACTGTAATATTCTTATATTGCTTCACATTGCTTTCACACACATCACTTCACACACACACCATTCACACACACACTTTGCTTCATCAATGATCCTGCTGAGTTCCACTATAAACAAAAACACAAAATTTAAGTATTTTCCATTCCAGCTCGCACTTCACATTTATTTGTTTACTTTTTTTTCGCATATTATTTACATATACATAGATATGTATGTAGTTTAGCCGCTAGAGGGCGCCACTTGAGCAAAAGTGTTGCGCTCTTCTACCACTTTGTGTGTTTGCGCGAGAGCATGAGAACTGGAAGCGGCTTTCCAGCGGAAAGCGGCTGGAAGTCACTTTCCAAAGAATGCCCTTTTGTACCCATGAGTATATCATGGATCTCCACACACAAGCTGCAATGGCTTTAATATTGCTTTTGATGTTTTTGTTTTTACTGTTGTTGTTGTTGCTGTTGTTGTTGTTGTTCTTCGCTTTGCGGTACTTTCAATGGGCGCCTCGCTTTTGACCTGGTGACCCAGCAGACAAGAGATTCGTTTAGCGTTTAAGGCGATTTCGACAAAAGTGCAAAAACTTGGCTCAATCGAGAGCGAGAGAGAGGCAGTGGAAGAGGGAGGGGGCGATGCCTTGGGGCCGATTAAAAGCGCGTCTTAATGCGATTTGCATTTGGTTATATGCCAGGGCCTTAAACGGGTCGTGGCTGGAAAATCTAATTGAGGAAATTCATATTTATTTTTTTTTTTTGACCTCAAAGTGCACAACAACAAAAATATTTCGCGACTCACGTGCGACTCCTTTTGGAGTCAGTCTCAAGTCATGTGCGTGGCCAATTTCGTGTTGCCTCGCCCCCCGACCCCTCACCCGCCCTCTCCACCCGTTCGCTTGGCTGTGCTTTTGGCCCGATAAGCGTGTTAATGGCTCATTAGCGGCCCAGACTGTAGATTTGTGTTTAGGCCAAAAGCTATTACACCAAATTGCTAAAAAATTAACGAGCTTTAAGCGACGGCGGCGGCCTCTTAACTTTTGGGCGTGGGAGACACCTGTTTTAGACTTCACCCCTTCCCCTTCCCTCTCTCTACCTGCATCATCTAATTGCTGTGAAAGCCAATCGAACTTGGGCCGCAGCTAAAGATTCATAACTGAACATTAAATTGAATTGGTCTAAACGGGTTTCTCTTGTGGCAACAGGAAGTCGCAATGCTTTTTCTTCATCTTCTTCTTCTTGCTAATTGCATCTGAAAATGGGCTGAGAAATTTTGAATGAACAACATCGCTTTGATCAGCGGAAAGATGACACGAAAGAAACCGAAAGAATCTGAAAGAATCTGAAAACACTCGAAAATAAAGCTGAGCACTCAAAATGTGGCTAAATGGGAGATTTAATGGATTCTCAGCTAAGATAGCGAAGTTTAATTGAAAGCTCAATCAAAGTTTGATGATGTTGTATTAGTCAAAGACGGAAATCTTAAGATGTTTGAATTTTGGTTAAATATAAACAGATCAAGAAAGTGTAATATTTATCTCTATATATTAAACTGTTTGTCCTGACTGAATGACTGATGACTGATTGACTGATGACTGATGACTGACTGACTGATGACTGATGACTGACTGAATGACTGATTGAATGACTGACTGAATGACTGACTGACTGATTGACTGACTTAATTACTGACTGACTGACTTAATGACTGACTGTCTGATGACTGACTGACTGATTGACTGACTGATTGACCGACTGACTGATTGACTGCCTGACTGACTGAACGACTGATGACTGACTGACTGACTGATTGATCAAAGCACAGCCCAAACCGTAAGAGCTAGAGAGCTGAAATGGGGGTCAATGCGATTCTTTGATTTTGTTGGCGAAGTCTCATGTTTCATCACATTAGAATGCGATGAATGCGTTTTTCAGCGCTTGCAACAGTGGTAAAATGGCGGAAAGCTTTTAAATGAAAGTAGTTTGTTTCCGTGTCCGTTCGCTCAGTTTCAAAATCATTTTCAAAACCTTTTTGAGAACATTGATTTTATAAAGGTCTGTTTCTGAATTGCAAGATAACATTTCTACCACGAGCTTATTTTCTCAGATATTTAAGCTTTGCCTGTTTTCCACACATATGCACAGAAATATATACATATATATATATGTATAACTCGATTCGTTTGGTCGCCGATTGCAGGCGAGAGCATGACTCAACATTAGGAATTTTCTTGGGAAATTCTTGTAGTTGCCTTGAATTCCGCTAACTGTACAAATCGAGTAATCAATTCCGCAACATTTACTGCGCCAAATGTAATAATAAATTGTACATAAAACAGAACCTGGTTCTCCCCACCCCAACCCATCCCAAACAAGTTTTGTTTACATTTGCTTTGAATGCATCAAATGAAACATCATTTGAGGAAATTCTACAGTATTCAAACTGTGCCCTCCCCCCCACTCTCTCTCTTTTTCTCTTCCCCCTCCTTCGTACTCGTTTGGCAAATGGAAGCACTTAAGAATTTTGCAATTATCGACAAGAGTTGGCAGCCCCGCCGACAGCCATATCTTTGGCACTTACAATAACAATCGCAACAACAACAACAACACGAAGATCTATAAACTGTGCCTGCCCATTGTTAGTTGCCGAAAAGGGGTATATTAGTTAAGTGTCAAAGTATGCAACAGACTGAAGGAACTCAAAGGCTTCTTTGAGCTACGGTTTATGTACTTACATATATAGGAAGGTTTTATCCTTGATCAAAACGACAAGCTGAGTCCTTAGGGTTTTAGTAGTTCTTTACACTAAACTTGGTTCTCGTTAGTTCTCGCAGATTGAGAATGTTTCACTTTGTGGATACCTTCGCAGGCTAGGAAATATACAACACATTGGGCATATTCCAGTTTTGGGAATGAATGAAGAATGGGTTAGCTTCTAGGTAGCTAGAAGACAGCTTGGCGTTAGTCTAGGGTATCGCCTAGTCGGTCATTGCCCACTTGCAGCAATCTTTGCTGCTGCTGCTGCTGGAGTCCCGAACTGTGTGCCAATATAGTTGACCTCCTTTTGATTTGTTTACAGCCAGCGCAGGGCAGGGGCTAGAGGGACAGGTATGAGGGGGGGGGAGGTTCGAGTTGTTTTCGTGGAAGGTGTAAAATGAAAAGCGAACCGTTTAGCTATGTGTGGCAGCTATCGATGTTGTATTGTTGTATTGCATTTGTGGCGCAATATTTGACCCACCTTTTCTTGAAAATTGTTACCCAGTTTCCATTGCCTCTCCCTCTACCCCTCTCTCTCGCTGTGTCTGCCTTTGAAATTTTCACACATTTTCCGTTTTGTTTTGATTGCTTTTAATGTGCGTTTCGTTTTTGCCATTTGATTGATGTATGCGATATCATTATTGTTGTACATCATCATCATCATTAACATCATCATCATCATTAACATCATCATCCTCATCATCATCATCCGCATCATCATCATCATCTGCATCATCAGCATAATCATTATCATCCGCATCATCATCATCCGCATCATAATCATCCGCATCATCATCATCCCCTTCATCATAATTAATAATCATTATGTTTAACTTCATTAACCATATCAATTTTTGTGGGCTCAACTTTTACTTTGTTTTCCTTTTCTTAGATAATTTTCCAACATTATATCTGGCCAGCGTATTGTTGGCTATTTGACTTGAGGGATTTTTCCTGCAGTTATTGCAAATGTTTATTGTCGTTGTCGTTGTTGTTGTTGTTGTTGTCGTTGTTGTCGTTGTTGTTGTTGTTGTTGTTGTTGCTGCTGCTGCTCCTTGGCATTTTGGTGTCAAAATATTGAACCCTCGCGAGTCTCTGTATCTCTCGCTCTCCTGTGTCTTAACAATGTCCGCATTGTTTGCAGCTCATTAGTTTTCCAAAGGTTTTATCTGCATTTCCGTATCGCTTTTTTTTTCTTTTCAGTTTTCTTTTCTTATTTTTACTTTGACTGCACGCACAGCAAGTATTTGCCGTTGCTGTTGTTGTTGTAATACTCTTGTGGGAGTTGTCTTGACATTTTCATACAGTTTGCATCATCTATAAGCAACTCTTAGGGAATAGGAAGCAGAATGTAAGCTGGCAACAATGCGAAATGCAGGCAAATTCCACGCACAAGCGTGGAAAATGAGTGAGATGTGGTATGAAAGCTTAGCTAGTTTTGCTAGATTTCTTTCAAATGACTTTATATATAGAATTTCACAGATTTTAGTGAAAGTTTACAGTAGACGAAATCCACACTTTTAGGTGGAAAGTATTTGCATGAACCTTAACATTTAAATTAAGCATGAAAGACTTCTGAATGCGGCTTAATTTACTTTGGAAAATGCACGCTTTTGGTCGGCAAATGAGCGGAGAACAAAGATTTTTGTGAAAATGTACAGTAGACGAAATCCACACGTTTAGGTGGAAAGTATTCGCATAAGACTTCATATTTAAATAAAGCATAAAAGCTTCTGAATGCGGCTTAATTCACTTTAAAAAACACAAGGCTCAGGTCGGAAAATGAGCAGAATATATGTCAGTATACTGCCAGAGCGCTTTTGAGAAACTCGCCTGCCTGGGTGGAAAATGGGTGGAAAATAAAGGTAAGCATTTTGAGCCAGGCGAAAAACTCCTGCAAGGGTATGCAGCTCGTGTTGTGCTCACATTTCTCTGCGGTTGCACTTGTAACTTTCGGGGCGGCATTTGTAAATTTCTCCGCTTGCGTGTTGAGGTTTTTTTTTTGGTGGGCCGTGGCGGAGGGCGGAGATGGAAGTTGTAGTAGGCGCACGCCTACAAATTGTGTCAAATTTTGTTGCATAGCTGCTAAACGATGCCTAAACGCAGATACTCGAAATGTGTGCCGTCTGGCAAAGCGGTTAAGCGGCAGCTGGCATTAATTACCAGAGCGCTTCCTGAGGCTCATCTCGGCCGGCCCAAAGTCGAGCCGAACTCCGCGAACCTATTTACAATGCCGCTGACAACGTCTGTTTGTGTTTTGTGCATACGAAATTAACCTTGAAATGTGTATAAAAATCAAATTAATTTCAAACCGGTTAACAATATGCTTCTCTCTCTCTCTCCCTCTCTCTCTTTTTCACTTCGTTTTGCTTTGTTGTTGCTCGAATAGTTTTGCATAATAAATTGACAATAAAAGTACAAAAGTTGGCAAGCAACGCATTCTTTTGTCGCGCGGGGCGCGGTCAGCAGTTTAAATTGTTTAGGATTTTGTTTTGGTTAATGCTTAAGAATTTGTATTTTTTGCAAATGAGATAATGTTGTCATTAGCTGAGTTTTGGGTCTAATGGGTTGACAAATGAAACCTAACCTTTATGCTGTCACGAGGTTTATTTACATTTTTTGTTATATGTGATGTTGGGGTTTTGTCAACAAATTGTGAATCAAAGTTAAGGTTGTAAGTACATTCCATTTTCCCTTCACAAGATTCCTGAAGTACAAAATGCTTTTCCATTTCCACTCAATATCCACGCCTTCCGGTGGATTCTTTGTTGTTACTTGAAAGAACCTAATTAGTTTTTATCGCATCTTATTTTCTCGTAAGCACATTTTGCACAAACTCAATTATTTTCTTTCCCACGCACACTCAAACACTCGCATTTGCAATGCCCAACACTTGCATTTTCAATGCCCAACACTCACATTTCCCAACACTGTCATTGGGGTCAGGCATTTAAATAATCCCCAAGCATATATCCATTGTCATATGCAGCGACAACTATTTGGGACACGCGGCAGGCAACGTTTTTTTTTCGGTTTGTTTGTATAAAGAAATGTTTGTCAAATGTTGCTTAAAAATAGTTGCAATTAGTGTTGTGAAATGTTTGCAGTTTGTAAGGTTTTGCAACACGAAAAAAGAGGCAATAAAAACCTTGCTAACGGAAAGAATTTGAAGCATTAATCGATGTCATTAACAAAAAAGCAATTGGCATTTGACAGTCAGTTAGTGTGTGTAGCTAGCAGATACATTTGTATCCGTAAGATACATTTGTATCTGTAAGATACATTTGTATTTGTAAGATACATTCATACATTTGAATGCCTGGAATAGAGCCAAGCCCATGGGCGACACTTGCATTTTTTCAATGCTTATCTTTAGAATGTGCAACTATTTTTGTGTCGCTGGGAATGTCTAGCAGCGTGTGTGTGTGTGTGACTGTGTGTGTTTGTGTGTGCGTGTGTGCGTGTCTTCATTTTCTTGAATTAGGCACGCTGTCAACATTGCTGGGGCTGGGCCTGCGCCTGGGCCAGGCATTTGGCTAGCTGCTGCATTTGTATCTGTATCTGTATCTTGTAGATACATTTCAAAGCGAAAATGCAGCGCGTGCTAAAAATAAACCAAAAGCCCTTCCATCACAGGCCAGAGCAACAACAACAACATCAGCAGGGGTTGGGTCGGGCCATTTTTATTATAAGAGGGGAGCCTCTACGAAATCTAGAATCATCATCTTCTTGTGTTTTGCCTGTTGCGCCTCATAATCGTCATCATTGTGTTGCTTTGGCCTCATCTTTATCCGCGCGCGTTTTTTTTAATTGACGCTTGCGTTCCTCTCGCTCTCCTCTCGCTCTCTTTTCGCTCTCCTCTCGTTCTCCTCTCGCTCTCCTCTCCTTTTGCTCTCCTTACGCTCTCCTCTCCACTCTACTCCTCTCTCTCTCCTCTTGCTCTCCTCTCTTCTGGCTCTCCTCTCCTCTCACTCTCGCACTGCTCTCCCCTCGTTCTCCTCTCCCCCTCGCTCTCCTCTCGATCTCCACTCCTCACGCTCTTGTCTCGCTCTCCTCTCCTTTCGCTCTCCTCCCACTCTCATCTCTTAGGCCGGTGGCGGATTCTATTCCCCTTCCGTCCTCAAATTATAGCTATATTCTCTATATAAAGTTGACGCATTTCTTGTTTATCTTGTTGGGGAGTGTTGTTTTGTTGTTATTTTGTCTTTTCTTAAAAATAGTTTAAGAAATTGCAGCGATAAAGTTGAGCATGAAGTTCATTTGTGGGGGCCACAAGTTTCGTAAAGTCAAGAGTTTTATGTATATACATATATATTTTTATGATTTACTGCGCATTTCTTGGCATGAAATGCAGAACGGAAGACGGATTGGAATTTGGTCGCTTGTGGATTAAAATGAAACATAAAAAAGAATGGAATTCTTTTCTAAGAGGAATTCTCTTCTATGGCCAAACTCATTATTGTCAGTGTTGGAAAAGCCATAAAAACGAGCGATAGCTCGCACATAAAAGGCTTATGCACGAATTTATATGAGAATATTTACATGAAACGGATTCTTTTAAGATATTTCAATATTTTTCTTTTACGAATCTTCATAAAAGTAACGTACAGCCATGAACTTTCCATTTTTTCTTTACATAAATCAAGTTTAAGCCAGATTTTGTTTTTTAAACGCTCGCGAAACAAAAGTAAAAGTCAAACAACAAATGACCTTTGCGAGGCCGCAAAACGACAAAAACTATATAAATAAAAGAAAAAACCAAAGAGACTAATCTTAATATTGCCACTGACCCTTGTCCAACTTGCATTTTCCGAATTCCCTGTCAAACAAAAAGAAATGCCCAAACTTGGTCGCAGCTGCAGTTGCTGCTGTTATTCACACGCGGCGGCAATACAGAAGAATTTTCTTTTCGACCCGGCTTAAATTTCAAATTCGTTATATTTGCCATTTAAATGGCAATTTCGTTATACCCTGCACACGTCAAGAGAAAAGGGTTCCTCTATGACTTCGTTGGGCTTCAAACAATTTCATGCTTAAGCTCCACGCTTGACAGGCTAAGATTGTTGCGTTTCACGTTCACAGGTGAAAATTGGGTGGAAAACGTAAGTCAAGTGAAACAGTTAACAAGGATTTTTATGTATAAACAAATTGATTTGACAAAATAAAGAGCCCTGGTTGAGATTCGTGCTATTTGAAGAAATTCCCTTTCATGGGTGGAAAATGGGTGAAAGGAGGGAAAAGTCAAGTGAAATGGTAAACTTTGATTGTGCACAAATAGATAGTAGATAGAGCTCTGCTTGAGATTGTTGCGTACTTTTAACTATCTTACGAAATTCATATCCACGAACGGAAAATGGGTGGAAAACGAAAAAGCAAGAGTTATGGAAACTGGAATCATAAATAAAGTCCATTTGTAGAGTATTCAACTTGTCGTTGATGCATTTTCAGGCGCATACTCCTACATTTTTGCAACTCTTTTTTGTTTTTGTTGTTTTTTTGGCATTTCAAAGGCAGCGAAAGTCGCGACGACGTCTGGGCTTTAGTCTGGGTCTGAGTCTGGCCTAGGAGCTGTTGCTACAGTTTCTGTGTGTGTGATTTAATGCGCGACTTTTCGCTATTTCCATGTGTTTTTTTTTGGCAGCAGCTGCCCGTGGGCACACAGTGGGTATCGGGCGCGCGCGTCATTTGCATATCGCATGCACCATCGACTCGAGCAAATAAAAATTTATGCAATTAAGCAAATCAGACGACGTCGTCGCAGCAAAGCCTCAGCGATAACAAATGAACGCTCGAGCCTGGCCAGCTTTTCAGCGCCCGCCTGTCTTATCGATCGATCGTAGATGGAGTTTAAGGAGGAGGCGGTGGCGGAGGTGGAGGCGGCGAATCAATACCCTATGCTCCAGCGTGTCTTGGGCTTGTTACGCTTCGATGGTTATCTGGCCATTGTAATCAATTGCGATTGCGGCTCCTGCAGCTGGAATCATAAATTAAAATGCTGCGCATTTGTTAGCCACTTTTGTCATGTGAATGTGCCACGCCCACAAAAGGAGCTCGTAATGTCCATCAATTCTTCGCTTCACTTTCATTTGGAGGCCAGCTCCATACATTTATGCATATGCATTTAGTTAGTGGGTGTTTTTGGGGCATTTACGGCTCTTTATGTTGTTGTTGTTATTGTTGTTGTTGTTGTTGTTATTGTTGTTGTTGTTGTTGTTGCTGCTGTTGCTGTTGTTGTTGTTGTTGCTGTTAATTTGCCTGTCCGCCATGTGAAAGTTAGCTGCTGCATGCCACAAAAATTGCGCGCGCTCTCGAACGTGCGAAAAGGTGACTGGCAAAGGCGGTCGGAGCGGGGGGAGCGGGGTGTCTCTGCAGGTGGAGGGTTCAACATGCATTTTTCACGCTAGCGATTATCCTTTTAACGTATTGACCAGCATAAAAAGTAGCTCCAAATAAAAAAACTGAAACAAACAACAAAAACAATTTTCACCTGCCATCCACAGCCCATAAATCGTCCAAATGAGGCTTTCAATCATCGTCGCAACTGGGCTAAGACAAGAAATTGTTTGCAACCAGCTAACGGACAAGGATCTATATGAATCGATCGCTTGATCCTGATGTGCATAGATGCGCATGCGGGCAACGGCTTCTCCGCGCCGAGCTTGAACTAGTTGAAAGTGCGAGAAATGGGAATCGGTCGCAACAGGCTAGATACCTTCCGACATCTCTATTTGTCAGAGTTGCCAGCTCTGACTCTATGTTAAAACTCAATATCAAAATTTGGTTATTATACATTATATCCTATAACGACATAGTTCATAATTTCCCACCCCCAATTTTCATAAAGTTTGGACCTTTCTTCATGTTTTTGCCTCTAGATCAACTTGGTCTGGCAAAAACTTCTTCTTGGTCCAAATTCATGTTAAAATGTTACCCTCACATATCCTTTATAGACATAGATCAACATTTCCCACTTCCAAAACTTGGACAGATTTCAAGCACATTTTAAAGAATCTTCAAGAGAATTTGTATCACGCGCAAGGCCGGGTTATATCCCGCTAGTATCTGTATATAGTATACCTTAAACATATTGCTTTTCACCTTACCCCATCCATTTTCATTAATTGATCCATTGCTTCTTTTGTGCATTTTGCTTTTTGACCTCTTCATAGCTCTAATTTGCACCTCAAATTGCAATTACACAGCACATTTTATTTTCACAGACTTCAAAGTCTCAATATATACCAGGCAAAAGCCACACCCAAAAAAAAACGCCTCTGAATTCTAAAGAATTTAATGACAATGTTTTAAACGTGTTGCTAAGAAAAATAAAGAACTGGCAAGAGCATGGGGACACATTTGTTCATCGGCTAGCTCTAAATCAAGTTAGTTTGTGGGCTGAAAGGGGAGGGGGGGGGGGTGGAAGGTGGGGTTATCTAGCAGGGGGAATTGAGACATAAAAACAGCCGCTAACTTCGATCAGTGTGACATTTTCTGACATTTAAATTGAGTATTTCGCCCACTCGTGAGAAGCGAACGAAGCGTGTTAAATGGGTCGAAACTTTACGCTCTTGTTGTTGTTGTTGTTGTGGCTAAAATCAAAAGTTCTTTGCATAAATTATTGGCATCGGATGCCTGCAAGTGCAAGAGCTCAGCGCCTGGCCCTGAGAAAGTGTAACCCAAATTCGAGGCAGGTTGCCAATCAGGAGGAACGCCTCGTTGTCCTACTTATGCAATCGCACTTTCAAAAACAACATAAAAAGTGCTGGCCGCAGGCGCAGGGCCAGCCCAGTTTTGTACTCAACGTTCGGGGCAATCGCGTAATCGTATAATCGAGCAATCGATAAATCGAACATTGCCCATCCCCAGCCCGGGCAATAACTGGAATTATCGCATATTGCGAGCCGCTTTTCTAGTTGATATTTGCATTTGCATTTGGCCACAGCCCAAAGGCGCACAATTTGGTTTAACAATAATGTGGCCAAGTGCAGAAAACAAAAAGAGAAACAACTACAGTAACAACTCTATGAGCATGGACGACAGCTAAGCAATTAGCGCTGGCCATTTATGGCCTCGGCTGGGAAAGCTGGCTAAATTGCGAAACTGTCCAGCTGGGTGGCTAAAAAGAACCGTTACGCAACAATCTTTTCTTGTTTCTTTCTATGTTGTTGTTGTTGTCGCAACTCAACCGAACGTAGACGATCATGCTGCACAGATAAAGTCGACAATTTATGTTGCCGCTAATCACCGGCGAGCCTCGGGGATGACTCTTCAGGCTGGAGGCACATTTGCCAGTTATTATGTGCTAACTGATAATGATTATCCTGCCAGAAGATCAGCGGAGAGTGCACACATAATTGAATGGCGTTTGGGAGCCATCCAGGCGGTGGCCAGACAAGATGATTAGAACGATATCAAAGCATGCGATCACAGTTGTGAGCTTGAGAAAGGCATGTTAAAAACTAAACAAAAACAAGAAGTAAAAGGTTGTTAGAAGTGAAGAGCAGAAATGTTGATAATCGCAGATCTGGCATAGCTTAAAGTCGTTCTCACACGGAATTGGGTATTAAGTTTGTACAATGCGAAGCAGTTGAAGGCAACACTTATTGCTAGTGTTGTATAAAGTCAATGTATAAGTTAAGTGTTGATCAACGATCTGCAGTTGAAACCAACATGGAAACACCTGTACTGTAGATGAAAGTTTTGATCAGCGATCGCCATTTGAGCTAACGATTTGTTTGCTTTACAGTGCAGTGTTGGTCGGCAATCTCTGCTTGAAGTTAAGTGTTGATTAACGATCTGTAGTCAAAAGAGTCTTATGTGCAGTTTAACAATCTCCCTTGAAATTATGCTTAAAGCTAATCTAAGTTAAGTTTTAATGATAATAGAGAGAGATAAAGTAAACATTAAGATAAGCATAACTTATTCAGAAATACCTTAACAATTCTTTGGAGTTGATATATTAGCTATTCGAAACTGAAATACAAGTAAATAAATCTGTGCTGTTTACTCTTGAGATAATGTTTTACGATATTAGCCCTCTAGATTGCTTTCTCGTATAAATGATTATTATTCCTTGCGATGCCATTAAGGAACTTTCATTTATCTTGAATTTGTGTGTAATGAGATCACTCTCCACCACTCGGTCGTCAGATCAATTGAAAAGATTCGCTTATAAATGAGTGCGCGGCTGCGCTGAGAAGGAAAGTAAAATCCATACCATCCTAGCATCATCAGTCATCAGTCATCAGTCAGATCGATATTAAGATAGGCATTGCAGCTCCATGCAATGACGCTTGATTATGCAATGATCTGTGGTCGCAACTGTCTCCTCTCCCTCTCCCTCTCTCGCTTTCTTCTACACACTCATCTTGCTCTGTCGCTGGTCTGACAACGCCCATGGCTATCAGGCAATGCATTTGGGTGGGGCAGGGACTGGGACACGGGAGTGTAAACTGGGCAGCTGCAGCTGCTTGTCCACTTCAACGCCTGACGCGACCGTGTGTCCAGGAAATGAGGTGAATGCCTTCTTAGTGGCAAAGCGGCAATCGGAACAAGCACAAGCAACACAAGCAGCAGCAGCAGCACAAGAAAAAGAAGAAGAGTAAAGTCAACAGCAGGCAGACAGCAAAGTCCAACAGCGAAATCGATATTATTTCAGGGACGTAGCTTCTGACAGTCTCAGTTTTGCAGTTGCCACTTCCACTTATGCTATGTATCAACAGCATATACCCTGTAACCACTTTAAATGCGGAAAAGGGCAGTGATAATATCAATTCTTGATCTTGATCAGAGACTATTCTTCGTTGGCTCTGTTTAGTATGAACATGTTTTAAAGATATTTCCAGCTTCTCTGTCTTCTTTTAGTTTATATTTCGCCTACTTTTGCTTGTCAGCCTTGGTTTGATATTTCTAGTATAATTCTTTGTATATCTCGAGGACTTTAAGAGCTAGAATTGCCAATTTTGGTATATGAGTTCTTGTGAAGCATACAAATTTCTAGAATATTCAACTTTTTTAATAACTTTGGCAGCTCCCGAGTTATATGGAGATAACAGGGTATCTTCTAGTCAAGCACACTTTATTTTCATTCTCGCTTGTTTTTGTTCGTCTGTCTGTCTTTTTCGATTTCAGTTTTTCTGCGTGCTGCATGCGGTTCCAATTTTGTGCTCATTCGGCCATTGAGCGCGTATTGGTCGAGGGGTTTGGTTTGTGCAACAAGGGGGGGGGGGGTATGGTTTTGGTTAAGGGGGTTGCGGGTGCGGCAATGATTAGTGACAACAACATTGGTGGTGGTGACTCACTTTGCAGAACATTTGCCAGCTTGTATGCGCCGCACACATGAACTCATAAAGTGTGGCAAGTGTGTGTGAGTGTGTGTGTGTGAGTGTGTGTGAGTGTGTGATTGTAGTGTAAGTGTGTGTGTGAGTGTGTGTGTGTGTTTCTCTCTGTGGTTCATAGCAGCCACGTGAAGCCACATCAATCCATCAGCCGACTTTTAAAAACGTGTCGCCTGCTTGCCACAAAGAACAACAACATCAACAACAGAATTAAATAATTGACAACGAATTGAAAAGAAAAAGCATATCGAAACATGCGTACCCATTGAAAGTACAGTACAGGGTATATAACAGTACATCATTTCTATATATAGCTTAAGTTCTAACTTTTGCTCATTGAAAGCAACTTCTAACGATTCGTCGACAAGATAATATCACTGTGTAGACTCCTACGCCTAACTCTGATTATATCTGGCCACAATTGTTGTTCATATACTAAATGTTTTAATTCAATCGTTTGTTTAATTGACAGCTGTTATCTGTCCTAGTCTCTATTATTTACTTAAGGCTGAGTGTTTAAATAATGTGTTAAAGACAACTTTCAATTATATTAAAAGTTGCAGTCGGAAACGAACCAGTTGCTCTGTACTCTGTATACTCTATACTCCAAAATACAGCTAAAAACAATTGAGAAAAACCTTACTACTTGTTTGTTGCGCTGGTGACTCTAAAACCCTGGCACAAAGTAACTTCAAAACTGTCAGAAGTGTTATAAAATGTGCCAACAAGTAACTAAGAACTAAAAAAGTAGAATAGAATACGTTCAGATTGTGGAGTATTTGACTCTAAAACTACGGACTTTCGAATTGTATGAGATGGCTTCTAGATTACGGAGTAAGTGACTCCAAAACTGCAAAGCTAGATAAGGGCCTTACAAAGTGCAAGAGATGAAATTAAGTTCTCCTAGATTACATAAAAAGTCGCTCTTAAACTAAAAATCCTGACCAGGGACTTTTAAACTGTAAAATGTGGAATAGAGGCTACTAGATGATGGACTACGTGGCTCTAAAACTGTAAATATTCGAATTGTAAGAGCTGAAATATAATGCTTGCAAGTTATGGAGTGGCTCTAAAACTGTAAAGGAGGGTCTGTGACTTGCTAGCCGTAAGATATGGAATAGAATGCTTCAAGATTATAGAGTATATGACTCCAAAACTCTAAAAGAGACAGTGCCTTTCAAACTTGAAGATAAAAATATCATGCCTCTAAAACTAACAGTCCCCGCTCAACTAGCTTACCTTGAGTTGCATTATCAAGAAGAAATCGAGTAGTCAATTGAATATACCCCATGATGAAACCATTCAGCACAGGGTATACGCATTGGCCAAGTGTCTAAAAGTGTCAATAAATTGTTGACTGTGTCACGTTTCGAGTGTGTCTGTGTTGTGAGTGCTGGCAACTGAATTATAGCCAGGTCTTATTGCCTGTTTCTTGTTCTTGCTGTTGTTGCCTTTGCTTATCTGCAGCATGTTTTAATGAGTTTTCATGTTCTTAACTATGAAACAAACTGAAAATGAATGTCGCTGCGAAGCGTTTGCAAAGCAGTAAGCCAATTTAACATTTAAGCCATCAAATCGAACACACAAATAACCCGCATACAATTGGAGCCATCGAACCGCAAGGCTCAGGCCAAGCCGCATAGACCACCGCGCACCACCGTGCACCACCGCGCACCACCGTGCACCACTGACACGTCTGACAAGACGACAGTCTGACAGAGAAACCCGTCTTAACAGCGATCTTTACGTTAGTCAATTCGTCAATTGTCACATTTGTCTGGTTTAATAAGTTTTGCAAATGCTTAAGCTCAATTTATGTTTATGTTTTGGCTTTATTTATGCCGCAAAACTGGGCAAAAGCAATTGACATTAGCTGCAAATAGAGGTTAAGTGGCTTTTGGGTTGGATTCCATGAATATTAATGGGCAACACAGAGAGAAATGGCGAACGCGGTGCAGGGTGATTCTTAGACACTTTCCTTTGGGACAAATAAGGTTTAAAGCTTACAAAAATGTATTGTATTATTATTATATTACTCTACTTATTTATAACTCTACTCTAACAGAATGTACTTCACATTTTTAATAACTTTTCCTTCATTCTTCTTCTTTCAGGTATGTGAATCTTAAAGCCCTAAACCAAATATTATGCTATCGAATCATTGCATCAATACAATTTGTAAGAATAGCATCGTAGTTCACAGAAAACTTTCGTGGAAAATGGGTCAACTGCGTTCTTTATATTTGACACACCTTGTTGGGTAAGTGGGATCAAACCGCAAGATCTGAACGTTTAATGCCAGGAAATGCGGGCGTGGCTGCAGGCGGCAAGTGGCGCCAAGTGTCGAGCGCTCGCTCTCTCTCTCTCTCTCTCTTGGTGTATGCATCCCCCCACTCTTTCGCCTTCTCCATTCCTCTTGCTGCACTCTATACTTCTCCCCTTGTGCGGCATTTCACATTTCTTATGCACACCTTGCACTGATTTCCATGGCTTTAATTACTAAAGTGGAAGACCAAGTTGGTCAGCGCCATTGGCCCACATTTTGAGGCTGCGTGTGACTGTGCAAGTGTGTGTGTGTGTGTGTGTGTGTGTGTGTAGCCCCGCGGCATTGCGTCGCGTTGTTGATGACGTTGGAAGTGCGTGAAGTGCCGTTGATTACCATGGAAAGCACTGCCACACCCCCTCGTGTCACTTTTTATGTACGACCAAATGGTCTGCTCCAAATGTTTTTCAGATGTTTTCCAGTCACAAGTGGCCAAAACCGTTTTTAAATCAACTGAAAGTACACAGATTTTACCATATTTTCCATTTTCCATCAATTTTTCACCAAAGTACGTGAAACACATGTGCATTGAATGCTGAGAGGGCATTTTAAGGTGGATTCTGAGGTTGATTTTTCTTCAAGCAACTAAAATAATTTTGTTATTGCTTTACTCTGGGCTTTCATAGGTTTTTCGCTGTTCTGGTTTTTGATTTCCATTAAAATGGGTGAAATTCATTTTCACGTAAATGGGTGAAATTCATTTTCACTGCAAATAAATACAATTGCAGATCGATTTTGAGTGTATTGGAAAGTCGTTGCGTTCATTCTTGCTCCTACTTCATCGGCAAGTCTCACAACTATGTTAACTTTGGTTATTGCTTAAATAAAGTATCGGAGCGTGTTGAATTCACTTGATCGACAGGTGTTAATTATGCGCACGTTCGCCGTGCAGATCAGAGATAGAGAGAGAGAGAAAGATAGATGAAGAAAGCTTCACGCAATCGCAGCGAGGCCGGATATGCGTATGACTATCGTATGATAATCGAATGATAATCGTATTCAGATTGCGACGGTTCACTTTACGAGTATGACCAAGTTTGGGCGCTAGGAAGCATAAATTGTGAGCTATCGCAGCTCTGCGATTGCATATTAATATAATGTGGGAGGCATAAATACTTTTTCCGCGGCGACAAACCGAAAGCTCTTACTAAATCCGGAATTGAACACAAGATTGGAACCAAAAACCAAAAAACAAAATGAAAAATGAAAAACTAAAATCGATATTTATCCAAGTCGTCGCTGAGTTAGTTATCAAGCGCGCTTTGATTGTGGCATTAGCACAGTTTTCACAACATAGAGCTAACAATCGGAATTCTTTTTAAACAATTTTATTTTTTCGAAAAATTATATAAAAAACCCAAGAGATCCACTTTTATTTCAATGGCCGACGATGATGAGGTTCAGTTTGATGCCGTCGATTCGGGTGCATCGAAAACCTATCCGATGCAGTGCTCGGCCCTGCGCAAGAATGGCTTTGTAATGCTCAAGGGGCGTCCGTGTAAGATCGTGGACATGTCCACCTCGAAGACCGGCAAGCATGGTCATGCCAAGGTTCATCTGGTTGGCATCGATATATTCACCCAGAAGAAGTACGAGGACATCTGCCCCTCCACCCACAACATGGATGTGCCGCACGTCAAGCGCGAGGATTATCAATTGACCGACATCAGCGATGATGGATTTGTCACACTTATGTCCGACAATGGGGAAATACGCGAGGATCTCAAGGTGCCCGAGGGCGATTTGGGCGGTTGCCTGCGCTCCGAATTCGGCGAGGGCAAGGATCTGTTGTGCACCGTCCTGGCTGCCTGCGGCGAGGAGTGCGTCATTGCCACGAAGGCCAATTCGGGACTGGACAAGTGACAATGGGCGTGTAATGAAGCGAGTCCGAAAACCAAACCTTGTCTGATTAATATAATAATCCAGAAAGCTGAATTGAATTAAAAAGCAAAGCATAAACCAGAAGGTTGTCTTTTGTAGAATTTCGCTAGAGTCTGGTTGCGGGGAGCTAAACTTGAAGTAAGATCTAAAATGAATATGCGAACACTTTAGAAATCGTTAGATCAATGTCAAGGATAAAGTATTTACAGGTTCTTGTGAGGGATGAGGGATGGGAGATGTTATAATCGGATGAGGGATGCCGTAATCGATTAATTAATCGATAGATCGATCTATAGATGTGATAAATGTCGTGTCACATGCCATCATTTACAGACTCAGAAGACTAGACATTCCGTCAGTTTGAGTCTCAATACCTTCAAATGAGAATTTCCCAAAATCCCAAATTGAAAATTATCATAAGTTCCATACAAAAGAATCTTATCAGGTTTTACGATTCTTCTCTTCGCAAAGCCCTCAAGATGAATGACTGAAAATATTAACATTGATCTTAATTTTTTTGTGCTTTTCATGTTTTGATCGTTCAAACGAACTTCAAAGTAATTTATGCTGTTGAGCTCTATTAATATGTCAGCCCGCATTTTGGCCCAAGGCTCATTTATCAACACAGACCCAAAACATAATTTAATCGTCTTTATCAAATTAATGAGATCTCATTAACCGGACGCGCCCCAGTCGATGCAACGTTTATCAATTCGTTGCGGCCAAAGGCAGAGACGAGCTGGGTCATCAGCGCTCTTTGCTGGCTTCACATGTTGTTCATCAGGTGTTGCTAATTACGAATTCTCTTGCTCCGGCGCTGGTTCAATGGCCAACTGACCGCAGTCTATTGACCACCTGAACAATTATGCGCCATTTGCAGCAATCAATTCGTTTAAATGTCGCTTTCCATTTGCATTTTCATTAAATTTGCTTAAACGAACGTTTATCGTTGGTGGAAATATTTACCGTTCGTTTGCCGCTTGTTATGCGCCATAAAAAATGGGTATATGCGACAAGATATAGAACAGGCAGAAGACGATATCTTCGACTTTATAGGTTATCTAAACTCTTGATAATAAGATCCAGGCATGCTCGTCCGTTCAGATTAACTTATCGATCTCTTGTTAACATTCGTTTCTTGAGCATATTCCAGAGATAAGAAGTGTCGCAGGCCTCAAATTCATCTAAAATGAATGTCTACGTCCAAGAAAATAAACTTTATATAGGGCTGGCAACTCTGCCAGATGGAGATATCGATGAGAGTCTGTCTGAGCTCCATAGAATGTTAAACGTATGTATGTTATGTAACAGAAAAGATGCCTCTGTTATGTAACAGAAGGCATGCGTCTGTTATGTAACAGAAGGAATGCGTCTGTTATGTAACGAATGCATAGTAACAGGAGCATACGCTAATAGAAATGGGCGTTGGGTTTGAACTTTTGAAGAGACGTGCGTGAAATCTTATTAACTATAAGAACGAAAATGTTTCTTTCCATCAATAACTACACAAAGTTTTCAAGTGAATAGAAAGCAATGAATTTAGATATTAAACAGAAGATAACGTACATTTAAATGTTTTGTAAAGTGCCACATCTATAAGATGTCTAGTGTCTGCTAAGCTTCTGCACAATAACAATCTAATACAGGGTATCTTGCAATCGGGCAATTGCCACGACATAACTCTCATTAGTTTGCCTCGGCTGCTGTGGCGTCTCGCTGGCGGCGGCGGCGGCGTCTCGGCTGCATCGCATTGCTCCACCTTTTGCTGCCGTCGGCGTCGTCTCCTTCATTTTCAATTGACAGGCAGCCGCAGTTTTGCTTCCTTGTTTGCCAATTGCATTGCCAATCGACTAAATGCATAATATTTGCATAGGCCCGAGGACTGCGTTAGACTGTGAGTGTGTATTCACTCGCACTCACGCTCGCACTCACTGATTCATTCATTGCGCCCGTCGCCATCCATTCATTCAAATTTTCGTAACTGTTGTTTTGCCTGCCAATTTGACATTTCTGTCAAGCTGTCGCCGTTTACAGCCCCCACCCGCACGCCCTCCCTCCCTCTGTCCGTGTGGGCGTGTTGACTGCTTCCAGCTGGTTTTCCAGTGCGTGGCAACCAACTATCCCCCATCTCGTTCAGCTATTGAGCACGTTGTCATGTCTGTTAACAAATGCAATAAATTTGTGCTAATACAATTTAATACGATTTGTGTCTGAGATTTTGGCTTAAGGATTTGGTTACATGACTGCAGCCACTCCCCAGAAACAAACGCTGTGGGAATGAATCAAAAAACCAGAAAAAAAATTGCCTTCGCATGATGTCATAAGGCGCCGAGAACTTTGCATTCGTTGCCCGAAATTCAATTAGTTGCCAAAGAAATAAACAAAAAACGAGAAGCATAAAAAAATATCGAATTATGAATAACAAACAGAAAGGCAACGTTTACCCACTATTGACGGGGGCGTCTGTGAAACCCGACGAAACCCGCATTTCAGACGATTCTTCGAGTCGAGTCTGAGAAATGTTTCCCAGCAACAACTTTGGCATATGTGAGAAATAAAAACGATTTGGAAAACCGGGGAGCGAGTGGCGGGTGCCAATGAATTTGTAGGATTGCTAAGCAATGAATAAATAAAGGCATTAGCTCTTAGCTACGCAAAGAGGGGCTGATATTTTACTCAAGAGAGAGAGAGAGAGAGAGAGGGGGTGGCAAAACAACTAATCGTTAAGCTTGATTGATAAATGTTTGTCCAGTTGCTTAAATAGAATGGAATGTGTCTGCAATTAAGACAACAAAAGAAAAAAGCAAGAAATGAGAAGTTGTGTTGTGCATTCCTCAAGGTGAATTCTGGGTAGGAATTAACATTCCTTTGAGCACTTTTATGTTAACATTAAAAATGATAACTATTTACAGAGAACATGGAACATAGAACATAGAAACATGTGACATATGACAATTATATTTGTAGCTCAAAGTTCTTATTAGATTGTTGTAAGTTAACATTAACAGCGTCACATTAACAGCTTGACATTTTGACATCATTTAAGACAGCTGTTAAATTATTTAACAAAAATTGTAGTCCCCTTTTTTACACGGCTTTAACTTTTGATGAGATAATTATAATGCTACATATGAATGGGAATAACTGTTTGCTTATGGAAAAACGTATTATGTTAGACTATGAATTATGTTAAGTTAACATTAACAGCGGTTTACAACTTTAACAGCTGCTTTACAGCTTTAAGATATGTATTTGAAGAAGACATGAGAATAAGAGACATAAGAGAAGAGTATTATATGAAGGACTGTAAATAGGTAAACCCTTTGCCTAATGTAAGCTGCCTCCCTAATGGACATATGTGATTTGACATTTATTTGAACTATGTAATGATTATGATAAGTGCGGCACTTTACAGTTTTATGTCATGTTAAGCTAAGTAATTCACATTGAGTATATGGAAATAGTCGTCAGATAAAGAAACCTTTCCATTATGTCATCGGACAAACTTTTTATATGGAATAAATCTTGTTTATTCTACAGTTCCACATCTTGCCCTGTCTTCGACTTGACATTTAAGCAGCTTTTGGCAAGACTTGACGGCTGCATTAAAATCAACTTAAGTTGACTCCACTCCACTCCACCAGGCTGTCTGCATAAACTGCCAACTAATTGTTATTGATTTTGGCTTTGCATGCAGCATTATAAATAAGTAATATGCACAAACCCAACGCGGAAAAGACCAATTGGCGTGGCGTGTGGGGGGGGGGGGCAAAGCCTTGCGCTGCACTTGGCCCATGGACTGGCTCATGGACTGTCTTGCAGGGCTCACGGGTTGTCTATCATGGTTTGTCTTTCAAGTGCAGCGGAATATACACAACCTTTTTCATATTAAATATCGCTATGACAACAACAGCAACAACAATGATGATGATGATTTTCTAGTGTGGGTGGGGCCTTGGGTATAGAACCCATTTCAAAGCTTGTCTAAGCTTCTGCTGCACTTGACCTCCGGCTGGTCTCCGTCTAGAGCCTCAGCTCCCTCCGGCTGGTCTCTGTCTAGAGCCTCAGCTCCCTCCGGCACAACTGACAGTGCCGGCTGTCAGTCAATCAACAGTAAAAACTGCACCATGCAGAGTTTTTTCTTCCCCTGCTATCTATCTAAAACTAATTACACGCTTTAATATGTCGGCTGGCGGTCGGGGCGTGGCCATTATTCAGCAACTTTTTTTGTTGTCTTTTTCTGTTTGGTATGGAACTGGGATGGGGAGGGGGTGTGGGGGGAACTGGGTGTGAATGCGTGCATCATGCAGTCATGGATACACTTTTTACCGTTATTTATACGGGCACACATAAAGCAAATGTAATCGACATTGTCGATGTTTATCTAACGGTCATAGGTAAACAGCTTGACAAGCGTCGTCGCCGCCCCCGACCCCGTCCCCTGTTTGCCCACCCCCAGCCCGGTTTCAATTAGAAGTTCGTTTGTTAACGAAAAGGTGACAGTTGCATGTTTTTAATTACTCAATTTATGTTGATATATTGTTATTATCTTATCGATATAACTTTCTATTTTGTTAAATCGATTAAGGGGCAGGGTTTTGAGTGTTTTTTTAAGTAGTTATTCGAATATGAGTTTCTAGATAAAGAAGAACATAAATATGCATACATTTTTCGCCTTTTTAACTCTTCTGGTTTGAATATCAACACGTCTTCGGGCCTCTCAACTAAATTTTCATAATCATCTTAGAATGTAAATTTGAACCCGAAACTTCACCCGTTCAATTGTTGAGTGGTGAATCCAAGAACGGGTAGATTCGGATGGATTTGCCGAAATACGTGAAACATCTAGCAAGTGAATTTGCTTACAATCAACAATTTGAAAGGAATAACATGCATTAAACTATACTATAAGTTTATTGAATGTGATTAGGTCTATATTTATATATATATACCCTGAACCCAGAAAAATGGGTAAAAGGGGTATAATGTTTGTGTGCAAAATGGAAATGTATGTAATAGGCAGAAGGAATTGTCTCCGACCCGACAAAGTATATATATTCTTGATCAGCATCAATAGCCGAGTCGATCTAGCCATGTCCGGCTGTCTGTACATCTGTCTGTCTGTCTGTCCGTCCGTCTGTCTGTCTGTCTGTCCGTATATATGAACGCAAGGCTATAAAAGCTAGCTATAAGAGCTAGAGACTTGAAATGTTAGCTGTAAGTTCTCCTAGTGCCTGCGCAGATCGAGTTTGTTTCCGATATTCGATAACTTGCTACGTTTCCCAGCAATCGATAAAAATCTATATCGAAATCAAAACTTGACATTTAGCTTCTGGAATAGAATATATATCTGCATTTGGTGCTGGAAGAAGAGGGTTCAGGGTATCCCCTAGACGGGAGCTCCCGACTAGAATCTCTTACTTGATTGATTAGTTATTAGTTATTCATATTTCGTATTATTCATGAATTATTTTGAAATTTTTCCCTCATATGTGGGCGCATTAACAAAACGTTTGCTAATCAAAGCAAGGCATCAAGTTCTTTGCCTTAAAGTTCGTAAATCCAATCTTTTTCATCTAGATTTCAAAATTTGCTTTTATGGCCTACCTCTATTCGATTCAGATCTTGTGGCAACGTGTTAATGATGCAACGGCGATTTTTGTGATTTGAAGATAAGCATTAAATTAATTTAGTGTACCTTGCTTTAATTAATTGCCGCTTGCGAGACGCCTTTGGACTTTGCAGTCCAAGAAAGAGTCTCAAGTCTCTCTCCAGGCCTCGTGTTGCGTGCGGCAATTAAAGAGATTTATGTGGCAAGTCTCCACCCTCTCCTAAAAGGGCCGGGCCTGGCCAACGGATTCGTGCGTGCCCCGAAATAAATGGGTTAACGAAACAAGTGTCTCTCAATGGGTCTGTCTGTGTAGGTTTCGCACCAGATAAGCGCGAGATATGAAGGGAATTGAAGTTGAACTGCACTCGGCTGTGTGTGTGTGTAATGGGGTCATTGGAAAGTTGGGTTATATTTTATATCAGCCGGAGTTGAGAAATGTGACTTGTGGTCTGGTCTGGCAGGTAATCTCAAGCAACTCGGCTGTGACAAGAGGTGTTGATGAATGAGTTTGACTTTAAGAGTCATAGCAGGTGCCAAAGGCGAGTGAAATATACTGACTGAGAGAGAAACTTAAGAACGTATGAAACTTAGAACTTGTGTTGGGTCAAGTATGAAATAATAAAAAGCAAGTAAGAGTGTCCGACTAGGGGATACCCTAGGGCCTCTTCTAGCAACAACAAATGCAGTTCGTGCTACGAGTTCGTTTGATGAACTTGTTATTATTCTTATATTTGGTTAGCTCTTAAAAGCTAAGAGATTTGCTCAAACAACAGTATATCGATATTGATTTTTATCGATTGCTTGAAAACGGGGCAAGTTATCGATTATCGGAAACAACCCTGTACTGCGCGGTCGCTAGAAGGATCTTGAAGGACATTGGACATTGAAGAGCCTGGCTCTTCTAGGTTCTGAGATCGACACGTTTAAGCATACGGATCAATAGATCGTCTCGGCTATCGATGCTGACGAAGAATATATATACTTTATCGCGTCGGGATGCTTCCTTCTGCCTGTTACATACATTTGCAGAAATACAATATACCCCTTTTGATCCCTTTTCAATATGTTCTGGCTGAGTATGAAAACTATTACGTTGCGTTTCACTCATTTTTATGAATTCACGCCCACAAGCGGAATATGCGTGAATGAAGGCTTACTTAAGGTTGTAGTCATAAAATTTGCTACAATTAGCAGAAAAAGTTATTCAGAACAGATAAAAGATATTGATATCAACAAATGCGACTGTTATAGAAACTTTCTAGGAAAAACCTCTCATGAAAAGCCAACATAAGGGCCCGACGGCATATATATTTTAATTTTAATTATGTTTATTTCAATTTCAAGTCTATTTTATGCACGATATATCGTATTACATTAATGAGCACAATCTACAACTCATTACCCAGCTTAATGCTAATGCTTAATGCTAAGGTCGGCGATGTAGTCAGATTCCACGAACCAAGGCGCTGGCCTCTCTATAACTCTGGGGTTCTCTTCTATCTATCTGTCTGTCCATCTGTCTGTCGGGCTTTGCGTGTCTTGTTTCTTTAAAGCCGAGCCCAATAAAAATTGTTCAGCGTTTGCTGGCACAGTGGTAATGAATTATTTTTTCTCTTTTCGAAACGACATTTTGGAAGAGCTTTTTCGAGGGAAACAACTAAAATTCATATGCTAATTGCGTGCCAAGTGCGTTGGATGCCAAACGGAACGACCCTGAGAGCGAGGAGTGGGGGGGGGGGGGGGTATTTGTTATATATGAAATGATATTGGGCAACAGTCGAACAAATATTAACAGAAGAAGGGGAGGGGGGAGGTCTCCAATCGACTCGTAAATCAAATTGCGGCATTTAACGAGGCATCGTTTGGACTTGGAAGTGGCGTCCACTCGACCACGCTCCGCTGCCAGTTTACAAGGGAGTTGCACGCGTTTTAATTGCAACTCGAAAGATGGTCGAGGGAGGGGGAGGGAGGAGGGGGTTACAGATGGCAAGATGCCCGGGGCAAGTGTGCGTGTGTGTGTGTGTGTGAAGGCGTGCGTGCGTGCGCTCAATGAGCTCTTGGAGTGGCGCCCCCCAATGGAGCAGGAGGCATGCAGCATAAATAAATAAATACAGAAAAAATGGTATTAAAAAAACTTGCGTACCGTAAACAAAGTTGCGACAGTTAAACAGAAAGTGCAGTGGCAATACAATATAGGGGAGAGGGGCTGCGGGGTCGGCAGGGCGCAGACTATAAAACACAATTGAAGCGCCACATAAAAAATGAGCAACAGAAGAGAGAGAGAGAGAGGGAGAGAAGGGGGTGTGTGTGTGTAAGGGGGCTTGATGGCTGTCGGCGCATGCAGTTAAAGTCTCCATTAGGCGCTCGCGCATGTGTCGCTGCGTGGGCCACGCAGAGGAAGCATGGGCGCAGCGAATGGGAGAGAGAGAGGGAGGGGGAGCGAGAGAGGGCTGGTGAGAAAATCAGAGAGAATTTCTCTAATTTTTTGTTGGCTCAATGAACAGCTCATGATTTTTATCGCCATTTGCATCCTTAGCTGCAAAATTGTTTGTTGTTAGTTGGTTTTTTTTCTCTTTCTGTATTCCCTCGACAAGGCCCGAAAAGGAAATTCATTTTCACTGACCAACTTTTTGGCATAGGCCACAGCTTTTGGTGGGAATGGCAAGCCGGAAAGGTTTTTCTGCGTGTGCGTTTTACCCCCCAGGTTTTTCGAGTTTTCTTTTTATATTTCTACCTACCTGCATTAAATTGAAGTTTTTCCGATTTGTTGTTGTTATGTTTTTCAAACTGGTTTCTGGCCAATTGAGACATAACTGTAGTTTAATGCACATTAACATTTTCCTTGGGAATTATGTCAGTTGGTTCGCTGGAGTTTCCTTAAAAAGAAGAAGAGGAAAAAACGCACAACATTCAAGCGTAGGTTGTTGTTAGAGGGGGATGCGAACAACAATTCATTAGATTGTTGCACAAATGTTATTGTTTGTTAATTTTGTGAAATAGCTTAAAGCGTAAAGAGATCTTATGGAATATGCATGCGAAAATTATGGGAAATATGAAAGTAGACTTTGTCTAGAGAGGAATAAGTAAAGCTCGTGCGCAATATAGCATATTGAGGTCATGCAAATGAAATTAACTTGCGTGATGAACAGGGAATCGTTTTAATTATAATAAAGAACAAAGAAATGAGAATGAGCTTTAAGCTAATATTAAATTGAAGGTGTTGCCTAAAAGTGGAATAATACGAAATACTTGAGTGATGATAGCAAGAGGGATAAGAAGGGAGGAAAAGTTAATATAATGAGCTTTCAACTTATGTTAAAGCTTATCTTCTGATAATAATATGATGATAGCGAGAGGGATAAACTGGGAACAAAATTGAACAAAGTGAACTTGAAGCTTATAATAAAGCTTATTTTCTGATAATATCATGATGATATCAAGAATGATCGAAAGGGAAGAAAATTTATCAAAATGAGCTTTAAGCTTATATTCAAGCTTACCCTCTGATAATAATTTGATGACAGGAAGCTACAAAATTGAACATAAAGAGCTTTAAGTATATATTAAAGCTTATATTCAACTGCAATTAAGCTTTAAGTTATAATTAAAGCGTTAGCGGAGCTTTAAACTATCAAAAAAAGATAAGCTTTCAGCTGCCTAGTAATAATATACTTCGTAAGTTTAACTACCTATAGCATAAAGTTGTTAAAATTGATCAAGACTTAAAGAGTTTCCAGCTAAAATATTAAAGCTTCGACTTGCTCTCAAGCAACTAAAGTACAAATTTTCTTGCTAGTTTGATTAAAAGATTATTTGCTAATTTCGGGTTTTGCTTTGCCGCTCTGCTGATCAAATTCCAAGCTAATCATTTGCGGTTGCTGCACTTGCTCGCCTTTAAATGAGCTGCTTGTAAAATTGCAGCAGCCGGGCTGTCAAATTAATTAAATTGCCTGTAAATGGAGGAACTGCAACAACAACAACAACAACAGCGACAGCAATAGAGCACAAATAACAACAATCAGCAGCTACTTCAGCTTGAAGTCATGATGTCGCTTAAAAACGTCATTAACATTAACATTAGGCTAACCCCCAGACGATGGACTTTTCACCTTGGCCCCAACTGCAATTTACCAATAACAACAAAACGAAACAGACGGAAAAATCAACTCATTAAAGTGGCGCGACCGGCAAGAGAGAGAGAGAGTGTCTGAGAAATGAATAATATGCTGGAAAATGGAGAGAAGCAGGGAGGGAGGGAGGGAGGGAGGGAGGGTTGCGCAGCAAGATGAAGTGAAGTCGAGCCGGAGGAAATCGCAGTCAAATCAATGCGGGTGTTGTCTTCATAGTCCGCGTCCACCACATTCACTTGTCTCCATGCAGCTGAAAACAGAAGCAAACGCCATAACATGCAATGGCAAACGGAATGCGGAGGCGGAGTTCGAGTCGCAGTTGCAGTCGCAGTTGCAGTTGGAGTTGATGTTGAAGTTGAAGTTGAGATTGTGGACTCCAAGGAGGCTTCATTGGCGACTGCTGGGGCTACTGTCTGCTGTCGGGTCTGTCGGGTCTCTCTGGTCAGCGAATGTGAAATGTGATTTTATTTTGCATGTTTCGACTCTTTTTTTGGCGCTCTGTGAGCTGTTTTCCATTAGCGCAAATGAAATTTATATCATGTAATTTAGTAGACAACCAACTCCCACGTAATCCGGACAGCGGCTCATTGTTGTTGTTGTTGTTGCCCCCACCAAACGCAATTGACATTTCCACATTGGGAAAGCCAGTCAAGTGGTCAACTTGTGAAACTTCCGAATGCAGCTTGCCAGCTGGCAGGGGCATACTTGATCATCATCCAAGTTCTTTGCTGCACACCGTTGACTTACTTTCCTGCCTAGCTGCCTAGCTGCCTAGCCTGGCTGTCAACATTTTGTTTCTAACGGGCTTTATTTATTTATTTTTTTGTTGGTTCTCACATTTTCACCTGCTGCTGCCTGGCAATTTCTCCCATCAGTTTGGCGCATAGCCCAAAAAGTCTTGACAAATTAATAAACAAGCCGTCAAGCGGGCTGCTCGACACTGTCCAACAACTTTGCAACTACCATGTACACGTACATGCGGTACATGCAAACCCCCTCCCGTAACCACCTGTTATCCCCCCAGTTGCCATTTGTCAGCCTCCCGGCGGTTTTAAGCAAATTGCATTCTTAATGGACTCTGCCCGGCCGCCACGAGCTACAAAATTTCTATGCAAATGACTCGCACAGCTCCAAATTGTTGGTGTAGATGTGTGTGTGGATAAACCGAAAATTTTGATGAAATTTTCTAGGAAATAGGTTAAAATCAAAGGAATCATTGCTGAACGAAGAATCATAGTAAATAGGCGAACTCTCTCGCTCTGACACGCTTGTTGGGCTGAGCCTTTAGATTCTCAATTCCCTTTTGTGCTGTGTTCTTAAACGTTGCAGTTGCTTAGACTTCATTGAAAGTTTAAGAACCTCGAATAGACTTATCTATCTTCTTTCATTCTCTTTTGGGTGGTATTCGTAAAGTTTCTACTGTCATTATAGGAACTATATGATTATCTTCCATTCCTTTTTATGCTGCATTCGTAAACGTTTGTGGTATGTCATTGTTGCCAGAGTCTTATCTATGCCCTCATATGCTCTATACTTAATTGCTTCGTTATTAATTCGCAATATTATTATTGCACTCGAACCCAATCAGCGCTGATTAGTAACCAAAGTGTGACGGCCTTAAACGTATTTCTATTTGCTGTTGTTGTTGTTGTTTTTATTTTGTGCATTTTCACTTTCAATCGGCACAGTCAGTTAACTCCTTTTAAGGCCTTGTTTAACTGTCATTAGCAAATACTTATAATATCTCAACTTTCAATTGCATTCAAGCGCTTTTTGCGCTCTTGCGCTCCTGGGCTCTTGGGCTCTTGAAGACATGCCATATGTTTTCATTTATGAATATTTCGTTTTCTTAATTACTTGACAATTAACAATGCAAATTGCAGAGAAACGCCACCTGGCGGCGGCGGCAGCGGCGGCGGTCGTTGAACGTCGCTTCGACACGCTATTGGAAACTATCCCAAATACCAAATGTGGAAATATTAAGCATATGTAGACAAAGATTTTGCTGTTTTGTTTGTTGTAATAATAACGTGTTAAATTTTCACGTGAAGCATTTCGAATATTTATCGCGGTTGCAGCTCAAAAGACCGCCCACAATTCCACAATACAAGTGCTGTCTAATTAAAATGCAAAGCAAATGTTTACGACTTTTGTTCAACTAATTTAGGGGTGACTACAACAACAACAACTATGACTATTACTACGACTATAACTACGACTAATGCCTGCCATAGGCCAAAATGGAGGCGGCGCTTTGTAAACTTGGCTGTGGCACGCGATGACCGCGAATTTTCGCCAAAGCCAAAGGCAAAGTTTGCATGTTAGAAGACCATAAAGAGCAAATGAAATCGTTGACAGTGAATGAGTCCAGAGACCAACATCTGACATTCAGCCTGGAACGCCACATGCTGCATGGGCCGCATGTGCCGCATGCCACATGTCTGTGTGTTTAGTGTCTAGTTGCTGCAACTGCCCCGCAGCTGTTCCCCTTGCCTGGGCCGCATTTCGCTTTCGTTTTCCCATCGAACGTACACAAAGATTAGATCATTTGAAAAAGATGGAATTGAATTTTTGTGTAGATAAAAAACTTGGGCCTTTTCTTTTAGAAATCCGATTGAAAGGGATAAGATATTTATCCAAAATTATAAAGCTTGTTAAGGTGTTCGTTTTGTTTATGCAGACTATAATTTTCTTTCAAATATGTTTTAAATGTTTATAAATGTGTCTGAGATGTGTATAAAGTGTGTCAGCTCTTCGTATCTCATACAGTTTTAGAGTCATATCGAACCCAAAGATAGCTTAGCTGAGCTAATTGTTGTTGTTTTCGAATCACAACTTGAATGTTTAAACAGCGAATTCATAGTTATAGTCACATTAACAGTCTTAAAGGCATTGACTACGTCACAATCTTAGATTGGATTAGCTGAACACAGCTGTCGATTTGCGGTCTTATATGTATATATGTATAAAGTTTGGGAATCACAGCTGTTAAGTCAAACTCTTCAAGTCTTAGATTCATTGTCGTCGATTCACAGTTTGGGAGCCATCATTTTGCAGTCTAAACTATAGAGCCACACTTCTAGAGCTACAACTTGAGAGCCGCAACGATATCTAACCACCGTTTTAGAGTGAACGAAAGCCATTGTCTTATAACGAAGTTTTAGAGCCAAGTGCATATGCTTTTAGAGCTATCATGTTAATTTGTCAATCATATAGCCACAGCTTTACAGGCACAACGAATGAAATGCTTAGGGTCCCAACTATAGAGTCACAGTTTTAGAGCAACAGTTTCAGAGCCATAGTTTTAGAGTCACAACTATAGAGCCGACTCTAGAGGGTTACAGTTGCGGTCGGCAACTTTGGAGTCACAAATAAAGGTTCTTAGCTTATGGTCAAAGGCTTCGTGTTTACAGTTTGAAATTCATTGCGGTCCAAATATTCTGAATGAAATATATACTAGATTAGCTTGAATATTATGTAGTTTCTTTAGTAGAATGCATTTCTCTAACGTTTATCATAGATATCGAAATTCCATTTCCTTCGCCCAGCTCTGTTTTCTACTTGCCAACGGTATTTCGCGCAGGATTTTCTATTCGTGTGGCTTTTCCAGCTGTTCGCATGTGTTTGCGCCATTTCATCTCATGAAACTTAACCCCTATGATTATTAGAGATTACCTGTATTAGATTTGAGCTCATGCTCATGCTCATTGCCACGTTTCACCTGGCCCAGTGCCTTTTGACTGGGTTCAATGTGAAAGTGCGAGTCTGGTTAACAACAAAATGCATATTTTTGGTGCAGTTTTTGTGTGTGTGTGTGTGTGAGTGTGTGTGTGTGTGAGTGTGTGTGTGTGAGTGTGTGTGTGTTGGCCAGCTGCCTGGCCTGGGTGCCGGACAATGAGAGATCTTTCGTTGGCCACCTGAGGCGATGTCGGCCTGTTGCATGTCATTTTCTGACCGGTATCTCAATAATTCATACGCAATTGTATTGAACAATAAATTAATCACACGAACGAAAGCCGCCGACAGAGAGAGAGAGAGAGAGGGAGAAAAACAAACAGTTGATAAAAACGTCATAAACAATGGCCAAAACACACAGATGTATCTATGTATCTATGCGTCGAGCAGATACAAACACATGTATCTGAATATGAACGAATGCAAGCGCAAACAAAACACGCATTTGCAAATAAATAAATATTGGGAAAAAGCGTTGAGCGGGAAATTAAAAGGCAATTTACCAAACCGATAAAACAAAGATCGAACGTGTTTTTTTTCGCTTCTCTTTGCTTCTTTCTATCGACCAGTGCAAAAGTCAATTAATCATTAAAGAAAATACTGTGTTCAATGTGCATGTCGAGGCTGTTGCCGCTCGTTGTTTGCAGTTGTTGCAGTTGTTTGTAGTTGTTATTTTGTGGCACAGGAAACATCGAGCGGCGTTTGTGTGTAAAGTAAAAGTAACCGAAAAGAAGCCGCGCGACAATATGCCAAGTTGCACAATTAGAGAGACATTTTTCACAGATACCATTGGCCAAATTCCAACAACTGACTCCATTTCCACGCAGACAGCACCCCTCGGTGCCAACAGTTCCTGCTGCCGCCGCCCGCCAGCATCTAGTTTGCAGTCATTTTAATTGTTGCTTAGATTATATACATATATATTTTTTTTAAGTGTATTTGTCTAGACTCTGGTCTGCCCATTAGCCAGTTTATGACTCATGAGTCGCATCAGTCAACGAGTTAGTCAATCGGTCAGTTTGCTTCCAGCAAAAAAGTTATTTTCGTGTGCCCAGCACACGCCTTGAACGTGAATTCACTGCTAAGTGTGGAACATGGGCGGAAACGGTTGTCAACAACATGATTTTGTTTCTATACGAACAATTTACAACTTGGAATTTAAGATCTAATGGAAAGTCACTTAAATGATCCAGCTCTATACATAATTAGACAAAAGCCTCGAAAGCTAAAAAGTTATATGAAAAGTTGCAACTATCTATGTGTCCATCTCTCGATCTACCTGTTTACTCATGAATCTACCTGTTTACTCATCAATCTATCTACCTCCATCTCTATCTTTGTTTATCAATATGTCTCTCTATCAATCTGTCCATCTATTTATCAAATATAATGGGCAGATTGATAGGTATCTATCTATCTTTCTTTCTATCCATTCATATATTTATATATATCTATTCATCTATCTGTATCCATCTATCAATATCTACCTGTCTGTATATTTGTATCTATCTCTCAATGTAGATATAGTATATTATCTTATATTGTCTAGTATAGTATCTTTTTATTCATCTTTCTATCTTTTCTGACTATCTATTGGCTATCTATCTGGCTATATATTTATCTATATATCTATCTCTATATTGTTGTCAATCTATTCATCTATATCTATCCATATGTTTATGTGTATCTATCTATATTTCTGTCCATCTATCAATCTATCTACCTGTACCTAACTTTCTATTCTTCTAACTATCTATCTATCTCTCTATCTATCTATCTATCTATCTATATATCTATCTATCTATCTCTCCATCTATCTCTCTATCTATCTATCTCTCCATCTATCTCTCTATCTATCTATCTATCTATCTATCTATCTATCTATCTATCTCTCTATCTATCTATCTATCCTTATTTATCTCTCTATCTCATCAGATGCGGTGCATATAAGAAAGTGTTTGGACTTGAACATCACCCATACTTTATTTCATTTATAGATCGAAAGAAATCGAAAGTAAATTGATGCCAAACAAATCGGGTATCTAATTGGTGTATGTCTTTATAGCTTGACAAGCGCACGCACACACGCACACACACCTGCGCACACACACTTAAATTCACAGCATGGTGTGATTTTAATTGAATCAAGCAAAAGGAGCGAAAACGCAGCATCCGCAGCAGCAACCCACTGTGGAAACGTTAATAAAGCTGTAAACATATCAATTACTGACATTTCAATGCGTTTGCCATGGCCCAATTATGCGACTTATATGGAGCTCTATCTCTCTCTCTCACTCTAACTCTCTCTTTCTCTCTCACTGTATCTCTCACGCTCTCACTCTCATTCTCTATCTGTTGCTTTTCTCTGGCGATCTTCCGCTCCCCGTTTGCTATTGTTTCCATTTCAATGAAGAAAAACAAATTCCACCGCCGCAATGACAACTTGAAGATTTATCTATGGCTGCATTGACAGCTATACGAAGAGGCAGACGTCAAACTCTCAAAACAATCTTGTCTCTAGAGGGTTGAGAGAGGGGCTTAAGGGGCGTGACTACTACTGTTGCCCAGTTGGCATCTTTCTCTCTCGCTCCCCCTCTCACTCACTCACTCTCTTGCGGTCTTTCTCTTTGCCCCACTCGCTGAGTCACTTTTTCTTTCTTTCTCAACTTGTCGCCTGCCATTTTATCAAACGAATCTGTGGCATTTCATTTGCTTCTGCAGCCCACACATCTGCCGGCGACTGTGGCGACACACACACACACACACGCACACACACACACACTCGATAGTTGCAACTGCAACTTTAAGAGTCGTCAATGAGAAGTCCACAGATATTTTATCTATGAGTTGTGTCTAGCTGTTATACCCTGTACTCATTGAAAGCGGGTAGTAAAGGCAGACAGCAGGCATCGATTAAAGGCTAGCTATTTAGAGTATATTTTCCGAGCTGCCTCTAGCTCAGATTTGTAATCAAATTTCTTGCATACTTTGACAATATATCACTCCCCTTCATTTGAGACGTCTCCGAATACATATACAGTAAAAACTCTCTTAAGTGGACAGCGATCTTCACATATTGTTTGTACGCTCATGAGGAGTATCCGCCTTGTAGAGGGGAAATGGTGCGATCTGATTCTTAAAGGCTTAAGAGAACATTTCAGCCCAAGGGGGAAGTTCGCCAAATAGGAGTGTCCGTTAGGCTAGTTTTCACTGTAGTTTAAAATTTTTTGTCTAAGCACGCACTTGAAAGTCATCCACAATAAATAATATTCTTATGTATGCATGCAGAAAGCAATACGAATAGCTAATACGGCAATTCCGGGCTGTGTACAGGGTATGTGCAAGTCGTGCATTCACGACCCAAGCACACATGTGTATTGTTTGTTATTGGACTTTCGTTTGGGGCCTGTGAGTTGCGTCGTCTTCTACGTTTGTCATTGTCGTTGTCTTTCCTGAAAGTGAATCTCAAATATTTCTTGATTATGTGCAACGATGCGGCAGACGCCGCATCGCTCTCCGATTGGCTGGCTAACTGGCTGCTCCATCTCCATCTCCGACTGCAACTCCATCTCCGACTCCAACTGCAACTCCAACTCCATCTTCCATCTTCCATCCAAGGCGAAGGCAACCACAGAATTCGCATATCGCATGCGCGATTCAATGCAATGTAACAAGGTCATGTGAGAGAGTTGCCCACTAACAATGTCGTTTGTGGATGTGCTCGCTCTCCCCTCCTCGGCTCCTCTCTTTGCTCCAGCCTCCCCTACCCTAAACAAACACCCAACTCATATCGCCAGCATCTTTTGGCTCATTTGCTGTTTTGGCTCTGGCTTTGGCTTTGGCTTTTTTTTTATATTGTTTTTATTTGTATTTGTGTTGCCAACGCATTTCACTTTCTACTGCATTTCGAATGCATTTTTTTTGTTTGGATTTTGTTTTTGTTTCGTTTTGACTGCGACTGCGACAAGTGGGCCGAAATCATTGACAACGCTTTGGCTTTTCTTCTTGACGCTTTTCACTTTCATTAGCGCATTTTGGCATTTCCTTTTACCAATATGCCTTTTGCGCACTTTTAACTGACCGTGAAATAACATATTCATTCCCCCATCTGCCACTTGACACTCCGAAGCTGTTGCACTTCACACTTCACACTTCTTCGCATCGCCATCAACGTTTCCACTCTTATATCACACGACTTGGAGAGTCTTCTGTCAACTTCTTGATTTCCCAGTTTTGTATGTCAGTGCAAACGTCTGTTTCTCTGTCTGCCTGTCTCTCTGTCTGCCTGTCTGTCTGTCTGTCTGTCTCTCTGTCTCTCTGTCTGTCTGTTTATTTGTTTGTGCTCAGGCAGCCAAAAAGTTGCGCTTTGATTTGTTTTTTGCTCTCTCGAGTCGGTTCCGCGTTCTGTTGCAGTCAGCAAACGGATTGAATTACATTTGAAATGTACGCAAACCAGACTCAAGATATGGGAATATGTTGGCTTAAATGTTGCTGCCTGTGAAAGCCGAGAAGCATTATACAATCTGATGAAACGGTTGTGAAAAGCTAATATGCATGACAGAGATTGCGGGCCAGAATGCATTTTAGATAGATATTCAAAATGTTAACGGCAAAAAGTAAAGCTCTTTAGAATATTAAGTTGAATATGACGATGATAAAGATTACTTTCGTCTAAGACATTACCTTTTTTTCGGGATTCGAACCCGGAACCTTAGCTTGGACAACTTTTCTGTTAAGTAGATGAACACACACACACGCACCTGCACATGCACATGCACACACATGCACACACATGCACACACATGCACACACATGTACGCACATGCACGCACATGCACACACATGCACACACATACACACGCACATACACACACACACACACACACACGGACATGTACACACACACACACACACACACACACACACACACACACACACACACACACACACACACACACACACACACACACACACACGGACATGTACACACACACACACACACACACACACACACACACGCACACACGAACGCACGCACACACATACACACACACGCACGCACACACACACATTTCAGACACACACACACACACACACACTTCAGACACTCACACACACATAACACTTATCTGCAACGCCTACGAATTTTGTTGGTTTAACGCCCGCATATGTCAAATCGCATCGTTTAAAAATATATATATCAAATATGAGAATTGTTGCCAAAAGCTGCTTAAATTGTTGATATATTGCCCTAACCCCCATTCACCTGGTTAGTGGTCGGTCAGTGCATCCTCCCACGAAGCTTACGACTTGGCTGGGAAAGGGACCCAATTACCGCCCGAAGATGTTGACGTCGCGACGTCGTCAATTGGCCATTACCAGTTGGCAACCAACTTTGGCCAATTGTAGCCTGACCGCAACGGCAACGGCAACGGCGATTGTGCCCATTTCCGACATCAACTTGACCACAGCGCGCAAAAAAACGTACTAAAGCGAGAGTGCTAAGGCTTGGTTAGAGTGAAAGGGTAACAGGGGAGAGGGAGGGAGAGGAGAGTTAGAGCAGGAGAGATATAGTTGTAGTTGTTGTTGCTGTTGTTGTTGCTGTTGTTGTTGCTTTGGTGTTGCCAAAGTAAATCGACGTTCATTTGTTTTTGTGTTTTTCGCAGCGCAAATTTTCGCTGGGATTTGAGTTTTATTGCCCATTTTGAGCGTGGGTATTACAACTATTTCTTTTGGTTTCCGATTTAACAAATAAATTTTATTTTCATTATATTGAAAGTTTTATTAGATTGTGTATTTCAACTGTTATTCCATTCATTTGTTTATCACCCATACTAACTAGCTAGTATAAAACGTTTCAATACGTAGATACACTTCCGTCCTTTATCAGGTTTAGGAGCTTGAGCAACACATGATACTATATGCTGGGTACTTTTATCACGAAAATCTTTCAACTATAAGGGAGCTTTCTTTTGGGTCTGAAGTGGGCGTGGGGTGGTGGAGGAAGGGTTTGGATAATGCGAACGATTGCTTGTAAGCTTGTAACAAGAACGTGACCCCAAGAGCCTGCTTGACAAATGCAGCGGCTGGTTGCGGGTTCAAACTCAACAGAAAATCATTTTGATAACTCTAGCATTTGCTACACTATTCAGTTGAACCGCGCAACGCCGCTTGATTACGGCATATTTCTATTTGACAATCTTTCAACTCTGAAAGAATCGACCCGAAGCTAAGGTTAGTTTCTTAGAGTATTTAGGCGTCGTTGTTACATTGTTATTTTCCCATCGATTTTGTTGCCTTTACAAATTGGCTGTAAATGATATTTTCACAACTCGCATCGATCGCTGGCCCCGATGCAGTTGCTCGCCCCGCCCCGTCCCTCCCCGCCTGCCTTCTGCCCCGGCGAACGGCGACAAGTGAGAGAGTTCGTTGAGGTTAATACGGCCAATAAATTGTTATTGGCGAGTTGTTGCTGATTTCTGATTTCGGGCTCGCTGATGCTTTATGGGCCATATTTTTGGGTTTCGATTTGCTGTTGTTGTTGTTGTTGTTGTTGTTATTGCAATTTTGGCCTAACGGCTAACAACGAAAGAAATATTGAAATTTGGGGCCAAATTGTTTTCAATTTAAACGACTTGCCGGCATTATTCATGCCGGAGTGCAAATATAATTAATGATAATGAATTGTTATGGACATCGAGCTAAGCTGCCCAACAGCTTCGCATTTCCGAAACGCCCACAAGGAAAAACGGAAAAACATGAACAACAAGAAAAGCTAAAGCAAAGCCAAAATATTTGGCGGCAGGCAAATGTCGTGCGACGTTTTTGGTTAGCTTTTGAGGAACTATGTTTATTTATATTTTGGTAAATTTTGGTTTCCCCCCACCACCCCCCTTTTCTGTTTGTTGTGGGAGCTGGAATTGGAGTTGAGATTGAGGCTGAGGCAGCGTTGATTTATCACTCGAGTGGCGCAAGAGCGAAAGGTTGCCATTAAAAATGTTGCTAAACAAATGTTTGGTAAAAGTTTTTCTTTATGGTTCAGTTTTCTTATAGCCAATGCTGCCCGCCGTCGCATTATGCAATTGTGCGCACATTGTGCTAATGAAAATCAGTTAACAATTTTGATTTGCTTGTCATTTGTCATGAGTGGAACTTGTTTTCGCTCCATTCGATTCGATTTTCAGCTTTCAGCACATTTGCACATCATTTTTGCCATATTTGCTTATAACACGCATTTCACGCTTTTCCCATTGCAGAAAGTGAATTGAAAGGCAACATTTGGAGTCGAGTGCAGCCAACAACAACAACAACAATAAGAAGAAGAGCCACACATTTTGGAAATATCTGTAAGTTTTTATTTGTAATTTACTTTTAATACGCCTTGTCTTGCGAGACACAATGGGGCTTAGCTAATGGTTAAATGATTTTGCTTCGTTTGGGCTTTTGATGCACAATGTACTTGACATTGAATGTGGTTAGCTGAAAAGGTGTCGGTTTTTGTTGATAACTGGGCATTTGGGTCAAGGCAACACGAAATGGGGCCTATTGAGTTTACAAATTTAAGTTCAAGTGAGAAAATTTCTCATATAAGCCGGATCTGATGGAAAGTCAACTGTTGAGAGATTGTTGAATACTCGGAATGGCTTCTTTGGGAATTTGTTTTTGAAGTCTCTCCTTCTCTTTCTTTACCTCCCTATACCCGAGTCTGCTTTTACCCTATGTTTTTCACCGTCAGACTAGGCTCTAAATATATCTGATTATGTTCTCTGTCTTTCTTTCTTCCTCTCTCTTTCAAACTATATGTCTTTCACTCATAGTACTCTCTCTCTTTCTTTCTCTTTTATTATCTATCTCTCTGTTTGTCTTCCTTCCCTCTTGCCCCATTGACTCTTATTCTGACTATCTTTATCTGTTGGATTCAACTTCTCTTTGCTTCTCTCTCTTCTCTTTCTCAGATCCTAATATCCGAGATTAATAAGAGAGATTATATTTCTCTCCCTGTTGTTCTTTCACTTTGCTTCTTTCTGTTTTAATCTGTATGTTGTTCTCTCTAAGTTTCTCTCTTCTCCTCGCTCTCTTTTCCTATTCGTCCCCCTATCTCTCTCTATACATATGTGACTCTTCTCCTCGCTCTCTTTTCCCATTCGCCCCTCTATCTCTCTCTAGTACGCTCTTTGTCGCTTCAAATCAATTCATCTAATTTCTATCTTTTCCTTCGTTATTTCTAGCCCTGGCTTAAGTTCCCTCGTTTTTCTTTCTCATCTTAATGATATTTGATATTTCCCAATGAGAAGAAAAGAAACACACACACACACACAGAGAAAGAGAGAGAGGGAGGGAGAGACATGTTCCACCAGTAGCCTAATTAGCTCTGTCGTTCGTTTTCTGTTCCATAATTTATGCCCGCATATTACCGCCTGCATAGAAACCGCTAATTTGGTAGCTTGTTTTGGACTTGGTTCGGGAGTTATTTACAGCCGCGCCACCTGTCGTCGGGTCATAACAAACGACTTCCCTATGGACAGAGAAACCGTGGCGAGCGGGCGTATGGGCGTGGCCAATCTCTGTCGCTGCCAATTTGGGGACTAGCTGGTTGGATTTCTTCTTAGCCGATTTTCGAAAATAGACCCCGAAACGGGCGCAGAACAAATGAAAAGTTGTTCGGGCCACAAAACACGACACATTTATCATATGTGTGGAAAATGGGCACCCACAATGTTTATAAGTTGTAGACAAATTTGTTGGTCAACAACGAAAAAAAAAACAACTTGTCGATTAGCCTGCACTTTGCCAAAAGGGGAGTGCCTGGGGGAGGCGGAAAGGCGGGTTGGAGCTGCAGTCAGGTGCTCGTTTTGGGGCGTGTGTTTGCATGTGTTCAACATTTGTCCACACTGCTCGATAACTTTCGTTTTTGTGGTCCATGGGGCCAATTCTCTAATTGCTCTGCACCAACAGCTAAAACAAAAAAAGTCGCCCCCCCCCCCCCCCCTTCTCTCTGTGCCGCCCTGCTGCACTGGCCTTTTCATTTGGCATTTCTCGCTCTGGTCTGCTCTGCTCGTGTCCATGTTCCATGTCGCCATATAACGAACGTCTAGCAGGCACCTTCCCACCTTTTGGGGTAGACATATTTTTACAATCGTATCTCCCCTTTGGCTTGCTGCTGCCTTTTCATGTTGCATGTGTGGCAGAGGCTGGCCAACGACTGTGGCTAAAGAATTCGCAATGTTTTCATTTTCAGTTGACATTTGGCACATGTTTTTCTACTCTTTTGGGTGGTTTTTTTTCCCCTCTTCTGTTATACCCTGCACGGCGTTGGCTGAGCATATGAGTTATGCAAGGAAACAAATTATAAGCCCCAGCTCGCAAAACCCTTACCCTTAGGCGAAACATTGGTTCGAGCCGTGAACCGCACCGAACCGAACCGAACCGAATGAAGGCTTGCAGCCTTGTTAACGTTATTATATGATATGCCCCACATTAAAGGGCATCCTTCTGCTGACCAAAACACGCTCGAGCGACCACAAATAGCGAAAAAAATTAACAATTCATTGTCTTGGCGAATAACTGCCGTCCCCCTGCCCCCGTCTGCATTTGGTGAACCGCTCCGCTTATCTAGGTGGGCCACAAGTTGTCGCTGTCGTCGTCGTTGTTGTTGTCGTTAGTTGTTGTTGTTGTTGTTGTTGGTTGGTTGGTTTGTGGTCGCTTTGTGGCTGAGGTTGACATGCCGCTTGAACCCACTAAAATGCCCGCTCCACACGCCGCGCTGCCCTAACCCTGGCAAATGCGCTCTTGGATTGCGGCCGGCAAAAAGGTTTCGATTTTGATTGGACTGAATTTTGGATCGTGTTGTTGTTGCTGTTGTTGTTGTTGTTGCTTTTTACAAGTCAATATGGTTATTGTTATTGTCACTGGCGCATTGCCTGCAATTTGGCCATTTGGCAGCGACAAACGGCAACTGCTGCTGCCGCGGCGACAACTTCACGTGTGCCCCAACTCTGTACAACATGTTGCCAGGCAGCAGTTAACAATTCATTAGGTGTTGCATTGCCTGTTGCATTGCTTTTCTTGTTGTTGTTGCTGCTGCAACTGGCTGCTGCAACTGGCTAACAATTTATGGCATGTTGCCGCGGGGCCAGCTTGTTGCAGTTGGTCAACTTGGCCAAATGCGTCGCTAACGTTTCTTGGAAGAATTACCACAGATAGAATGATAATTTATGCAATATGTATTTTCGAACGGTCGCTCTGGAATGTGGTCGCGTCTCTCATAAATAGTCGTCCACCGTTGTTGTTGTTGTTGTTGTCAACCTCTACACACGGTCGACGTTTTGTCTAGTTTAACTAAGGAAAAAAAAACACAGTTGACGGCTTAGTCATGGTTATTATTAATTAACCTTGCTGAAGTTGAGGTATTATCATTTTGTCACGAAACGTGTGACCTTTTGGGCAAGGAATTTGTCTCCACATAGAGTACACTGCGGAAGCACGCAAAGGAGAACGTTTCGGTTGGGCAGGGTGTAGTCAAAATTCATGGAAGAAATTAAGCAAAAATATTGACGATTTTATATGTTTATGGACTATTATCTGTGTGCTTGTATGCTTCATGGGTTATATTATACAGTCGGATCGATCCACTTTTACCCAGGGCCCAGATATTTTCTATCCAAGCAATAGTTTTCCACTTGTCTTCCGATTGTAGGCGTGGATTCAGTCGTAATTGGCGAAATGAATTGGAGGAAGGTTTTAAATCATTAAAAACGAATTAAATTGAGTTTATTATGATTTATTTGGTATTCCACATGCTTCAAAGTGGATTTGAATGCAGTTTCCACTCATTTTCCACGCTTGTTCATGGAATTCCCGAATGCCTGAGATGTCTTTACCCAGTCAATGAAAGGCATAGAGTATTTGCTAACGCATTCGTTTTAGTTGCTCGCGTCTCACGATTGCTTGATCGATTTGTATCGTAGCAATAGTTTTCCCCTTATATTTCGCTTGTAAGCGTGGATTCAGTCGTAATTGGTGAAAATATGCATTTTGATTGCAATATTTAGTTGAATTCATTGAAAACGATTTAAATAGTGTCTAGTGTGTTTTTTATATTAATATTTATTGATCTTCTAAGAAGCTTTGAATGCAGTTTCCACTCATTTTCCACGCTTGTGCATGGAATTCCTGTAGGCATAGAGTATTTGTTAACGCATTCGTTTTAGTTGCACGCGTCTCACGATTGCTTGATGACTTAGTTGTAGATAGGCTTGAAGTTAAATAAGTTGAACAATATGTACCTTTAATCAAAATATATATATGTATATATATAGAGATGAGCTGTGCACAGCAGAGTTTCGTTTGCTATTGATTGAGTTCGATGGCAAATTAAGCGCTTTAGTTTCTATTCGAATCTTATCTTATCTTGAGCCAATAAACACGAACGCCCAAAGGTGGCCAAGTCAACTTAATTAGCCAGACAATGGCTCTCATTTATGAGAGTTTATTTGCTTTAAATTTGCCGTGAGAACATTCGGACCTAAATGCTGCTCTATACTATATGCTATGCATGACATAATCTAACATCCGCTGGAGAACGTTGGGCAACTTTCTGGATAATAAAGAAAGATCAAAGAGCTTGTGAGGAAATCAAACAAACTTAAAGAAAAACGAAATTTTGCTTTCATTTTCATTCAATTAGCCTCGTTGTGAGTTCTATTGTGAGGTCTGTTTTGGAATGTTTTGGCAGATTTACGAGTCAAAGAGATGACAAAACCAAAAAAAAAAAAAACAAAAATGAACTCCGCTCGCCCTGCTCTTAACTCTTCTGTAATATTTGCTTTGCTTTGGCTTTTTGGGAATCTGACTTCATTGTGGCTTTTAGTCAAATATTTGCTGTCATCTTTTATGTATTTTTTCTGCCTCTCTTTAACTTTAGCTTCGTGCTCTTCTTTTGTTTATTAATTGCGACGGCGTTTGTGTTTCGGGCCTATGCGTTATTATTATTTTATTTATTTTATGTGTGTGCCATGTGTGCCATGTTTGTGCCGCGTGTTTGGCATTCAAAAACTCGAGGGGGCCCAGAAAAAAAACTTTTCCTGGAATTAAGTCGTTTATTACCGCATCTTTTGCTCGACAAGTTTCAGTTGCCAGTGTTAGGTAACGCCAGACAGGTGACTGACTAACTGACAAACGACGACCGACGACCCCATCGCCATGTAGCACACGGTAATGTGAATGGGCTTCTCTTTGAGTTATGGCCCAAAGGTTATACGCTTGCAGAGGGTATTATAATTATGTCGTGCAATGTGTAACGCATAGAAGGAGACATCTCCGAACCCATAAAGTATGTATATATTCCTGATCAGTATCAACAGCCGAGTCGATATAGCCATGTCCGTCTGTCCGTCTCTCAGTTTTAAAGCTATCTTAATGAAACTTTGGCAGAAGTTCCTCTTTCTGTTGCACGCAGTCGCATATGTCGGAACCAGCTGGATCGGACCACTATATCATATAATTGCCATAGGAATGATCGGTCGAAATCTAAGGTGTAGTATGGAAAACTTTTTGGTTGATTGAGATATCATAACCAAACTCTGCATTTATTAGTTTAACTGTGCTCTTTATATATATTCAAAATCCCATCAACATCGGACGACTTTATCATATGCTGCCATAGGAATGATCGGTCGAAAAGTAGGTTTTAGTGTGGAAAACTTTTTTGTTTATTGAGATATCTTGACCAAACTCGGCATTTATTAGTTGTACTGTGCTCTCCATATATGTTCAAAATCCTTTTAAGATCGGACAACTATATCATATAGATGCCATAGGAAAGGTCGCTCGAAAACTAAAGTGTTGTATGGAAAACTTCTTTGTTTTACAAGATATCTTAACCATAACCGTTAACTATTATCCCTGTGCTTCTTAGATAAGTGTAAAGTACTATGACCATCATGAAAAGGTTGCGTTTGCAAGGGTATTAGATCTTCGGTGTGCCGAAGATAGCTCTTATCTCTCGTTCGTTTAACTCTTCGATTTTGCTTAAAGCTGTGCACAAATTTGCATAAACATTCGGTTAAGTGGCTTATTTCTTTCACCTGTCACATTGTCAATAAACCATGTTTTATTAATTGAATTATGATTTCGAGTTTGATTTATGTCGCTTTTATAGCTTTAAAGCTTGTCTCTTAATCGAAACGAATTAGTTTTATTCTCTGGAAAATAAAGAAATCGAATTAAATAAAGTTTATTGTTAACTTATCTAGTTCGTTCGGCATTTGTATTTCCTTTTGTATCTTAACTAGAGGTTAAACTCAAACTAAAGAAATTTGGTTCCAAGTGTCAAATTGATGCAGATGGTGTGGGAAAGTTCGACCCATGTCTATCTTAGATCTCTGAAAACTTCAAATACACTCTTCAATCGATTCATATCTGCCTTCAGTCCAATATCTTCAGATTCTCTCTATGATCTCCTCTCCTGATCTGTTCCATGCACTGGCATATATGATAATTATGTGATTAGGTAATGCCCACCTTATATAACGTCGCACGTGTGAATTGCCGAAGCACTTTGGGCTATGAAATTATTATTATTTCTCAATGAGTCACGGCCTGGACAACGGACGGTGAGAAGAGGCCAGCGAATGGGCAACGGATGTGTTGCGCCCTCCTCTTCCCCTTTGCCATGCGAATAGCGCGATTTGCATGCGGGCCAAGCAACTACTGTGCGGCCAAGGGACAGGAGTAAGGGTGTAAGGCGGGGGGAAGTCGCGCTCTTGACTATTTTGTTGAGTGACTAAGCCAAAGTGTTTGGCGAGCTGTTAAAGTGTTGAAGCCTAAAAGCCTGGCCAAGAAGTGTCGAGCATACATTATTGTGCATGTGTGTGCTACATGCATGCGCATATAAATATATACGCTAGACTTTGCCTTGGCCAATTCATTTGCCAATTGCACTCGCAGCGTGTAGGTTGGCTGCTTAAAGTTTCGCTTTCGCTTGACCACAAAAAGCGAATCACGAATCGAGCCACAAGAATATGAACAACCAATGCGAAAAGTGCAAGTCGAGAGGCACCTTCAAATTGGGCCCGCGGACTCGAGTTTGGCCGCAGGCCAAAAAAAACTCCTGTCTTCGGGTTTCTCTCCGAGTGTGTTTTTTTCTTTGGGCTCGAACAATTATAATGGCTGGCAAACGTTATTTACGGTTTTTAGCGTCGATTTGTGTGTCGCGGCACGCCCCCTTAACCCCTTCGCCTTCGGCGTACACCCACTCAACCCGCTGCCCAGACAATTGCCAACAACTTTACGCCCCCCGCCCACCTCTTGGTGCGGATCATTTCGCGATTGTTTTCAGCTTTTCGTTTTATAAGGCAACGTTTTTCATTTTACACGTACAGGGTATATCTACTTTAAAGCTCTGATCAACTTGTAACTCAACTATATAAAAATAGTTTAGCTTGAAAAGTCAAGTTTTGTTTTTCCACTCAAATTGAATGTTTTATCGAAGAGTTTTCATCTCTTTCCAGATCAATCTCTAGATATTGTGCATCTCTCTTTATAACTTTCTTTTACTAGTCCATTCCATCTGGAATCTCTGTCTTTCTCACATATGTTTCATATGTCTCCCTTTGTATCTGACTCTGTTGCGATCTAAACATCTATTTCCATATATTTCTGTATTTAGCTATCACTATAAACGCTTCAATCTCACTTTTTTCGAACTGGAGGAGTATTCTTGCCAGTGTTATGTAAGAATGTATTCCTTCTGTATAACTCTTTCTTTCTTTTCTCTTGACTATTATTTTTATTTCTTTTTCTTTCTATATCTAGTTTTCTCTCCCGCTATCTTTTTTACACCTGATAGCTGATCCCCTTGTCAATCTCTCTTTCTTTCAAAGTTTCTCTTTTTGTTAAGGTAAATAGATCTTTCACTACCTATTCCTCCCCTTCTCTACCCCTCTCTCACTTGTTTTTTCTGTCTCCCTTTTTCTCTTTCCCTCGTTAATTCTGTCTCCCACCTGCTTTTTTTCTGTGGCTCCTGCTGTCTCCTCTTATATCACTCTATCTCGTTCCTTATGTCTTCCTCTCTCTCTCTTTCTTGTCCCTTATGTCTCCCTTCTTCTTGCTTTCTCGCTGCTTCAGTCTCCAACCTTTACTCTCTGTCACTCTTCTCTCTCGCTCTCTCGTTCCTTTTGTTTATTAAACTTTATTCTCGCTTAACTCCTTGAACTCCTTACAGGGTATATCGAAAGTCGACCAAATGCCACTTTGTAGTATGCGTAATTGTAGTTCCTGTTGTAGTTGTTGTTGTTGTTGTTGTTGTTGTTGCTGTTATAACTAACTGGCTGCTGTTTCATAGTATCTTAAGTGGCTAAATAAACGCTTGCTGCCAATTTTGGCCAGCCGCAGTTAACCGTGCGGCTCGATTTGCATACAAATATGGCCCACAAGTGTTTTTGCGACTAATTTCGTATGAAAATTTGATTGCTCCCGATTAGAATCGTGTTCATTGTTTTTGTTTCTGTTCAGATTTCGGGTGCCAACTCAGACAACTCCCTCCCCCAAGCACCCGCCCCCTCTTTTGGTCAGCTGAACGTGTGTTCGTTGTTTGTTTCTTATGGAATTAAGTTAGACTCGTGATTATTATAACTTGTTGTTTGTTTATTTTGTGGGTCTTGCCATTTTTTACGCGTCCGAGTCGTTGGCCTTCCACTGTAATTATGTAGTTGTCAGTTAGAGTTGGCTTTAATTGCGATTTACAGTTGCTGCAGCTACCATTGTTGTGGGTGTGATGCGAGAGATATGATATATAGATATGTATATATATACATATATATGTACGCTATAATAGAGCTCAAGTCTGCAGCCCCAAAAAGGCGGCGATTCTTTTGTCTGCTGATCAACGGATATCACACAGTTTGCTAAAACTAATTTATGCAGACATTTAAATTTGTTGAATGTTGCAATATTGTGACACGGGCGCTTGAACTTTTACTGGCTGCTTTAATGGGTAGCTAAAACAATATGCGGCAGCATCCAGAAAGAGTCCTCAATGAGAGGATTTCCTCCGTATCTCTCTCTTCGTTTTCCTAACATTCACATTGCTTTTCTTCGCTGTTATTGGATCTTTCTGTCTCTCTCTCTCTCTCTCTCGTCTTATTACTATCATTTTTCCACTGGAAGGGGCTCATTCGATCTCTTTTGCCTCTTTCTTGTAGTCGATTTAGTCGATCTCTCTGTCTCTCTCTTTATGACTCCTTCCCAATCTGTTCCTTCCCAATCTGTCCCTTTCTATCCCTCTCTCTTACTCTCCTTATTGCTCGCACTCTATCTCTTAAGCAAGCACTCTAGATCCCTAATACCCTTTTTCTTTCTCAATTATCCGCCTTGTCTTTACCCCCCTCCGCACTCTCTCGTTTAAGCTGTCTTCCTCACTCGCAAACGCCGCCTTTCTATGCGATTTTCATGAGTTTATGTAGGTGAAACAGTTTTCAATGTTTTCCTTGTGAAATGCGAACAAAAAGTAATGCTTAAATTTATTGCTCTCTGCTCATTGATCTCTTACTTCCTCGAAAAAACGAAGCAGCTGCATCTGGTCTTTAATTTAGGCATTAGCTCAACATTGCGCATTATGCGAAACGATTAACATTATTATAAAAATTAGCAATATATAGATATATGTATATATGTTTCGCATAATTGATGCCTTTGGATTTGCTTTCAACTAATTCGCGTTAAACGCTTTTATTTTGTTTTTCAATTACAGCGAAATGAACAATTAAATTGTGATTTTTTCCTTTTATCAAAATAACGAATAAACTTATTTTGCATAAAAAGCAAACGAACGGAAAACGAATTGAACAAGAAAAAAAAGAAGAAAAACCTCCCGCCAGGAACTGGAACTGCTCCGCGGCCCCAAAAAGGTCAGAGGCAGCACAGCGGAACGTTGGCATGAAACGAAACGAACGCCCCGCAATGGCGGCAGACATGCAAATTTATGCATTTTAAGTGCAGCAGCAACAACAACACGAAAGCAACAACAACAACAACAACAACAACAACAACAAACAACAAGAGCCACAACGAAACACGACCAAAAGCAGATTTTAGGCAAATTAATTAAATTAACATACACATGGAAATCGGAACCAAAAACAATTAGCGCGCCACACTATGGAAGCTGGATATGAAACGGCCGCTGTTGATGAGGCGCAGCCACATGTAGCAACAGAGGCGGCGGTGGGCGTGGCAATGGTAGCAGAAACGCCATTAAGCAACCAAGAGACTGATAAAGCGGCCATCACGATGAAGTGCGTCAACGGAAGCGCAGACATAACTAAAACAACAACGAACAGATTGGAGGATGCGGTTGCATTTGTGCTGCCAGCAACAACAGAAGCGGCAACAGCATTGGCAACACGCAGCACCACCAAATCGAGCAGCATGCCACATGCCACCAAATCGGCCGGCAGCAGTCGCAGCAGCTCGCTGCGAAAACAACGACGCGCCGCCGGCCTGAACAGCATGTTGTTGTTGGACGTGGCTGGCGGTGCGGCCGGTGGTCCGTTGGGTGGTGCGTTGGGTGGTGCGTTGGGTGGTGCCGGCAGCGATATAAAAATATCACAATCGATGACCTCGCTGCCAGCGGACGAGCTGCAGCAGGAGCGCCGCGATGTCATCCAGGCCAAGCTGCATCTCGAGCGGCCCTACAACAGCCTCAAGGTAAGCTGGTGCCAGTTTCTGGTGTAGCCGGTGGTGCAGCTGGTGGTGCAGCTGGTGGGGCAGCTGGTGGAGCGCAGGTTGCACTGCACTGAAGGTGGCGCAGTTGCATGCAGTTTGTGTAGTCCACAGTCTGAGCCGTGGGTAGCGCATAAATTTGCAATTGAGAGTTAACATAAAAATGTCTCTGCGTTTCGCACGCTAACAACTTGATCTGGCTGCAGGCGTGGTAAAAGGGGTGGGAGAGGAGAGGGAAGAAGGGGGGCTTGGTGGTGCTGAGCCGGGTGGCATTGCTCGATTCATGGCCATGTCGCGGTGGCTCTTAAATGACAAGCTGCCGTTAGAATATGAATTCTTGATCTGGTTCTTGGTTCTGCGTCAACGGAAATTGCTTTAATACATTTTAATTTCGATGTAAGACAGGCAGATCGAAAGAGAGAGACAGAGAGAGGGAGAAGGAGAGAGAGAGAGAGAGTGGGAGAGGCAGAGAGGGTGCAATATAACGGGCTACAGTTTAGCAGCGAGTGTTTCACATGCCAAAACGTTCCACTTAATTAGTCAGCGCTTAAAAGAAAGCATAAATTTAAACGTGCGATTCGACGTGTGATAATGCATACGTGATAAATTAACAAAAACCAATAACGTTTATGCTAGCTTTAAACATTTTCGTAAAGTAAAAATATAAATGAAAATAAATTTAACTAGCCAGAAATGTAAAAGATTCTGAAGTTAAATTTATATATATACTTAAAAGCTGGTTGTAAATTAAATTAGCTCAAGGAACCTTCGAGAGGGAGCTTAAGCTTACTTGTTGTTCTCTTACTTAAGAAAAGAGAATAACTATAATAGAACAGCAAGGCGGTGTACAAAACATGGTATATTTTTTCGCAAATTTTGCAATTTTATCTTCATGTTAAAGTTGGTTGTAAAACAGCTCAGCTCAAGGAACCTTAAAGTTAGAGCGAAAGTTTGTTTCACATTTATATTTTCTTGTCTTAGAAATGAGAACTATCAGAGAGCAAAAGGCCATTTGTCAATATCTGTGTATTAACAGCTAGTTGTAAGTTTATCTTCAAGTTAAAAACTGAATGCATGAGTTCCAATTCCAGGTTCCACTAATATTCTTAAAACTACAAACAAATCTATAAACAAAAAATAATAATTTAGTTAGCAAAACGTCTAAATTCCTATTTAAATTGCCAAAGCAAGCTCCCGTATATTTCATACATTTCCTGTCTACGAACGACCGAAAACAGTTTCATGTTCCATTTCCGTTTGTTTCTGAAATAAATCGAACATAGCTCGTTAAGCAACTGTTGATTTATCGATTGAATTCACATTCTTAACCGTTTCGCAGCTGTCGCTACCGCAATCGAGCGCTAATTGTGCGAGTGCATGTTAAATTTTTACAAGCTGACTGTGCGCAGTTTATTCGCAGGAAATTCGAGTCATTCGTGGCACCCACCTGGTGGCAGCCGCTGGTTATTCAATTTAATTAATTACGGGGCGCTTGTCATTCAATCAAATTGCGATTTCAATTTCATTTTTTGAGCATTACGCGAAGCTGTGTCAATGCGGAATTTCGCTCAATTGTAGCTAGATGTTTATATCTCGCTTTGCGAAAATAAAAAAAAACGCATTAATTAATTACGCGCGCAATTTGGAGCGTTGTCAACCGGTTCGACGGGGGGCGGTGGTTGGTGGGGGGTGTGGTGCGGTGTTTCTTAGCGCCAAAAATGGCTAAGCATATTATCGCTACCTTATTTGGCAGCGCTCAAATTACTTATTTATTAACGTCACATCTTTCTCCTCTGCTTTTTTCAGAAAAACTCACTGAGCGGCGGCAACAAGTGCTCCAGCAACAACAACAACAGCAACAGCAACAACAATAGTAACAACAACAACAAAATGCACCGTTACTCTTGGGGCAGCGGGCACAGCCACAGCAGCTCGACCAGCCTGCACAGCAGCGCCACACTCGGCCTGGGCTCGTCGGGCAAAGACGACCTCTGGGCGGCCATTCAAACAAACTATAATTATATTATGGACACAAACCTGCTGGATACGTGCAAAGAGGCGCGGTTTGAGATTGAGGAGGCGCAGCCCACATCGCGCGAGTCCAAATTTATGGGAAGCCAACTGCATGTAAGTAGACTAGAAAGCGCCAGCTAGTGTCGAGTAGCTGCAACCCAATTTCGTTGCATACTTTCTGGGTGCTTTTAATTTTACTTAGCCAATTCGCACACCAATTCGCGCAATATTGTATAAATATGCAAAAATTTACAAGGAAAAACCTTTATAATATTTTACAATTTAATAATATTAATGTCATTTTCCAGATTCTGGATGAAACGCAGCGACCGGAGGGTCTGTGCGAGGATCCTAAGGAATTGCGTCGCTGGCTACGCGAAATGGAAAACAAATTGGAAAATGCGCCAACTATTTCGGAATTAACATTGTATTGCAATTCGGAGTTGCAGCGCCATCTAGCAGTACACTCGGTAAGTTTACGTTTTGTATGATTTTGATAGAAAATGTATAGCATACTTTTGAGCGGGGACCAAGTTGCAGCAACATGCGTAAGGCAGCAACATGAGGCTATCGAAAAGGTTGATTTTGTAAATGTTGCTAAGCAAGTGCGTAAAGCTGCAACATGTGGCTAAGCTTTTGTTTTTGTCTTGGGCTCAATTTGCAAGCGAGATCTTTGAAGAAATCGATTGCCAAGGAGATTTGTGAATTGATTAAAGACTCAAGAACAAATTTTTATCTAATTTAACAACATTTATTCTCTGTACTTATATTTAAAATTATGCGTTAATTGCTTCTCGAAAATCCGATTGGATTATGCAATAACAGCTAAATTTTCTCCTGCTGCCACTCACAATTATGCCAGACACTTTTTGTACTCTGTTTTTTTTTTTACTTCTCATTTGAAAACTATAAATTTAACTTTCAAAGAAATGAAAAGAAAAACCTTCAAAGATACATAACGTTGATAACAAGCCATAAGCCAGACAAGCCAATGTAGAAGAAGCAGAAGAAGAGGTAAAAAAAAAAAAAGCTGAGATACTAATCATAGGTAAAAGTGTAACGAAGTGAACCGAAAAACTTACACGCGCATTTCATGTGGCTTTTCATTCGCAATGACTCGGGACTTTGCGTACCTTCTCATATCTATATATATGTATATATATATCTATATATGATATGTTAATATGTATTTGCTTCTTCCGTCAGTGCGTGCCACATGGGGCACAAAGAAACAGAAACAACAACAACAACGACAACAACCTGCAGCTACTTGCCAAAGTTGCCGCCTTTTCAAAAGACAGACAAGTATCTGAGAGCTTGTGTAACTAGGGGAAATACAAAATGCTCTCGACTGGGGAGGGGGGAGAGGGGGGTGGCGAGAGAGAGGGGGGGAGGGGTTGGATAGACACAAACTCAGCTCAGCTCAATCAACTCCTCCTTTTCCGAAAAGCTCAAACCTTCGACAATGTTGCCAATGTATTTTCACTTTTGAGGGAGAGAGGGAGAGAGAGAGAGGGGGAGAGGGAGATGGGAGGGGTGGGGTAGACACAAACTCAGCTCAGCTCAATCAACTCCCCCTTTTCCGAACAGCTCAAACCTTCGACAATGTTGCCAATGTATTAAACTTTTGAGGGAGAGAGAGAGATAGAGAGAGAAGGAGAGGGAGAGAGAGAGAGAGAGAGGGGGGAGAGGGGAGGGGGTAGACACAAACTCAGCTCAACTCAATCAACTCCTCCTTTTCCGAAAAGCTCAAACCTTCGACAGTGTTGCCAATGTATTCAACTTTTTTTTTTGTTTTCATACGAACTATGCAAAATTTTATGTATTAAAGCTTAAGCTATAAAACCCAAACAAAAATTGAAGAAGTATTAAAAACAACAACAAGAAAATAGAGAAAAGAATGGGCGCCAATTGTTGCAAATGTTGTTGCTGCTGCTATGACAGCACATATCAGCCGCCGCCGCCCCCGTCGCCGTCGCGGCCGCCGCCGCCGCCGCAGAATTGCGAAATTAAAATGAAGCCCACAGTAATTGAATGTCCCGGGCAACCCAAAGCCCGATGCGAACCTCCACCTCCTGAGGCCGCCCCAATGGATCGCCCCTATGCCCGTTGCCATTGCAAGACCAAGACGTCTCCGAGTTTGAACTAAAGTTTGGAGTTTTATGTGGCTTTTCCGAGAGGGGGGCCGATATCTATCTATCTGCACAATATGTGAGTAAAAGCTAACTATATGTGTGTGAGCTTGTATGTGTGTGCTTGTGTGTGTGTGTGTGCGTGGCTCTGGAGCTGAAGCCTGCGAAAAGCTATGTGAGTTATTTGCAGCGGGAGAGGGGGGGAGGCAAATCTAAGACGGAAGAGCCCCGCTTAGCCTTTGGGCCTGGCCGGCCACATTTGGGCTGATTGAACATGACCATGACAGCTCCAGACAGCTGCCTGGATAATGTGATGTGTGTGCGAGTGTAGGTGTGTGTGTGTGTGTAGGTGTTATGTAAGCCACTTTCCCAGCTGGTGAAAACAGAATCAAGTCGAGCCCTGCCTGGGGTTAAATTTTTATCATCATTGTTGCGCCTGCATAACACGAAAAGCGAGAGTTTTTCTTGAATGCGGAAAAAGGCAGCTATGAAGTTAGCTCGACTAAAATATACCCTAGCTTCCGAGACAGAGGGAATATGAGCTGTTGAGCACAAAGTTTTAGCTAAAAACAGATTGAAAGAAAGCTTCTGCTACAGTTGCGGCTAAGTGTCTTTCAAACTGTGCGCCGGCTGCAGTGACTCTCAAACTTTATTTACCTTATGCTCGGGAAACTATTTACCTTTTGTATCTGAGAAAGTATATCCAAATTTTCTAGAAGTTCGAACGTTTAACTTAACTAATATATAATCTTTCTTTCTATTTCTTTTCTATTTGTCAACTAGAAGAGAACAAGAGCTTAAGCTGTTTTCCACAAGAGTTTTTTTCACCCATTTTCCATCATTTAGCGTGAATTTAAGACCAAAATCTCTTTCAGTTTCTGTAACTTTTGCGTTCTTTTTTCTTGCATATCTAATTGAAATATTTTCATTTATTTTCTCGCTAATTGAACATTCCATTTAAGTGCGCTTCAATGGAATTTGCCTTGCTTGATCTCCCAACCCCCTACCCCTGTCCCTTACCCCTTACCCCTTACCCCTTACTCCCCGAACTCTCAATATGAACCGTGTGCTTCCCACCCGCTGCTCTTGGTATTTAGCAGGCGGCTGAAAAACTCTCGGGCCACGAGCCAAATGAAAGTAAACAGCAGGCAAAAAATCTAACAATTGCAACAACAACAACAATAACAACAATTGCAACAACAACAAAGCGAACTCTGTTAACCGAAAAAAATGCTCCATTGGCCAAAAAGTGCAATCAGTTTCCTTTCGGCGTCGCCTCCTTATTGGATTTACGACAATTGTTTTGTCACGTCGGCGATTGCCAGCTGAGGGGTGTGTGTGCTGGAGGGGAAAGGAGGGGCTATAGGCAGGTGGGTATAGGGAGGGAGAGGAGGGGCGGGGTATACAGAGAGGGTCTCTCGACGGCAGGCGAAATGTCAATTGCCCGAAAATGGTTAAACATATTTTCAATAAGTTGTTAGGCGTTTGTCTCCGTCGTTTGTTTGGCAGTCAGCACGCAGCAGCCCCCCGCATCGGATTACCTCCCCCCCCTCTTAGGCACTTCCCTGCACCCCCCTACCCCCTTTCCCCCTTTTCGCAGCTGCAGTCGAGCAGTTGTCACTGTGGAGGATGCATTCATTTCGCCATCCACTTAACTGCAGCCAGTGGCAAATGGAAAGGCAAAAGACAACTAACTATGCTCTCATTGGCGCGTGCCCGACTAGAGAATACCCTGTGCACAGCAGGCCACGCCTCTGTGAATTGAGTTTTAGGCGTGAGTCATCCAACATGTTTTCTGAATATGTGTATATATGTAAGAGAGTTGACATACCAAATTTTGTGTCTCAGGCTCCGAGCTACGAGCTATGCTCTAAAAACGGGCGTCGACAATCGATATTTATCGATTCTTAGTCTTTTTCCTCTTATCTATAATCGAAACTTATCGATGGGCGAGTAAAAGTTTCAAAATGAAGATTATATATAGAAAAGTTCAAGTCTGCCCGCTTTCTTCTGACTGTTGCATACGCATAGGGAAAACCAATGTACCCCTTCTTACAACACATACAGGGTATCAAAATTTGTCAGCCAGCGGCCGAATGTCTCCAAGTATATGTACATTTGAATTCATGGCTCGCTTGGAGGATGAGTAGCTCCGTCCTCAGCCGAATGCTGGCCAGCTGCTCCCATAACAAGCTGTGCAACGCACTCGAGTGTGGGCCTGGGCGTCGCCCCTTGGGTAAAACTAGCTGCAAAAACTGCGAACTTTCCAAATATTAATTGAAATCTTTGCCACGGTTCGTTCTTTTTGCAACAGCAGCGAAGCGTAGACAATCATGTGGCATGTGGCATGTCGCCTGTGTACCGCAGCTTAACAAGGATGTCTCTGTTTCGGCCGAAGCTCCGAAAATGGCGTTAGCTGCTGCGAGTTGATTGGCTGTCAGATACCCTTTACGCGGTTAAGGCAAAAGTTTCATACATACTTTCAGCCGTGTCTGTAAGATATTTGCTTATAGATAATTGATATTATCGATTGGGGAATACCCTGTAATAATTAAAGCTTAAAATTTGCCTTGAGTTAACCTAGCTTTTCCCTCTGCTTGAAAGTAGTTCCGAGCACAAGATACCCTGTAATAATTATGAGAACAGTTCTCCAAGCTTAAGCTTTTGGAATCGAGTCGGAAAACATGAACATAAAAGAACATGCTAGACTAAGAGATACCCTGTGCTAGTAGTTCTTTTAGATCCAATCGTAGTTTATCGTCGGGGAATACCCTGTAATAATTAAAGCTTAAAATTTGCCTTGAGTTAACCTAGCTTCTCCCTCTACAGATACCCTGTAATAATTATGAGATCAGTTCTCCAAGCTCTAGCTTTTGGAATCGAGTCGGATAACATGAACATGATAGAACATGCTAGACTAAGAGATACCCTGTGCTAGTAGCTCCTTTTAGATTCAGTCACAGTTTGATCACAGGTCGTAGGTAAACCCTCTATTCGACCGCCGTTTACAGGGTATGTGTTTCTCTCGGGCCCCAAACAAAAAGTGAAGGTGGCGCAATTTTGGCTGCCGGGATTAGCCAAGCGCTGGCCATAACCAAAAAGCTGTAACCTAATGACAATGACAATTGATTATGCGGGTTGTGTATTGTGGAACGCGAATCGCGAATCGCCTTGCCGGATTCCAGTTTAGTTTGGTTTTTTTGGGCGCCCAGGAAATGGTCGAGTTTGTCGCTAGTTTGGCTTTATGGCGGCCATAATTTAAACTCGCCGCCAATTCGATTTGGATCTGTTCGCCAGTTGTTTGTCCAATTCTACCCACTGACCATTGTTGTTGTTGTTGTTGTCGAAGTCCTCCGCAATCTCTGCTCGATTTGCATAACAATTGCTGGACTAAACCTTTCGCCCAATAACTAACAGTGGCTGCTCCATTGGCCACCAGTTGCTGCCCGGTTGCCAGTTGCCAGTTGCCCGCGGTTAGCATATGCTCCAGCTGGACCAATAAAACATTACCGAATTAGCTGTAAAATCTCCGTTTGCCCAGATTTGATGCACTTTCCAGCGATTTGGCCCAGCAAATGAACCTTAAAATAAACTTTCCATTTAAAGCTGTTCATAATTTACAATTTGAAGCTCTGCCATTGTTGTTGTAGCTCACAATATTAGCCGAATAATTGTTGCAATCAAATTGTTTGGCTTGATTTGGCCATTAGGGGAGCGGGAAAGGGCATTTAACTAATCATGGACAATTTAAACTAGCATATTATATATATATTTTTTTGTGGAATTTGTAACATTTCATAGTTTAACTTTCTATTGTGAACATTTCAAAAGATGGCAACCCTGAAGCCCAATTGGTCAGTTGTCGATCTGTTGGACTTTGTGTGGCAACTCTGTCGCTACTTCGTACTAGTGGGCAACCCTTAAGTTATATTCGATTTCGCCTTAAGTAGCTTGACAACCCTGAACTTTCTTTTAATATGCAACATAATGGCCTCTACCTGGCAACTCTAGGCGTACTTGGTGTAATCGATATTAGATATTCATTTCCTTAACAAATTAAACTGAATGGCAACACTGCGCATACGATTGCACTGTCTGGCAACTCCAAATCTAACGTTTGCAGCTGTGTGGCAACACTGAAGAAAGTAAAGTTGTGTGGCAACTGTGAAGAGTTGCCCTGTCAGTTGTTTTCTATTTCTATTGTGAACGAGTGCAAAGTGTGGCAACTCTGTCAGTTCTATTTGCAATCAGTGAAGCTTTTCAGCAATCGACGAGGGTTTTGGGTTAAATCTGTTAACTACTTAGATCTAGTATCTATATATCTAGTTATTAGTTATCTATAGTTTCTACTTGTATTTCTTTCCCTCTGCGCATCTGGCAACCCTGCAACTGCAACTTTATAAGAGTCTCGCTTACCTTTCATCTGTCAACCACTCTGACAATCAATCTCCAAATTTATGAAAACAATTCAATTTGGTTTTGCACTTCTAGCAGCTGTAAGAAAAACAAATCAAACGCCCTCTCGACAACGCAATCAAATATTTTCGTATATCACAAGACGAAAAACCTTTCTCCTGCCGACTCGATAAACTTGACATTGTTTGGCAAACACACACACACACACGCCCACAACTACTCATAAGAGAATCTGAACAGGAGAGCGGCAACGGATGATAGATAGATAGCTGGCAATTGCTGGGCGGAGTAGGAGACGTTTGTTGTTGGCGGGGGAGGGGAGGGGCTTTACATAGGGGCTTTCGATAGAGTTTCACTTTTTGGCATTGTTAATCGCATAGTTGTTATTACAATTTTTTCGTGATTTAAATTAACAATTAAGCTCGATAATTAACAAAACGAAAACATGGCAACAAAAACATCAGAGAAAAATAACAACAATTTATCAAAGTTACCGACAATTTCCATGAGCCATATATCAAATATTATGTGGCCATAACAATACAAACTTCATAGACTACAATATCAGACAAATCCAATAACAAATGCGATGACGACAACGAGCTACGAAAATGAAGTCATTACCACAGACAACAAAGCCAAAGACCCAAAGCCAAAGACCCAAAGTTGAATCTGAGCCCGACCAAACCCCAACTAAACCCAAAAAAAGCCCGCGATTTGTTGGCTGGAAACTCAACTGGAACAACTTGGCCCACAAAGCACGTCATATACGAATATGATTTCGTCATCAGGCATTATTTTTGTTTCAACTTTGAAGTCAAAGTCAAGTAAAATTTATGACTAGCATAATTACATTTTTCGCCCCCCAACTACCCAACTTTTCCCAAAGTTGCCAAGCCAAAAAGTAAAGCGAACCGCAATCGAAATATTTCAACTAGATTTGAAACTTTAATCGAGAAATGCATTTTGAGGAAGTCGTCGGCAACAAAGTTAATTTGAAACTGAAATCGATGCCAATAAAATGCTATGAAAATGAAGAAGACAAAAAAGTTTACTATAAATCTTTGAAAATAAGAAATGCAATGGCCGAAAGTTGAAAATGAGCCCAAAATTCACTTTCGAGCACAATTTATTTCGATATCGTTTCGTTTTCGATACAAATACCCTGTGGCTATTAACAATGTGTGTACAGGGTATTATGAAGTTGTGCCTTAGGTTTGTAATGGGCGGGAGGTGACGTCTTTGATCACCGAAGGCGCAATCGATAACTTTTCACATTTGCCCTAAAATCGATAAATATCACTTTATATAAGAACTGTTAATACCCAAGTTTATAAACAACTTTTTTAAAACAAGCGCAGAACGAGCTTTATACGGATGGATGGACTATTTGCCTTGGCTCCAGATATCAATAAATGTCGAAAAATCGATAAATATCGCTAATAACGCACAAGCAGATCTCACAAATATCGATAAATGTATGCAATCGAATAATCGACATCTAGGTTATCGTTTATCATGCGGAGTTCTAGCTTATTTAGACTTCAGATAGCTTCGCATGTCCAATTAATCGATAAATATCGATATCTGCATTTTCTCATTGCAATTTCGATAGTTATCGGTTTTCAGGTTCTGTTGATTACATTTCAAACATTCTCAAAGCTTAAAATGTTCGATTGCTTGTTGCATTTGAAAAATTCTCTTTGCCAGGGTAACTGCCCGTCGAGCACCAACTAGATCACAAGTGAACATTTTTTGCACTTTTCCCCGCAAACCCCCCACAAACAGTGAAAAAAACTCATGTACGTTGCGAGCGAATCATTCAGGTTCATCATTAGCACGGATCGAGCCTTGAGCATTGAGGAAAAGGGAAAGGCGAATGATTGTGGCAGCAACAGGCACGTCTGGAGTCGTCTAAAGACTGCGAGTGTCGCCATTTAATTGGCTCAAATTCAAGACGCGACTCGTATGAGTGCCAATTGCCAATAGCCCAGAGAGGAGTTACGGGATGGGGCGAGGGGTGAGGGGTTAGCCAGTTAGCGCCTTGAGCTTGCGTTTTAGTATTTTGTTAGTTTTTTTTTCTTTTTTTGCTGATTAATGAAGACAATATTTTGTTTTTTTCGCCACCTTGTTAACGACTTTATGTTGCGCTTTTTTTTTCTTCTTCTTCTTTTGCAAATGACTGCAGAGAAAATTAAATTTATGAAATAGCCCATAAAATGATGATGACGAGTCGCAAATGGTGGGAGATGATGATGTGGCAGCTGCCGCTGCTGTTGTTGCTGTTGTCGCTGTTGCTGATGAGCTTGGAAGGGTTATAAATGTGACTGAATTTGATATACGGCAAGGCACCTAAAAGCCGTTAAAGTGAGACCCCGAACAACTATAAAGAAACGCGGAAAGACAGTGTATTAGAAAGTCGGTTGGGAAAACTCTTAAATGACCCACAAAATGATTAATTTTGAATGTGCTGCTGCGGTACTTATAGAACGCGGCATGAAACGGTTCTCTAACCTTACAGTATTTTGCACTCTCTATCTAACACTAATTTGTCCAATTACCCATTTAGCTGCTAGAATGTCAGCTGTAAAGTAAAAGTTCCTTATGTGAAGACTTGAAGAGTACATTTTACGACCTTAGCTCTGATAATCGTAGAGATGTGCTCGCAGATTTGATATATCCAATCGATACTTATCGATATACATTTGGGGCAAACTCTGAAATTGTGAAGGATAAGCAAAGATCTTGAATGCAAGAATGCTTCTTCTTATAGACTCAAAGACGCCGCATCAAGAATTGATAGGCTTGAATATTGAGGTGAAGCTTTCATCTACTTGCAACACATTTTGCACAAATCTTATAACCAATTTCTATGCTTAGTTCGATTCGCTTGACTTCGACATATGTTTATCTAGAATCTATATCTATTGTAGATCCCGAATACATATACTTTCTGGTAATGCACGGGTCTTTATGGAAATTCTATTGCTACAGTCTCTAATGCATTAGCCGCACATTTATTCATCATTTCTTATTAGGTTGTTCAAGAATATAGATACTTTATGGTACACAACTTATTTGTGCAACTCTACGATTACAGGGTATATAGTTTTTAAGGCTAAGTTCGAATCGATTGTTGACAGGCATTAAGATACTTTTGAGTATTGTCCTGTTTCGGCTACAGGGTATATCATAAGCTATGTTGACTTGACTTCGTTGCCCGTGTGGCTACAGGGTAGATATGTTTATGACTAGATCAACTCGATTGTTGATCAAGTATGAGGATACTCTACTCATTAATCATTTCTTTGGCTACAGGGTATATATCAGCAGAGTATGGTCAACGTTTTGTTTTTTTGACTACAGGGTATATACCTCTTAGGGCTAACTCGACTTGACAGTTGATCAAGAATAAAGATAACACACTCATGGCCAATTTGGCTACTCTTTATAAGACTACAGGGTATATCAAAGGGCATTTCGACTCGTAACGAACATATATATATATGCTTTATGCCAGGGTACATGAAATGTGGCACACAAATTTGTTGCTTCAATCTTTTCGAGCAACTGTTTGTGTTTATTTGCATTGCATTCAAGCGTTAATTGATAAAAACCAAATGGAATCGCACGCGCTCCAGGCACTACCAGCAGACACCCTGGAATGGCCTGCCCCTCGATTGACTGCCGATTGTTCAAAAGATGCAACAGTTTTGATGCCAGTCTCTGGGTGCAACTGCAACTGTGGCTGCAACTGCAACTGTGGCTGTGGCTGCGTCTGCCTGGCACTGGCCAAGTAAAACCATTTGCCAGACTGTTGAGAATTGCGCACGCATCGAATGCTTTGCTCCAAACCGAGATTGCAAATTGATTAATGCCGTCTCCTGCCACTTGCCACTTGCCACTTGCCTCTTTGCCACTTGCGAAACGGGAGTTGACCAAATCCAATGCGAATCCGCAATGGATCACGCGCGCGCTTCCTGCTCGCCGTTGACCCACATTGGCAACAAACTTTAGATCGATGGACCCGCCTTCCCCCCCGCTCGCCCTGTTCTGCCAAAAAGAAGCAAATTTATGTGTTTCGCTTGATCTTAGCAATTGTTAACAAAAATTTAAGCGATGTTTGCCTTAAGCTCAAGGAATGGCCTTCTACCCTCTGTATACTCTAGCAGAGGGTATTCTGCAATGGAGCTTGCAATAGAGACAGATCTGATATAGAGATGTATATGAAAGATGTATATATAGAGATTTGTAGATTTATATATATATATATAGATTTGACATTAAGCTATATATTCATTTATATATAGTTATTACGATAGATCGCACTTCTATGCAGCATTATTTGCTTCCAAGGAGAAGCATTTGGTTGATAATTGAGTTCTTGAATGAAGTTTTTGTTTTCTTGCTTATCAATATATTGAAACCAGATGCTTATCGGAATCGGTTTACTATAGCTTTTCGTGGGAGCAGAACTTTTGAAGATATAGATACTTCAGGCTGAAAAGCGCTTCTTAGCCAAGTCGAGATCATAAAATATGCTGCATCGGCAAGGGTATCTAATCGTCGGCTCATAACTTCTTTTGCTTGTCTGGGCTAAGTGTATTTTATTGTCTGACGTTGCCAATTGTTGTTGTTGTTTGCTGTTTGTTGTTGCTGTTGTTGCTGTTGCTTGTTGTCTTGTTAACGCTTTTTATTGCCTCTTCCAGTTGGCGTTTGGCTTTTTCGGCTAGCCGCTTTATAAGTCTATTTGTCGTGGCCGCTCTATGCAGATGTATCTGCCAGATACATTCATTAGCCTGCTTTGCCGTTACACTTACCTTGCCCGCCCGTCGGCCCGTCGACCCGTTGCCACCGTCGTCTGCTGATTTATGCCCATTTGGCCAACATAATCTTTGCCCGATGCAACGTTTCCTATGCTGTCACCCCGCTTCATGTTGCATGCCTCCCCTCCGCTCCATAGTATCATTTTTTTTTTGCACACTTGCTTAAATTGTTTTTGGGTTAATTAAAATAACTAGGCAAATGAGCAGTTAGCTAGGCTAGCATTGAGAGGCGGCTGGCTGCTGAAGGAGGGGGGTTGCGGCGGGGGGCCAGTGGGTCAGCTGCAGCACGACGTGTGAACACGGCGAGCCAAATTAAAACTACAAGCAACTGCGATCTGCAACAACAACAACAACAACAACTGCTTGAGATGGCTTCCATCTCGTTATGACTATGAATATGCAATGGGGCTATGATGATGACGACGATCAGATCTGACTCTCGGGTTGGGCCTGGCTGCCTGCGCCTACCTTCATTTTCCTGGCCCGATCGGGCGCATCCAGCATTATTGTGGCGTTTGTTGTTGGCGGGGCGCGCCTGTGCAATTAGTTGGCCCTGTGCAGCTGGCGTTTCAGCTATTTTGGCACGTTATCAAAGCGCGAAAAACTAGTTTTTCCGCACCCAATGCCAAAGCTCATTCCGCTGGGCGCGTTCTTTATCTACTTCTAGTAGCTGCACAGCAAAAAAAATAAAAACAGCTGCCAACAAAAACTGAACATTCAAAACGTACAAAAACAAGCCATATTTCTACTTGAATATATTGTCATATTCGTTAATTGAAGATTGCTTGAAGCAAAGTATTTAGGTATAAAGTATATTTAGGCGAAAATCTGTGCTTAAAACAAGTTTTTGCTGAGCTCGGAATTCAGATATTATATAATATTGAGTATGTGGAAAACTAAAAACAATTCAGTTTTTGTGCATTTAAGCAATTGAGTGTAAAGCGATTCATGAGTACTTAAAACAAGCTTGATTTAAGTTTAACTTAAGCTTAATCATACTTGATTTAAGCTTGAAACCTTTTAAATACAGCCTTCTTTTGCACTTTCGCCAATAACATGTGCATTTGTTTTTAATCAATCTTATATTGCTTTAAATTTGGTGATTTTGCGACTTAAATCAAGTGCAAATTGGCTTAAAACTAGCTCGTTTCTAAAATCTCTTAAAAGAGCCTTAAAAAAGTCCATTGCGACGCTTCTATTGCTCGCACTCGCACATCTCTTGTTCTTCTTCAAGCTAATGTTCAATCAAAATAATGTTATTTGCACTTAAAAGAAGAGAACTTTTGCTAAAGAAGCTAAAATTAGGCTAGAAAAGCTGTGTCTTAGGGCGATTTGAATACATTGCTTGGTTACAATTCCAGCAATTGTATTCTAACAAGTTTTTCTTGCAGTGTATTTGTGATGTTTTCTCTATTAAAAAAGTTTTGGCCTCTGTGCTGTTGCTCTGCTTTGCGCTTTGTCTCTGGCTTCGTGATTGTTTTTACAAACACATCGTGTGGCAGTTGGTTCTATTCTGGAACTAAACTGGTTGTCAACTCTGGGCAAGATCATCAAATAAGGGAAAACTAGTCCGGTTCGGCTCTGGCGTGTTGTCGTTTCCTTTGCTCTCGCTTCTTGGAAATGGAAAAATAAAGAATAAAGAATCTCTTGCATTTCCTTGGGAAATATTTGTGGCATTTGTCTTTGGTTTGATTCGCAATTCGCAATTCCAACTGGCAACTGCGATTCTTCCTGCTCCGGTTAACGTTCAGTGGCACTTTTTCCATGTTGCCATTTTATTTGCTGTTTTGTGATCTACTTTGCTTCGACTCTCTCCCCCTCCCTCCCTCTCTCTTCCCCTCTTTCCTTCACAGTTTTTGGCCAGAGCCACAATACACAACACAACGAGGAGGAGGCCAGCTGGCGTTGGTGTTGCTGCCACAAATCGTTGCAGGAAATCCGATTTGTGGTAAAAGTTGTTGCACTAAGCAAAAGCACTTCCCAACAAGGCGACAAAACTAGCTGAGCGCATTTTGTGCGGCTTCTTGGTGTGAAATCTAAGCAAGTTATGTTTTGTGGGTGGCTGGGTGTTCGGGTGTTCGGGTGTTTGCCAGCGTTGCGGCAGTTAAGCCCAATGTTAATCGACAGCTTATATAATAGGGGTCACTGCCTTCGTTTATCGGGAAATGGAAAGGCTGAAAGTGGAGGAAATAATAGAGTACTTACGCTCGAGATGTCTTAAATGGTTGAAGCAGTCGACTTGGGAATTGTGCTCTTTAATATGATCAATATTTAAACGGCAACACATAGCTTTTGTGTAAATCGATCATCTATATGTATATAAAACTGTTCTTTAGGAACTAGGAAGCTTTATTTTATACCCTTGTAGAGTGTATATACATAGACATGGGTCGAAATTTCCCAACCCCATAACTCGGCCAAATCTCAACCGATTTTCACGAGGATTGGCTTTTTATTCATGGTTTTCCCTCTAAAACAATCTGGCATTTAAATCTGACCACACATTTTTTAGTCGAAATTCATGTCCAAATCTTACCCCTAGGATTCGTGTATAGACATGGGTCGAAATTTCCCAACCCTATAACTCGGCCAAATCTCAACCGATTTTCACGAGGATTGGCATTTTATTCATGGTTTTCCCTCTAAAACAATCTGGCATTTAAATCTGACCACACATTTTTTAGTCGAAATTCATGTCCAAATCTTACCCCTAGGATTCGTGTATAGACATGGGTCAAAATTTCCCACTACCATAACTCGGCCAAATCTCAACCGACTTTCACGAGGATTGGCTTTTTATTCATGGTTTTCCATCTAAAACAATCTGGCATTTAAATCTGACCACACATTTTTTGATCGAAATCCATGTCAAAACTTACCCCTAGGATTCGTGTATAGACATGGGTCGAAATTTCCCAACCCTATAACTCGGCCAAATCTCAACCGATTTTCACGAGGATTGGCTTTTTATTCATGGTTTTCCATCTAAAACAATCTGGCATTTAAATCTGACCACACATTTTTTAGTCGAAATTCATGTCCAAATCTTACCCCTAGGATTCGTGTATAGACATGGGTCGAAATTTCCCAACCCTATAACTCGGCCAAATCTCAACCGATTTTCACGAGGATTGGCTTTTTATTCATGGTTTTCCCTCTAAAACAATCTGGCATTTAAAACTGACCACACATTTTTTATTCGAAATTCATGTCCAAATCTTACCCCTAGGATTCGTGTATAGACATGGGTCGAAATTTCCCAACCCTATAACTCGGCCAAATCTCAACCGATTTTTACGAGGATTGGCTTTTTATTCATGGTTTTCCATCTAAAACAATCTGGCATTTAAATCTGACCACACATTTTTTGATCGAAATCCATGTCAAAACTTACCCCTAGGATTCGTGTATAGACATGGCCCAAAATTTCCCACTGCCATAACTCGGCCAAATCTCAACCGATTTTCACGAGGATTGGCTTTTTATTCATGGTTTTCCCTCTTAAACAATCTGGCACTTAAATCTGACCACACATCTTTTGATCGAAATCCATGTCAAAACTTACCCCTAGGATTCGTGTATAGACATGGGCCAAAATTTCCCACTACCATAACTCGGCCAAATCTCAACCGATTTTCACGAGGATTGGCTTTTTATTCATGGTTTTCCCTCTTAAACAATCTGGCACTTAAATCTGACCACACATCTTTTGATCGAAATCCATGTCAAAACTTACCCCTAGGATTCGTGTATAGACATGGGTCGAAATTTCCCAACCCTATAACTCGGCCAAATCTCAACCGATTTTCACGAGGATTGGCTTTTTATTCATGGTTTTCCCTCTAAAACAATCTGGCATTTAAATCTGACCACACATTTTTTGATCGAAATCCATGTCAAAACTTACCATAGGATTCGTGTATAGACATGGGCCAAAATTTCCCACTGCCATAACTCGGCCAAATCTCAACCGATTTTCACGAGGATTGGCATTTTATTCATGGTTTTCCCTCTAAAACAATCTGGCATTTAAATCTGACCACACATTTTTTAGTCGAAATTCATGTCCAAATCTTACCCCTAGGATTCGTGTATAGACATGGGCCAAAATTTCCCACTACCATAACTCGGCCAAATCTCAACCGACTTTTACGAGGATTGGCTTTTTATTCATGGTTTTTCCTCTAAAACAATCTGGCATTTAAATCTGACCACACATTTTTTAGTCGAAATTCATGTCCAAATCTTACCCCTAGGATTCGTGTATAGACATGGGTCGAAATTTCCCAACCCTATAACTCGTTCAAATCTCAACCGATTTTCACGAGGATTGGCTTTTTATTCATGGTTTTCCCTCTAAAACAATCTGGCATTTAAAACTGACCACACATTTTTTATTCGAAATTCATGTCCAAATCTTACCCCTAGGATTCGTGTATAGACATGGGTCGAAATTTCCCAACCCTATAACTCGGCCAAATCTCAACCGATTTTCACGAGGATTGGCTTTTTATTCATGGTTTTCCATCTAAAACAATCTGGCATTTAAATCTGACCACACATTTTTTGATCGAAATCCATGTCAAAACTTACCCCTAGGATTCGTGTATAGACATGGGTCGAAATTTCCCAACCCTATAACTCGGCCAAATCTCAACCGATTTTCACGAGGATTGGCTTTTTATTCATGGTTTTCCCTCTTAAACAATCTGGCACTTAAATCTGACCACACATCTTTTGATCGAAATCCATGTCAAAACTTACCCCTAGGATTCGTGTATAGACATGGGTCGAAATTTCCCAACCCTATAACTCGGCCAAATCTCAACCGATTTTCACGAGGATTGGCTTTTTATTCATGGTTTTCCCTCTAAAACAATCTGGCATTTAAATCTGACCACACATTTTTTGATCGAAATCCATGTCAAAACTTACCATAGGATTCGTGTATAGACATGGGCCAAAATTTCCCACTGCCATAACTCGGCCAAATCTCAACCGATTTTCACGAGGATTGGCATTTTATTCATGGTTTTCCCTCTAAAACAATCTGGCATTTAAATCTGACCACACATTTTTTAGTCGAAATTCATGTCCAAATCTTACCCCTAGGATTCGTGTATAGACATGGGCCAAAATTTCCCACTACCATAACTCGGCCAAATCTCAACCGACTTTTACGAGGATTGGCTTTTTATTCATGGTTTTTCCTCTAAAACAATCTGGCATTTAAATCTGACCACACATTTTTTATTCGAAATTCATGTCCAAATCTTACCCCTAGGATTCGTGTATAGACATGGGTCGAAATTTCCCAACCCTATAACTCGGCCAAATCTCAACCGACTTTTACGAGGATTGGCATTTTATTCATGGTTTTCCCTCTAAAACAATCTGGCATTTAAATCTGACCACACATTTTTTAGTCGAAATTCATGTCCAAATCTTACCCCTAGGATTCGTGTATAGACATGGGCCAAAATTTCCCACTACCATAACTCGGCCAAATCTCAACCGACTTTTACGAGGATTGGCTTTTTATTCATGGTTTTTCCTCTAAAACAATCTGGCATTTAAATCTGACCACACATTTTTTATTCGAAATTCATGTCCAAATCTTACCCCTAGGATTCGTGTATAGACATGGGCCAAAATTTCCCACTACCATAACTCGGCCAAATCTCAACCGATTTTCACGAGGATTGGCTTTTTATTCATGGTTTTCCATCTAAAACAATCTGGCATTTAAATCTGACCACACATTTTTTGATCGAAATCCATGTCAAAACTTACCCCTAGGATTCGTGTATAGACATGGGTCGAAATTTCCCAACCCTATAACTCGGCCAAATCTCAACCGATTTTCACGAGGATTGGCTTTTTATTCATGGTTTTCCATCTAAAACAATCTGGCATTTAAATCTGACCACACATTTTTTAGTCGAAATTCATGTCCAAATCTTACCCCTAGGATTCGTGTATAGACATGGGTCGAAATTTCCCAACCCTATAACTCGTTCAAATCTCAACCGATTTTCACGAGGATTGGCTTTTTATTCATGGTTTTCCCTCTAAAACAATCTGGCATTTAAAACTGACCACACATTTTTTATTCGAAATTCATGTCCAAATCTTACCCCTAGGATTCGTGTATAGACATGGGTCGAAATTTCCCAACCCTATAACTCGGCCAAATCTCAACCGATTTTTACGAGGATTGGCTTTTTATTCATGGTTTTCCATCTAAAACAATCTGGCATTTAAATCTGACCACACATTTTTTGATCGAAATCCATGTCAAAACTTACCCCTAGGATTCGTGTATAGACATGGGCCAAAATTTCCCACTGCCATAACTCGGCCAAATCTCAACCGATTTTCACGAGGATTGGCATTTTATTCATGGTTTTCCCTCTAAAACAATCTGGCATTTAAATCTGACCACACATTTTTAGTCGAAATTCATGTCCAAATCTTACCCCTAGGATTCGTGTATAGACATGGGTCGAAATTTCCCAACCCTATAACTCGGCCAAATCTCAACCGATTTTTACGAGGATTGGCTTTTTATTCATGGTTTTCCATCTAAAACAATCTGGCATTTAAATCTGACCACACATTTTTTGATCGAAATCCATGTCAAAACTTACCCCTAGGATTCGTGTATAGACATGGGCCAAAATTTCCCACTGCCATAACTCGGCCAAATCTCAACCGATTTTCACGAGGATTGGCATTTTATTCATGGTTTTCCCTCTAAAACAATCTGGCATTTAAATCTGACCACACATTTTTTAGTCGAAATTCATGTCCAAATCTTACCCCTAGGATTCGTGTATAGACATGGGTCGAAATTTCCCAACCCTATAACTCGGCCAAATCTCAACCGATTTTCACGAGGATTGGCATTTTATTCATGGTTTTCCCTCTAAAACAATCTGGCATTTAAATCTGACCACACATTTTTAGTCGAAATTCATGTCCAAATCTTACCCCTAGGATTCGTGTATAGACATGGGTCGAAATTTCCCAACCCTATAACTCGGCCAAATCTCAACCGATTTTCACGAGGATTGGCTTTTTATTCATGGTTTTCCCTCTAAAACAATCTGGCATTTAAATCTGACCACACATTTTTTGATCGAAATCCATGTCAAAACTTACCCCTAGGATTCGTGTATAGACATGGGCCAAAATTTCCCACTACCATAACTCGGCCAAATCTCAACCGATTTTCACGAGGATTGGCTTTTTATTCATGGTTTTCCATCTAAAACAATCTGGCATTTAAATCTGACCACACATTTTTTGATCGAAATCCATGTCAAAACTTACCCCTAGGATTCGTGTATAGACATGGGCCAAAATTTCCCACTACCATAACTCGGCCAAATCTCAACCGATTTTCACGAGGATTGGCTTTTTATTCATGGTTTTCCCTCTTAAACAATCTGGCACTTAAATCTGACCACACATTTTTTGATCGAAATCCATGTCAAAACTTACCTCTAGGATTCGTGTATAGACATGGGTCGAAATTTCCCAACCCCATAACTCGTTCAAATCTCAACCGATTTTCACGAGGATTGGCTTTTTATTCATGGTTTTCCCTCTAAAACAATCTGGCATTTAAATCTGACCACACATTTTTTAGTCGAAATTCATGTCCAAATCTTACCCCTAGGATTCGTGTATAGACATGGGTCGAAATTTCCCAACCCCATAACTCGGCCAGATCTCAACCGATTTTCACGAGGATTGGCTTTTTATTCGTGGTTTTCCCTCTAAAACAATCTGGCATTTAAATCTGACCACACATTTTTTGATCGAAATCCATGTCAAAACTTACCCCTAGGATTCGTGTATAGACATGGGCCAAAATTTCCCACTGCCATAACTCGGCCAAATCTCATCAGATTTTCAGGAGGCTTGGCTCTTTGTTCATGGTTTGACCATATATAAATTTGACATTTAATCTGACATCATTCTAAGTCAAAATCCATGCGATAATCGTACCTTCAAATATCCAATCTAGACATAGGTCAAAATTTCCCACCCCCATTCATACTTGAGTTATTGCTTGAAACTCTCTTCATAGACATTTCTTAACTAACCAACATTTCAAGTTGTGTATCTCAATCGAATGATCGATAAATGCATAATCATCTCATCTGCATTTTGCAACGCTTAGCCCATAATAAAAATATCATGATATTCACACAGGACTCGAATCATTTGTTAGCTTAGCACTCGAAACGAGTTGATTCATTAATCATTCATTCATTTGTCTCGGCTATGAAATCGATAGTTCCGCCGTGAAGATCATAAGTCCAAGTGCAAGTTCAGCTCGTCTGAAGTCACAAATGATTTTCCTCTTCTCTTAGCTACATATATGAACTGTTATTGTGCATAAGTGTGGCAAGTTGCCTTATGGGGCATGCCCCGGCCGAGTGGGTGGCAGTTAAATGCCGTTATGCGAGATGCTTCGCACAGCTGCAAAAGTTGACTTCAACACTCGCTGCCTGTCGCTGAAGTGGCACCAACATGAAAAACTAACTGCGACAGACTGCAAGATACCCTGGATATATAAGCTAGCTGTCGATTCAAGTATTCATAAGCTCTGCTTCTTCTTTGCTCAGTCGTACTTTGTGTATTGGAGATGTATTTCTGATTAACTTTCGTGCTTAGAGTCTGGTAGCTTTAATAGTTATCGAGTTATGCTTAACACCAAATCGATATTTATCGATACTATGCAAGAGACAGATATTGGAAGAAATGATTAGCACAGAAGCACAGCTTTTCTTCAAACACAAATATGTTGAATGCTTATAGACTAAATAAAGTATTTGGCATTCTTCGAGATTCGACAGATGGACAGATTGACCATCAGATGGACATGATCGAAGAATATATATATCTATGTATATCTATGCCATGGCTAGCTCGATCCATTATATACACTTAACAAGATCGTTCTGTTGTACGATATACTTTTCTCGAGCTGCATATACCCTTTTTAACCATTGCTCAATGGGTACAGGGTATATTAAATAGTGCGTGGGTGGCCCACAGACTGCACCACTCGGCTGCACCGCCGCTCGCTTCTCATAATGCCGGCTGCTTCATTAACACTCGCTTCGGTTGGTTGTTGGCTCTTTGTTTGCAGCTTTGCAGCTTTTGACACTCAACACGCTGAACTTCAAAGCGCAGCGATTAATCTTTTTGGCCAGAGAAGATATATGCATATATATATACATATACTCCGGCGGATACGCTGCAATTTGCGCTCATTTAGTTTTTGCCGTCTGGCCAAGATTCTGGGCTGGGGATTGTGCAGCGCTTGTAACTCCATTTCACACCCTGCGCATAAGAGAGAGAGAGAGAGAGAGAGAGAGAGAGAGGGGGCTCTTGAAGTTTCACTTCACCAAGTGGAGGAGCCGCCGAGCCTCATAAATCATCGCCCAGGTGACTGTGGGCGTTGCCAGCGTCCATTAGAAGCTTACGCAGGCGCAGCTGTCGCAGCTGCCCCTCCCCCAGCCTATCCCCTCACCCTACAACCCAATCATATTGCTGCTGCCTGCCCTCCTGCATGTTGCAAGTTTCTCCCGACTCATTGTCAGCTGCTGCAGCTTGGAGTTCAGTTCGCAGGCGTCGAGTGATTTGCTATTTTCATATTGTTCCAGATTGGCGTTTTGTTTGCCACTTGATTGTTGTTGTTGTTGTTGTCGTTGCTGTCGTTGTTGTTGTCGTTGTTGTTGGCGCTGTCTGAGATTGGCCAGAGTCCGTGGCTTGGCCGCCTTTGTGGAGCACTGGGTCAGCAGCAGCAGCGTCTAAAAATGCACTCAACTGTGAAAATTCTATGAAAATTGTTTATTGTTCAGTGATTGAATTCAATTTGGCGTGCGAAATGCTCGCGTAAAAAAAAAACAAACTCCTTTTTTTTTATTTTGCTGAGCAAACAAACGCGAATCAGCCGATCAAAGCGATCTCTCAATGAGATCTCAAAGCGAGATCTCCATGTCAAGATCTTGTAAATCATTTTTTGTGCAGAGTTCACGAGTTCACCGATTATGCACTCAAATGCAATTGTACATTTTCCTTAGCTATGGGAACGAATTTGGGGCGTTTTCGTAGTGGCAAAATTAGAAAGGGGCCGGCTGGAACAGATAGCCATATTCTCAGACAACAAATATCTTAATACTATTATATTTATATAAGAAAACTGAGTTAAGAGTTGAGTAAAAACTAAGGAAAGTGAGGGAATTAAATTTCTAGAAAGAAAATGTGGTATTTAGGGACTAGGAGAAGTTGACAATTTTTGGCTTGCTAGGATAACTTGGAAGATGTTTGTTAATGCTTATGATAATGCTAATGATAATGTGAATGCTACTGCTATTGCTATTGCTTATGCCAATTTTAGTGCTATGAAAAGTTTCTAGAAAGGAAGTGTGCCTTTTAGGGCCTTTTTAGGAGAAGTTTACAAGTTTCGGCTTGATAGGGAAAACTGGGAAGTTGTTTGATAATGCTAATGCAAAGGATAATGTTAATGCTAATGCAATTGAGAATGATAATGCTAATGCTAATGATAAATGCTAATGCTTAATCTAATGATAATGATAATTCTGATGCTAATGCTAATGCTAATGCTAAGGCTAATGCAAATGATAATGCTAATGCTAATGCTAAAGCTAAGGCTTAGGCTAATGCTAATGCAAATGATAATGCTAATGCTAATACTAATCCCAATTGAAGAAGAGAAGTTTACAAGTTTCGGCTTGATAGGGAAAACTGGGAAGCTGTTTGATAATGTTAATGCTCATGCTAATACTAATGCTAATGCTAAGGCTAATGCAAATAATAATGCTAATGGTAATACTAATGCAATTTGAATGCGATAATAATTTTGATGCGAATGAAATAGACCAATTATTTTCCAAGTCTCCGATAAAAAAATAACATGTATGTATGACCAAAGTCAAATCAATTATCAAAATCTTTCATTCCTAAGAATTCATACTATATTAGACCTAAAGTGGATGCATATAGTTATATATAAAGATGATTCACAAACGATTAAAACAATTCAAGCTTCGAATTGTGCCGTAAAGTGCAAAGGAACTATATAACAACGATTATTATTGCAGCTGGTGCACTTTTATCGAATACAGAAGGCCTTGTTGCTCTCCTCACAGGTGTTTTTATGGGCGGCACTTACGTTAAGTCTAGCATTTTCTAAATTGTGAATCGACTTTCGCACTTTATGGCATTTGCGCGGAATGGACGGTAATTTCGTGTAAAGTTTATTGCCGCCCATTGCCACATTCCAAATTTGGCCGCTTGCTCCAGATATTATGCAATCCGTGGCGCAGAACATTCTCAATTATCGAATTACAATCTGTGCCTGTGTTCGTCTCTAATAGCCAACTTGTTGGCCAGGTTATTATGCTCGATACGATTCTGGCTGCCTTTCATCTGTTTGGCTTCTGCAATAACTTTCCAACCACGCAACGAAGTTGCGGCCATTGTTGTTGCAGTTGTTGTTGTTGTTGTTGTTGTTGCTGTTGCTGCTGCGGTTTGATTATTATTTTTATTGGTCGACTGTGGCCTGGCGCAGAGCGCATCGACAGCAATTGCCAAGATTGCGTCCGCCTTCTCCTCCTCCTCCAGCAGCAGCAGCAGCTGCCTGATCCTCCTCCTCCTGCTGCTGCTCTCCCGAACTGTTCCTGCTCCTCAGCGTTTGCTGTTGGCATTTTGTGTTCATGTTTTATCTGTTGACTGTTTGGCTCCTGTGGCAGAGGAAAATGCGGAAAATTGTTCGTACATTGCCTGCTAAACTGATGCCTTGAAATGGAAAACTTTACGACAGTGCAACGCATAAGCTCTTATCATTTTGTTGCATCTCTCGAGTAGAGAACTTGAAAGTTGTAGATGTGTGTACTCTTTTTATTTTATTTTTTTCTCCTCCAACTGCAGGCAATTCACTTTTCTATTTATCATGCGAGTGGAAAATGGGAAATTAAAGTTATTGTCTTTGTGTGTGAGAGAGGCAAAAAGAAAGCAAAGAATAGAAAACTGGCGCAGCGAACTGCAGCTGAAAATGCCTTGGAAAGTGAACAGAGGGAGCAAGAGGAAGAAGCATTGGCTAGATCAGAATACATTGCGAACTGCCGAAAACCAAATACACTTGCTGACTATGATATATACTAGCGAGTATTACCCGGCCTTGCACGTGACATGCTCTGTGCTTAAGATGCCAGTTATAACATATTCATCCTATGCTACTAGTATCTAAGACTTTCGATTGAGAAAATATAAAACTATAATACCTAATTAGAATACAAATAAATCATCACCGAAACGATGAACTCCCCGACAAGATGAACTCCACAGTTATTCGAATATAGAACCAAAATCTGGAATCAACTCTCAAAGCCAAACTTTGTTTTGGGGTCTTCAAGCCAACAAACGAACTTTATGAACTATTGACCCGCATATCCACAGTATGTTGGACTTCGTTTAGAATTTACGATAAATACTTTTTATGGCAAGCACATAAAATAGACTAAATGTAGTCTAAGTTAACTTAGTTAGTTCTTGCCCTCGAGTATATACCTTAGGGCCTCGCAGATACCCTTCTCAAGTAGGTTACACATTCAGTGCTATATTGCGTATACTCTGGCCAAGTGTATGAAAGATCTCTCTCTCTCTCTCTCTCTCTCTCTCTCTCTCTCTCTCTCTCTCTCTCTCTCTCTCTCTCTCTCTCTCTAACATAAAATGCGCCATAAATGTTGTGGCAAACAATTAGCCAAAGAATCGAACTACTGAATTGGCCAACTCGACTGGCGATTGGCAGCTGTTTCCTGGCCAGCTTGCTTTTTGATTGCCCATGTGGGCGAGTGAAAGCAAACAGAAAACAATAATCTTGGCCAAAACGATTGAGCTGGCAGCAACTGTTGTTGCATTTCCTTGCCATCAATTAGAGCGGACTTTAAACTGGGCCTGAGACCGAGACTGAGACTGAGACCGAGACCGAGACTAAAACTGAGACTGAGACAGAAACTGAGACCTTGCGCTTGAAACTTCAATTAAACGCTGCTGCAAGAAAATCGTGCATAGACAATATTTATCAATCACCATTATTCTAACTGTTTTCGCAAAGAGTTGACTTCAGTTATGTGTTTATAAAGAAGCTGCAACGATTTTGCAAACTAGATACAGACGGGTGTAACCGACTGCGCCATACACTAAGCAGCAGAAGAGACTCTTGTTTCTCTATTGCTGACTTCCAAATTGTAAGTCCAGTTCATTTGAAACTGTTAAGTTTCTTAGACCTGACTGCGCCTTACTCTGTTCAGCATTTAAAGATTTCCTTTTTGCTGGTGACTTTCAAACTGTAAGCTCAGATACTTTAAAACTGTCAAGAAGCTAACAAAGCTGAAAAAACAGCTGAAAGCCTTTTATTAAGTGACTTTCAGACTGTAACATCAATGAATTTCAAACTGTGACTTAGTGTTAAGACTGGAATTGAGTACTGTGAATCCAGTTGTTGTAAAACTGTGACAATTCATTTATAAATTTGTCTATATTTTAAGTATAAGAACTCTAGTTTCAATTAGACCACTCAAACAGACATTATACAAAACGAATATACCCGTTTTTTCGCTTTAAATAGTGTATTAAAACCGTAGCTGAACCTAACTTGGCTAAAAACTCATAACAAACGCAAAGTTCAGGCGGCAGTTCAGTAGAACGCTTTAGAGTGAAAGGGTGCTGGAGGGGAGAGAGGGGCGTGGCGTGGCGACGGTGCGAGAGGAGGGGGGGGGGGGTTGAGGCAGGAAGGTTGCTGCCGCATTGGTCGGTGCATGCCACAATGAACTCGCAACTTTTAACTGTTTTTCCACGTCGTCGTCGTCGTCGTCGTCGTCTGTGTTTGCGATTTGTGAAAGCTTCTGCTGCGGCTTCTGCTTCTGCTTGCAGCTTCGCAGCTTCTGGCCGAGGAAAATGAGTTTGCGCTTCGGCTTTTTGAGCCGCTTCTAGTTGCCGCTGCACTGTGGTCGTCACGGCTCACTGCCGGCTGCCTGGCTGGCTGGCTGTATGGCAACTTGGCCAACAAAACAGAGTTCTGCAAACAATGCATAAATTGTGCGCGCAAAAAAAGGCCAAAGCGACATTTCAAGCGGCCAAACACGAAAGTAGTCCAAACCCAAACTCTCCCGACGATATGCAAATATAAATGCAAGCGGTTTTTTTCGTTTGTTTTTCTTTCATTTTGGCCAGAGCTCTGGCTCTTCTCTGGCTCCCCTGCCCCCTGCCAGCTTGCCTAATTAAAGCAACAGGGGAATGCCTGCTGTGCGAACATATTGGCCGAGAAGTACCCAAAAATGATTTGATCGTAATATGTCCAGAGCTGCGACGCATTTTAAGCTTTATTTTGTTGCTCTTTTCAAATGTAAACTATAATTTTGTTAATGTACTCATTTCTTCATCTTCTTCTTCTCTTTCTCTGTTCATTTTCAGGTAAGCAAAATGTGTGGCATAAAATCAACTTTTACCCACAGCTGATGTTTGCGTTTAGTCGTATTTTATTGCCACGTAAGTAGCACGATCATAAATCAGAGGCAACATCTGCACAGACGGAAGTTACCAAGGAGATGGTGATGAAGAGAGAGACAGGGGCGGGGGCAGGGGCGAGGGCAGCCGCATTGTGGGTCGGGGGGGGAGGCAGCCACGGCTATGAAAACAGAAAGACGATTTGATGATGTCAATATTATTGTTATGCAAGAACCCTTCAAATGTTACTCGTGGACAGCACGTTAGCGATAGATTAAGGAGAATTTCAACCTGAAAACGAATCGAAAATGACTCAAGAAGAAGACAGAACATTTTATGAAAGAATTGGTAAAGCAAGAATCATAGAAATGCATTTTGTCAGGGAGTAGTATTTGTTATTTTATACATTGTACATGTATTTAATATTTATTTAAATAATATTAAAACCTAACGCACGCATTTGCTGAAGCCAATTAATATTGTTATATAAGTCAATTTCCCAGATCTTCTGATACCCTGAACCCATTGCAAAAGGGGTTAAAGGGTATAATGTATTTGTGCAAATGTATGTAACAGGCAGAAGGAAGCATCTCCGATACAATAAAGTAAAGTTTATATTCTTGATCAGCATCAACAGCCGAGTCGATCTGTCTGTCTGACTGTCTGTCGATCGATCCGTCCGTCCGTCCGTCTGTCCGTCTGTATGTCTAGCCGTATGTATGAAAGCAAGGATCTCAGAACCTCTATAGAGCTAGAGACTTGAAATGTTAGCTATAGGTCCTCCTAGTCCATGCGCAGATCGAGTTTGTTTCCGATAATCGATAACTTGCTACGTTTCCCAGCAATCGATAAGTATCGATATCGAAATCAAAACTTGACATGTAGCTTCTAGAATTGCGTATATATTTGCTTTTGGTGTTGGAAGAAGAGGGTTCAGGGTATTCCCTAGTCGTGCACACCCGACTAGAGCATTCTGACTTGTTGTCGATTGATTGATTACCCCTAGAAAAGTTCTGTAGAATACGGCTCTGTCATGTAACACAAAGCTCCTTAGCTTGATATGTATCTAATGTATAATCATATTCAAAATCCACGCTTTAATGTTTCCTGAGATCATGCCACAGACTATATAATATCGTTAGTTTTCCTAGAAAAGTTCTATAGAATATTGCTTATCGCCAAACTACAATGCACTTCATATCTAACAATACCTTCCCATTGAGATAGAAAAGAGGTATACCCTACATATACCCTGTTTTAAGTATTCCCTCGTAGATCTTTTCAATCAAACAAAATGTCAAAAAAGTTTGTCGAAAGTTTAGGAAATTTGTATCGAGCTCTAATTTCCCATAAAGCTCTGCCTCTTCGATGCCCTTTGCCCATTCCCCATTTTATAGGCATTATCTGAATCGATCGTTTTCTCATGCCACGCCCAGCTGATTCGACTTTAAAAGATCTGCTTAACGCCCTAAACAATCTGTTGCGCAGCTTTTGACAAATGCCCAAAGATTCATCAAAGTTTTACGAGTTTTTCCCTTTCTTGCCCTGACTTTATGGCGGCAAATTTGCCATAAACCTTCTTCTTCTTTGTTTTTTTTTTTTTTTCGAAATAATTTTACGCATTTTTTTTGTCGAATAAATTAATGTGTGCTGTCAGCTTTTCAATGGCTATCGAATTTTGTGCAATGTTTTACGGTATCAATAATTGGGCTTGTTATGAAATTAACATAAATTTGATTATGCGTAGAGGGAGGAGGAGAAGGTGGAGGAGGAGGAGGAGGAGGAGGACGAGGAGGTGTAGCAGAGGGAGCTTGGGGGTTCTACATGGGGGTAGACGTTGTTATTGTTGTCGTTTGTTGTGGTTGTTGTCGTTGTTGCTGCTGTTGTCGTTGTTGCTGCTGTTGTCGTTGTAGTTGTAGTTGTTGTTGTTGTTGTTGTTGTTGTTCTTGTTGTTGTTGCTGTTGTTGCTGTTGCTGTTGTTGTTGTCGTTGTCTTTGTTGTCGTTGTTGTTGTTGTTGTTGGCCCTGTCGATGCGTATCTTCCAATGTTGTTTTGACAGCAGCGTACCGCGTTCTCGATTTTCTTAGTATGTACGATCATTTGTCAAATCTTGTGTTGTTTTCTTTTATTTTTCGGCCTTTTTCTCTCGAGATCTTTTTGATTTTGCTTTGGCTATCACCGCCCGCGGCTAGTCCGAATTTTTCAAGTTCCAATTTTGTTTTGAAAATGGCTTTAATAGCTTGTGAAAATTAATCAAAATGTAAAAGATACGCAAATTGGCCAGGCCCTTGCATAACATTAGTTTGAATTTCTTTTGTTTATATGATTAATTTGCAAAGTTAATATGCGAGACTGGCATTAAAAGATCATTAGTAAAATGCGTTCGCCGAAGGTGTGCGGATTGTGCAAAAGCTCCAATAAAGATAATAAAATGCGTTGAAGTTTGCATTCAGATTATGCAAATTGAACCCATGGAGAATAGGGAGAGATTGGGGAGGGAATAGGGAGAGTTTAGGGAAAGATTGGGAAGGGAACAGGGAGAAATTAGGGCGAGAATAGGGAGAGAACAAGGAGAGATTAGGAAGAGAACAGGGAGAGATTGTGGAGAGAACATGGAGAAATTAGGGAGAGATTGGGGAGAGAATAGGGAGAGATCCGGGAGAGAACCGGGAGAGAACCGGGAGAGATTAGGGAGAGAACAGGGAGAGAAAAGGGAGAGTTTAGGGAGAGATGAGGGAGATATTGGAGAGAGAACAGGGAGATAATAGGAAGAGATAAGGGAGCGATTAGGGAGAGAACAGGGAGAGATTGGGGAGAGAACAGGCAGAGAATAGGGAGAGAACAGGGAGAGATTTGGGAGAGAATAGGGAGAGAACAGGGAGAGAACCGGGAGAGATTGGGGAGAGAATAGGGAGAGATTAGGGAGAGAATAGGGAGAGAACAGGGAGAGAACCGGGAGAGATTGGGGAGAGAATAGGGAGAGATTAGGGAGAGAATAGGGAGAGATTGGGGAGAGAACAGGGAGAGAATAGGGAGAGAACAGGGAGAGAATAGAGAGAGAACAGGGAGAAATTAGGAAGAGAACAGGGAGAGATTAGGGAGAGATTAGGGAGAGAACAGGGAGAGATTAGGGAGAGAATAGGGAGAGATTGGGAAGAGAACAGGGAGAGATTAGAGAGAGAACAGGGAGAGATATGGGAGAGAATAGGGAGAGATATGGGAGAGAATAGGGAGAGATTGGGGTGAGAATAGGGGTAGATTAGAGAGAGAACAGGGAGAATAAGAGAAGCTTTATAGACTGATGAAGACTTGATAGGTGTGAAGAGAAAATCTCCAAAGATCTGCACACACAAGGTTTAAGGAAATTGATATCATAAAAAAGTATCTAGAGCTCGGCATTCGCTGCGAAGTAAAATGAAGCTTCACAGTGTAAACCTAGAGGGATTATTCATGAATAATATGCTCTTATGATATCTCTTCATTAAACTTTTCATACAACATAAACAAGATATATTTATATTTATATAATCCAGCGCCTGGTTTGGCTTTATAGGCGTGCTAAGAACATTTTACATTCCACCTCAATATTAACGGACTGTTTAGCACCTTTTTAACTGCTGCGCTCTAAAGTCAAAGACAAAGACCCTATGCCAGAATGAATCCCTGAGAATGAAATGTTCGCCTGTCCATACGCCAGGCATTTCCTATACAAATGTTAATGCGCGAAATTCCAGGCGAACAATACAATAACAGCAACAATTTAACACCCACACACTAAGCAAAAGCTACAGATACATATGCATAGATACAGATACAATGTAGCGTGCAATTAACAGGCGACTTCCTCTCTGCGCCTGGCCGCATCAAAGCCCAAAACGCCAGGCAGCGCAAGCGTCCAAGAGACAACCAAAAGGTTGCGCAACAAATGTTGCTAAGCGACATGTTGCCAAGCGAGAATATGTTGCAGCAGCAGCTATCGCGTGCGCGTTGTTCGAACATGTATGAAGCGAGCTGCAACTCGGACTTCGAGCTGCAACTCGGACTGCGAGCTGCAACTCGGACTGCGAGCCGTGTGTTTGCCTGTGCGCGTCTGTGTTTGTGTGTGTGTGTATCTGACGGATACGCGAACGCGCAGATAAACGCGCCCGGCCATAAGCAAAATGTATCTGCGCAGTGAGCGTTGGCCTCAGTAACACGCGAGCGCTACTCAAATGCAAACGTCGCCACGGACATCGAATGTCTGAATAAAACGCATGAAAAACGCGCGCGCGTTTTGCCGCATTCTTTTTGAATTACAAAATTTGTTCAACAATTTCCATATAAATTATAACCAAGTTATTTGTGAAATGTGAATGCATTTAATCGCATTTTCCGCATGTAAATAAATAAAGCAAAAATTAGATAAAAGTATAATTAACATATATGTATTGAGAACTGCCCGCAAATAAAAGTGAAGTTCAAACTGAATAAGAACGAAACGCCAGCATAAAAATTCCCTAGAAACATATACAGACACACACACATTCACACACACACACAGATACGCTCGCACATGCCGGGGCAACTGTAGAAAAAGTGCATAACTGCATACATCGAAAGAAAGAGAGAAGTTCAGGCGGCATTTTCTGTTTGCCTGCACGAGTGTGCGTGTGTAAGTGTTTGTTCTTACCCCCAACTCCGTGTTGTGGTATTCGTGTGTGTGTGTCAGTTTGTTTGCGAACCCGAGAACCAGAACGTGTAGCTGTAGCTGTATCTGTATCTGTGTATCTGTGTATCTGTGAGCCGCCTGCAGCTGTATACGTAGTTGTTGTTGTTGTCATCGTCGTCGGTTCTGTGTGCGTGCGCAAAACTCTCGGACTCTCGGCCGAAACACACTAAAATACAAACTCAAACTGAAACTAAAAACACAAAAAAAAAAGGTAAACTACCTACTTTGCCTGCCTTTGCGAAGCAGCCGCAAAAGTGTACGAAAAACATACCGAAAACTCATAAAATACCACAACAACAAGGACCATATACCATATACCATATACATATACATATATAAAGTATATATACTTGAGCTATATATACGCAGCGCCAGATTTCTGGAATCAAAGCGCTCTGATTTACTGCCTCTTCATTTTTGGGCACTTCCTCTTCAACGGCAGCTTCCTTCGCCTGCATTCAAACAGAACAGAAAACAAAATAAACCTTAAGTTGAGCGCGCGTTCGCATCTTGTGGATACTTTTTTCTCTTGTTGTTGTTGTTGTTGTTTTTGTGCCTTTGTCGATTACTCAACCGAATTGGATTTAAGCGACATCAACGATCAGATCTTCGCCAACAACGTCTGGTATGTCTTATGACTTATTATTATTATTATTTTCACAGTGTTCACTCGCTAATTGAAACTTGATTGCACATTTGTTACATTTATGCGTGTCAAAGGACAAATTTTGGAACTCTTCAAAAGATTTGTCGAATGGAAAACAAGCAAAAGAATCCTAAACAAAGCGATTTCTACAGTTTTACTTAGCGAGTGTCTACTGTATTTAGAAATATTGTGCTTAATTTTTGAGCAGGGAAATATAAAAAATGAGGCACATTTTTTTGCATGTGTTCGTTTTCATTTCTTCACGCTTTCGTTTCTGTGTTTTTTTTGTCTAGTTGAGTTTTTGATATATGAAAATTATTTTTTATTTGCTAATAACTCGATTCGTGAGTGCGTCTGACCACATACATATATGTATGTATATATATATAGTCGCAGATATGTGAAAAGTGTGCTTCGCGCTCTTAATTATAAAAGTGACAAAAAGCGCACGAGCACATATACACACACATACATACACACATATCTATATGCATATATGTATCTGTATCTTTAGTTCGAGCAAACCGGCAATTTAGACAACAAAATTTTTAGCTGAGGCAGCAAAAAGACCCCTGCGTAGAAACTCGTTAATTTATAGTTCTTTTTGCATATTTTCTGATCTGACATTTTTTGGCATTCTTTTGAGCAATTGATGCATCTGCGAATGTGACATCTGTCATGATCTTTCATCTGAAGCAGTTTTGTTAAGCATGCAAATCAAAACGAGTAAGAAAGGCTCTTTTCGGCACGCCGAAGATCTAATACGCTTGCAGACCCAAGCTTTTCATAATGCTCACAATGCCTTGCCCGTATCTAGGAAGCTCAGGGTATATATAGTATAGGTTATAGTTAATGTCGAGCTTGGTCAAGATATCTTGATGAACAAGGTTTTCTTAACTTTCGAGCGATCTTTCCTATGGCAGCTATATGATATAGTGGCCCGATCCAGCTGGTCTTGACATACAAATGTGCTGTGTGGAACAGAAAGAGGAACTTCTGCCAAAGTTTCATTAAGATAGCTTTAAAACTGAGAGACAGACAGACGGACTTGGCTATATCGACTCGGCTGTTGATGCTGATCAAGAATGTATACTCTACTTGATGGGTTCGGAGATGTCTCCTTCTATGCGTTATACCCTTCCCGAAAACCTTCAACCAGGCTGCCTTTTGCAGCTCAGTTTAAAGTTAATTAAACTAAATCTAAAGTTTAAAATCTTTGAACAAAGGAAAAGTTCAACTATAATTTACTCACATATGCTACAATAATTGATTTTTATTTGTTTTCTTTTGTTTTTTTTTTTGTAATGCGATAAACGTTTTTGTGACTCTCAAAGGTCCTCGGCTTAACCCTTAGCTTGGGCCAACCCCAAGTTTTCGGTTTAGCTCTTTGCGCACATTCAACATCTGTCTTGAAGTAAATTTGCAACATCCTGTTGCACGCTGGCCACATCCTTTATTGTTGCTGTATATCCTGACACAATCACACAATTTAACAGCTGAAACACCCTGCGTGTGACAGCCACCACCCCCCGCAGAGTGCACAGAACTTCCTTCTCTTTTTTTTTAAACCATGCGAATTACAACGATTCCCAATAACAAACCCAAACCCAATTCGAATCCGAATCCGAGCTGGAGTCATAGCCTCGCAGCAGCTGCTCACATAGTCTGCCCCGAGGCGTTTTGAGACAGATACAGATACAGCTACAGATACAGATAGATACAGCGACAGCTACAGATACAGATAGATACAGAGACAGATGCAGATACATTTGCGAGCATTCACAACTTTTGGATGACGATGTCGATGACGTCGCATCTCACATTGAGTTTCATTTGGCTTCGTTTCGTTCCGTTTCGTTTCGTTTTGTTTTGTTTTGTCGGTTGCGTGTTTTGGGCAACAGAAAAATTGCCAAAAGCGAGGGTTGCTTCAGCTTATTGTGGTTGTTCTGTTGCCATTGTTATAATTGTTGTTGTTGTTGTTGTCGTTTGTTGTTGTTGTTGTCGTTATTGGCACAACAAAGCGCAGCAATTAAATTTGATGGTCGTGTAGAGCTAACCTGCCTGGCCAGCTGTGTGTGAAGGTGCTTGATGTTCTGTGTGTGTGTATACCCTTTTCGAGAGGAGTTTGCTCATTTCTATATACCCTATGTAAGAGTAACTTCTCTATATACCCTTTGCAAGAGGTGCTTCTCTATATACCCTATGTAAAAGTTGCTTCTCTATATACCCTTTGCAAGAGGCGCTTCTCTATATACCCTTTGCAAGAGGAGTTTGCTGATTCTATATGTAAGAGTCGCTTCTCTCTTTAAGAGGTGCTTCTCTATACATTCTCTAGAGAAGCACTCCTTATGTTTCTCTATATACGCTTTGAAAGAGGCGATTCTCTATATAACCTTTGCAAGAGGAGTTTTCTGATTTCTATATACCTTATGTAAGAGTAACTTTTCTATATACCCTCTTTAAGAGGCGCTTCTCTATAAACCCTCTTTAAAAGTGGCTCTCTATATATCCTCTTTAAGAGTCACTTCTCTATATACCCTTTGCAAGAGCTGCTTCTCTATATACCCTCTTAAAGAGGTGCTTCTCTATATACCCTTTACAAGAGGCGGTTATATCTATATACCCTATGTTAGAGTCGCTTCTTTATATACCCTCTTTAAGATATGCCTTTAAGTTTATCCTCTTGAAGAGGTGCTTCTCTATATACCCTCTGCAAGAGGAGTTTGCTGACTTCTATATACCCTATATAAGAGGTTCTTCTCCATAAACCCTCTTTAAGAGTCGCTTCTCTATACATTCTCTTTAAGAGCTGCTTCTATATACCCTATATCTCTCTCTATACCCTTTGCAAGAGTAGTTTACTGTTTTTTGCATACTCCCAGCAAGAATAGCTTGCTTTTCTTTGTATTTATCCTATGCAGTTGGGCTTAAAGAAGTAAAAAGACAGTCTTAAGATTCTATATTTTATTCATCGAAACATCGATCGATCTCAAGATCATTTTAATTAGCATTATTTAACGACTCTTAATGTATCTAGGGCTCTAGGGCTCTTTATGTGGACAAATTTTGTTGATCATATCGCATTTCAAAGTGTATTCGATATTCGACACTTGAACAAAACCAATCTCTTATGTTTTTCTTCATGGCCTTTTAGTAATTCGGTGGTTGATTTAGTTCTTCAAACTTTAATCAAATGCTGGTCTGTTTTTGGGTATTTTCAATAAGTGCCCCGCGTGTTGATAGAGCCGAAACACCCCCGGCCCCTGGATGAAATGCGATTCATCGATTATTTTATTGCCTCTTCCAACCACCCACACTCGCAGGCACACTCGCACACACACACACACACACACACACACACACACACACACACACACACACACACTCGCACACACTTGGATTAAAATACTTTCCCAGCCCGCATGGCAAACGTGATATAATTGTTATGAGCGTCGCCCTCAGCGCTGTCTGCACCAAATATTGTTGTCTCTGAACTTGTCACTCGTGCCACAAGTTGTTGCACCGAACCTGAACCCAAAGCCGCGTGTCTCCTCCTCCTCCTTCTCCTCCTCCTCATCTGTTTCACTTGGCGCTTCCTTTGGGGCCACGTTTCGTTGGCTTTGGGTTTCCCCTTTCGGTTTTGTGGTTCTCTTCACTAATTTTCGGAGTTTACCTTTTCGACTTTATCAGCTGCTGTTTATCGCCGCTTCTTATTGAATTTCGGCGCAGTTCGTTGAGCTCTCTCTCTCTCTCTCTCTCTCTCTCTCTCTCTCTCTCTCCCTCTGTCGCTCTCTCACATTCTCTCTTCTGCTCTGGGCAGATTCTCGAGTTGTCTCCGCGACAGACTCGTGCTACGTCCCGCTTCTGTCTGGCCTTTTTGGCCTCTTGGTTCTTGAATTGAATTCGTTAAGTCAACTAAAACGTGTTTTATTCTACTTCATCTTCTTCTACGTTTTATTTTGTTTTTGGGCCCAAAACTCGTTTTAAGGACGTTCCGCGCAAGTCCGAGCCGAGCATTGCATCTGCAACTTTGCATCTTGCAACGTGCCTCTCAATTTGCGTAAGTTTTTATGACTCATTTTTGTTGTTGTTGTTGTTGTTGTTGTTGTTGTTGTTGTTGTTGTTCCTAGCCGGCAGATTAATGGCCCATGTAGAAATTCCGGATATGAGCAACAGATGTGTTTTTTGTTCTTTCTTAGTTTTTAATATATATTTTTTTAATTAAATAAACTCGAAGTGGGGAGCAGAATTGAGGCTGGGCTTGTATTGCAGCCGAAGAGATTGTTCATAGCCTACATGTTACATACTTTTTGGCCTGAAGGCAGTTTTTAAAAGGTTTAGCCGAAGGCCAGCGCCAGGTTAGCTTTAGCTAAACTTTAACTAAACTAGCCTGGATTCAAATCAATAAGGTTTAAGAGCTTACAGTTTTAGAAGCTCTTAGCTCCAAAACTTATGCTTAAAGCTCATTAAAGCTCATTTCAGGAGCTTTCATTTAGCAAATGCTTTAAGTAATATATGTATATTTATATTAATATCCTAGAAACTGTTGTTTTGTTTAACTATGAGACATTTTGGTCCTATTTTAAGTAAACCCTGTTTTTATATATATTCTTGATGTCAACTTCGGTCTATTGAAGAAATTGGATTGCAATTTCAAGAAGCGATTGTCTTAAAGCAAAATCTCAGCTGAAGGAACGAATTCCCATTTCTATATTTGAAATATGAAATATTTATGCTAATTGTCTATCTATTATTGAAGTGAAGTCAATAACCTCTGACTAAACTCTGACAACTTCGACCAATGATTATCTGATTCCTAGACAATGCCCTCATTCAACAGCCAAATGCTGATCTCTCTTATTGTGCGAACTCCTCTAGGTACTTTTTATTCTTATATATCACTTTTCTGTTGTTGTAGCTGTCACGACTAGGGCTAACATCATGCTAGACATTACGCATCTGGCAGTTTCAATTAACGCATCAGAAGATGCCTGTCCTTAGCCCCTGGTCCAAACAACTGCTTGATTGCTGTCTTCCAGAATGACAAACGCGCTGAGTTTTTCTTCCTTTAATTCTGTTGTTGTTCTTGTTGTTGTTTTGCATTTGCCTTGCCACAAGCCGCGCGTGTGTGTGCCACACGTGCCAACCCCTTTGGGTCATTTGGCGGCGCAGCTGCCAACTCATTTGCAGAATATTTTCCCAGTTTTTCCGGCTGCTAAATAAATGCAAACGTAATCATCAAAGTAAGTGGAAATAAATGCAGCGAGCGCAATAAAAACAAATGATAAACTAAAGATACAAGCCATAAAGAGATAAAGCGAGATAGCCAGCCAGATAGATAGTGAGAGAGTGAGCGAGAGAGAGTGAGAGAAGGAGAGAGAGAGAGAGGGCTGCATGTGGTAGTCATTAGGCTGCCGCTGCGCAGCCGCTGGCAAAATTTTTATGATCGCAGCACAAGGCAAACCGGTGAGATAAGTGAACAGGAAACAGGAATCTCAAGAGAGAGAGGGAGAGAAAGAGAAAGAGAGAGAGAGGGAGAGAGAGAGAGAGCGCTAGAACAGGCGCTGCAGGCACCATGCTGGCTGTTAATATTATTTAAAGATCTTGGCATTTACGCACAGCCCCAAAAGATTTATGCATATTTGCGTGCCGCTGACAGGTCGCTTAGCCGCTCGCTAATGAGATTTGGTTTATGAGATTGCCGCAGCGAACCTTTGAAAACATTTCGAAGAGTCCAGGTCTCCAATTGACACTTGCCGCTTATCAAGCGAATAGTTTTTCCCCAAGAAAATAGAAGAAAATAAAGTGCAAGCAATTGAAAGCTCAGCTGCGCAGACAATTTGGCTGCCTGCCTCGGGCTCGGTCCACACTTTAAATTATTGACATTGAAATCATTTTGGCCGTAGCTCATTTCGATTTAAATTGCTCACAAATTCCGCGCAGTGTAACAATGAAAAGTGAAATCTTGGCGCACTTAAACAAGATGAACAATTTCCATCTAAAGTGCTTTTTTCTTTTTCTTGGAGGTCGTCCACAAGAAAGCGCAGCAAATTGCTAGAAAAATACAACAAATCAAATTAATAATCATCTGGCTTCAGAGAGTCTTCAGAAAGAGTTACCAAACTCGTGCCCCATTCAAAATTGTTGCTCGACGCCCCCATTGAATGGGCGCACGCCCACTTTACCAATACGAATCCGTTTGGAATTTGCACGTGATTTCGGCTTGAAGAAGTACCCAGTACACACATTATAATGGGGTGTACGAGAAGTTCTAGAGGCGCGAGACGACAGATTTGATTTGACTTGGAAGATACGAGACTAGAAGAATTCTCTGAGTATCGCTCTTTGGGCGCAAGGCAAATTTGGCTTATATAGATCTTGTGTTATCATTTTCACAGAGTCGATAAATATCGATAGATATATAGACATTCGATTCGATAGATATCGCACATCTTGGCGATTTCAAGAGTTTGAGAGGAGAGATCATACATTGAGATTTTCGTATATCATGCAAAGAATAAAGTTCAACTCTTCGATTACCCGACCCGCAAGTATGAATAACTTTTATGCGTTTAGGGTATGTCTTAGTCGATCATTTTAGAGTAACACTCTCTCATTTGTTTTAATGTATTTTGTGTGTGTGTGTGTGTGTGTTTCGCTGTGGCGAGTGCTGCAATTCAGATCGGCCTCATTATTTTCGGGGGTAATGAGATTTTTTTCAAAGTATGCTGGAAAAACGATTTGTTTTTCCTCGATTATTGTTATTTTGTTTGAGGAGAGTTTTCATATGCGCTCCAATAAGATTTGTAAATGCATTGAAAATGAGTTCCATTAGAGCATTATAATACCTGGGCTTAACCGAATGTGCTTGATTGAAAACCAAACATGAGATTAGATTAGTTCAGGGAGTTAAACTAAATTGCGGCTCATTTATTTTAATGAATCAATCTACAAATTTAACAAGCTCAAGAATGGTTTAAGTTAAAGTTTTGGGTCAACTTTTGGTTAGAGATAGAAAATGATAGATATTGATAGAGAGCTTGCCGCAGCTTGACAAATGTTAATTTCGAAAGCTAAGCAAATGTTTTAACTGTTTCTTCTGCTGTGGATTGTTAAGCCATGCAACATCATTAATCATCGATCGCTGTTGTTTACTTCTTTGAATCTGCCCAGAAGCATTTATGATTTCCCAAGCCAAATAGCCTTGGGCCAGAGTTGTAGTTGTTTTAGTGTGTGTAGAGTTGAGCAAATCGATTTATGGCTTGTGTATCTGTCTATGTTCTGTAATTAGTAAAATACTAAACTAGTTTCTGCCACAAATGTTGAGAAGTCGCCGACAAGCGGGCAAGCAACATGGGCAACAGCATTGGCAACATGTTGCGCGGCAGGACAAGGCGACAAGTGTGTCGAGACGCGTTTGAGATGCAGTCAAAGTCGAGTGTCGACGAGTTGAGCTGAGTGTTGAACAACAGCAAAAAGAACAACAAAAAATAAGAAGAAGAAGTTAAAAGAAATACGAATTCAAGCAATGCCCGGACGACAATTCCAGGTAACAGCTGAACGTGCAACATTGCGAGCTTGCAGCTGCCACACGAGTCCAGGCCAAGGCAATTGTGGCGGACAGTCTGCTCTGGATTTATAGCCGCAACGTCGCGTCGCCGCGCCCGCCTCAGAACGATTGGCGACTGTCGACTGGGGACTCTGGACTGGGACCTGCCTCGCCTTGAGGTCAATGGCATCTTCCTTAACTTCTTTACAGCAATTCTCTTCTTGTTGTTGTTGTTGCTCTCTTTCACATTGGCAGTTGTAAAACAACGAAGCGCGAATTATTATTAATGTTGTAATAATAAAGTGGCGACTGCGACGACTGAGACCCAAACATAAACACGACGGAACTAACTAGCAGTCCAGCCCAACTCAGGCCAAGCCTCAACTCCAATAGATTACTCGCCTGGCAGCTAGCTGGCCTGGCCTGGCCTCGCCTCGCCTAGCCCCTACTAGCTGCCACTCGCACCACATTCAACTTGCTTACTTACATCACATTTCCGTTAACCTAACACGCAAACAAAAAGAACTACTAGAAACCATCCAATTGCTCAGTTTGTGCCTAACCTTCTTCTAGGAAACCAAATTAAAAGCATACGGGCCGGGCTGTGACTTTAATTGCAATTTGTTAAAGCGTTTCGCTACGACTTAACATTGGGTAGAATATTTGGAAGGTAAATGAGCAAGAGATGTAGATGTAAAGCTGAAGATACAGCTAGATACAAGTTACGGTTATAGATACAGATACGGTTATAGATACAGATACAGATACAGATATAGATATAGATATAGATATAGATATAGATATAGATATAGATATAGATATAGATATAGATATAGATATAGATATAGATATAGATATAGATATAGATATAGATATAGATATAGATATAGATATAGATATAGATATAGATATAGATATAGATATAGATCTGTAGATGCATGTGCAGCTACAGATACATATGATGCAGATACATTTGCATAGGTTGAGCTATAGATACATTGACGATAAAGCTATGGATCACAGATTCGATTGAGTCAGATTTAAGATACAACTAGAAATTCGTGCAAAGATACATTACACGCATGCATCTACAGATACAGTTAGATGTTTAATTACAGTTAGTGCTGTCAGTTGCCTACTTTTTTTGTTTTTAGTTGTTTGTTCTCCAAAGTGATAAATTACTTACAATTTTTATCTAATCACTGATTGTTGTTGGGGGAAAGTGACGCCTCGCCGGTGCACTTAATGAGTCAATTAAGTTTATCTGCTCTCGCTGTCTCGTGTCTGTAGCTATATCTGTATCTGTATATGTATCTGTATCTGTATCTGTATCTGTATCTGTATCTGTATCTGTATCTGTATTCGTATTCGTATCTGTATCTGTATTCGTATCTGTATCTGTATTCGTATCTGTATCTGTATCTGTATCTGTATCTGTATCTGTATTCGTTTCTGTCTCTGTCTCTGTCTCTGTATCTGTATCTGTATCTGTATTCGTATTCGTATCTGTATCTGTATCTGTATCTGTATCTGTATTCGTATCTGTATCTGTATCTGTATCTGTATCTGTATCTGTATTCGTATCTGTATCTGTATTCGTATCTGTATCTGTATTCGCATCTGCATCTGTATCTGTATCTGCATTCGTATCCGTCTCTGTATCTGTATCTGTGCCTGACTTCCCTGATTGAAGAACGCAATTGAATTTAAGTAGCTGAAGCTTAAATTATAATTGCGTGCTGAAGCTGATAAACATTTATCTTTTGCTCATCAGCTGAAGCTGATTGTGAATCACTGAACTGACAAAATCTAAAGATAATTAAAGCCCATTTTCATCAAGCTTGATTTTTAATTTCTCCCTTTTAGCATATTTAATAATGTTATCTAAACTTAAAATGCCTCAAAATCCAAAACAATTTCAACTTGATTGACTTGTCTTTTGAATTTTTATGTTTTCGTAGTTCTTCTTTGATTTTCCTTGCTTTCATTGAGATTTGCCTTTCAATTCTCTTTTGTTTTCCCATCACAGAACAATTTCCATTTCTTTCTAATTATGACATCTGACTGACATTTTGACTGTGTGTCAAAACAAACAAAAACTTGCTCTAAGAGACTATCCATTAGTTGGCCACGCCCCCAACTACCTTTCTCTCTCTCTTTCTCTCTCTCTTCTCTACTCTTCTATATACTCTAGTCTGTTAGTCATCTACAAGTTTTTATAGGTCTCGAATTGTGCGCTTTGTTTCTTGCCATAAATTTCACTTTCAGGCAACAGATTTCTGGACTTTTGTCTGAACTGAGTTCAGTGTGTGTGTGTGTGTGTGTGTGTGTGTGTGTGTGTGTGTGTGTGTGTGTGTATGTGTGTGTGTGTGTGTGCTGCAGTTAATTGGTTTATCACGCACACAACTTGCACTTGGCTGCGTACCATGAGGTACTTGTGCATATTAAATGTATGAAAAACACTTTCGTTTCGGGCTTTTTTCTGTTTCTTAAAAGAAAGAAAAAAAGAAGTGAAGAAATAAATAAAACAGAAAGTGGCCCTTTGCTTGGCTTGGCTGATTTTCACAAGCGATAAGAAAAGCCAAAACAGTTACAAAAGCTGCTTGGCAATGAGGTAACACAGTTGCAGGTAAGAAACAACAAAAAAGGTGCCAATTTCCAAAAGTCTCACTCTCCCTGGTACGCCTCGGGAGTAACAAGTCGAAGTCCGCTTCCAAGTCCGAGTCTCAGTCTGAGTTTGAGTCCGAGTCTGTGTCCGGCTAGCCATTATCACCTCAGCTCTGGACTTTTGCACCTGACTGACTTCCAAATTTCATTTTTATTATACGTGTTGAGACCTGACATGTCGCTTTAATTGCTACTTTTGCTCGATATCTTATCGTATGCACACACATATATAATTTATATAATGCATACACATAGAGCTGTCGTCCTTTAAACTCTTCTCTTGCATTCCAAAGACAACTTTTTATTTGGGTTTTGCTTGCGACCACAAAGAAGCTGTAGCAAGAAATTTGATATGTGCATCATTTAGATATATACATTTCTTATACCCTATACAAGTAGGGTAGACTCTGAGAGCAGAGTTTATTGTTACTTGCGATAGGTTCTCATATGCCTTATGCAGATCTCGCATCTTTTGTTGTTATGATAACACTTCGCTTTACATTGTGTATGTGTGAGGAGCTGAGTACGGAGTATTTATAAGTTGGATACTCCCAACAAAACTGCATTTTACTTCTGATAAAGATCTCTTTTCTCTTATTCTTCTTATTCATTCACAAATAGCTTATGTCATTTTCTTTGGTATATAGATTCGCTTGAACTTTTGAGGAATCTTGAACATCGAGAACAGTTGATTTTGTCATGTTATGCAAGATACTATTACCATAACTGGCAGCTGGAAGGGCATTCAATCGTCGGCTTCTTCTTTCCGGTTTCTTTTTAAAGTGCAAACAGCTTCTCAGCTATTGTGCAGGATACTATTACCATAACTGGCAGCTGGAAGGGCATTCAAGTTTCGACTTCTTCTTTCCGGTTTCTTTTGAAAGTGCAAAAAGCTTCTCGCTGATCCTGCCTGCGAGTTGACAGGCAACGTATCAATTTGCCTTTGACTCCACATAACCACAAGAAAAGCCCAACAATGTTGTTGTTGTTGTTGCTGTTTATTTATTTTTTCTCTTGCCTTGTCATAAGGCTGACAAGTTTCTTGAGTCTCTGTGCGAACCCCTCTGCCAGCAAAAAATAAATAAAAATAAAATATCTTTCGCTTGCAATCTCTGTTTGTTGCATGTCTCTCTCTTGCTCTTTGGGCTCCCCTGCTGCGTTTGCATTTTGCATAATTTTTGTTGCTGCCGTAAATGAAACAAAGACATCATCGATATCAAATGCCACTCCAGAGACTAGACTCTGGCAGGCAGATCCATAACAACAACTTCATCTGTTTGTTTGGCTTCAGCCAAGAGTTTGGCTTCCAACAACAACAACAACAACAGATGTTGCTGCATATGGCTTTTAAAGAGTTTTACAGCTTACAAATCAGCTTAAAAGCTCAAGTTTTTAATTGATTATAAAGCGGCGATTAAAACTGACAAATATGTCTGCCTGTGCTCCATAAAGTATTGCCAAATTTTTGACTATCAGCCCGAGCGCAATTCAATTTTGTGCCAGTTTTCCTCGAGCAGGGCGCACCTCAAGCTTCAGTTGAAGCTTTATCTGCGTCTTGCTCCAAATTATGGCCCACACGTCCAGTCGGAGGCAACAGTCGAAACAATTTCGTAATTTTCATAAAGCCAATGGCCAAAAATATTTTATGGTCATTAAAAATTTCGGTTATAAAGTGGTAAAATTGAAAAAAAAATCGATTGGCGAGAGGCGCAACATGCTGCCGCTAAGCTTCAGTTTTCAGTTTTTCCAATTAACGCCAGAGCTGTGAAAATATTTATTTTCCGATATTCAGTCAGTGAAAAGCAAAGCATTAACAGCCGCAGACAAAGACAGACAAAGACAAAGACAACGGGGCGGCTGCGCAATAAAAGCCAATAGACTTCCGATGCGGTTGCCAATGCTACTGACTGCGTCTGAACGGACGGACTGACTGTCGGACTGACGGACGGACTGACTGACTGACGGACTGACTGACTGACTGACGGACTGTCTGACTGATGGACTGACTGTCGGACTGTCTAACGAACTGACTGTCGGACTGACTAACGGACTGACCTTCTGACGGACTGACTAACGGACTAACTGACTGACGAACTGACGGACTAACTAACGGACTGTCTAACGAACTGACTGACGGACTAACTGACTGACGAACTGACGGACTGACGAACGGACTGACTGACGGACTGACTGACGGATTGACGGACGGACTAACTGACTTTCTGTCGAACTGACGCACTAACTGACAGACTGACTGAAGCACTGACTAACGGACTGACTGTCTGACGGACTGACTAACCTTCCGTTAGCTGGTTCACTGATTGTATGAATGAATGCAGGCCTGAATGTATCTTTGGATTTGGCCAACAGTTTTCGTACGCTTCACACATCGTCAGCTGCGACAATAGAAAACAATTTGGCGGCCTTTTTGATTTGCAGCTAAAAGAAATAATTTTGTGGAAATGCAATAAATGAAAGTAATATTGGTATTTATTTTCCACTTTTTTGTTATTTTCTGTTTTTAATTGCATTGCAATTGTGATATTGATATTGATTTTCATGACCAGTTCCGTCTCAAACGCTCAACTAACTTATTTTCATGGCCAACAGTCTGTTGGAAATCTATAGAAAGAGGCTTTGAATACTCTTTCATATGATATATATTTCGCCTATAAAGTTTTTGTTTCAATTCAAATTTGATTGCTTTCCCTTCTTTCTGCTAATTATTGATTCTTCTGCCTTGAAGCTCAGCAGATTTTGGGTATAAGAAAAGTTTTGGCAATTGGATAAGTTTATGTTATGAGTAATTATCTCTAGCTTTAGTTAAATGATGAATAAAAAATTAATGATTCATGCTAGTTTTGTTGAACTTTCCATTTGTAAGAACTTTATTTAGCTATATAGATGCAGCTGTGTAGGAAAATGCAATGCTTTTAGAGTGTAAGAGTCGGAGACGCTTGGCCAGAGCAACATTAACAACTTTAACATGCTGCAATTAACATAAATTGTTAACATTTTCCGCTTCGCACTGTTAACAGTTTCTATAACATGGCTATGCATTCAAGTATTCAAGTATAGTATAGAACACATTGCTGTTATATCAGATGTTCTTAACGTTTAATTTACATTTATTCCATGCACAAAGAGAGAAACTGAGAAGTTGCAGATAAGAAGTTGCTGCATCACAAAACGTGGAATAATTAAATGCATGAGTCACATGAATGAGCCATAAATTAAACTAATGTGCACTCACAACAATACAGAACAAACACTAGATTTGTGGGCGTTCTTTTTATACCCTGAACCCATTGAAAATGGGCATAAAGGGTATATTGTGTTTGTGCAAGTGTATGTAACAGGCAGAAGGAAGCATCTCCGATCCGCCGAGTAGATCTAGCCATGTCCGTCCGTCTGTCTGTCTGTCTGTCTGTCTGTATGTCTGTCTGTCTGTCAATCTGTCCGTCCGTCCGTCTGTCTGTCTGTATGTCTGTCTGTCTGTCTGTCTGTATGTCTGTCTGCCTGTCCGTCCGTCTGTCCGTTAGTATGAGCGCGAGGATATAAGAAACCTTAAGAGCTAGAGACTTGAAAGTTTAGCTGTAGGTCCTCCTAGTCCATGCGCAGGTCGAGTTTGTTTCCGCTATTCGAAAACTTGTCGCGTTTCCAAGCAATCGATAAAAATCTATATCGAAATACTACTTGACATGTAGCTTCTAGTATAGTTATATATATATCTGCTATATATCTGCATTTGGTGTTGGAATAGTAGGATTCAGGGTATTCCCTAGTCGGAAAATCCCAACTATAACTTCTTGGTTGTTTTCCTTGTTTTTATTAGCTGCAAACAAAGTTGATTCTTTAATTCACATCATTATCAAGAGCTAAAGAAAAACAAATTCCATCAACAATTTGGTTTCTCATTCATTAAATTTGTATCAAATTTATGCATTGTGCTTGCACATAAAATCAGATTCTACTCAACTTTGTCGCCGCATTCGAGTGTCTTGTGGCGCGACCCGAAAAACCACAAGACCTTTTTCCCCCCTTTTGCTTAATGGACTTCTTTCACTTTACGATCTTTTTGTTTCTTCTCTATATATGTATATATAATACAATTTGTGGACTCTGATTTGCTGCGCGCAGCAAAGTTCAAGTTTTCAAAGACTTTTATTTTTACGAGCCGACAAAACACAACAAAAACTCATAAAATTCTACAATTTTTTCTCTCTTTCTTTGCAGGTAAGCAAAAAAAAAAAACTAACCGTTTTCTGAACTAAACAAAGTGGAAAATGATTTTTGGTTAAATTTCGTGAGTAATTTTTTGTAATTGCATTGAATATTACTCATGTGATTGTTGTTGCTATATTTTTGAGTTGGCCAAGCCTTGCTTTGACGCAAACCGCAATAAATTCCAGGCAAATCATTTTTTTCTAAATTATACTCTGTTGCCGAAGTCATAAAGAGTATATTGGTGCGTTAGAGACTTGTAACTTTGAGTATCTTCGCATTTATAGCCAAGTCGAATGAAGTATCTAAAATCGATCAAAGATAACAGCGAAATCAGCTTAGAAGTTGCTAACGACGCAGTTTGAAAGCCACTGATAAGGGCTTACAGTTGTGGAGGCACCACACTTGTGAGAGCTTCCACAGTTTTTGGAGGAAGAATTACAATATTTTGCAGATTGCGGCCACGCCCATGCCCATTCAAGCGCCCACAATTCACAATAATCGATATTTACCTACATCTCAGTTTAAGAGTCACTAATATGTGAATTACAGTTTTAGAGTCACCAGCCCAGTTTTACAGTTTGAATCAACAAATTTGACAGACGCTTTAACAAGTCGAGGCACAAGATGACAGTTTGAAAGTCACTTATTAGGGGCTACAGTTTTAGAGTCAGCAGCCCAGTTTTACAGTGTGAAACAAAAATTTGACAGACGCTTTAACAAGTGGAGACACAAGATCACAGTTTGAAAGTCAGGGTTACAGTTTTAGAGTCACGCGCGCAATTACAAGTCAGACTCTGCTCGACTAATTAAAGTGCTTAATATACCACGAACAGAGTATGGCACAGTCGATCACAACAGTTTCAACATATTTCTTTTCCATTGTTGTGTGTTTTTGGCTTAATTTCTGTGGCTTAAATGGTTATCGATAGATGCAGCCGCTGTTGCCAATTGCCAATTGCCAGTTGCCAGTTATGAAGTTGGCTTTTTTGTGAGCATTATGCGATTATATGATGATTGTTGTCTGCGCGGAGGGAGATAGAGCACGGGCGGGTAGGGGCTGCGGTCGCGGGCATCTATGCAATTGTCTGCATTGCGCTGCGTGTGCACCAAATGAGATCGCAGAGATCGTTGCCTTTGGCCAAATGCCGACACACACACACACACACACGGCAAATTGCACAAGAGCCGTTGTAACTGTAACCAGTCCAATATTTATTTTGTTTTGCAGCCGAACCTCCCCCCCGCCCGCTCCGGACTTTAATTCCAGAGCGATTTGCGTGTCAAATTCAGGCTTCCCTATATGCATAATGAATGGCTTTAAAAATCTAATTAGACAGAGCCATTGTTGGCTCTCAGTTATGGCCAATAAAAAGAAAACACGGCAAGAAAAACAAAAAAAAAACCGTCCAGAACGTGGTTGGCTTTAAAAACTAGACTCTGGCCAAGACGGCAAAGGAAAGTTGGAAGTTCCGGGACCGTAATTCGTGTTTTGCGAATGCAAACAATAAAATCTGCTATAGCAAAAGGGGCGAGTGGCAAAAGCGCGGGGTTGGAGGGGAGAGTATCTATGCCACAAAGCACGCGCACTTGCCTCGGCTGTTGTTGTTGTTGTTGTTGTTGTTGTAGCCGTAAATGGCTGATGAGGCCAACTTAATTATACCGTTGCACAGATCTCTTTGTTTTGGTATGGTTTTTTTTTCGCTGTATTTTGGCCACACGTTTACCTCATTTGCAAATTGCGGCACTTTCAAAAGGGCCAAGAGTCGAGAAATACCTACACAGAAAGGGCGAGAAAGACGCAGGGAGAGAGAGAGGGAGAGGCAGAGTGAGAGAGAGAGAGGGAGAGATACATAGAGAGAGATTGTGCCATTTTAGCACGTCAACTTAAGCGCTTTAATTGCCACTTTGCGACTTGGCCAGTTGGCTTCAGTATTGTGCAGAGCTTTAGAAATGGCAACTGGCCTAATGCACAGCAAACTTGGCCTAAGCTTAACTAAGGGAAATGTTTAAAAAGAGCGAAAAGCAATCGAATTCACATTTCCCCCCCAATTGACAGAAATCCGAAATCTCAGAATGCGTTACAAAAAAAAAGTCAGCTACGTTTTGGCAAAGTAGCTTCTAGTCTATGATCTCATCGCGACTCGGATGAGTGCAAACCTCACAATTTCGCGTCGCAGTTGACAGTCAAGTGGGCCAATAAAGTTATCTAAAACCAATACATTTTTTAAATATGCACTGCACAGTGACAATCACATGGAGCTAAAACCCGCGTTGGGCACCTGCCTTTGGTCACATATTCGTGGCAACGCCCACAAGTGCAACACATTTATCAAAATGCTAAAGCCCTTATATGGCGCCCTATTACAGCCATGATATATGACGTGCGTACGTTGGGGGAGTGTATCACAAATGCAGCTGATAAAGCAAGAAAGAGAAACAGAGAGAGAGAGAGAGGGGGAGAGAACCGTGTTTGACCATTAGGTGAACATAATGCTGGGTTTGCCACTAATTTGCCTGAGCCAGCCGGCAAAGTTTTCCAACCAGTTGCCTCGGCAATTTCCCAACTATAATACATAATTTAAATGTAAGCTAAGCACTTAAATTATGATAAAAAATAAAGCACGAAATGCGACCGGAAACCGCGAACTAACATCTAATGAAACAAAAAACACAGCTCGCAATGCGTAACGAACGAAAGGCAACATTTTTAATTTGGAGAATTGTCTATGTTTAGTACTCAAACTTGCTGTGGAGCAGGAACTCCATGACGACATTAACTGCAATTGCAATTAACCCACTTTGTTTTGTTTTGTTTTTTTTTTTTGTGCCCAGCTACAGCAGAACATTAACTCTCAATGCCATGTAAACTGGCCCCGTGCCGTTTTTCCAAATGCAAAAGAGAAGAGGTGTATTAAGCGTGAAATTCATCCTGTAATTTAGTGAATAGCTGCCGAAATTTAGAAAGTTTTGATATAGTTTTTATGGCTTTTAATGCGATTCCCTAATAATAACTATAAACTAACTTGAATTCACGGGCTGTTTCCACTCAACTTCCGCTCGCTTGAGTGTATCGCAAAAAGACTAGTTCACATAATTTCCACTCTTTCGAATGGAATTGACAAGAACCTAAAGAAACTTCTTTGAATTTATTGTATATTATACTTTTCATTATTGCCAGCTTGAATTCACAGGCTGTTTCCGCCCAGTTTCCGCTCGCTTGAGTGTAACGCAAAAAGACTAGTTCACATAATTTCCACTCTTTCGAATGGAATTGACAAGAACCTAAAGAAACTTCTTTGAATTGAATGAAGTTTAAAAAGGTTTTACAAAGGTCTTTTCCAATTTTAGCCTCTTTCTGAAATCAAAAAGGTTTCCATCTATTTCTCACCCTTACAAGTGGAATTTATCAAACAATATTTTCACGAAGATCTGAAAATATCTTCAAATGGAATCCACTTTGAAAGACAAAAAGGCTATTTACTTAGGCTCTTAATCAATAGTTCATTCTTGTTCGTAGAATAGCCAAAAGCGAACATTTTTTTCCATTCTCCAATTTTCCACCCATGTGGGTGGAATTGAGGAAACCCTAGCAAAGCAAACACACACATCAAATGTATATTTATACACATGACAGTGCCTTTTGTTGTCTCGTGTTCTCTATCAAATAATTACGTCCTACCATATGCCATATCTCTCTCTCAGTCTATTGTTTTATTCGTTTTCTGTCATTCTTCTGAGTTTCTCCCCATGCTTGCCGCGTTCCACACACAAAGTCGAGACCCAGTTAGGGTCAAGTGCAAACTGGCATACCAAGCACAACCCACAGCACATGCTGTTCTTGCTCTCATTCCCATTCCCATTCCCATTCTCAATTCCATTTACATTCCTATTCCCATTCCAAACACATTCCTATTCCCATTCCATTTCAATTTGCCAGTGCGAGACTTTTTAATAGTTTCGTTCCATTGAGTGATCTTCACTCACGCCACAAAACTCATAATTTTCCGACCCAAACTAGAAACAATTTCCTTTTATGGCCATTTTCTGTTGTTATTGCTGTTGTGCGCTACTCTATTTTGGACAACGAACTGAATTTTCACTGCATTTCCCAACTATTTTGTCAGCAAGTTTCAAGTTTCAGAGTTCATTGGCGCCTTTTGGCCAAATGCTTAATTACCTTGGCGAATGCTGCGCAGATGCGTGTCCAGTTGGGAGACGCCCCCACGGGCCAGCACGAATATGAAAAGTCTCTTGACGCTGTTGACCTTCGGCAATTGTTTAACGGAGGATGCCGACACTCGACTGGCTGTTGGTGGTGGGGGCCAAGTTCAACGGAAGCCACTGAAAGAAAATGCTTTTTTCTCTCTGCAGTCGACACTTTTTTTTTTGCAATTGCAACGGGTCTTCGCAACATTGCGTAGTGCTTGTCGCTGCTTGTAGCATGTAGCCAGTGAAAACCCCGCCCCGCCTCCCTTGCGTTTTGCATTTTCCGCAGATGTCTTGATGATGATAACCCCGGACCCTGCCATATTCCAAAAACCGCAACGCGCGCTCGCTCTCTTGGTAAAAGTGACAACAACAGAAACAACTGCTGAAAGCAAATGAAATGTTTTTATTTCTTGTACTTTTTCTCGTGGTTGTTGCTGTTGTTGCTGTTCATTTAAATACCCTGAACCCATTGAAAATGGGCGTCTAGGGTATCATGGGATTAAGCAAATGCATGTAACAGGCAAGGGAAGGCATCTACAGAAACTTCTAAAACTCTGCAGGACACGGTTATGATTGAGAAATATTTCACTTTTTGGGAACCCCTCTAGCTGGGAAAGTTCCTGGAATTGAGAGAAATGCGCATCTTTGAAGTTACAGCATTGAGCCTTAGTATATATATATAGCTGAATACCTTATTCAGGCACTGAAAATTTCACAAAGATCGGACAATAAACTGTGAAGTTAATCCAGAATAGATTTCCCTTACAAAGTGTAGGGAAACGTTTGCAATGGCAGCTTAGCACTTGGCAAAGGGTATCTCTTTAGTCGGTCACACTTAGCTACTTTTTGCCAAGTCTAGTCTGTGTGTCGCAGTTGTAGAGCTTATCGCTGTGGGGCCATCTGTTCAGGGGCCAACAGAGCCGTAAAGAAATTAATTCGCCTAACCCTGTCGACACCTAACACAAGGCCTAAGCCCGGCACCGCACCACACACGACTAGCCAGCATTTATGTGAAGAAGACTCTGTTAAGGCTTTCACTTGGCCACCCTCTCTCTCTCTCTCCCTCACCCCCTCTCCCTCTCTCTCTCTCTCTTGCCTGCAGCGTATTCTGGCGGCCACCCGCATCAGTTTCGTGGCTTGCACTTTTGACTGACTTATGCAAATACTTGACGCAAGGTTCATCAAAATAAAAAAAAAGAAGAAAAGAAAGGTCTATCGAAGGGGGAGGGGTTAACTGCCAGCCAAGCTGCCTAATTATGCAAAGCGGCTTAGACCGAGGTACGTCTTCGTTGCCAGGGCCAAAAAGGAAGCCAAATGCCGCCCTCACTTTGCATAATTGACGAGCGCTATTCGATTTGCGCAAATCATTTCGCAAAACTTAAAGGAGAAACCAAACCCGGAAATTCCTACGTTCGTTTCCCAAATTGTATTCGTTGCATGCCCCATTAAAGTATGTGTGGAAAGTGCAGCAAGTGCTGCGGAAATGCAAAACCAAATTGTTTGCAACGAGTGTGAAAAACTTGAAAATGTTTCATGCGAGTTGGGCGAATAAACAAAAGCAAATATCAGCTGAAGAAGCAGAAGAATGCGCATAAAACAATATAAGACGCTCGCTGTTCCGGTCGACTAAGCGCTAGTACACTGAAAGAAAATACCATAACTAAAAGTTAAACTGAAAGTTAAATATTTGTTAACATAGTAAAAAGCTTGATAACCGGAAATGAACATTTTCTGAGAATCTTCTTAAGTAGAAACTTCTAATGGCTTATTTTGCTCAACAGACATTTCTCGCAGTGTAGCCGCAGACAGGGCCTTCTTAGCCAGGAAAAAATACAGCTTGCAAATTCTTTGCTGACCCATGAAATGTCTGCCGTCTGACCCTTTTGTGTCGAAACCTTGAAGTGCGTAAATTGCAAAGTTGTTTCGGAAAAACTAACCGACATTCAGGGCAGGTGCCGCAGAGGTCCCAATGACAGATGGGCAAAGGAAGACTTAAGACTTACCTGGGAAGGGGCGTGTGCCGAGTCATGGGTAAATGGTTTCGCAGCAGAAGCAGCACACTTGAGGCATAGAATCGCAGATTGTGTGGCACAGACTCGCAGATTGTGTGGCATTTGGACAGCTCATTTGTATGTGGAGGCTCCTCTCCGCTGACATTTGGCCCACGAATAGGCTGGGATTGTTGTGCAGCTGCGCTGGCAGCAACAATCGCCTTTGATTACAGTCCTGTTCGCACTTCAAACTCCGGTTTCTTGTTGTTGTTGCTGTTGCATAGAACATGGCATTAGTTGAATAACATGAAGTGAAGGAAGCTTCGTGGTGCTACTGAATTTGCCACGTTTGCAGCGGGGCCTTGATGCGATTGTTCGATTGCAGCTTAACAAGCGCAATTTTCATAATCTTAAGGAAATGCAGCATTCGACACGCTTCGCTTTTCACACTCGCCAATTCAATGATTGCCAAACTCTGGTCCAGAGCTCAGTCGGGGAAAAAAAAAACACCCCAAAACCAATCGCTTCCGGTTGCGATCTGTTGTCATTCGCTGAGAATCTCCGCCGTGAACGTGACCAGAGAGATTGGACTGCAAGGCGAACAAGAGCTGCAATTACACGCCAGCAACAATTGCTGCAAAAGTTTTCACGCGCCAGCAACAACAACAACAACAACAACAACAACAACAACAACAACAGCAGACATCAGCATTTTCATTTGAAGTTTTTCCAACTGTAAATGTGGGCGTGGCATCTCAGTGCTGGCAACTGCGTTGAGTTCAAATTGCGGCGCTGTCAGCTCTCAAGCTGCCCACCTGCTTCTGGTCAACTTTTTGGAAAATTTTTTGGTTTTTCGGTAATTGAAATTGTTCCGCAATTAATTTAACCCTAGACTTCGTGCTCGCAACAACAAAAGCAATTAAAATTTGCAACAAGCTGGCGAAAAATTATGCTTCTTTTTTTGTTGGGAGGGAGAAGCTCAGTCAATTTGTGTCGACAATTTGTGGGCGGCTTGTAAAGTGCGACTCGTTCTTGCCAGCTTTCACCATATAGAAAGCTCATCATCATTACAAATTTTTATTCGAACTGTGCCCAACCCGACGGCGGCAGACTCTCCTTCCTCTACATTCACATATCGGAGCCAGGCATCTATTACAATTCGATTTATCGCGATGCTCTTGAATTACAAATAGCCCAGAGACAAAACACGAAGAGATTGAAACAGCTTTGATGAGGCAAATGAAAACCAAACATGAGGGTTTGGGTGCGGCCTTTGGTTTGGGCTCGTCTTCGGCTTTGAACTCTTTTGGGGGGCATATCTAAGTAATATCTTTGTCTCAAGTTGAAGGCGCCAATAACATAAAACTTTAATAGGCAGCGGCTGAAGTAAGATTGGACATGGGACAACTCCGCATTCGGTTAACGATATTAATGGTTGATGTTGACGGGTTTGAGTTTTGGGTATTGCTCAACTGCAGCTCATATTAAGCCTAAAGTCTCGATTACTCTTATTGAAAGTTTGGCAAATGAAAGATGATAACAAGCAGGATGTATGTATACTCATTTTCATAGGGTATTCGAAAGTCTATCAGGCTCTAATAGAAAAGGCCCATTCCACATCTATAAAGTACACTTTACACCTTGCTCAAGTATTAATTTCTTATTTCAAATCTTTGTTTTACTTTAGAAACAAACTTGAATCAAGTTTTGCTTCGTTTTCCACGAATTTTAAGCTAGATTCTGGCTAAAAATCTAGCAAATGTCTTGGCACGGAATCAATTAAGAAAATTCTTGTCATTAGCTCAGCTTTATTCTCTCAGTGTACAAATAAAAGCACATAAATTGAGTTGACGAACGCTTCCGCCTTAACGCTGTAAGAGTATTCGAATTTAGCCTTTATAAATCGCACCTTTTTCTGGCATCATCTGCCGTCGCCGGCTACAAAATCCTCGTAAGCCTTTCCATTATAAACACATCAACATCAAATTCATCAATTGAAGTGCGGCGCAAGATGCGATCCGAGAAAACGTCACGCAAGCGAAATGACAAAGTCATGGCTGCAGCTTTGGCTCTCGACTCTTCAGTTGCAGTTGCAGTTGCAGTCGCATGTGGCATGCAGCTTGTTTGCTTGTGGGTGATTGCTTTGTAAGCGTTGAAAACTTGATTACAATATTATCACAGTTGACTTAGGCAGATTAATTTGTGTCTCCGCGACCAGCTCGAACCCTGCCCCTACGATATTTCTGGGCAATACCTGCGTGAGCCCTAAGCCCATATCAATGAGCCATCCCCGAAACAATGGAGTTCGGCAACATGTGCAGCATGCGCCGTTCCCTCTGCTGCCATGTTTCGAAAATCATTTAAAAATAATTAAGCTCATGTTGTTTTCCCCAATTGAACAGCTGGGCTGGGGAGCTGCCCACGTTGATTTGTGTGGCAAATGATTTTGTTAAAAATTTATATACTTTGTGTGTGTGTTCGTTGGGCTTGACACATCTGTGGAGCGCTCGCTGCGGTTTAGGGTTACCGACGAGACGCTGCGTGGGGAGCTGCATCAATAAATCAAAATGCAAACGGAAGTGTAGAAAACGAAATACGAATCGTGTGCTACACATTCATCGTATTGAATTTCGATTATATGCCCATGTGAATGGATTGTTAAAATTGTTGGTCTTATACGGATTAGAGATTAGAGTTTAAGAATATAGAGATTACTGTAATCCCCTTTATCTCTATATTGAAAACTGTCTGTCCCCAATGACTGATTGACTGATTGACAGAATGAGTGACTGACTGACTGACTGATTGATCAACGAGCAGCCCCCACCGCAAGAGCTAGGAAGCTTTTCAGCTTTCAATATAGTTACCTTATGTGATAAAGGTACACGTTAAGACGGATTTTCGGCAAATTCCACCCACAAAAGTGGAAAAATCGTGAAAAATCGTTGGTACGACTCTTTTTTGTTCACTTTCCGATCAGCCTCAAACTTGTATTCTGCTTACCCGCTAGTATTCAATATAGACATAGTTCAAAATTGCCTGTCCCCATAACTCGGTCACAACTCAACCAATCTTCGTAAGGTTTGGCCTTTTGTTCATATAAATCTGACAACATGTGGAAAAAGGACCCTCATTTATCCTATATAGTCATATGTTAAAATTTCCCATTCCCATAACTCGGTCAAATCTCATCTGATTTCCATCAGGCTTAGCTTCATGTTTTCATGGTTTGGCCTCTAGATCAATCATCCTTAGTCTTGGTCAAAATTAGAGTTATAATGATACCCTGGATATTTCTGTATAGACCCAGACCACAGTTTCCCACCCCCGTCAAATCTCATCCGATTTCCACTAGACTCGGCTCTGTGTCTAGTTATCATCCTTTAAAAGAGAGAGATTAAGCTATCTGTCGTTTATCCATCACACTATCTACAATGCTTAGAGTGGATACAGAGTATGCGAATTGAATGTTTCTGGGAGAGGTCTGAGAGTATATCCGCAGAGTATGCGACAGTCGGGCACTGTGACTGCCTGTTGTTGTGCATACTTTGCCACCCGCTGCTGCATTAACTGTGGCTGCTGCTGTTACCTTTGACAAGATGACAACACGAATTTCAATTGCGATTCGCACACCTTTTGACTCCTCATTTTGGCAACTGACAACATTTAAAATGTGGTTAAAGTGAAGCTTAGCCAGGCTCGCCAACCGCAGCGCAAATTAGGCAACAAGTGCCTGGCAACATGTTGCGGCCCAGCATGTTGCATGGGAATGGAAATGGAAATGGCAATGGGAAGGGGAATGGGAATGGCAATTGGAATTGCAATTTGCAATTGGCAATAGGTGCATTTATTTTCGTTAGCCATTTGTTGTTGTTTCTTTGGCACGCCAAATGATATCGCAGCTAATAATTTATGACTTTTAATTTGCCACTTGTGCAAGATTTATGGGCAATATGAAAATTGAAATGCAATCAAAAATATTATGTTAACCTCTGACCGCGCACAGTAAAATTGAAAAAGAACGAGAAAAAGCGAGAGAAAAACAAGCCAAACGATCGACTTGAATGTGGCACATAAATCAGCTGAGCCACGACAGTTTTTTTTGGCGCCCTTTTAGTCGGCCGCAGTTTTCACTCCAACAACAACAAGTTGATTGACAAGCCATGAAATTGCATTTTGGTTTTGGCTCCAGCTCCTGGCGCTGTCAATTTGTAATAGCATTTCTTCGAAAGTTTTTCACTGACCTGAACTCTGACCTCCCCCCCAACTAGTTGGCTGCCTGGGAGCGCGACGTCCTTTTGCATCCTGCAGCATGTTGTTCAAAGAAGGAAAACTTTGTTGACTTATCATTGGCTCATCTTTTGGCTTTGATCGCCAGCTGCGCGCATCGCTTCATGCATGAATTGGCCGCTTGCTGTTGCCTGTTGCTGCAACATGCAAATTATGAACATGACAACAAGCTGCATGCCCCACACACCCCTCACTCTCCCGCTCCACCAGCTGCAGCTGCCGCCTCGTCAGCGTGCAATGCCACCCAAGCTTTGTATTTCCTATTTGCGGCCTTGGCTTCCTTCCTCTTGGCCAGCTTTTTTTCTATTGTTTTTCTACAACTATTTTTTGTCGTTGTTGTTGTTGTTTACATAAACATTTTGCATTCACTGTAGTTAGTTTTTCTTGTTGTTTTGTTTTGTTTACGCCTTGACTGTGCATTTATTTGCTCTGGCAGAGTTCCTCTTCTGTGGCCTCTCGTTGTCTGTCTGGCATATGATGTCTTGCTTTGGCTCCGCTGACTCGTGCAATAATAAATTTCAAATGTTTTGGCATAAACATTTGAAAAACGTGCTACGAATTGTTTACGCCAATTGCATATTGAGAATTTGCCAACTTTAGTAACTGAATACGTGCCGCATGAATGAAGTGGCAAGATATGAGCTGGAAATTATGTGGGAATCTACTTGACATGTGATGAAGTCTTACTGTGACCTTTGACTGTAAAAGTTTTAGTTGATCGAAAAGCTAGAACAGCAAAATATACTACCTAAAACTTTCTTATAAGTGTGTGGAGAGATATTCAATAATAGATTTGAGCTCAAGTTTTTATACCAATCGGGGCCTCGATCGATGTTATCGATAGATGATCAACGATAGCTCATTTTTCCAATAGCTTTCTATTAAAATCTGGTTGCAGTTATTAATAAAGCCCAATAATAAACTGACCTTTATAGTTAACTATCAGTTAATTCCTACAACTTTCTCATAGTTGTGTGGAAAGATGTTCAATAATAGATTTGAGCTTGAGTTTTTATACCAATTGGGGCCTCGATCTACGTTATCGATAGATGATCAACGATATCTCATTTTTCTAATAGCTTTCTAATAAAGTCTGAAAAACTGACCTTTATAGTTAACTATCCTGATAGATAGATAACACTGAGATAATCATATGAGAAATCTTATCACATATTGTTGATATTTGACAGCTTTTGTCCAATTGTGCATTAGTTTATGCTTATCGATTGCTGCTCGAGCTATCGAGGTATTCCCTTTATAGAATATGGCGCATTGGCTTTTATTTATTATCATGATGCCATCATTTATGGCACTCATTAATGCACTCAAACAAACTGCGCTTCCTCGACATCAACTTATCAGCTCTGCGGTGCCATAAAGTGGGCCAACTATAGATAGATATCTCTGTATATATATATATATATATGCTTTATCGATTCCTTGTTATCGACTGTATCAACAATGTCATAACGAAAGCATTTTCCAGGCATTCACAGAACGTTTTTGGGCCCCAACATTTGCTGCATGTTGTCGCGTGTCTGGCAACCGCCCCGCCCCGCCCCCGACATAGAGAATGTCATGCACCATTGCCACATGCACAGAGCCAGAAAATTGGGTGAAAATCTCATTTCTCTATTCGTTGTTGTTGCTGCAAGTCTACAATTCTCTGGCCAGACATAAATTGTGTGGCTAGAAAAAAGCTTTTCTCGTATTCAATTAGCATAACAAACTATGGCAATCCCCCTACCTCGCCCCCTCTCACTCTCTTTCACTCAACACCCACTCTGGAAATTCGGATAGAGGGGAAACTTGAAAATGGTTTTCCCATAACAGGGCATATTTTCCGCTGTTGTTGTTCTTAGCTGGCGCTTTTCGGCTGTCAATTGTGGATTTCTTAAAAATGTTGTGGGTTGCGTGACTTTTGTTGTTGTTGCTCTTGTTGTTGTTGTTGATGTTGTTGTTGTTGTTGCTGTTGTTGTTGTTGCTGCTGCTGGCATCTGGCGATTATTCGACTGCCAAAGTGTGGCCAAACATTTCAGTTTAGCTGAGGCCAAAACAAATCATCATGCGTGTTGTCAAACTTGTCGCTCGACAAAGATCTAAACAACTCTCCGTGGACCCCTATTTAGTCATAAATTATGTATTTATAGTCATGTCGATTCTTTTGTCTGAAAAGTAGCTTTTCTTGCTTGTGGGTCTTCCATAAATTTGATGTTGGCCTTTGAAGTGCATTTGAGTATGTCGCCAGAAAACTGTGCACTCAAAGCAAATGCCTCACCAAACACTTGCAATGGAAAACGTTTTGTGCACCAAAACGAATAAATGCACATTTCGATGAGACACATTCTTAAATTAAGCTGCAATTAACTTGCTTTGAAGACGGACAACTCTTGAATGTAGTGCATAGAATATCAAATATTGGCATGCTTGAAAATAGCTTGAGAATTTCTCAATATAAGTAAGCACTTCTCAAATTGAGTACTGCATGAGAAGAATCTGAAAAGAAAACTTCTTGAAATAAGAATTTTGTGCTCAGGCTAAGAAATTGATTCAACTTTTTTGACCTCAAACCTGACCTTATAACTGACCTTATAAGTAAGCTACCTATGAATACCTTGTATAAAACCAACTAACTCTCCCTCTCTCTCTCTCTCTCTCTCTCTCTCTCTCTCTCTCTCTCTCTCTCTCTCTCTCTCTCTCTTCTCTCTCTCTCTCTCTCTCTTCTCTCTTTCTAGGTAAGAATCATGCATATAAGCTCTGAGATCTGTGATTTGCTTTCTATGGCGCACACATGTGTTGCGTAAGTTTTTTCCAGCTATTTCTGTTTGTTTTCGTTTTTCTTGCCATTTTTTTTTCGGTTAGTTTTGGTTTCCGCAATTAAAATTGGCCATTTCTCATGTTGAACTATCGACAACGAGATGCCATTTTGCACACAACCGCCCCGCCCGCCGCGCCCCCGCTTGTGTCTAAGGGGTTGTCGAGTCATAAGTTTTTGGCTTTGCGTGCAAATTTCAATTTTTCATCGCCTTTTTGCAGGCGGGGTGAATTGAGCAAAATGCTTAACCACGAAACGAACACACGGCAAACGTTCAATAAACTAAAATGGAACCCAGATTAAGATATGTCTAGGCACATATATCATATACATAGAGAAACACACGCGTCCTGCCCGCTGCTCCTTGGTCTGCAGCTGCTCCTCGTCTGCAACTCCTCCTCTGTCCTCCTCCTCAGTCCTTCTCCTCATTCCTCCTCCTCAGTCCTCCTCTTCTGTCCTCCTCCTCTATTCTCCTCCTCTGTCCTCCTCGTCTGCTGCTCCTCGTCTGCAGCTCCTCCTCCTCTGTCCTCCTCCTCTGACCTCCTAGTCTGTCCTCCTCTTCTGTCCTCCTCTTCTGTCCTCCTCCTCGGTCCTCCTCGTCTGTCCTCTTCCTCTGTCCCCCTCGTCAGCTGCTCCTCCTCTGTCCTCCTCGTCTGCAGCTCCTCCTCTGTCCTCCTCCTCTGTCTTCCTCCTCTGTCCTCCTCCTCTGTCCTCCTCCTCAGTCCTCCTCCTCTGTCCTCCTCGTCTGTCCTCTGTCATTGGCTTGCGAAAATTAACGATTTGCAATTAACATTCATTCGCTTTCACTCATCTCATCTTTTGAGTGCACATTTTTCGTTTCGTTTTGTCTTTCTTTTGTTTCGAGTGCAGTTTCTTAATTGCCTTAATCCATTCGATTTGTTACTGCACTTTCGCATTTTGGTTTGATTTATTGCCAAATAAGTTGGTCATCTTTTAAATAAGCGATATTTGAGCACTTGCACTTGATTGAAAAGGTCTTTGATCTATAGTTAACCTTGTTCATGAAATGTCTAACACATAAAAGGAGACATTTCCAGTCCCATAAATTCTGTCTGACCTTCCGTCCGTCTGTCTGTCAGTCTGTTTCTATTCGAACTAGTCTATCAGTTTGAAGGCTTTCGTCTTGAAACGTTGCGTAGATTTGTCTTTCTGCTGCAGGCAGTATATATATGTGGGAAGTGACCAGATCAGACAACTTTATCATATAGCTGAGATAGAAACGTTCGGCCAAAACTGAAGATCTTATATGAAAGACTTCGTCGGATATCTTTATTTATATCAGCATTTTGTAATTTAATCAAGCTCCTTAGGAAGGATCCGTCGGATATATATTAGTAAAGATCAGTTAATAAGTAGGTACTTTTATGGAAAAATATATCTTCTATAATATTGCCTAGGCTCTCAAGAAAAGTGAAAGAAATGAATGCCTGGCAGCTTATGTTGTTTCCACAAATCTAAGCTTATCTAGTTTTATCTTCCTTCAATTAAGCTATCAACGATCGCATTTGCTGTCTAAAAACTTCTCTTCAAAACCTTCCTCAGGCTTCTCCCCGCTCTTCTCCCTTTTAGCATTTAGCTAATTACGCATATGCCCAAAGTAATTCGAACTTATCTTGGCAATCTCTTTGGTCTGCGCGCAGATAACTTTTATTATTGGCTAATGTTGCTAGACGAGCGATCATCATAATGATCAGCATAATGATCGGCATGATCATTATCGGAATTAAGCAAGCAATTACTTTTGATAAAATTGAACATTTAGTGGCAGGCTCTCACCAAAGCATAGACATACCTTCAGCTGCCAGGGCAGAAAAAAACGATCTATAAACAAAGGCAGCTCTTTGAAGAAAGATGCGCTCCGATCACAGAGGGCATTGAGTTGCCCCCTCAATGCTTTTACCCCCTCCCTCACTCCCCAGCCCTGGGCTGGCTGCTGTCAGATTGTATATCTGTCTGTGGAGTGCGCTCCCGACTTCGACTCCGACTCTGACTCCGAGTCTGACAGCTTGGACTGGGTCCGGCTGTCTGGCTGGCTGTCTGTCAAAGGCAAAAAGTGAGCATATTGAAAACAATTCGTTGTTGTACTTTTTGCAGCGTCTGTCTTCCGGCAATGTTACAATGTTTCTTCTCCCTGTTGTTGTTGCTAGTTTTTGTTTTGTTGCATCAGTTTCAGTTTTGTTGCTGTCATTCGATTTGGGACTGCTTCGGCTGCTAGTCGCTGTCGAATGTGGCGATTTGCCTGTTTGATATGGCGCAAAAGGTTTTCTTTTTCCGCTGCTGCCACTCAGCTGTGCGCTGCTCTGGCAATTGAGTCACCACGATTTTCGGGGCAAGCGTTCCACAAAACGTGTAGCCAGCCAGCACCTCGTAACTGCTGCCACCTGGCCGACTAGCTGGCTGGCTGACTCGATGGAATGGGGCACGTCTGCCCTCAACTTTAAACCCTCATATTTGTTTGCGATCCCGCAACGTCAACGTTTTACGTGACAATACTTTTGCTGAGGCTGGAATTATCATAAAATCGCCACGTGATAAATTCGCGCATACAGGTGAAAATTGCAAATTTCGCAATTTGAATTTTTTGTTTCTCTTGCGCGCGCGCGACATGCACGAGATGCGAATGCAAATGCGACTTTCTAATGCAGCACAGCTGTCCCCCCCCCTCCCTCTCCCTCGCTGCCTGCCCCCGCCTGTGCTGCAGTTTTCGCGCTCAAGGGTGTCTCTCGTCGCGTTTTTCTATAATTTGGCTGCAAACTGCAAATTGATTTCGCTGCGCCTGATTAATCCTTGTTAAGTCTTGCCACATGCCACATGCTCAATGCAACATCATAATCCAATGAGCTGCTGTTGTCAACGACGACGCAGACGCAGACGCCGACGCCGACGCCAACGCGTTTCACTTGCAACATTCAATCATGCAACAGTTGCAAGTGGCACAGGAAGGTAAGGTGTGCGTGCGTCTGGCTGGCTCTGCCTACTACCTGGTGCCTTGTGGCGGGTACCTGGTGGCGGCTGCTCCTCGTTTATTCAAATTGTCGTTTGGCAAATTGCTAATAAAGTTGCCACAGAGCCGCATTGCCGCGCTTCGCATTGCCAATAAATATTGGTTTTATTTCAGCGCTATGCAAATTTTTATGTACTTCGATTGCAGCAGCCGCAATTAAATCACGGCCATTCATGTGTGAATGGAAAGGTGTGTGCAACTATGTGTGTGTGTGTGTTGGGATGACTTCGTTATGGATCTATTGTCGCTTTGCAGACAATGCAGATCAGTTAAACTTTCACTGGACAGCGCATTGAGTGCAAAACAACATTAATCTGTTACGGGGTATAGATAACCCAACTGATGCAGTTTTTATGGGCTTGTCTGGCGTGACAAGGTATTTGATCAGCCCATAAACCCTCTAAGGAATTTTTCAATCAAACCAAATGCAAAACAAAGATATTTGATATAAGTAAATGTTTCGGAAAGTGGCACAAGACTATCAAATGTCTATAACCAGGCAAAGGGCGAGCTTTTTAAGCCCTATAAAGTATATAAATTCCTGATCAGATCAACGAACTGTGTGGATCTAGTCTAGATCTAGATCTTGTGTATCTAATCAGCTGTCTTTGTAAAGACGTTGTGCTCTTCAAATGCTTAACATACTTTTATGGCTCACCTGCCTAACACATCTACAGCTCATTCGATATCTCTCTGATCGACATTTATCGATTGTCCGATTTGCTTTTTAAGCATAGCTTGAGAATTATCCGAGCTATATGCATCAAACTTGGTATAAAGGCTCTCGTATAGTCTATTCAGCTTTCAGATATTTCAGTTTATGAGTGTCCTTTTTACGTTTCTCCAAAAAGTCAACTATTATGTAAGAGTATATGTATAAGGGGAAGGGGCGAAGTTAGTAGTAAAAGGGCAAAGACCTTAAAGATCTCTTCATAAAAGTAAAACTTAGACTCAATTTGTATGTTAACCATAAAAATCGCATGCTAACAAATTAGTTTGTGCTTTATTCTCTTATCTTGAATTTTTCTGCACACCTCGCATCATCTTTATGTATAAATAATCTTCAACTTTTTGCCACATAATTTCTCAGTTTCTGAGCTTTTCTTACCCAGTTTCAGTTCAATGTACTCTAAACAATTGAACATTAAGCACGCTTAGCTGGTTGCCTATGTTTGTTGTTGTTGTTGTTGTTGTTGTTGTTGTTATTGTTGTTGTTGTTGTTGTTGCTGTTGTTGTTGGTTTGCTGCTTGGCTCGGCTTGGCTGCGGTCTCTTTCACCTCACATCCCAGCGTACAGCATAGGTTATATCTAAAGCCTAACTGCCGTTTGTATTGGAGTGTTATTGAACTCAACCCCACATTATTAAACGCCCCGAAAAAATATTTATATATGTGATTAAAATGGGGCCTTAAATAATGTCGCACACACACACACACACACATACACAAATTGTTGGTAGCAAATCACGTAGCCTGGCCAGAGCGATAATCATGGCCATGACTAAACTGTGTTCAACTTTTACTTTGTCGGGAACTTAACCCTTGCCAAAAGAGAAACACACACAAACACACACACACACACACGCCTCCTTTGGGGATGTGCCCACTTTCTTCTGAAATGCTTTTAAAAATCAATTTTTCAGCAACAGCAGCAGCAGCTACTCGAGATCGCATCGTCGTCGTCGTGTTGTGTTTAGCCACAAGTGCACTCACATGTCGTCGATCAAGCGCCGCGTCTTGGTTTATCTTTTCGGAAGTGAGGCCCGACAAGCAGCTGGCTCCTCTGTCTCTTGCTGTTGTACTCGAACTGACCCCTGGCGTGACCCTCAGTGCGCCAGAGTTATGAACCCGTTCGTCGGCTAATGAGTTATACAGACGCTGTCAGGACTGAGGTGATGGGTGGGTGGCGGCAGGAGGCACGGGGCGGAGGGCAGGCGAGAGGCGGGAGGCGGCAGTTGACTTATTATGTGGACGGTGTTTGTGTGTTTTGATTTTGTAGCTTCTGGGCATTTTGGGTTCAGGTCGTCGTAAATTGAGGTGTCGTAATTGTTGAAGAAAAAAAAACGAAAAAAAAAACGTTTGCTCGTTTCGCCGTGTTTGTTCATCTCCACCTGCTGCTGCTGTTGGTGAAAGTCAGCGTTAAAGTTTTTCCATTGTCTCCTGTTTATGTTTATTGTGCTTGTTGCGCGTTTTCATTGCGAGGCTTTGTCTTTGCGGCCCCCGAAGGACCCACCATAGACAATCTGAAACCCAAAACTCATTTGCAATGTTAACGATATGAACAAATTTATTTCGGATGTCGCCAAAGGCAAGTTGGGATTTGTCTATGCCACGCTAATGAAGCCGGCTATAAGGCCAATTATAAAATATGACTTATATAGATATTATCATATCATAGCTATTATCCTATGGCCTATATGCATCTCGGTTAGGGTATTAAGTCTTCGTTCATTGATTGCCTTTGCAGCTTATTTCATTTATTTGCCTTTATTGCCAACTAGCAGCTTTTATTTTAATGAATTTCGTATTTCTGTTGGTTTTGCTGCGAGTTGCCAATGCTGTTTGTCAGTTTTTGGTAATTACATTGTCCATTGTACAACTCTTTTTATGGGCACTTAATTTGCCAAATGTCCGCTTTCAATTATAGTCGTTTTATGTTGTGTGGCATATTGCCACGCCCCAGTTACAAGTTGTCCAAGAAAGCTGCAACCTGTTATATGAGATGTGCAAGACTCTGACACTGTTGCAGGTCAGCGCAGGTCAATGCAAGTGAATCATAATTGTCATTATCATCATTGTAATCATTATGAGGAGCCATGAGAAAATTACAACTTCTCGAGTTACGAGAAAGAGCACAATAAAAATAATAGGAATAATTGTTAATTGTCTTGTAGATCCATTCGATATTATCAATAAGATGCTTTCCCATCGGAAAGTCTAGAAAAATATACAAAATTTCTCCTTTATATATAAATGAATATGCATTATCCGTATAATATTACTAATACATAATGAAGCCAATGAATCAGTTATCCTTCAATAGATGCAAAGTTTTTGTTAGAAAATCATAATGATCTAATAACTAGAATAAGTATTAATGATCTAAGTCGAGTTTCTCTAGAGCTGGGATTCCTTTATCGATCTCGCAATGCACCTCCTTTCAAACTACTTTTTACATGGATGCGATAGTTGAGCTTAGCATAACATTATTCATATTTGAAAGTATGCTGCGAGCTATAAAGCGCACAACCCCGGGTTCAATTGGCTCGTAAAACTTTGATGATTAGCAGCAGCCACAGTGAAGTTGTTTGTCTTGCGCAGACTTGTTATCATTTCCCACAGAGAGCAGCTCATATAACTAGCTAACCCCAAATGGGTGACCCGCAGCTTGGCTGAGCGAAGATAAATGCCCAGCAATGTGTTGACCTTGGCTTGAATGCACAGCACAGACACTCGCTGCAATGCCCGATGATTAGCTTGGCATCGGCCTTCAATCAGAGCTGCGAGGCGCAATTGTTGGAAAATTGTAATTGCCCAATTCAAAAATGTTGCGTAATTATTCGACTTAATACGTTTTACATTGTTTGGGTTTGCGCTAATTAGCCAAATGTGCGAAGCTTGAGTCGATTTGTAGCTTGAGTCGATTTTCATATTCATTTTCCTTTTTTCATTCGAATTTTCATTGACCATTTGCTTTAGATTGTCGCTCATTTGTCAAATGCGGCTTAAGCTTTGTTCACATTTTGTTAGCTGTCGAAAATTGTGAAATTGTGCGCTGGAAAGCCAGGCAGATAGCGAGTATCTGTGAAAATGTCACCCTCTCACACTTACGAACATTACGTATGTACATACATACATCATCTAGCCACAGGCCACATTGGAGCTCACTCTGCCGACCAAACATTCCCATCCATATACATACACACATACATACATATACATACATTCCCATCCATATACATACATATACATACATATGCATACATATACATACATATGCATACATATACATACATATACATACATATACATACATATACATACCTATACATACATATACATACATATATATCATTTTCCCCGTCTCTCTTCTGTCTACACATATCGCATGTTTTTCCTCGGTTTGTTGTTGTTGACCAATTTTGGTTTTTCTTTAGTTGCGGGAAAAATCAATCATGAAAAATGCTTGCTATTAACAATGGATTTGTAATCGGATTTGGATTTGCACGAAATGGGATTATAAGAAGTGGAAAGAGATAGAGATGTAAAAAGAGAGTGAGAGAGAGGGAGGGAGAGAGAGGGAGAGAGAGGGAGAGAGAGGGAGAGAGAGGGAGAGAGAGGGGGAGAGAGAGAGAGAGAGAGAGAGAGAGAGAGAGAGAGAGCAGAAGGAAGAGAGAGCTGAAAAGTTGGGATGATTTTCATTCAATAAGATTTCAAATATGTTTTGAATGGATGATGAGTGAGAGAGAGGGAGAGAAAAAGTGAGAAGCAGAAAGAAGCATAGAAAGAGAGAAAAGAGAGCTATAAAAATTAAGTTTTCCTTACTGCAATTATATCTTCTTGTGAAAATAATCTTAACTGTAAAAAGATAATATAATAATATTAGTTTTTCTTCAACAAGAAGAATAAGATAATCGAAAAGAGATTTACTTCTATATCTAACAAATATGCCTTGTTTGTTTATGCATATTTTGATATTTACGTAAACGAGCTCTAAGCTCAGCTCAGGCAATGCCAGTTAACTGTTAGCATTTTCTCTGCTGACCTTCGCCGGAGTTCAGTGAACCTCTTCACCTAAATCTGTGACACATTTGACACCAACTCTCGAGTATCATCTGCACTCGAAACTATCCGATTACCAAACACGGCGCGGCGTCCAAATAAGAAACAGAAACCAAAAAAAAATGCTAACTCGAAAACAAGCTTGGAAACACTTTCAACACACTCGTCGTGTGGTCTTCAGGCCATTCAAGTGCAATTAATGGTCGTAAGTGCCTGCCAAATGTGGCCTATAAAAAAAAAAGACAGCGCCAAATGACCGCCATCAGCTGGCCAAATGGACAAGGTCAAATCTGGCAAAGATCGCCGCTGTAACCAAGGCTCAAATTTGAATAGGCCAGGCCAACGTACACCTCTCCGGCCAACTGAAGCGTGGCGCGTTGATTACAGACCACGTTTACTTCTCAGTTAGTTGAATACGGTAGTTACTACAGTTCGGCGGGAAGTTTCCCTCTTGCGGTCTCCCTCGGGCAATTAAAATGATATTATTACCCGGGCAGCCGCGGCCTTTCTGTGGTCAATGTACCAGCTGCTGGCTGCGGCAGCAGGCGATCCCGAAAAAACTTTTGGGCTAACGACTTGTTAATTGTGCAATAAATAGAAAGCCGAAAGCAGCCAAGACAAAAGCCCAATACTCCGGCAGGCCCGCTGATGTTGTAATAATTGAAATTGAATGCCGTCAGAGAAAGCAGCGCAGGATTTGATTCCCATCTATAACAGAGCCAGGTAGACAATTGAATCTGAAATCGAATACAAATAAAGAATACTTCATCAAGGTAGAAATCATTGGGCTAGAAGCTAAAGAGAATTATTTGAAACTTTCTTGGTCTCTTCTTGATGGTTGTTAAAAAACAGGGTATCATAAAGTTGTATGTAACATATATTCCTTCTCAAGAACAAGCTGTCATATCTGTCTGAATGAGTTACGATTTTGAAGACTTTAAGGTCTTCCGATTTGAAACTTGAATGTTTCTTAGGCTTAACAAGTTTCTTCTTTCCAATAATATAGCAGCTCTTTTTACAGGGCATCTTCTCGTCAAGCATTCATAGCTCGACACATCTTAGTTTCTTTTAACGTTTTGTTAGTTACACTCGAAAAATAATTATATAAACAGTTAAAGCCAAACAATTTCATAATCAGTTTAAGCATTAAAAGCCATGTAACATGTTTTTAATGAGACCACAGCCAAAAGCCGAAAGGAAAAACTTCAAACGTTGACAAGAGCCAAACTTGTTCTGGCCGCAGACAAGAGCTAAGACTCGGTCCATAGACTGGACCACATGGGGCCGGCCAACACATCTGCCGAGAACGTGACGGCAACAAAAGGCGCAGACGACTCGGCCGTCTCGGTCGTCTCGGTCGTCGGCTTATCGTGCCCGGCTACGAACGTGACACTCGAACGTGATTATGTCAACCGTGTCGTTGTCGTCTTTGATATCAGACCTCCCACCTCCCGCCTCCCTCATCTGTGCGCTCTTTGTCTGATATGTTACTCAATAGGCCGTGTCGCCGGATTTTAACTGTGCTACACAGTCTTCTCTCTCTCTATCTCCCTCTCTCTCTCTCTCTCTCTCTCTCTCTCTCTCTCCCTCTCTCTTTCGCATTCTTAGAACGGTTTTTTTTGAGAATTCTTCTGTTCTCTTTAAGATAATTCCCAGTGCATTTGCTCACAGGACGTTGCATTGACATAATTCTTAACTGTTTGTTGCCCTCTTTTCTTCTTCTGGGTCAACAGATCGCACAGATTTGTTTGCCCAGAGTCTCCCAGGCAGATTAATTGCCCAGGTGACAAAGCATACGAGCTGTTGCACTTAACACCAAACACACAATAAGTCTTAAATGCAGCCATTTCCTCGACTTCACCTTTAATATACCCTATTCAAGATTGGTAGGGTATGTGTGAATGCAATTTGTAAGGCAGCAACAACTATTGAATATGCTTCCAAATATCTATATCAAATATCGGTTTAGCGATACAAAAAGTGACTTTTCTTCAAGAAACAACTATCGATATGTTTGTAGGAATAGATATCGAATGTGAACTCACTTTTATCGATAAACAGTTATCTAAGTATCATAAGTTCATGTAAATGTCGAGAAGTCTCAATGTACTCTCAATGTTATCGATAATCACCATCATGATATCGAGAATCAATAAAAGCTAGTTGTTATCGATATATATCGATAATAGTTGTAGCTCAAGCAAACCCCTCCAGGGTATCTGATTATCTGTAATTCTCAACTAGATATTGTTGCGTCTCAGCTTGTTTTCTCACACCTCTGGCGTAAGTGTCAATTTCATTTGTCTTCTTCTACTTCGTCTTCGTCTTCTTCTTCTCGTTGTTTCCTCCTGTCATTTATCTTGTCAATAGAGATCGCAACTCCCCCTACAAAAAGAAAAGTGTTATTTAAACACCTCAGTTGAGGTAATTAGAGAAGTTGCCAACATGTTTGGTTTGGAAGCTCACGCCGAAATTGGTTTGTGCCCCAAACCAGACCAGGGCAGACTTTGTGTATGTTGTTGTGCTTCTCTCTTTTTTGGTTTTGTTGTTGTTGTTGGGCTATTTAAAGTCGCTTTCGATTTGGCGATTTGGAAGTGTTCCAAATGCCGTGACTATTTCACTTAGAAATGTGCTAGCTAAAGAAAAAAAAAAGAGAAAAGAAGAGCATTGCGCGTTCCAATTTATGTGACATGTTGGAAATGTTGCCTTGTTGTTGTTGTTGCAGATGTGTTGTGTTTTCTTGGGGCAGCGTTCATTGACTTCCTGCTGAGCATATTTTCATATTTGGCTAAGATTTTGGCAAGCCAGGTGAGGAAGTATTAACCAAATAAAAACTTGGGCTCCGCTTTCTGAAACTATTTTGAGTATCTATCAGATACCCAAGAACTTGTGAATCATCTGCATTGAGAGACAACACATACAGCATGGCCTCTGGGGCGTAGGCAGTCCCACAAATTCTAGGGGCGATAAATATGTAAAAAACGCGGTCGAGGTCACGTACTGACATTTTCGATAATGAATGTTGTTGCTATTGTTGTTCAGCTAGTTAATTGTTGTTGTTGTTGTTGGCTATTGCTCAACGCTGGGCAGAAAAAATGTCTGAGTCAACGAACCTCGATCTAGAGATACAGATACAGATACAGATACGTGCCCAGAGTATTCTGTTTTATAAATAGTCGCCGCATTAGAAGATCTTTTGGCCAGACGCACGAATTTAACACTCGAATGTGTTCAACATTTGCATGAATGTGTGCGAATGAGAAGCGAAGCGAGCGGCGCACAAACTTGTGCGTCATGCTGGTCGCCAACAATTGGAGGACAGTGTGTTGCAACTGGCCAGCAGAAGTAGCCGAAGCTGAAGCAAAAGAGGGCCCAATGCTTGGAATTTATGTGGCCAGGCAGCCAGCCCAATTAGCATTTAGCTGGCAAAATGTAGTCAAAACTCATTTCTCAACTGGCGCCAGCTGGAAAAATTGCTCGAGTTTATGTTTAATGGACGCACACAAATCATAAACTAGCTACAAAGAAACTAGAGGAAAGAAATATGATTATGTTAAATTATTAAAAGTATGCTTAAAACGTGATTATGCGGACGGCAGTGGGAAATTGGGCGTATTACGTATACGACGCGTTGACGAAATTTATGAAAAGCTTCGAGAGAAATGCTCCTAATGATGTACACAAATGTTTGTATAATAGAGAATAACTTCTTGATATTCTTCCTGAAACCTTTTGATAAAGAACTAAAAATCTTAAAACTCATCTAGAATATTACCAAGAACAATAGCTACTTTCTCTCTTCATCTCTCAGATCTCAGTTCTTCTCATTGATTCTAAAGAAAAGCAACAGCACAATAAAACTTTATTTGCCTCTATGAAACTCCTCTGGCAGTTGTGAGCTCAAATTTCAGTTTTACGCCCACTGTGCATTCACTTTTCTTCGGCCAATAAATTCTGCTTGCCTCACACCCCGCGGGGCTCCTCTTCTGGCCAACTGGGCGCCGCTGCTGCCTCCTGAGTGCATCAAAGTCTCAATTGCAATCACAACAGAGCCGGAACGGAACATCTCAAGTTCACTCGCAGATTAGTCACGAACTTTTTGCATAAAATTCTGGCTCATATTTATTTGATTTCGCCAGTGTTCTGAAACTGGAACTGCCGCGCGCGCAGCTGAGTTGCTCGTTCAGGTGGGTGGGTTGAGCGTGTGCAAAATGCATTAAGAGGCTCGCCAAATTGCCAAGACCAAGAGTCGTGCAAAGATTGGGAGTGGTGGCAGCCAGCCGCAAGTTGCCACAAGCCGCCACAAGGCACCAGCCTCCACTTTGCGGCACCAACTCGACTGAACTCAACTCAACTAAACTCGACTCTTGGCTGAGTTTAAACAAAGAGAAAGGCGTTGCTCTATGGCAATTGTTGTTTCTTTTGTTTTTCTTTTCGGTTTTTGGGCTCTCGCTCTTCAGTTTGTAATGAGCCGCAACTATCGCAAATAAGCAGCCGCTTGGCCACACCCACACCGCCTCCACACACACACACACAAACACACCTGTCCAGGTCTTGGCTTCTTATTGCCAGCTGCTTGGGGCCTGCTCCAAGAACTTGAAACAACTTCATGACTCGCGACCCAACTCTCAACTAATGGCTACGAATTTGGCTGCACACTTTTGAAGCTAAGTTGATTTTTATTTGCCCAAAGAGCCAAGCCTCTAAATTGAAGACCCTCTCCCCCTTCCGCCCTGCTGCCCCTCTCTCTCTTAACGTATCACACAAGTTCTTTGTGCTTTTTTTTTCGCCGTGCCTCTTGCAGCGCATAATTAGATATAATGATAAAGAAAATATAAGTATAAAAAATATCATAATACACAAACAATTTCTGTCTCGAGTCCGCCTGTAATGACGCAGAAAATTATCTAGCGGAAAATTCCAACAAAATAGATTTTCGATTTAGAAAATGCTGCAGCTCGTTTAAATATTTAGTCGACGATCAAAATACTGCAGGAAAAGCCATTGAACTGGAAGAGTTTTTTCTGCTGGGTGTGGGCGCAAATGTACAAGAAATTGCAAAAGTTCAGATTAGAATAAGTTACGGGGAGCTAGATGGAGATGATGTCAAATAGTTTAGGCTCTAGAGAAGAGTCTGAAGATCTGATATTACTTAAAATATTTCAAGTGTAGCTAAAACTAGTCGGATTCGTAGGAAGGAAAGCTCTAAGAAGCAGAGTAAGGTCTTTGGGATAGTCTACATGTGCCGAGATCCGAAGATCTTGGCAAGAAGCTGAACAGATGAAGAGAAATCCTTAAAGGCTTGACTCTGGCTAGTATCACAGGCAGTTATGTACGATTTATGGTTCCTTAAGAGCTTAAGAGCGAGATTTGTTGACCGGAAAACCAAAAAACCTTTCAATTGCAAGTACGTCAACTTTCCCAGCACGGTCTTTGGGATAGTCTACATGTGCCGAGATCCGAAGATCTTGGCAAGAAGCTGAACAGATGGAGAGAAATCCTTAAAAGCTTGACTCTGGCTAGTATCACAGGCAGCTGTATACGATTTATAGTTCCTTATGAGCTTCAGAGCGAGATTTGTTGACCGGAAAACCAAAAAACCTTTCAATTGCTGCAAGTAAGTCAAATTTCCCAGCACGTCCGTTCCAGCTAAGTGAAGTTTTGTCTGGTGTCCAATGTTGACCAAGGAGTTTGTCGAATGGATCAAAACGAGCAGCTGGCGCAAAAGTTAGCCAAATGTCAAAATGTCAATGGAAATCAAATGCAGAAAATCTCACGAATTGTTAACTAAGAGGAACTCGAATACTCAAATCGATGTGACATTTCAATTTGTTTGCCAAGAGGTAAAAAAAGAAGGTACAAATGAGCAGCCCAACAGGTGAAAATTGAAATTTATGACTTGAGCTGGAGAAATGCACAGGATGTGCGGCCAACAGTCGCTGCCATAAGTAAGTGTCTGCCAGGTGTCGTTGGGTTTTGTTTTCCTTTTTTTCATTTCGACTTCGGTCGCTTCATCATATTTATCGATTTCTAATGCCAAAGCTGACAGCTATTGTTGTTGTTGTTGCTGTTTACTTAGCCAACAGATGCCACATGATGCAAGAGTTCGTTGGGGTTAAACTGTTGTATGAAGATCAATGTACGATAACCACCAGGAGAGCTTTGCCAATGGCCATGTGTGTCCGTGTGTGTGCGAGTGTGTGCGAGTGTGTGTGCGGTTTGGTGGGTGTCATTGTGCGGCATTTGGCGCTGCCACGCCCCCGCCCCATAGCCTCACCTATGACCGCTGCGTGTCAATTACATTTGTAATTATTTTTAGCAATTTTTTTTGTATTTTTTGTTTTTGATAAATTGAATATCGCACGCCGCAGTCGCAGCCGCTTGAGAGTGTAGCCAATGCGGAAAGCCTTTTTGGCCAATTCCATTTATCGATTAATCTCCGCAAATACAATGGACGGATGCATGGGCTTATGCAATGTGTGGGTTTTGACCTTTGTGTGGCCGGGCGGGCTCGTCTGCCCGACGCCGATTGACAAATGAGTGATGAAAATCTAAGACAAAGCATTGCTGCCCATAAACGGAAATGGGATTGGGTCGGAGACGGTCCTATGAGAGGAGTTGCCTGCACTGAAAGAAATGATGGGACGAATTACAAAATGGTTCTAGAGTTGAGCCTGAAGCTTTACAGACTTTGGGCAAAGGTTAAGTTCAAATGAAAGAAATTAACTTCTTCAAAGTTTTAAAAGATTTCTGCCAAACTCTCGTTTATTTGTTTTGCTGATAGAACTGAAAAACTAGCTTTAATTTCTCTCAGTGCATGAGGTGCAGTCGATTCATTAGAGTTCTGAGCGGCAAAGTCTAGTCGTTTGGTCTGTGCCGCGCCCAACTGGGAAACCCACGCGCTTTTTGGCGAACGTGGCAACAACTTCATTGGCAAATCGTCTTGGCAACTAGTTGGTTAAGTCACGTGTCCAATGCTCGCGCCATATTAAGTATACGACATGTGTGTTCGCTTTCCAATTGGTTGTTAAATACGAATTGACACCTTTGCCCATGTCGCCACATGCATTCAATGTTTGATTTCTTTCTCTCTCTCTCTCTGTTTCCAGGTGTTGTACCATGAAATTGTATCACACGCTCGAGTTGTAAGCGCTTGCATTCGCGCCGCCTCCGAAAGGGAACGGGAACGTGAACGGGAACAGTCACAGTTGCAGCAACAGCAGCCCGCATCTCTCACCAGCAATTGTTCCAGTGAATCGACCAGCGATTCGGTGACCAAATCGCATAGTCTCAGCAGCGGCTTCGCCTCCGATGCAGCCCAATTGACCACGCCCAGCAGCACAGCGGCAACAGCAACTGGCACTGGAGGAGTCGTCACAGCTGGCGGCGGCAGCACAGCTCATCCCCGGAAAGGTGAGGGCAATTTGGAGCGATTACGCGATCGTTATCATCTGATCTATCTGAAGGCCTTTGAGCTGCAGCTCTGCCTCGACAATTTACTGCGCAAACGCAGCTCCACAGCGGTAAGTCCATAATTCAAACAGATTATCTAAAATAGCATGTTTCTGTATGAGAAAGACAACATATGAGCACAATTCGATCTATATTTAATTCCAACAACCAAGTGTTGGTTAAGAACTTATCTTTTATAACCAACGGGATATGAGATGAGTTCATGGCAAATCCACTTGATCGAGCGGAAATCGGGTGGAAACCGGGTGGAAACCGGGTGGAAATCGGGTGGAAACCTTAAGCAAATATCTGGCACTAGCAATGCTCGATAAAACCTTTCTATACCTTTAGATACTTTATGGATTGCAATTGCCTTGATCTAGAATCCGTCAACTTGAACTTGGCCCAGCACGAAAATAAAACTCTATACGATTTGTGCCTTAGTCTGCGTAACTGCAAATTGACTTTAGCTCAAAGTTTTCCATTTTCTATTTAAAAAAGTCTACAAAAATACGTTGCATTCTTGGAAAATAGAAATTCAACCACTTTGATGGCTGCTCTTCTCGCATTGTATTGGCGCCGCTTTCCTTTCCTCTGCCGACTCTCGACTGCGGGCTGCGGGCTGCCTTTTGTGTCCGCCTCACGCCAATTGCGGGCATTTCTAATTACGAAAGTGTCTCTTTTTCACTGATTTAATTAATTCATTTGGTGAAAATGCCGACAATGCGTTGGCCAACAAGCCGCAAATGCCTCAAAAGCCATCAACATGTTGGCCAACAACAGCAGTTGACCAACTGTTGCACACCCAATGCCAGAAGACGCTTCGAACAACGCAGCAGCAAATCTCTTCAAAATGTACAATTTCTCCAGGCAAATAGTTGCGTGATTGCTGGCTAATTGCAGGTTCTTTAAGTTTGAGCATGTGAACGTTGGAAAACGCAACAAAAAGTTATAGAAAAACTGTGTTTAAGATATCAAATATCCTGTGCTAGAAGTCTCTTATGCTATATAGAAATTGTCTGCTAGAAGTTCTTATTTTATCCAATTGGATTCTTTCAAAGCCAACTTTCAAAATTTGCTGTGAGAGTTATTGCAAAGTATATCTCAATCATAAATTAGAAAACCTTTGAATCCAATTCCATTCAGAGCCATAAAGTTCTCCCACATTCTGTTTTAGTATAACGCATAACGTGCTCCTTTCTAGCCTTTTCAACAACATTTCGCGATTCTCTCTAGCCCACACAAGCTTCATACACTATCTCCTGCTGCCTCTCTCTCCCACTCTCACCCCCTCTCTCTCTCTCTCTCGCGCTTCATCCCACTCACTTGACAGCTGCTAGTGAAAGTCTTTGCCTATAATCACATTGACCCAGTTAACAGATCGCTCCACCTCTTCCTCTAGCTCCGCTGGCTACCGAGCTCGTGCTCTGATTTGTGCCACTTTAAACGTTTCCTGGTCAAAGTTCTGAGGCATCCAGCCCGCCCGCCGGCAACGGCTACCATAATATAATTGCAAACGCTTTGCAAGCCGGCCTCCTCGCCCCCCGGTAACAACATTTTAATTGTGTATAATTTAACCAGAGACGCCCGCTCTCTCTCCCTCTCGCTCCACCTCTCTTGGAGCAACACCCCGACCCGTGCCGTGCTGTTCCGTCTTGTTTGCACTGGGATGTCGTAATTCATGCAAGGCACGCACTGCAACAGCCGCAGCTGACCCACACGGTGGTGGGGCTGCCCTGGCTGTCAGGCCTGCGGCTCTGGAGCAGTTCATGATGCAGCTTGCAACCGCTTCATTTGTGGCTGAGTTTCTCCTGCGAGTGAGAAGTAACAATTTCATTTTCCTGCATTTCGGTTCGCTTGCGCGCTCTGATGCAACAATTTGCATTGCTGTTTGCCCCAAAGCTAGAACAACCCCTTGCCCCCCGACCGCTGCCACAGCATGTGGCATGACCAAATTGCCGCCGCCTATGCAACACGTTGTTGCCTTATAATTTGCAACACTTTGCTGGCCACATTTTGTGCTCCACATTTTGTCTTGGCTAGAAGACAAAAAACGCCTCGCCAACCAGCATGTTGCCGCCGCGTCTGGCTACATGTTGCCAGCAACATTTTATGCCTCATTATGGCCAAATGTCAAAATGTGCGCATTAATTGCATTGCAGCCGCCATAAGCCTGGCCAAAATGCACACACACGCACACACTCGTGTAGAAATATGCCTCATATAAAACGCTAAATTAAACGCGGGGCAAGTAAAAGTGAAATTCATGCCCCGACCCATTGCAACAAACTTGCCCAGAGGTCGCGCCGGCAACTACGAACTTGCCACCAATCGCTGCAGCTGCTGCTGCCAATGGAAAGCAGCTGGAAATGGAAATAAAAATAAGAAAATAAGAAAATCAAACTTCCACAACAAATGAAAATAAACCAAATCAAATTTACGACGTGCCCAGCGAGACGATCGCGACTTCTCATAAAATGCATTTTATTTCTGCTGGCCTTTTGTCTTGGCTCGCTGCTTCTCTCTCCCTCTCCCTCACCCTCTGCCTCGCTCTCTGTCTCGCTTTTCTCTGCCGGCATCCTTCTCATTTGGCCACGTTCACATCAATTTTGTTCGGCCCTCACCGCACTCGATAAACAAATGCAGTTTGCAATCGAATTACATTGATTACACTTTATTATTATTATATTTGACTTGTTGTGTGGCTGCTTCCTTCTCTGAATCTGCCGATCTCTTGTTTATTCTTGGGAGAGAAACAAAAAATAAAAATTGGGTTTAATGTTTGTTATTATACAGATCTTCATGCACCAGGCCAATGCACCTTTTGATTGATTCACCGGCCAGCCTGAAGGCCAAATACCAAGCGAAAGTGTTGAAAGAAATTCACATCTGGCCACATTTGTGATTGGATTCCTCTTGTTAAACCTGCTGTTAAAAGCAATTTTCTCTTGTTAAACTTGAGTTGTGGGAAACTGGAATGTCAAGAATTCTTCTCTCCACGGACCTTTATAGCTGATATATAATGAGGCAGCAATAGTGTGAGAAACTGACCCTGAAATTTGACTAGGAAAGAGCCCAAACTGACCAAAGAAAGACAAAATGGGGAAATCTTCATTCTGTATACCTCATATCTTCCCTTAATCTAGCCAATCTTCTTTCTTTCCCTTTCCATTATTAAAAGTAAAAGATAATACATTAAGCATTCAGAAAATCTTAAATTATTCAATTAGTGTTTGCCAACCTTGAGGCGCTTAACAATACTCAACCAAACAATCCTCTTGCAAGTCGAGACGTTTATCAACACTCAGCCAATTAGCGTCGATCAAAATAAAGTTTACAATTTATGAATTTAATTGCCGCTCGTCAAATATTTAAATGTTGCGGCACATCAATCAAAGCCCAAAACATAAATCAAAAGTAATTCGAACGAGCGTCGCCTAAAATCAACAAAAAGTCGGTAGCAGCTATTCGAAAATAAGAAACCCCCCGAAAAATAAAAGGCCGAATGCAAATTAATGTTGGCCAAATTGCATATTTTGTTTAAATACCCTGTGCTCCATTTAAGTTGCTTAAACAGGGTATATAGAACTTCTCGCACAACATGCAAAGATCTATTATCGATAATAGATTCTACTCATATCGATAAATATATTCGATATCGATATCCAAACTTTGAGACTTCGATAACTTAAACAGGGTATATAGAACTTCTCGCATAACATACAAAGATCTATTCTCGATAATTCTCGATAAATATAGCTGATATCGATATCCAAACTTTGAAACTTCGATAACTCCTTCTTCAGCCCTACCAAAATCGATAGATAACGATTATGATTCAGTTTTATTTGTAACTTAATTCAAAGTAGAGCAGGAATCCAAGATAGCTTAGAGTGGAGCCAACATCGTTGGCACTCTTCGTTTCTGCTGAAATCGATAAATATCGATTTCCAATTCATCTTCATTTTAAAACCGATAAATATCGATTGCGAAGCCCATTTTTATTGTACATCATGATGAGGCAAGCAATAGTGTGTGGAATTGTTGATATGACAACAAATCAATATTGATTACAGGGTATTAGCTAGTCTTATACCATGAGGCAGTTTCTTTCTCATTCCTTTCATAAATCGAACGAACAAAACGAGGCACGAAAATGAACGAATGCGCTTTGAATAATAATTGACGGGGCAACATATGTCTGTCTGGGCGATTGTTGCTTTTGTTGTTTTACGCGATTCGTGTTGCGAATCGGAACTGCATTTGCATGTTGAACAACGACAGTTACAAATTGTGACTATTTAATTGTGTGTGTGTGCGGTGTGTGTGTGTGTGTGTGTGTGTGTGTGTGTGTGTGTGTGTGTGTGTGTGTGTGTGTGTGTGTGTGTGTGTGTGTGTGTGTGTGTGTGTGTGTGTGTGTAGGTGTGTAAGTGAGTGTGTGTTAGTGTCTGTGTGTGTGAGTGTGTGTTGCCCCGGAAGATGCGAGTGCTGCAAAAATTAAATCACAATAATTATGTAAATTTTGTTGTTGTCTTCAACCTGTCCCGGGATGGGGCGTGCCACCCACAACAGCAACGCGGAAGCTGCACCATTAATGGCCGTTGCATGCCACACACCAATACATAGACATGCCTACATATATTTACATGCCACACCAAAGCCAAACAATGACCGAATAAATAGCAAAAAATTTAGCTTAAATTTCACTTTCTGACGCGCGTTGCAAGGCCGTTTAAACGGCAGGCAGCTGGCGCAGTTCGGGCCAATATAATTACCGCCTCTCGGTCTCACTTTCGTTTGGGGCCTGCCGGACAGCAGCGCTGTAATTAGCCGCTGGCCAGCAACAACAGCAACAACAACAGCAACAACAGCAGCAACAGCAACAGCAACAACAGCAACAACAGCAACAACAACAGCAACAGCAACAAAAACACTTACCGAAATGCCTCGTGTAATTGGAAGCTTGACCAAAAACGCTCGTCGTGCGGTTTAGCAGGCAAATTGGGTGGGTTTTTGTAAGAAATTGTTTTATAATGTGGCCACATCCCCAACAACCAACAACAGCACCACAGTGCAACACCAGGAGGCAGCTGCTGCTGCTGCTGCTGCTCGGACCGTTAGTTGATCTACTTTTTGGTGGCAACTAATGATGCAGCTTGTTGCAGCTGAGAGCTGCAATCGAGAGCTGCCTTTTGGCGGAGCTGCACACTCGCCCGCCTTTTGGCTCATTTTCAATTACGCGCACAAATGTGGACTTCAATAGGCCATTTATTGTTCATTATGCTCTGCTCGTTGGCCAACACAGATTCGGGCTTGGATGATATTGTTGATTGATTTGTGCAGCCGCCGCAGAGCAGGTTATGTTAATGAGATATGAAATATGCAAACGGGAGCGTGTTGCAATATGGAATATTGCTTGGTATGAAAAGGATCAGAATTCACCGTTCACGGTTTGGCTTAACTCCCTCCCAACTAATAGCCCAAATTTGAGTTCAAGCCTTGAAAGATGACAATCATAAACAAGTTTAGCTCCCAATTGAATATCTACCCAACATAAGCATCTATCAAACATGCCTCGGATACATGAAATGTTTTTGGGTCTAAAATTGAAATTGAAATTTCAAGCATTTTGTCAAGAATGAAGAGCCTTGAGCACAAGGAAATAAGTAAATGTTTGGCCATAATCAATGTATTTAACTCTTACTCGAAATCCACAAAAGTTTCTTAAGTTAAAAACTGCTTCATAAAGGAGAGGAGAGTGCAAGGAAGTTGCTTGAAATGAAAGCGAGAGAAAAGTGAAAGATGTTTCCTGTAAAAGAAATAACTCGAAGAAGTTAAAAGAAGGTAAACGAAAGGTGCCTGGCATAAGATAACAAACTAAAACATTTCAATTTCGAATTAGATTCGAATTCAATCAAATTCCAATTTCTGTCCGCAAATGATTAATTGCAAAATCAAACAATGTGAGTCCCCCTGCCAGGGGTCGAGGCACCCCACATGCAAACCAAGCGGATGAATGCAATAAAAAACAGAGCTCAGAATAATAACAAAACAAGTAAAAGCAGCAACGGCGGCAACATGGCCAAATTGCTTCATTGTGGCAGCAGCTGTTGAACAGACGACGACTTCCAATTCCTATAATCGAACAACTGGACGGAAGAAAGACGAGCACAAGTCAAACGAGATGTGGCCACAATGTAATCAATGGGAAATTACAATGCACAAAGCAGCCGAGCAGAGAAATGAATCCAAATGTAAACAACAAAATGCCGCCACATAGCAATGGGAACACAGCAGCAACAGCAACAACGACAACAGCATCAACAACAACAGCAACCAGCAACAACAACAACAGCAACTAGCAACATGTTGCTGCAGTGTTTGATGTTGTCAACGCGTCATGTGGCGCAGACTAACCCACAACAAACACTCCGACACACACACACACACACACACACACACACACACACACACGCGCGCACACACACACACACACACACACACACATAAATCAGCGGGTAATGCAACAGGCCACAAAAAAACAACAATGGCGCAGACAGAGACATCTTCGATTGGAGCGCGCCTCGTTATACTCTAGCAGAGGGTATTATAGACTATGTAAAGTATACACATAGAAAGTATGTATAGCATATACTACAAAGTATATAAAGTATGTGAATATAAAGTGCATAAGGTATAAGGTATATATATATATACTATAAAGTATATCTAGTGAAAACTTATAGGGCGAACGCCTGTCTGTTTTGTTTCTTTTGAAACATTCTGAATAAGGTCTTACCCAGTTGCCTGCTATTAAGTCGACCCTTCTCTTGCAAGACAAACATTTACCTGAAAGAGTCTTAACACATATGTATGATATTTTCATAACTTATTAATCAGCAGCAACATTTAGCTATGGATATGTCAAACAGAAGCCAGAACTCTGAGAAGATTTAAAGCCACTTCAAATCCATCTCTGGCAGTCAGAAGCCAACTCTGAGAAGATTTGAGTCCACTTTGCTCGAATCAGATCATATATATGCCGGAGTCTGTCAGATCAGACTATTATATCATATAGATGTCTTCATATATGTGCGGAAGACATCAGATGAAAACATAAACAATATATTATTTACATCGAAAGGCAGGATAATATGTAAAGCCAACATGGTTGTCCATAATGGAAATATTATGTAACATGCAAAGACATAGGGTATTTAATCATTCCGCAAGCTGCAGCTAATTCTTCTTACTTTGCTTTTTGTTGCAATTTCCTGCATTGATATTTCCCGTGCTGCATTTATGGCATATTGACATTTGCCAAATGTCAAATTGCGGCCTTTGTTTGCATTGTTCGACTGTCTCTCTATCTGTTTGTCTGTCTGTCTGTCTGTCGTCTGTCTGTCTGTCTGTTTCGCTTGTCTATTTATCTATTTTATGGGCTGCAATTGTCACAGGCTGCGACATGCAAGTATTCTGCATTTGCCATTAATCATAGCAACACCTTAAATTCAAATGTTGCACAGCAACAACCTGCAAAGTTATGAGCAATTGCTGTGCTGTGCGTGGGCCAGCAACATGTGTGCAACACACGCCCACGCACACTTGCGTGTTGCAGCAACATGCTGCCAATAAGTTCACTGGCAACATGACAAAGACTAGACAAGAACTTGCCAGAGACTTAGTCAGCAAATATTGTCGTAATTCTAGCAATGTTGCAGTTGCAGCTGTTGCTGTTGCTGCTGTTGCTGCAGTTGTTGCTGCTGCAACGCAGCTTTGACTAAGACTTTGCTAAATTTAGCATCTAATGCGATTTGTAATAGTTGCGCTAAATTGTGGGCAATGCTGTTGCTGCTGTTGCTGCTGCTGCTGTTGCTGCTGCACCAGGAAATGTTTTGTGCAGCAGCAACAACAATAACAACAACAACAGCAGCTAGTAATAATATTGTTGCTGCTGCGGGTGCTGCTGTTGTCACCGCATACTTTGTAGCGAGGTTGTGGGGCAAAAAGCTTTGCATGTCGCCAGTTGTTATTGTTGTTGTTGCTTTTGCTTTTGCTTTCATATGATTTGGAAGTTTTCATGTTGCTGCGGGTTGTCAACGCTTTTGCTGTTGTCATGGCAATTGCTGTTGTTGCTGCTGCTGTTGTTGCTGTTGTTGCTCTTGTTGTTGCTGCTGCTGTTGTTGCTGCTGTTGTCACGGCAGCTGCTGCTCATGTCTGCAATTTTGTCGCGCTTTGCAGACATTTGCATGGCGTTCGTTGTTGCAATTGACACTTTTAAATAAATTTAAATTCCATTGCAAATCTCGGTAATTACTTAATTGCTGAAGCGTTCGTTCATATCTCTGCGGATATAAAAGATTTCTGTAGAGGAAAAAACTTATATCTGATTGTAAGCTGGACACAGCTGACATTTATTTATAAATGTCGCATAATCTCATGGGCCAGCCACAATGAAACCTCTTAAAAACCTTGAAAAATTCAAATTGCTTATAGAATAGGTTTTAAATCTGTTTGTACACTGTGCGAAATACAGCTTGGCTTATACAGAATTGCATTTGAGTAAGGTTTAAGGAGCTTGAACATTATTATGATTGTCAAAGACGACCAGATCCAGATTTGTATTAGCTCAATTGTTGATTATGATATATAGTGCATACTTGTGATGGATGAAAAGGCTTTTTATATCCTTTATAAAGGGCTTAAAGAAGTATTATCTGTGTATAGCTGCTTATGTAAACGAAAGTATGAACTAGATCTTCTTGTGATATTGTATCAGATAATATGAAACTACTTTGAACTTCGGCTAATAAAGCTGATAAGAATTCTAGTCACATTTATATACATATATTCTAATTGTTCTTTAAATTCATGCCCCCGCTCATTAATGTACACTTAATTTTCTCAGAGTGTAAAGTTTTTTCCTATAAAATGCCGTCAGAGCTGCGTCAGCTATAATTATATGTATAGGAGATCTCTCTCTCTCTGCCTCTTATATATGGCATGCACTTTGTGCTAGCAACAATTTCCAGTTGCAGCTCACGTTTTTTTCTGTCTCTTATTTTATTGCACGACAATTACACGCCCCCGAGCTGGAGACTTATGTACATATATGTTAATAGAGGTATCCATCACATCGATGACATGAAATCGTTTAGTGATAATTAAATGTTGGCGTGTGAGAAATTCATAATTTCGACAACAAACAGGCCATTAAATATTGTATATATGTGCATGTAGAAAAACGGTAGCCAAGGCAAACAACATGGAAAAGCACTCGACTGAATTTTCCCAGACACACGCATTTCACAGTAGCCCCAAAGACTTATCGAGTAATCGGATTTTGGACAACACACAACACAACATTTCGAGCAACAACAAGCTAAAGTTCTTTGGAAGTAACAAGAACAGAAATGAGAAATGGACATGAGAATTGTGACAGAGCGAGAGTTTGCGTGTTGTTGTTGCCGTTGTTCAGGCTTCACTGTATGTACGTGGCAGATGCTTATCGCGAACCCCCCTAATGATAGTTTAGCAAGAGCCCAGGCTCAGCTCCAAAGTTGCCTGCAAATGAGGTGTTAAGCTGGCAACACGACAACACAGCGTCACGTGTCCAACTGCAGTGCCACGCCCCTACCTCTCTCTCCCCCCCTAACGCCCTCCTCATGCACCAAGTCGTTTCGCGTGAAGTGCGTTGCGATAAACTTGAACTTAATTTCCAACTAAAAAAAGGCGAACAGAGGCAACAAAGGAAACAACCGCCAGCAACAACAACGACAACGACAACAACAGGGCGTTGTTGGCAGGCGTTGCCACCTTTTGATTTTATCCGTGCCTTCGGCCTGGCAAATGCATTTTGCATAATAAGTCCATAAATTGTAGCACCGAGAAACTGTGGGCAGCAGCGCAACAAAAGCGTCAAAGCCAGAGAGAAGCAACAGAGAGAAGTTGAACTGAAGAAAAGAAGAGGTTTAACTGTTATCTTTAGCTTGTCATTGATTTTTATTGGATGAGCCATTCGCCCCATCTAGTTAAGATCTCGAGCTTACAAGCAAATGCGGGTGTTATGCTAATGTATAGAAAGTGTTTACAAGTTGATTTCTCATATTTGTTTATCATTAGAAATTGATGAGTGCTCTAGTGTCCATCTGAAAACCATTTCGAATTTTCCTACTATGTGTGTCTGGCCCAATCACACCTGCTGTGTGTGTGTGTGTGTGTGTGTGTTTCAAAGGAAAACTCTGTGGAGGCAAGATTGTAAACAAACTAATCAAAAGGCGCCTCGCAAGTGTCTGAGAGCTGCCAATACACTATAATTCATATAAATCATCATATGCCCTGTAACTAAGGCAGACAGAAAACTACGAATACATAGGGTATATCTGTTCTGGGAAATGTTGACCCATGTCTATGTAAGATATTTGAGGGAACCATTGTCAGATTTAGAAGCCAAATCGATTTAGAGTCCAAACCCATGAACAAAAAGCCAAATCTCGATAAGATTTGAACAAGTTCAGAAGGGCATTTCATCTTCGGCCACCAGACTCTAAACGAATCTTTCTTGTTTAGATGCGGCAAGAGTTCCAAATATAGCTGACTCTTTAAAGAAAACACATTTTATATTGCTGCCTGACCTTCAAAAGGCCTCGTTAACACGAAATTCCTCTGGCCCAGCAGAGACTCTATAGCCAAGATTACGCAAATCCACAGAAAGCCAAAGAAATAAACTTGTTGAACATGTGGCAAGTGTTGAAATATAATTCATAAATGTTCAATTGCCTGAGCTAATAATTAGATTTTCCAAATTTTTAATGAGCTGCAAAGCAGAAAACTTTTTTGGGATTAATGTAACAGAGCGCGCAGGGTGTAAGGGCGCGCCAAGGTCAACTGAGGTTAAGCTGCCAGCCATGAGGTTGCTTTCCCAAATGTCGAGCACTTGTTGAGCTTTTCATGTTTCAAGGGGCGTCAAGGTCTGCCCCCGCATGAGATGAGTACCCCGCCCACATAGGCCTTGGTTTTCCACCACCTTACACCATTTTCTTTGGTTTTTGTTTTGTGGATTATCTGTCATCTGTCTGGCCAGCTAACTGTTTGTCTGTTTGTCCGTTTGTCGTGTTTTCATTTTGTTTCATGTCTGTTTGTCTGGCTCTTGGCCCGGGCGCAATTGAAAGCAATTATAGCATATGTGAAGAAGGAAACTCTCGCGGCTCGTTACGTGATGGGAAATTGTGTTGGAAATGTGTGAAAATTGTGAAAATGCGACTGACCAACGCGGTTGAGCAATATTTATGCTTTCCTCAGATCCAAATCAAGTTGGCCAATTAAAAGCTGAAATTCATATTGCCACAGTAATAAACTCTACTGGCAATTAGACATGCGAGTTGCTGCCACTTGAGCATACCCTGTAAACGGGCTTAGATCACGTTGAGAGTATTCAAAATTGAAAGATATATTTAAATATTACAGCTATTATACGTCAATTCTCGACTCTTCTCTCGCTCGTATCTCATATTCATAAACTTCTCTTCTACTTTCTCATCTCATCTCATAGAACGGCTTGGATGACGACGAGGACACCGAAGACGATTCATTTGGTTACGAGGGCGAAGGCGACGGCGACGTCGACGTCGACGCTGCCACCGAGGACGATCTGAACGAGGTTGTCTCCGATCTGGACTTGGAGTGCGAGAGCGGCTGTGCGCCGAGTCACAACTCGACGGAGCTGTTGCAACGTTGTCAGCTAACTGCCACAGAGATTGTTGCCGCCAACGTTCGGGCCGAGGATCAGTCACGCGATTGTATCGCAACCCAAAAGGTAAAGTAAATGCAATACATTTGCATATATGCCAAATTTGTGCGCGCGTTCTCTTTTTTTGAATTGTTGTTGTTCTTGTATGTAGCTGTAGCTATTGTTGTTATTGCTATTGCTAGTTAGAATTCTGCATGCCTTCTACAGTATTGTCAACTTTTTCTTTGAGCCTAATAACCTAACCCTCGACCTGTTATTCCTTCCAAAATTGCACAAAAGCAGTCAAGAACTTGAACTTGCTAATGAAGCTACCATTTCGATATGACCCCCAGGATACCCGAGTTGGCAGCACTGTAGGCTGCATGCCCAAAACAGTTTTGTCAACTGCCCCACAACCCAAATCCCCAGTCGAAAAGCACAGAAACTTGAGAACTTTCAGCTAGCTAATGAAATTTACGTTTTTTGAAAAGTTTCCTAGTATTCAGCACGAGTTGGCAGCACAGTATGAACGCCTTGTACAGCACTGGCAACTCGAGCCCTTAAATGCCTTTTACAGCACTGGCGATTCTATGAGTCGCTAGGCAGCACTTTTCAAGTGCTTTCTATGTCTATGTTCTACTGTACACGATTTGCCTCCCTCTCTCCCTCTATATCCTTATAACAACATTAAGCAAACGCACTCAAGTTTCTTGCAATTCGATATAAACCCATAAAAATCCGCACGAGTTGGCAGCACTGCAGCAGCATGTGAATTTGTTGTTGTTTTTATTAATGTGTGCGTGTGTTTGCGTGAACCTTTGACCCCTTAACTGCCTGCAACTGCAATTTGCCTAACCAAACTTTGTTCCCCTGCCGCAACTCGCAGCCCGGTGACGAGGCCGACGAGGAGGAGGACGACGACGACGAGGCAGACGTTGTTGATTTTGTGATTGCCAAACGCGCCTGGCGACCATCCAAAATCCCAAATCATCTCAGCCACAGCAACTCACCCGCCGCAGCAGCTACGCTCACCGACTTCGAGGCCGACTCCGAGAGCAGCGATCTGGAGCAGGTGCAGCAATTGCGACGAGGCGGCGCTGGTTGTGGTGCTGGCAGCAGCCTACTCATCAATCAGCGACGTGTGGTGCTGCCCATCATTACGCACAGCACACAGCTGCACCACCATCAACAACTGACTGTGGGTCATGTGCTAGACATGTCGCAGGCCAGCAGCAACAATAGCAACAGCAGCTCCACGCCCAATTTGGCTAATTTGTCGCTGTTGCAGACGCGACACGGCAACGTCAAAATGTTGCCGCCACAGTGCCACAATGGCGTCAAGCCGAAGAGCATTGCCGTGGCCGTAATCACGCCCAATACCCATAATCATAGCCATCATAATGGCCATGGACATGGCCATGGCCATGGACACGGACACGGACACGAGCTGAACAAGTCGCCAACGGTGCTGAGAAAGGCGGCAACACATCGCGGCCATCACAATGACACCTCCAAGTTCAATCGTTCCAATCGCAAGTCCAAGAACTGCGCCATCTTCTACTTTAAGCACTTGGATACGGACAACGAGACGAGCCGAGACGAGGGAGAAGCTCGTCAGCCCAGCGAAGTAAGTACCGTTATCAGCCAGGTGGTGACCGGTGACCAATTCTCTATAACTGTTGGTGCGTTGGGTCTGTCTTCGTCTATGCCATCGTCTAATGCGAATTCGTCGCGGTTATCGGCAACCTATCGACAATCGCTGCACGTCCGATTGTGCGGAATTAGCAACCCTGTGCGGTGCTTAAACCCATGCCAAATGCACTTCAATTTGCATGTCTTTTTGCATCTGTTAAGTTATTTGCATTTTCCACTAAACAAAAACATATTTGACTAACCATATGTATATGTATCTATATTTCGTATAATCTTTGGCATGCCTAACAATTTCTTAATTAACTTTGCTGCTCATTATCTGGTAGTCATAATGCCACATCATTAATCATTAAACGACTTTAGTGCGAGAGTTCAAAAGCAGACAACCTGCGCCCGCGGCTCTATACATGTCCAGAGGTCAGCCGATCTTCAGCTTTCCGCCCAACAGCCAAATTTAACTAGTTCCGTTTATGCTAATGAATCGATTTCCTGGTCAAAAGTTGTTCCATGAACTTCAGTTCATAGTTCATAACGAATATAGGAGAGCCTTTCTTAGATTTGATGAATTTTCAATAGCAGCCCGGATGAAAATAACCTCAGATCTGAGAGAAATGAACAATTGATAAATTGGTTTTTGTCCAAATGACCCACTGCTTGAGGCGACTGCAACATGAAGGTACCCGATTAGAAGCTTAGCCTGCAGGGTATAGATGTGTGTGCTGTCTTAGCCGGAGGATAAAGTAACTGGTATTCATGAAACGCGGATGATATCATACATATCTATCTGTCTGTCTGTCTGTAACGCATCGATCTCAGAAACTACAATGGCTAGAGACTAACTATTTAAATGTTCCCGTATGGCGTAAGCAGAACAAGTTGACTTTTCGAATACCTACGCCCATTGTAAAGAAGAAGACAGAGGCAGCTAGGCGCAACGTTCAGGGTATCTTCAAGTCGGGTACTCACGACAACTGAACTCTTACTTATTCCTAGTACTCTACTCGCGGGTTTTAATATAATTATCAAAGTTTATATATTCTTTAATGGAAGTTTCAAAGTTTCAAATGTCTCTGTACTTGAGATATGTTTACGTTAGCACCTCAAATTAGATTCGTTTACTTATTGAGTAAAAGGAATATTTTAAGCACAATTTACATATTTTAATGACAAGCTAGCTGTCTTTAAAGCTGCGCAACCTGCTGCTGCTGCTGCTCCTACTGATGTTGCTGGTGTTGTTGCTGCTGTTGTTGTTGCTGTTGTTGTTGTTGTTTGCTCCTCCAACACCCAAGTGATGAGCGTGGCTTGGCTGCATGCAAAGCCTAAGGTCGCGAAGACAATCCGAATGGAACGTCGCAGCATTAATATAAATTGCAAACAGTGAAAACAACATCAGCAGCAGCAGCAACTGCAGCGACAGCAGCAGCAGCAGCAGCAGCAACTGACAACCATTTGGTTGAGGGCGGCACGGCGGCAACTCCTCCAGCCAGTCGGGCCATGGCCAGGCCAGGCCAGGCCAGCCGAGGCAGCCGCGTTGGCAACCGGCATTTGAGACGAACTCAAAAGATTTTTGCCACTCATGCGCCGTCGCAGCCGCAGCAGCAATTTGTAGCAACAATTGTTGTTGTTGTTGCTGGTGCTGTGGTGTGTTGCTGTTGTGACTACAAGTTACAATTTGCCATTTTGCGCAAGTAACGCTAATTAAACTTCATTTTCTACTACTTCATCTTCATCTGGCTGGCCATTGGCATTGCACACACAGCCACAGTCAGAGTCAGAGCCTGCGACTGCAACTGCGACTGCGACGTGAGGCCCACACAGCTTTGCTGGATTTTAATTTTCCATACTAACTTATTTTTTTCCTTTACCCTTCCGACAAACTCTAGATACTAAAATCGGCTGATGCCTCATCGGATGACGACGACGAAGGTTGGCTCTACACAGCAACAGCAGCAGCAACTACAACAGCAACAACAACAACTCCGGCAGCAGCAGCAACATCCACAGTCGATGGTCTGCAGTCGGCTGCCATCTCGTCGACAACCTCTGGCGCCGTTGCAGGAGTCAGCGCTGCGCCCAGCGACGACTCTGATAAGGAGAACAAGGAGACGCTGGTGACCACATCGACAACAGCAACAGCAACAGCCACAGCAACAGCAACAGCAACTGCTGTTGTTGCAATTGCAACTGGCAACAGCAGCAACTACGACAGCAGCAGCGCCTGCTCCTCGTCCAATTCGAACGGTGTCCATACGGAGACCTCGGCCGCGTCGCGGGTTACCCAAATGCAGCGCAGCGTTGTCAACATGGACATTCAATTGCAAATCTGCAATGGCAGCGCCAGCGATGGCAGCAGCAGCGCCAACACAAGACACATCATTAGCAACAATTGCTACAAACAACTGCACAGCGACAGCGACAACAACAACAGCAGCAGCACTCAGCAACAACAGCAACAACAACAACAACTGAATGCCAACAACAATAACAATAATCACAAGCAACAACAACAGTCGCGCTTGGACTCTAAACAGCAACAGCAACAGCATCTGCTGAAAATGGGCGCAAATCTGGAGTTCGCTGATGAGGCAACTGTTGCTGATAATGCAAATGGAAATGCAGCACAGGTGAGTGCGAGTCAAGTGTCAAGTGTGGAGATAATGTTAGGTTAAGTTCATTTTGGCTGAGTTACTAAGATAGCCAGAGATATTAAGATGTGAATGATACGGAGATTGCAAAGCAAGTGAAGGACTTATCAACTTATCAAATTTGGTAGAAAGACGAAGCGAACTCTAGACTTAAGATAAAAGTATTTCGATAATATGATACAGTTGGATGTGGAAGAACTTTAGGGAGATTTCCAATGGAAAAGTTTTTCATAAATGAATTGACACATTGTGCTACGTCAATCGAAAGACTTATCCATAACTCTTACAGCTGCTCAGCTGAGAAAGAGCCGAAACCTAACTGAATGTCAAATGTGGCATGATGTGATTACCATTAGCATAACAAGAGAATATTATGAGTTGAATCTCTCATCCGTTGCTTATTTCCATTTCCATTTACATTATTTGTTAATAGTCTGCCAGATATATCAGTTAATAAGGAACAAGTTCGAACCTGCGCTGAGAACTCTTCGAGTGTTGTGTTAGCCCGACCATTTATAGACCACAAATCGCAAAATTCGTAAATACAAATCACAAGACATGCTACAAAGTCTGTTGCAGACAGCTTGCAGTATGCCACACAGGTTCCCACAGTTCGCCGCACGGGGTACCTTGAGTCTTGAGCCATCAAGTCTCGAGTTTTGCGAATCTTGGACTCTTGAGTCCAAGTCTCCGTCTCCATCCTCGACTCGGTCTGTGTATTTGTGTATTGCATTCGATTTCGATTCGATCGCTGACTCTGTCTGGCAAGTCTCTGACTTGTGTCAATAAAGTTGCTTTGTTGGACTTTGTTGCAACTTTGTTTGCCATTAGCCCAATACCAAGCAGCCGAAAAGGTGAGCCTAGCTGCGAGAGAGGGGCACAATTTCAATAAATGGCTACCGCCTCTTTTTCCTACTGCCTGCCTGCCTGCCTGCTTTGGTTTTCCCGTGCACCTGATGATTAAGCAGTTGAGTTAATGAAAGCGAATCATGCAGCAGCGGCAGCAGCAGCAGCAGCTGCCATTCAAAATTGATGCCAAAACTATCGACTCCCGACTGCGGCTGCTGGGCTGCTGCCTCCTCTAACTGCCTGCCCGCCCGCCCGCCTGACTGGCTGACTGACTGGCTGACTGACTGACAGACAGGTCGACAGAGCTGGCGATAGTCCAGGAAAAACTGAGCAGCGCACGTCAAAAATGGGAAAGTACGAAATTAACTAAAAACGTGTGATTTATTTCTTCATTGCGGCACACAAAAAAGCGACTTAGAGTGCTCTAGTCGCAACTGACCGACTAGAAGATACCTCGCACCGATTTGCGAAAACTTTTAAACTCAATTATCATATGTTTCCGAAGTTTTCAAGGCTTGTGTACTACAAATCAAGCCCATTCTCGTGAGCAGTGAGAAGAGTTATGTTTAAGATATGTTTTAAGAAGCTTTCTTCAGCATCGATATTTATCGATAACATGCAAGTATATGCAATTATCGAAAAAAGGGCTAGACGCTTGAATTTTATCTCGCTTTTATACAATTGCAATTGTTTCTGCCTGTCATATACCCCTTTCGATAGTGGGTACAGGGTATAAGAAAAACGTTGGCAGTTTGTACAATTGAAAGGGACGACAGCGACAGCGAGTTAGCGAGTACAGAGGACACGTTCGACCGGGCCAGATTTATGGATATTGGTGGCAGCCACATTGTAATAGAGCCATGCATCCACGAAAATGTTTCAGCAGGAAATGGCCTGTGCGGCAAGCTGATTGATTAGGAGACAGAAGGCATTCGCTTTTAAGTAAACGCTTTCCTTGGCATTTTTAATTAAAGCAAGTTTCCTTCTTACCCCCAGCTGCAGTCCAACTGCCACAACAACAACAACAACAACAGCAGTTGCAGTTTTTATAGCCGCGCCGACATCTGCAACATCAGCGTTTGGCCCACTGAGATGAGCAACTGCAGCAATGGAAATCCCATTCCGAATGCTCAACAGAATGGTGGCAATCGTTTGCCACCCCGCTCCCCAGCCAAGTCCGCCAAGTCGGCCAAATCGCAGGCGAGCAGCAGCAATGCGACTATGTCGCCATCGAAGGTATGTCTCTCTCCCTCTTGATATCTTCCTCTCCCTCCCTCTCTCTCTCTATCTGTCTATCTCCCTCTTGGCGCAAAGGAAGCGGAAACATTTCCTGCGCTTCATCTTTGTCCAGTGACAGCTTGGGCAATGTCTTCTAGTCTGCTTTCTCTTAGTTGCCACGCTGACAAAAGTTATTTTGATTTATAAAAAGATCAAAACACTGAGAAAAATTTAGCCTACTTACGACTTACTTGGGCTGAAAGTTAAACCAAAGTTAATTGAAATTAAGCAAATTTAAATTATATATATTATGAAGTTGAGATATTTAACTCGAGCTTCCAAGACACGACCTCTTATACTTGCACCTTCATATAAACAGTCGATAATTTTCTCTCAGTGTAAACTGCCCCCACAACTGCTGCAGTTTCCCTTTCATGAATGCAATACGAAAATTCACGGTACTTTGCAATTTGTCATCTTGTGTGGCAGCCAACGACTTGGACACATTGCGTGTCGCACGTTCGCACAACCGTGTCCATGACCAAGAGCCGAGAGCAAAGCTAAGCCTGAGCCTGCCCAGAGCTGGGGCCTCGGTTATACATATGTATGTATAACAGGCCGGCTCCTCTTTGTTGTTTGGCTGGGCTCTCATGGTTTCAGTTTCGCTTGAAATGCATACGAGTTGCGAGTATCGATCGATTCAATCGAACGACTTTGCCGGTGGTCCGATAATGCGTGTACCTGAGTGTGTGTGTGTGTGTGTGTGTGCGTGTGTGTGTGTGTGTGGTTTCGCCTTAAATTTCTCTAAGCTCTTTTTGTGGCCTTTTCGTGTCATTTGGCTGGTAAACATGTCCCCCAAACATGTCCAATGACAAGTTGCCGCGTGTAATGGGCTGTAAACGAGCATCTTTGTAATTTGAGACAAATTCGCTAAAGTTATTTGTGAAAATCAGCGGGTGGAAATCAACAGGCCGAGTGTTGGGAAATGAAAGCATGTGAGCGGCCACAATTGGCAAATAACTTGGTCTGCAAATTGGCAACAATTTCAAAAATCTCTTGATAATCAAAACTTTTTCTTGAAAAGATATTTAAAAAATTGTTAGAAATCATAACACAGATTAAATACAGCTCTCAACAATAGCCCAAAAAGCAATCAGTTCTCTTTTCTAACGCCTTTCTCTGCGATTTTCAAATATTTTAATGTTAGGTTTCTGGGTAGCTGGTATCTAGTATCTTAAATAAGTTGCAAGCAGCTCTGTCATCATTCTAGTAGTAGAAAAACTCGAATAAACACATTTCGCATAAGCTTTTCGAAGTAAGATACTTTGACTAGAAGTAGATTAACTCTGATGAGAAAGGAAACGAATAAACGAAAGTAAATAGGATGCTAAAAGTATCTTAAGCTGACATGGTGGAATCGCTAACGTTCACATGAACGCCATGTTCTCATGCATTATTGTTCGCCTCTCTTTGCGATTCTCAAAAAAGCATGATAGCGTAGACTAGTAAAGCACCGACGACTTCCCTTTTGGCTGTAATTAAAGCAATTATTAACTGGCTGGACATGAGCAATGTCTGGTTTTCTGTTATCCAACTCTCACTTTTATTTGGCCAGACGATCGGCAACATCGGCAATACTAGCAACATATTGCTCATGTATGCTCTCGGCTGTTGGCTGTTGCTCTTGTGTGTGCGTCATTTGCATTTGTCGCTGACAAGTCGATTGCAGCACATGTTGAACCCCCTCTCAACCACTCAACCCAAACCGAACTCAGGTCTGTCGCACGCAGTTTTCACTGTCATCCACCCGAGGGCAGTACCAGCTCCAGCTCCAGAGCCGGAGTCTCCGGCCCAAAGTCTGCGTTGCGTGCGCTGATTTATTGAGAGTGAAATTCGCGCGGCTTTGATTAATATTGACAAATTTCGCATTTCGTCGTTTTTTAGTTGATTTTTGTTAATTTATGCATTTCGCAATGCGAGATAACCAAGCTGAGCTGATAACCAATCATCGATGACGTTCGCAGCGACAATTTGAAAATCAAATCGAACCAAAAACTCATATAATATGCCAAATCTTATCTAATCGCAACGCACTCGAATGTCGCTGAACTAAAACGAGCTCTCAATTGACTTGTTAACAAAAATTAACCGAAAGTAAAGTAAATATATATAATAGATATTAAAATAAATCAACGAGTTCGCAGAGTAGCCGCAACAAATCGTTGACAATCTCGATAGCTCGATGACGGGGCCAAACCGAAAATGTTCGATACATTTTGACGGCGTTTATCTTATCGGCTGTGCACTGTGCCCGTGCACCGTGGTGCCATTATCAAAATCTGCGATTGTATTTGAATTCGCCAAGCGAACTTTCAGTACGTTTCGCGCAGTTGCCGCCGCCGGTTGTACCAGCTACAGCTACAGCTACAGATACAGATACAGATACAGATACAAAAGATACAGATACATTTACAGTTGCAAAGATACACTGTAACAAAAGATGCACAAACAATAGAAAGCGGCATTTGCCATTGTTATTGTTATTGTTATTGTTAGTTTAAACTTGTTATTATTGTTCGCTTTTCGCGTAATTTGCATTTAGCTTAACCAAAAAAAAAAGAGAAGAAAAACAAACAAAATAGTGTGTAATTAAGCGCGCACAGTGCCTGTCAAACTGCGCATACTCATTCGCGATTAAATTTCGCGATTTGCGTGCGTGCCGCAGTGCAATTAAATTGGCAAAATACAATAAATAGCGCAAAAAAAAGAACCACGACGATTGTCAAGGCCCGAAAAAAAAAACAAAAACTTAAAGCTGTCCACAGACATTTCAACAGTTTGTCAGCCACTGTGTAGCCTCTGGCCGCACTAGAGATGGGCGCGTGAGCAGCTGGTTATACAAGAAAACTGTGCAAACTTGAACTCTAGTAAGTCCATAAGTATTTGTTGATGTTAGTAAAGAAATTTTTTGCTCAAAGGTTGTTGGGCGCCAATAGATATACCCACAAGCTAAAGACTATTGCACGACTATCGTTAAGCTATCGCATAGAAGGTTCAAGAATATCTAACTGTGTAAAGTTGAACTTTATTGGGATATTTATAAATATTTATGAGCTGAATTTATGAAGTTTCTTATCAAAAGTGGCTACGTGACCGTTGTAGAGTATGCGAGCATGCCAAGAGCTATCGTCATACAACTATCGCATAACTATCGTGGCAACTTCGCATGCTACAAAGCTGGAAATTTTAATTAATAAGATTGTGCATTCCTCCTTAGAATTGTTTCTCTTTGAAAAGACGTAAGTTTTTCGAGGTCAATTCGAACAATTGCGTTAATAAGTTTATTCAATAGACACCTAAAACTATCGTATAAGTATCGTCAACTTATCACATTAAAGAAAACTATAAACTTTATCTAAAGTCAAACCCAACTTGTTGCTTAAAACTTGCCAAACATCTTAAGCACCAAGCAACAACTATCGCATAACTATCGTGCGACTCTCTCGCACGAAATTCGCGCATTTTCCAGCACTAGTCGAGTGGTTAAAGTTTCCAGTTTAAGTTAATTGGCCAATGGCTAAGCAAAAAGCCAAACTCATATAATTGCCTTTAATTATCACAAACGCCCAATCGCAAAGGCCTTTCAATTGTTGTTGCTTGGTTTCTTTTGCCCGACTCGAGTTGGACAGCAGCCACTCCGTAAAACGTTGAACATTTGCACATTTGGGAAAATTGTTTCCGTTTGTTGTGTGTTGTTTGTTGTTGTTTGTTGTGCTGCACGCAGTTTGACACTCACAGTGCTGCTCAAACTGGCTGCGCGTGGCTACGGCCTGTCGCCGAAGCTGTCCACAGGAAACTGTTAATTAAATTAAGCCAAAGATTAGCAATCAAATTGAAGCATGTGTTCAACACAGCCACAGCTAAACTTTCTGCAAAACCAAAGTGCGATAAAATATAACTTCAGATATATGTGCATGTTAAGATTTGAATTTGGCAGACATAGTTCGACAGCCGACAGCATCGTCTGACTCACTTTATGACTCTCGCAAGCCGAATCTACCTTGGAATCGTTCAATTGTGCAACACAATTTGCAATTAACCATTTAGTTTTAATGCCTTTTTGTCAAAAGGTTAACGTTTGCGTTCGTTGTGTAATATTTAGAAGAAGGGAATAGCACGAAAACAATCGAAACATTATTAACGCTTCGCTGACTTTTTTTGTTTTGTCTTTCTGTTGTCTGTCTTACAAGGTTCTAATTGGTTGAACAATCAAATTGATTTCGTCAAATTTATGTTTGGATTTGTTAAGAAAAGTTTGTTTTTGTTGTTTTCTGTTTTTGGACAAACAACAGCTGTTGTCGGTCTTTCAGCATTTCATTTTCAACCCTTTTTTATTCATTTTTAACTAAGTAAATATAATATAAATCAAATGGCTGTGCTCTAGACTCTCAACTTTCCCATTAGCTGTGGCAAGCTCTACGATATATCGATATCGAGTAGAGATTACTCCCGAGAAGAGTCTGTCGCAAATGCGATATATCGATATCGAGCAGAGACTTCTCCCGAGAAGAGTCTGCGCAAACTGTAAGAGTTAGATATAGATATATGTTAGATATAACATAACTCCATAATCAATTGATTTACCCATTTGAACTAAATGTTTAACAGGAATTCATTCAAATATATCGATAAATCGATAAGTCGATAGGTTCTTAGGTTGCTTCATAAACAAAATCGATGCAAAAATTGCATTTGTGAAAGGAACTTTTTGATAGAATTTAGTCTTTTACTCCCAAATGCAAGCCGAGAGACTTTGCTTATTCGATTTTCGTTACTATCGATAAGTTTGCAACTATCGATTATTTTACTAAACTCTATGTATATTGCCTGGCAAGTCGCCTTATGATCTATCATATTCATAATTTCCCAGCTCAACATACAACTTTCTCTAAAACCCAATCACAGGGTATGCAAAATGACATCACATTTGGGTAAACAGCAATTTGGCAAGGCCTTGAATATCGCGAAAACAAAACTCCGCTCGATCCACTTGATTGACGCGTTAAGACAGAACACAAAAAGATAAGAAAGTGTAAGAAAGGAGAAAAAGAAAATGCAAATAGAAATAAAGATAAGCTAAAAACCAAATCATGTGAATGTTTTGCTAAAAATGTATGAATGCGAATGAATAATAATGAATAAAATGCAGCTGCACAAATGAACGAAGCGAATGAATAGAAATTGAGCTAAACAAACGCGGGCGATAAGCGAGAAACCCGTTGCTTCAATTCGCAGAACTCACTGATAAGTCAAGTTTCTCTCCCCCTTACCACTCTTTTTCTCTTTCTATCTCCCTCTAACTTGCCCGTGTTCTAGTTAGGTTTCTCTCTCTCACTCGCTGCATACAGCCTGCCCCTGCTCTAGTAAAGTTTCTCTACTTCTTTCCCTCTCTGCCTATTATCTGGTTAAGTTTCTCTCTTCCTGCCTCTCACTTGTTGACTGCCTGCCTCTGGGGGAAGGGCAACTGTTGTTGCACTTCCTCATACGCCCTCAATTTACACTAAATTGTTCTTCGGCTGCGTCACTTGAGCAGAATGACGATTCGCTATGCTCATTAACTAACTCTCTCTCACTCACTTCTCTCTCTCTTCTCTCTGCAGGGCAAGGTCTCGCATGATTCAATCAAGCAGCTTGTGCTCGAAGCGGAGCATTTAGTGCGCGACGCTCAGGAGGCAGCGTTGAAGACGCCAACGAAGCAGAAACATTCCATCATCAAAATCTCCTCAACGGTCAAGAAGCGCGAACTGACCATGCCCGGTCCCATCAAGCAGCGTGTCGAGGTACGCCACAATCAGTCCACAATCCACACACACACACCAACTAATCTCTGTCGTAAATTCTTTGCAGGAATGGCTGGAGCATCAGCCCTCGACGCCGCAGCTGTTGACGCGCAGCCACGCCCTTGAGGTGCCCAGCAAGCCGGATGACTGCGAGGCGTCCGGCGAGGCCAGCGAAACGGATTCGATGCCACAAACGGGTCTCGTTTGTGGTGGCAACTCGGACTCCTCGGAGGGCTTCACCGACTCGATAGCCACATGCCTGCAGACGAGCACCAATTCGTATGGCAATTCAACGGAACGCATTGGCGGCTCCGCCGAGCCGATTGGCCAGCCGGCCACGCCCCTGGGCTATGGCAGCAGCAATCAGAGCCTGAATGTGAAGATCGTCAAACGTCCGCAGACGCGTCGCAAGTCGGAGCGTCCCTGGTCCGTCTCCTGCCTGTCGCAGCTGACCACCGATGCGGCTCAGCTGACCACAACGATTGCCGCCGTCGGTCAGAGCTCGCCGCCGGGCCTGGCCAGCCATTCGATTAGCGAGAGCGCTTTGGACTCTTTGTCGCCGGGTCCTCGCGCTCGGGCCGCCTCCTCCTCGGGCACGGGCAGCAATGCGGCACGGAAAGCCGACAGCAAGGGTTCGCTGCGGCGCCGCCGCGCTCGCAAGAAGCGCATGTCCGCCGCCTCCGGGGGCAAGAAGTCCGATTCGGGCTCGGAGGCGCATGGCGATCTCACGCAGACGCTCATGAAGTCCTGCGAGTCGATGTCCTCGCAGCAGCTCCAAGAGTTCACCAATGCACTGTTGAGCATACAAAAGGGCAGCCCCAGCCACAAGACGGACGAGCCCACGCACACCGACCCCGATGCCGATGCCGAGTCCCAGCTAATGGTGCCCAAGTTCCGTGTGGGCTCCTTCACCACAGCCGCTTTGATGGCCAGCGAAATCCGTTTGGGCGCTCTCGCCGCCCTCTCCAACTACATGCACGAGGACGAGCAGCAAGCAGGTGAGTGGGGGAAGACAAGAAGGGGAATCCCAGGGAAGGTGGCCGAAACTCGCCTGGTTATCTTGAATAGAGTGTGCTATAATGTTATTGAAACGATCTGATTGCTCACTTTCCTACTTGGCATAAATGATATATACTATATATATATATACGATAATGATGTCATCTTTCTCACTCGCCCCTTATCTTAATTTCGTATTAATCATTGAGGTACTTTGTTTAAATTCTTTGAAATAACTTTGTTAAATGGCAAAACAATTCAACAACAAGTACATCACTCTGCTTGTCCTGACTGACTGATGATTGATGATGATTGAAGTAGGGAGCTGAACTTTTGACTGCAGTTTCCTTCCGTTGTTGGACGTTATTTTGAGTCCAGCCGACTTGCGTATTGATATTGGAAAATGTTCCCTTACCTTCCAAACGGCCATCCAAACCCGTTTTCAAAGATCTCTAGTGTGAAAAATGGCGAAGTTCGAACCTTTCGAACATATATCTCAGGATCTTTATAAATATTATTTGAAACATGTTTCACACTAATCGGAAAAAGGACCTCAAAAGATTTCTTGAAAGATAGGTGGAAATTGAGTCCGTTTTTTTTGGAAAGAAAGCATTCAACTAAACGAAGGTAGAAATAGATGAACCAAATCCTAGTTTATGGAAACAAGTTTACTTGAAACCCTTCCTCAAATCGTTTCAATATATTTATATGCCACAAGAGTCAAAGTTTTAGATATATTTAACACTCTTTGTCTATCTATATTGTATAAATCTTTCTCTCACAAGCACGCACGCCCGTACCCAGGCAAAAAGGTACCACGAAATGCACCCCTCCCCCCCAAAGAAAACCCTTTCGAACTATATCATGGCTAACTGATCTTTATTTCTATATTTGCCCTATAGAACTGAGCACTGAGGAGCACCACAGCAGCATCTCGGAGACAGCCTGGGACAACTATCAAGAGAAATACAATTCGGAGAACTATTCGGAGGGCTTTGATTCGGATGCAGCCCGTCGTCTCTTGGAATTCGGCGATGACTATCGGTGAGTGCTCGAGTCGGAGGCGTGCCAAGAAATTCTTGACGTCAACTATTTATAGTTCGCCCATCAAAAATCCGTTTATATATATATTATTTATATGCATTATTTTTTGGCTTGCAGCAATTTCATTGACTCGCAGTCGGATTGCTGCAGTTCGCTGTCGGCGGCCAACAATTTGGATTCGTTCTCGCCGCCGCGCATGGACTCGCTGCAGCAGCACGAGCAGAAGGCCCTCCACATCACCCAGGAGACGATCAGCAGCAGCGTCGACCACGCCCGCCGCCAGCGCGCCCTCGAGCTGCAGTACGAGCGACGACGCAAGACGCTCGAAGTGCGTCGCAAGTCGTGTCAAGGTAAGTGCACGAATCTCAAGTCCTAATCACAAGCTAATTCTCACATCCTTGCAGACATGGCGGAGGCCATCAGCTGCCAGACGGAGCAGCAGCAGCAGCAGCAGGCGACCACCGCGAACCTGTCCTCCTCGGCCATGGCCCTGATGACGCCGAAGCATGCGCTCGCTAGCCAGCAGCTGCCGGCAGCTACCAGGAACGAGTCCGTGGGCCGCAAACTGGAATTTGGCGCCGGCATGAGCCACTCGGCCCAGTCGCTGCTGCGTCGCACCTCGGAGAGCGACACCTCGATTCGACGTCGCCGCACGGTGACCGCCGATGAGCGCAGACGCTCGTCGCGCAATCTGGAGAAGTGCATCAAGCTGATACCGGCGACGTCCTCGTCGAGCGGCGATGATTCCGAGGATGGGGAACAGGAGATGCGCTCCCTCTTGCAACAGAGTCGCGACAGGCTCGACGATACGCGCGCCCTCAAGATACGCTGCCATCTGCTGCGACCCGAGGATTATGTAAGTCCCAAAGAGCGGCAATTGATTTATTTGGGTTAGGAGAAATGCAAGAAAGAGCATAGAATGGACTAGACTAGGGTATATTTTATCAAAACGACTCTTGGCATGGGGTGAATCTTCCGTCTATATTATTTAAGAAGAAGAAAGGCATCAATTCTCGAAGATTATAAACTCCCCTCGGACAGATGCTAACGAATTGTTCCCACAAATCTGTATAGAATAGTTTTTATTGATTTTTTTACATTTATTTACAATTGTTCCAGTTGGAACTTTTAGGATATATGAGTTTGTCTAATTGGATTTCTGTCTTTGTTTAAAAAGTCTTATTCCAACTATTTTAGAACGAGAAAGCTCTTTTAGCTAAGTAAGCTTCTATGAAAGCTTATTTTTTTAAGTTTGCCAAAAAAGGCTATAAAAGATAGCTAAAAGCAGCTAAGCTTGGGCTGAGCTTTACGTAAAGCTTTAAGGGAACTTTAAGCTGAATCCATACAAGATTCTATGGAGAAACTTATTATTAAGAACTCAAAAAAGGCTATAAAAGATAGCTAAGAGCAGCTGAGTTTTACGTATAGATTTAAGTGAGCTTTACGCAAAGCTTTAAATAAGCTTTACGTTGAGCTTTAGATGAGCTTTGTGTGACGTTTTAAGTGAGCTTTAAGCTAGGCTTTAAGGGAGTTTTGCGATAAATATTAAAAGATGTTAGCTTTTATACATAAATATGTCTACATTTCAGTTAAGCTTTTTCTATAATATCTTATCAAGGAATATTAATGCGAGGGAAGTTTATAAAGCTTTAATGCTGCTTTAAGCAATTTGTTACTATTTACTTTGCCGATGAGCTGCCTTCTGTGATTAGTAAGAAAATATATGAAAGCAATTCTCTTAGAACTAAGACCCAATGCAGATTTAAGAATTCTTAAACTTTTGACTTAAATTAAGCAAATTTAACTTAAAAATCCTGTTTTCTTTTGCAGAACGAGATAATCAACACTTGCCGTGACAATATACGCTGCCTGGAGGCCGTGCTGAGGGGTCCGCCTGGCACGGTGCTATCGACGCACTGCGCCGGCCAGACAAAAGGTGAGTCCTTGCCAGCAGGCTGTCATCTAATCCCAACTGCAACTGGAAACTTAACTGATCCCGCTGCTGCTGCTGCTGCTGCAACCACTTCTGCTGCCACTTCTGCCGCTGCTGCTATTGCCATTGCCACGCCCATCGTCGAGTGCAAGTGTGCGCCCATAACGCGTTTTGTGGCCCGATTGATTGAGTTTGTAATGGATCTGGGCAATATGCTGGAGCACTTTACGCTCTATAGATTCCTGGCCGGGACGCTGCGGTCGCTCTATGCGCTGGTCAATCGGCCCATCGGGCGGCTGGAGCGTCTCTTTGCCGGCGTTCGGGGCTTGCTGTGAAACAACAGCAGGCCCCCAGTCGCTGTCAAACCATGTGCCTTGTAAATTTGCCAAGCGAATTCATTTTGTATTATGTTTTTTTTTTATTTTACTATTTTGTATTATTTTGTATAACGATATTATGATTTGGAAAAATTTTGTTTTTGCATTTGACAAAACGCAATTTTGCATCGAATTTTAAGAAGAAAGAAAATATTATTTATTTTGCGCATTTATTTTTCGCATTTTTCATTTTTTCTGGCAAATAAAATTTACCGTTTTTATCTGAAGTAAAAGAAAAATGAACACCAATGCATTTCAAACTGTTTTTTAATAGTCTAGATTATCGATAAAAATGTATTAATTGGTGTTTTTGTTTTCGTTAATTTGTTTAATTTAATTATATGCTTGTGTTTTTGTCAAATGTTTAACCAAAATTAATTTTAGTATTTAGTTTAGTTTTTTGCCTCAATTCCTTCTCAATTCTTCTACTAATTCAATTTTTTAACTGACGCACTTTTCAAATTACGGTTTATGGGCCACACACTTGTACTCGGCATTTAATTGGGCGTTAAATTTGGCTTAAATTTATTTTTTATGTCCCAAAAACTAATTTATTCTCAACCAAAGACAATCACATGCAGTTGTGGAGCCACTGTGCCTTTGCTAGATGTGTCTTAGCTTTGCGCAAGCCTCCCAAACTGTAGCTGGCACAAATATGTGTTTAGCATGTGATAATTTATTTAAATTTATGCGCGTACGTATAATTCGCTGCTTTGATCAACACAAGAGCAAATTTTCTTTTGCTGCTGACGTCATTTACTTTTTTTTTCCACCAAAACGGAAATATTTGAAATTTATTGAATCATTTGTTAAAAAGAAATACCAAGCAGCTCGTAAACTGTAAAGCGAATGAATTATGAGGACAGCCACGCGCTGAAGGCAATAGTATGTAACAGCGAAAGGGCGCTAGGTGGCGCGCTTAATGCGGCGCTTTAAGCTGTCGCTCTAAAACTGTGGCTTTAGCTTGCGTGTTTGTGCGTGCATGTGCGCGCGTTTGTTGCCGTCATTAGCTATTGTTGTTGCTGCTATCATCGCATATCATCTGCTTTTGAAAATGACGTCGTCTCGCTGCTACATATTGACGCCTGCGCTGCTCTTGTTGTTGTTTTTGACACACACATACATACATATACTGAGTCAGCATACGGGCACACACACACACACAAACACGTGTGAAACCAAGTTCAAAAGTTAACATTTGGCTGCCGCTGCGCGCTCTGTCGCTTGCTTCTCTCTCTCGCTCTCATTGTGCGCTCTCTACCTGAAAGCTGCTGCGCCAAAAACCATTCAAACGTCGCCGTCGCCGTCTCAGTTCATTTTCAGCGTGCGTTCCAAGCGGTTCTGCTTCCGTCGTAGCCGTCGTCGTCGTTGTCGTCGTCGTCGTCGTTGCCTTTAACTGTTTTTCACTGTGCTTCCGCGCGCTTTAAGAACTCGCTTAACTATTTTTATACAGGAATCTCCTTTCCATCAAACTAAATAATTTAACTGTGATAGCAACAACAAAACGAATCTCAACAAACCTCATCAAACTTTGCCACCCATTCATAAAAGTCGCGTGTTTTTGCCTGCTCGTATAAGAGTGTATAAGAGTGCCGTTATAAGAGTACAGCGGCTGCTGGCGTTGGGTTTTCTTATTGTTTACCGTCAAGTTTCCCAACTTTTCGAGGTCAGCGCACAGCGTGTAAATAAATCTCCAAAAAACAAACGAAACAAAAAAAAACTCCTCGCGCTGTGAGAGTAAACATTCAATTGAAATGTTTAAAAACGCAAATTAATTTCGAAAATTGATTTCAAGTGGCGCCGCCTGGCGTACAAACAGCTGGCCAAGTAACCTTAAGTGGGTCACGGTGAAGCCGCCAGGGGTGGCCCAGGAGTAGTAAATAGGAGTGAGCGAGAGAGAGAGAGAGAGAGAGAGAGATAGCTTGCGACAATAATGGCCAAAATAAGTGTCGCCGTGCAAACGGACATTTCGGGCATGCTATCATCGGCCAGCTCATCGGCCTCCACATCGCGCTCATCGTCGGAGCCAGGTAAATACACCGTTATGTGCATAGAGATGAGCCAATGCCAAAGCAAACAGACGCCGCCGAAGGGAAACTTATCGCTTTCAATTGAAAACAGGTGTAAATGATGTTGTTAAGCAGAAGAGAAAAAGAAGAAGATGAGAGACAGAGGTAGATAAGAGGAAAACAGATAAAATACTAATTGGATACTAACTGCTCTCACGAAAGTGAAATATCTTTCAGTGGAGTAAATAACGAAGGGGTGGGAGGGGCTATAGAGGGGCACATAATTAAAGAAACTAAGTTAATTAAAGTTTTGCATTATTCATAAGCTCACGCGAAGTAGAAAAACTGGATTTTTTCCAGAAGTTGCTCTCGTGTTATGATTGTGGTAGTCTTTTCGTGCAGTGTATAAACTGAAACATGCATAAATTAACAGTTAAGTAAATGCAGAAGTTTCTCTTAATGCGTTTGGTTAGGTTTTCGAATAATTTATGCTCCAAAAAGGTTTAAAACTAGTTCTAGATCCAGCTGAAAACCAAGTTCGACTATTTCTTTCAGTGTAATTTTGATAAAACTGCGCATTTAGCTAAGAAAATATGTGTAAACCCGTGAACTAAACTCTTAAAGGTTTTGAACTAGTTCCAGTTCCAGCTCTATGTGCTAAAAGATTTTCAGCTAATTCCAGTTCGAACTGAATTACCTATTAAAGTTTTTTTGTCAGTGTATAATTGAGAGAATTTCCATTGGGCTATTCAATTTAATTTTTTAGAAGTTTCTCAATGTGTTTAAGTCGAAGATTTTATTATTGCCTCTTAATTTTTTTCAGTGTATAAGCATATCAAATCTTTGAAAAATAATTACTCAACAAATCTTCAATTAGTTTCAGTCAAAGCTTAAAATCCAATTATTTTCACGTCAAACTTTGGACTATGTTGTGCAAGTTTCTCTATAAAAAAATCAAGTTTACTCAAAAACAGTCAATTTTTGTAAATATTAAGAGCTAGCCATGTCCGTCTGTTCGTCCACCCATCTGTCCGTCTGTCTTTCTGTCTGTCCGCCCGCCCGTCTGTCCGTCCGTCCACCCGTCTGTCCGTCCACCCGTCTGTCCGTCCACCCGTCTGTCCGTCCGTCTGTCTGAATTTCAGATTTCAGAACTTCTAGAGAGCTAGAGACTTGAAATTTTAGCTGTAGGTCCTCCTAGTCCATGCGCAGATCGAGTTTGTTTCCAATAATCGATAACTTGTCGCGTTTCCAAGTAATCGATACAAATCGATATCGAAATTCTGTTTTGTGTGCTAGAGCTTCCACACCTGCGATTTAGCTGTTAGAATAGTATATACAGATGAGGGAGCTTTCAGGGAATGAGATGATTCAGGGTATCCCCTCGTCGTACACACCCGCCTAGAGCATTCTTACTTGCTCTCAACATATTCTGTACATATTACACAATCGAAGCGTACAAAGGGCACTTTATGGAAATCCCAATGAAAGTGTTTTGTTTGAGTAATGCGTACATAAAAGCGCTTATGAGTTCACAAAATTAAAAGAGATTAAATGAATTTCGTAAAGAGCCGAAATTATATAATGAGGTATATAATGAGGCAATCTGGAGACTCGACTGAAGCAGACGGAAAGCGGAAAGCTCTTCCAGATTCAAAATCTCGCTAGATATTCTCATCTTCAGAAACTTTACCAATAATTATCTCAATCTCGAGCTCAGCTGCAACAGGAAGGAGAAGAATAAGAAGAAGAAGAAACCGTTTGTTCCACATTTTTTTGTTTTGACCGACTTTAGCTGCCACCTGTTGTTGTTCTTGCCACATGCCACATTTGAAGACGAATTGGGTTGCCACTTGCTACTTGCCTCTGCCTCTGTCTCTGCTGCTGCCTCTGCCGCCGTTCGTTGCATGACTAATTAAGCATTGCTGTCGGCCATAAAGTGCGGGGCGTGGCCGGCGAGAGGCGGGCCGCAATTTTACAATTGCATTTGGCCAGCGCATTGCATTATGGCCAACAACTATTCCTGCTGCTCTTCGTTTCATTCACGCTCAGCTTGGCACACACACACACAAACACACACACGCACACATACAGACAGTCGCACACACAAACACACACACGCACACACAGTCGCACACACGCACACTCATTAACGGTACTCGCATTGTGGACTTTTATGGTCAATTGTTGGCGTTCCGCTTTGAAGTTTCTACGCTGAACCTACGGAAAACCGGAACCCGGTTCAACGGTCAACATTAATATTAAAAAAACAGTATATATATAAAAGTATATATAAAGCTGGCCAGTTTCATTTGTGAGCGAAATATGCTTCTATCAAGCCAACTCTGGCGTCATTCTATCCATTAATTATAAGAAACGAAATGTTTTTTTTTTCTTTGGCCCCATTTGCGGTTGACCTTCAATTCGCGGGAATTGTTAAATCATTGAAAACTGAAATCAAATCGAAATTGAAATTGAAATTGAAATTCGAATGATAAACGGTTTAGAGTTTCACAGTTTTGTGGCATTTAACTGCCTCACTTACTGCTACCGCTGCGGTTACTGCTGCTGCAGTAAGTCGAGTCGGGGCAACAAACCTTCCAACTTTTGCCTTAAAAGCAATTCCATTTATTACTTGTATGTCCCCAGGGCCTCCCTCCAAAGAAAATGCTTATAAGTACAGCTGCAGTCAAGCATAGAAACTGTTTCCTTTGCCAGTGTTGCCACACAGTCCAAAATTTCAGTTTAAGTTAGGTTAGGTTAGGTTAGAAGAGTAAAGTCAGTTTTGAATCAAGAACTACACTTGTTTATACCAGAAACTTAACTTAGTATATAAAGTAAAGAGAGAGCATTGAGAGAGAGAGAGAGAGAGAGAGAGGAAGAATACAGGAATTGTGAGAGCCAGGCTCTTGCTTACAGTTTGTGGGGAACTAGATTTCTTATCTATAGAGAGAGAAAGAGAATGGAGAAAGAGAAGGTATAGAAGTTGCAAGAACTAAGCTTGTGAGAAACAAGATTCCTTTATATGATTTACATAAAGAGAGAGAGAGAGAGAGAGAGATGAAAAAGAGAGATTATAGGGATTGTGAGCTGTAAGCTTGTGGGAACTAGATTTCTAATAAATGATTAAAATGAAGAGAGAAACTAAGAGAGAGAGCGGGAGAGAGTGAGAGAATGAGAGAGATAGAGAGACTGAGGGAGAGAGAGAGCGAGTGAGACTGATACTGAGAGAGAGAGAGAGCGAGACTGAGACTGAGACTGAGAGAGAGAGAGAGAGAGAGAGAGAGAGAGTGAGACTGAGACTGAGACTGAGAGAGAGCTAACTTTGAACTAATTAACAACTAAAATAGTTAATTATAGCTAAATAGTAATTAACTAAACCAGCCCAGGTTTAACGACTCTTTGGCAAATATTTCGCAGCTTTGCGCTAATCTCATTAATTTTTTCCCATTTCATATTTCGCATATTTCTAATCTTTTCGGAAATAAGCAAATGTTTGCTAAGCTATTTATTTTTGGCCACATTTCGTTTTTTCGTTAAATATTTTGCTAATTGTTTATAATTGTTGTCATCGTTTGTTGTTGTCGTTGTTGTTTGTCTCACATAATTATTCACGATTATTTTTGTTCTGACTTTGAACTCTTGTTGATTCTATAAATATTGGTTTTTTTATGTGGCTGGCAACTCTGGCGCTTACCTCACCCGCTTTATTTCTCGCTCGTTTCTCTATTACTAAATAAATATGTTTTCTTTGAGAGACAAGAATCGTGCCGGGTAGCAGCCAATTGTCGGCGCCTTCTCTCCAGCCACGCCCTTTGTTTTGTCGCATTCGCATTCGCGTTTTGTTTATGAGTCCTTGACACGCACAGGCAGTTCCTCTTGAGCCCTTCCGCTTCTCGATTTCATTCCTACAACTCGGTTTAACCTGCAGAAGGCTTCATTTAACTTATTTTGACAGCGGCATTCGTGCAAGTTATCATAAGTACTAAAACTTTGTACTTTGAATTGAAAATGTTTCCTTAAGAGAAGAGAAGACGAGCTAAAAATCTCAGATAGGTAGATAGATAGATAGATAGATCGATCGATAGATGAATCGACAGATAGATAGATAGATAGATCGATCGATAGATAGATAGATAGATGAATGGATAGATAGATGAACATATAGATCGATAGATCAATGGATGGATAGATAGATAGATAGTCACGGGGGGAGAAAGAGAGAGAGAGAGTTGGTGTGTCAGAGAGCAAGAGCGAGCTTAAAACTGTTTCAGCAGAAGAGAGCCAAAGAGTGTGTCAGAGGGAGAGAGAAAGAACGCTGGAGAGTATGTCAGAGAGAGACAGTGGGAGTGAGGGACAGAGAGAAAGGCTGATGGACGTAGTGTGAGAAAGAGAGTGTGTAGGCCTGAGAGGGAGAAAGAGATAGAGAGAGAGTTAGAGAAAGTGGCAGAGAGAAAAAGAATATGTCATAAAGAGCAAGGGAGATGGAGATGGAGGGTCCAAAAGAGCGAGCCAGAGTTAGACAGAGAAAAAGGGGGAATATGCCAGATGGAGAGAGAGATAGCTAGAGAGAGTGTTGAGCATTGGTGAGCGAGTTAAAGTAAGTGTGGGAAGGAGAGAAACAAAATTTGATTTCAATTCTCAAATAAATTTCCTTTTAAAGGTAGTTCTGGCACCAGGAGAAGAGAAAGAGGCATTGAGATAGATAGAGAGATTTTGGAAATGATTTAGAAAGCGTGTCTGTTAGATTCTGTGCCAGCTGCATATGACATGTGTATGTGTGAGTGTGTGTTTGTTTGTGTGTGTGTGTGGGTGTGTATGTGTGCGCATTCGTAGCCATGTCAACACCTTCCACCGAGCAACACCCACATAATAAATTTTGCGAGAATGCGAATTTTCTTTTATAAACTGTTTGTTGTTTATCGCGTTTTTTCGTTTTCTGCCAAGTTGTGAGCACACGTCAATGCCCTTGGGTCATTGGATTTTCGCGCTGTTGTTGCATTTAAACAAAAAGAAAATAAACAACAAAATAATTGTCTGTGGCTGCATTTGCATATTTTCAGTGCAAACAATTTCACTTGGCAAAGTCAGCAAAATAAAAAAGCTGCGCCTGAGATAAGCCGATCGCGGAAGAGACATATGCCTTGTGCAAGTTTCTCCCTCGCGATTAGAATTCAATTTGCCTGCAATCTCGGGTGATTGGCAATTAATTAGCTAATTGCTGATTAAAGTGAAAGTCGCTTCCGAATAATTTCCATTTCTGCAAATTGCTAATCAATTTTATGTGCAGTCCAGCCGCGAGCTTAAATACAACCTCGAGCTATTACGATGATCGAGCGTTTCACTCGTCAATTGCCGCTGCATTACGTCCCGTCCCCTCCCGCCCCGCCCTGCCACGCCCCCTTTTTGGATTTAAGTGTGCAAATCACGGCACAAGACGTGGGGTTATTGCCTGATAATGTCCACCTGCAGCCCCTCGCCTCCCCTCGCCTCGCAGCTACTAAACCCGACCGGAGCTGAGAGTTGTGCAATCCGCGAAAGATTACGAGTTTTCGATGGCCGCAAAGTGCGTAGATGATGTCGCACCACGCACCACCAAACAGGCAGAGCATCATCTAATGCACTGGGCGAAATCATATGCGAGATTTCTAAGGAAGTGTCGCACAGTGGGCTGAGAGCAGAGAGCTTATGTTGAAATTCAAGAAAATCGATATCGTTTACTGTTATCGATTGGGTATCTTGATTATTGTTATCGATTACTGTAATCGATTTCAGTTATCGAAGTGGTTTCAGACGCTTTAGTTATCGGTTATCGTTTTTGGTTATCGGTCATGTGCCTTGATTCTTTGTATCGAATGCTGTTATCAACTGCTCCAGTCGATTGTAGTTATCGGTTGCAATTTTCGATTATTGTTATCGATTGTTGTTTTCAATTGCTGCATCATTTGCGATTAGCTATTAGCTATTGATAGCGCTTACAAATTTGTTATCGATTGCAGATATCAACTAATGTTATCGATTGCAGCTATCAATTTATGTTATCGAATCCAGCTATGAATCTATGTTATCGAATGAAGCTATGAATCTTTGTTATCGGCTATGTTGATAGAACTAACTAACAAGGCTTGTTTTAACAGATTCCCAACTTTTACATCTTGATATATACATAAATATATGTGTATATAGTATTGCTTTGTGCCCTAAATTTCTCTCACTTTACACTCAATTTCTTTAACTTTCGCACCACTGTGCGCCTGTTGCTCGATCGTTTTGTTGCGCTCGACTTGTTGTGGGCTTGGCTCGCTGCGAGCTGGCAGCTGGCAGCTGGCAGTTGGAGAGGCACAAGTTCAGTCAACCAGTTTCTGTTTGGCTGCCAACAAGTTCGGTTTGTGCTTTGGACCTGGTCCTGTTCCATGTGCGTGTGCTGGCTGCCAATTTGAGTGCGTTTGATTATTATTGGCAACCTCAAGCTGAACCTCAAGCTCAATCGCATCTACACCTGCCGCGTTTGGGTGAAAGTAATCGATGTGTTTACAATTCAATTAACCGAGCTTAGTTTTGCCGCAGACTTGCAACGCGTCGTTTGCACTCGAAACTCTTTCTGATTATCTCAGTCTTTTACTTTTATCTCGGGTAAGTTCTGGTCGCAGCATCTTTGTGGCATCCATTACCCGCCCCATGCCCCACACAAAAGTTATTGTAACAAAGCAAGTTCGCCCAGCGCTTGGTTCTATCCAAACAAACGCGTGTCAAGTTTAGGTTTCTGCCCACCAGCTTGTCACAGAAATTCAACAAGCATTGTGACTGAACTATACCCTGTGTATGTTGCTTTCTAAAGTGTTTTAGTTGAAAATTTATGTGCATCAAATTACCCCTCAAGTACTTTTCTTCCTATTTAAACAAATAATTTCTCATCCATTTTTCACTCTTGCTGGTCGGTTTTGAAAATTTGATGAAATTTAATTGATTTTCGACAATTCCTTCGTAACTTTTGAATCTTTATTTAGAGCTTTCATATGATGATTTCAAATGTAACATTTTCACCTTGTTTCCACAGTTTTTTGTGGATTTGCGAAATTTGAAAGCCTGACGTAAAACATAAGTGATCTTGCCCCATCCGGAGTAATGGATCGTATATAAATCTTGACTTAAGTCTTGCGTCTATTCTAGTCTAGATTCTCACCCATTTTCCACGCTTGTTGGTGGAATAGTTAAAAGTTCATTTTGCTGAGCAACTGCTTTATGAAAGTTTCACGTTCAGATTAACTCTTAACCTTATGATTTCTGAACCCAACTACCCCTTGCATTAAACTGGCAGACTACAGGATATAGCCGCTTCTATTCTATGGGGGCGTCGCCTGGGCTGCACTTAAAGCCCATTTTTGTTGCAATTGCAAAAAGTGCTGTCTCCCACACGTTCACAGTTTCACATTACAGACACATACACACGAACTCTTATTTTCCCCTGTTGTTCCACTCTAGCGCTTAGTGGAAAAGTTTTTGGTTTTATTTCATTTTTTGGCTTGGTAAACAAACAAAAGTTTCACTTTGCCTTGGCGTTGGCCGCGCCGAAAGGGAAAGGTATGCAAAGGGCTGCCAATTCGCAAAGAAATCCGACGAGTTGTCCACAAGCCGAATCCGAATCAAAGTGCGCCAATTATCAAGCTTGGCTTTCTCTAATAGTTATTTATTTTTTTACTCGTTGCAGATCTATTAGCTGCCTGGGAGGATCTGCTTAACTGGAGCGAGAATGCGGCGAGCGCACGCAAGCTGCAGCAGGAGATGAGCGCATTGAAGCACACGCTGCGCCGCCTGGGCGATAAGTCCACGCCGGAGCTGCTCGACACAGAGCCGGCCATACAGGTAGCCGTCGAGGCCTTAAAGGTGAGTCGAGTCCAATTAGCCTAAAGCAGCTGACCATAACCATGCGCGCTTTCAAACTACAGCACGAGCAGACACAGCTGAGCAGCTATCGCACCAACATGCTGCGCCTGAACGCCTCAGTGCACAGCTGGCTGACGCGCCAGGAGCGGCGTCTGCAGCAGGAGCAGCTGCAGCAGCAGCTACAACAGGAGTCCGAACAACTTAAACAGAAGAAGCAACAGGAGCAGGAGCAGCCTGCTGCTGGCGGCGGAGGCGTGGTGGCCATCACTGTAACAGACAGCAATGGCAACCAGGTGGTGGAAGCGTCCACTGGCACCTGCGACGTGTCCAGCCTGATGAGCGCCGAGCAGGAGTTCCACAAGCATCTCAAGGATGAGGTCAGCGACATGTACAGCGCCTGGGACGAGGCAGATGCCAGGTGAGTGAATCTATCAATCTTATTCCTTACCAACATTGACTAATTTCATGCTCCAATTCGCAGAATCAATTCGCAACTGGAGATGCTCACGAATTCATTGATTGCCTGGCGCCAGCTTGAGTGCGGGCTGAGCGAGTTTCATCTGGCCCTGGGCCAGGATCGCGGCACACTCAAGGGCCTGGAAGGCGCCCTGGACAAAGGGCAGGCGACGCCTGTCGAGCTGGCACAGAACGTCAAGCTGGTGGCCAAGCTGCTCTCGGAGAAGGTGAACGTTAGCCAGGAACAGCTGCTCGCCGTGCAGCAGCATCTCGATCCCAATCACATCTATCACATTGCCAAGTTCACCGCCTCGAACGGCTCGCTCTCCGATTCGGGCATCTCGGACGGCGGCGCCACCTCCGATGGCGGCCTGTCCGAGCGTGAGCGACGTCTCGGCGTGCTGCGTCGCCTGGCCAAGCAGCTGGAGCTGGCCCTGGCGCCAGGCAGCGCAGCCATGCGCTCCATCGCAGCACGCATGGAGAGTGCCGAGGCGGAGCTAAAGCAGCTGCAGAATACCTGCCGCGATCTGATCGTGCGCACCGCTGCCTCACACCAGCAGAAGCAGCAGCAGCAGCAGCTGGAGCAGCAAAAGGAGCAGCTGGCCAATGGGCATGCCAAGCAGCTCGCTGGCAAATCGCAAACGCAGTCGCCCAAGCGCAGAAACGCGCGCAAAACGCGTCAAGCCGCCGCTGAGCAGAACGTGGAACAGTTTGCTCCTCTACGCAAGGAACAGGAGCAACAGGTTGTCGAGCAGCTGCAGCGCATTGTCGCCGCCGGCGGCGGTGGTGGTGGGGGAGATGACGATCCGCCCGAAGAGCCAGCCGCCGTACTGCTGGACAGCTCCGAGGAGGATGACGATGCGGATGGTGCCTCCAAGAAGCGTCGCGGCTGGGCGTGGCGCATCGCCAGGGCAGCGGTGCCCATGCAGCTGGCGCTGTTCACGTTCTTCTGCGCCGCCTGCATGATGCAGCCCAACTGCTGCGACAATCTCAACAATCTGTCCATGAGTTTTACGCCTCAGCTGCGCTATATACGCGGCCCGCCTCCGATTTGAGCGGCGTCGCCAGCGTGCGAGTCGCGAAACGCACGCACGTTTTGTATGTAGGCAACAAAAATAATTTACTTAAGACGAGTATCGTTAAGCAATCTAACAGCCAGTTAGGTGCCAGCGCAGGCGACATTAGCCTGAGATTCGGGCGACCTCAAACTGGAACCCAGCAATGAGGCGACCACGGCGCGTTTCACACGCGTTTCAAATGCGTTTTCGTGTGCGCTTCGCGCGCGATCCGCGTTTTTCGAAAGCGTGCGCGCCCGCGTGCGCGTCTCGCAGCAGTTACAACTTTTTCGTGTGTGTTTTTTGTCTTTTACAAAACGGAGAAGGCACTTAGTTTTTTTTTTTACGTTTAAATGTGCGAAACGGCATGCTTAAGATATATCCCACATAGATTTTGATTTGATTTGATGGATTGTTTCGTATTTATCTTAAGAGTTTGATTGCGGTTCTTACAAACATATTTTTAACGAGGAAGCGTTTAAAATTAAGTGCAAAAACACAAGTTTAAGCTCAACTTTAGCAAGTACAGGAACAGGAACAAAGAGCGGAAGGTCAAGAGTTCATGACACAACATGGAGACAAAAACAAAAAAAAGGGGAAAACAAAAATTCGTATCGTACTTAGAGCAGGATATTGGAAGCACGCAACCCGCCCACATATCGGGCAACATTTATAAGGCATGACACAAACTCCAGTTATTAGGAATACAATTTACAATACATTTCGCTTAATTTCGGAAACTTTTCGGTTTGAAAAACACGTTAAGTGCCTACAAAGGCCCAACACAATAGATGTGGGCCCACAGCGACAGCGAAACGTTTAAGAGTCGAAGATGGTGAGGAGGAAAGGAGAGTAAAAGGTGAGTGCATATCGAAACGTTTAAGAAAGAGAAGAAGAAAGAGAGAGTGAGGTGAGAGTCGAGTGCATATCGAAACGTTTAAGAAAGAGAAGAAGAGAGAGAGGCGAGAGTCGAGTGCATATCGAAACGTTTAAGAAAGAGAAGAGAGAGAGAGGCGAGAGTCGAGTGCATATCGAAACGTTTAAGAAAGAAAAGAAGAAAAGAAGAGAGAAAGATAGGCGAGAGTAAAGAGTCGAGTGCATATCGAAACGTTTAAGAAAGAGAAGAAGAAAGAGAGATAGGCAAGAGTCGAGTGCATATCGAGAAAAAGGCAACATAGCAAAACGGAAGCTAAGCCAAACTAAATGCAAAAGCAACGGCGGAAATGCTTTCTATTGGCGCACGCCTGAACCAGTTGAGAATTATATAGAGGTTTCTATTTTTATATGCAAATGCAATTTATATGAACACAAGAACAGTTTTTGTCCACCTTGCGCTCTATTTAATATTCAGTTTTATGTCTATTATATTAATAGGATAAATCCGAAAAAAAACCCACAAAACTGTCAAATATCTAAACTTTAAACGAGATATGAGAAATGGAACAGAGATCAGTTAACTTGTACGTGTATCTAAGGCTATCTAACAGCTAAACTATGTTTAGGTTGTACTTCTTATTTGGCAACAAGAGTTCAATTATAATCTACCTATTTATAAGTTTCGTAATTTTGTGAGTTTTTCCAATTTTGAATGCAAAAAGTAAAAAACTACAAAAAACTACAAAAAAAAACCTATATGAAAAACAAAATATAAAAGTATTAAAAAACAGAAACGAAAAGTTTTGTTTAACTTTTGAAATGAATGTAAATGTAAATATGGTATTGCAAGTGGATCATCATTTCATTTCAAGTTTAACTTTCATTTCATTTAACTTTAACTAAAACTTGTCTGTAAAATAATCTAGCTATAGCTATTATACGAATTCTCTCTAGAGTTTTGATTTGAAAATTGGAATATCTCGAAAAAATTGGTCAAATTCTAAAATAATCTTCAAATGGAAATTTCTTTATGCAAATCTATTCTCTACTCTCAAAAGAAATATGATTTCATGTCTAAGAAGTTTCCATTGAGAGCAAGTTTATTGATACATACAAAAGATATCCTGTTAACACTTAAGCTAAGATAATCACCTCATTCCTTGCTGACATTGAAGTCCTTGCTCTCGACAATCGAATCGGAGGAGAGGTCGGCCACCAGCTGATGGTAGACACTTTCGGGCACCACGGTGCCGACAATTTTCTTGTTCTCGTCGGTCTTGACGCGTATCATTTGGATCTTGCGGCCGTCCTTCTCGATGATCAGCGCGATGCGATCCCAAATGGGCAGCATCAGGCCGGACAGCACATGGTAGGTGCGCACACGGAGGCCCACCCCGCACTTGATCCCGAAGGGACACCGGCGATTCCAGTAGATGTGCGAGCACATGCGCAGGCACTGATTGTACTGCATGTCCCAGAATTGCTGCACTGCCTCCGGCGAGGCCTTCACATACCGATTGCCAATCGAGCTGAGCGTCTCGGTGCGCACCTGGGGACCCGTATTGGGCCGATAGATCTTCATGTTCAGCTTGCTGGGATCGGTTGTCGACGCTGTGTCCGGCTGGGCATTCAGGCAGAGGATGGCGCAGTTGTTATTGTTGCGCTCCTGCTTGAACGTGTAGAAACCCTCGTGCTCCTGGCGCGCCTCCTTGTTGTACCTAAAGAAGGGAGGAGATGGAGGGGAAGAGCGAGTTAACAGCGATGGACTTAGCCCGGGCAAGTTAGAACCAGGGCTGCAAACTGGCGAGCTCTAGGCTGTAATTTAAAACTGGGAAAGCTACAAAACTAATTTTAATGAATATGGTTCTCGAGCTTGAAGGCGAGAAATGGTTCAAACCGAATCCTGAAGCAAAATAGGTTTACTTTCTACTAGGAATATGATGGACTTGACCCAAAACCTAGATTAATTAGTGTGGAAAACCTTGTTCATGAACGGAACCGATGAGATGGTTTGTAAACTGGAACACAAAATGCTTGCAGCCCTGGTTTGAGCCACCGAATCTGGTAATTTACTCACTTGGCCAGTGCCAGCTCGTAGGACATGCCGCGCACCACCTGCATCGTGTGCAGCTCGGTGGCAGCTGTGCCCGTGGCATGCTTTCTGATGAACCGTATCAGCTTGATGGCTGTGACATTGGCGCCGTGCGCATCCAGGTCGAGGATGCCCAGATCAAAGTGACCCGAGCGCTTCATCTGCAGGATTAGGGAGTACATCTTGTTGAGAAAGAACTTGAATAGGGCGTTCTGCACCTCGACGCGACAGCCGAGAATGCGATTGAGGAACTTGGGTATATTGTTGCTGTCCTTCTCGATGACGAAAATCTGGTGGCCCTTGTTGTCCTCGGAGACACTGAGCATGCCCACGCCGGAGAGCGCCACACAGCAGTCGAAGCTGAAGTCGCCCTTGTACGACTCGGGTATGTGGATGGTCTCCAGCGGCTTCTCGCCGGTGATCTGCTGGAGCACGCTCTCCAACGCGCTGCGTCCGATGTTGTTGTCAATGTTGAACTTCGAGAGATCCCGGGCATCGGTGGCCCGACGATCGCCCTGGGTGAGCGCGCCTAGGCTCTCCAAGCGCTTGGCCACCGTCGCCGCAAAGCGACTCTCGCCGCCCAGATCGGAGATGAGGAACACGTACTCCGGCGCATTGGCCTGGTTGGAGCGATGTGTCCGTCCGAACTGCTGTATGGCCCGATCCGCGCTCCAGGGCAGCTCCAAGGTGATGTGCAGTCGCCGTCGCTGTATGCTGAGGCGTCTGTCGCTCTGCAGCGAGATGCCGCTGGACGCCGCCTCCGAAATGATGGCCACATGCTTGCTGTCCTCCATAAAGCGCTGCTTCTCCATGTAGTTGACTAGATCCATGGTCGTTTCCGCCTCGCCGCGCTGCTCGTACTTGTAGGTGTTCTCGTCCGTTTTGATGACGCGGCCACGCCGGCCGGTCATCTCGGCAACCACCTTGGTGCCCAGCTTGGAGATGATCTTGTCGAGCGTGTTGGGCGGCATGCGACGTCCCAGGTGCTCGATCTTGTCCAGCAGCTTCTCGCGTACTGTTATGCAGCGCTCCACGTCGCGTTCTGTGATCTTGGCCGTTTGCGGTTTGGAGGAATCGAAGTTGGAATCCTCCTCCTCGTGCTTGGCGTTCATGTTGTTAGACAGATGCTGTAGGATCCGATCCTGCATGGTGATCTTCTCCACTGCGCAAAGATTGGGCTGATAAGCTGTTCTCTGATCTGGGCTAGCAACAGGACCCGTAGCTTACCCTTGTCCGGCTTGGGCGGACGACCGCGTCGCTTGCGGCCCGACTTCAGACGGTCCTCATCGTCGTCGGCGTCGGCATTCCAGCTGTTGTCACACAGGTCAATGTCACTATCATTACCATCCGCGTCCATGTCGTCGTCGGACCACTCGGAGATCATGCGTGGTCGCTTCGAGCAAGCGGACTTGACGCGCGCCTCCGGCTCAAAGGTGCCCGTGTTGAGCAGCTTGTAGAGAGACTCGCGCGTCGGGGCCGGGAAGTATTTCTCCACAAAGGATTGGATTATCATTTTCGAGGTGGACACAAAGTTGGTTAGCTCACCCTGATACAGCTCCAGGTGTTCCAGTGTGCGCGACTCCCCCGTTGACTGCAGGCCAATGACCACGGCCTTGCCCTGGCGGGCCGCCTCACGCACCATCTTGACCACATGGTTGACCTTGGAGGCAATGCAGAGGTTCTTAAAGAAACGCTGATGCGCCGACCAGAACTGGCAGGTGATGATCTTCTGGACCCGGTTCTCGATGCACATCAGCCGGCAGGCCTTGAGGAACTTCTCGTTGATCTCGGCCCACAGCTCTGCGGAGTGATTGTAGAGCTTGTGGAAGTCCCGCGACATGGGCACCTCCTCAATGCGAAAGCTGACATCCTTGAAGCTCAGCTGTCGGGCAATATACGAGCCGCGCAGCTTCATGTCCATCGCAACGATCTCCATGGCGCCAATGCCGCGCTTCTCCACGGTATTGACAAACTTGAAGAACTCCGAGTATGAGGTGCCGGGACCCCACAGCCCCAGCCGCACCATATACGCCATATTCCTTGGCTCCGAGGCGCCCGTCGCCGAGGCATAGACCACCCGGGCCATGGGCAACAGCTGCTGCAGTTCGAGAACTGTGGTGCCCGTCTTGGTGGACTTGCCGGAATTCATCAGACTCAGGTTCTTCGCCTTGTGGCACTCGTCGAGCACAATGACCCCATCGAAATCTTTGCCAAGCCAGTTGATTAGCTGGCGCAGACGCGTATTATACTTGGGATTGGCATTAGCGGACTCGCCAATAAGGGCCGTGTAGGTACAGAAGATGACGCCCCGCTTGAAGTACTCGTTCTCCTCGGAGCTGATCCGGCTGTACTTGAACTTGCTCATCGAGGCCACCTTGAGGTGCTTGCTGGCGCCTATGTCCAGCAGATCGCGCTCCGCATCGAACTTGAGATCGTTGGACACGGATATCCACAGCGCACGCTTGCGACCCCGCAGATAGTTCTCGAAGATGATGGCCGCCACGGTGCGGCCCTTGCCGACGCCGGCGCCATCGCCGAGCAGGAAGCCGGCACGCTGGCCACTGGGCAGCAGCTGCTCGTGCGCCTGGCAAGCATAAATAACCGCCTCCAGCTGCAGTGCACTGAGCCGATCCGAGTTCTTCACCTTTTCCGGCAGTGCTAGCTCGTACGTGATGTCCGGTAGCTCGACAGAGGACAGGGTGGCCGTCTCCACGACCGGATCGGGATGCCGGCTACCGCCCTTCAGCTTGCTCGGCCAGTACGAGGAGTAGGTATCGGCCACACCGATCTCCTCGAAGTCCACCTCGTCATCCTCCAGTGGCGCCGGCATCTGTGGGAGCTCCCGTCGCACCAGCACGCCCGGCGGTCGCATCATCGGATTGTTCAGGTCGGTTTTCATGGGCAGCTTCATTTGGCAGAGCGTCGGCCTCGGCATCTGGTTGGGCAGGATGCCCCGCATCTGGGTCTGGCCCGTCACAAAGCTGCTCTTCGACTTTATGAAGTCGGTCAGCGTCTTGGGGAATGCGGCTTGGCTCTGGTTTAGACTCAGGCTCGGCTGAGCCCCAGCTGGCATAAACATCCTGCCGCCCTGCGTGCTCCGGTATCGATCCGGCGTGCTTGTCGCCATCATCTTGTACGGATTCTGGCCCATATGCGATCCGATTCGAACCTGCGATTGTTGTGTCTTTAGTTGCATGATTGCATTGTTCGTGGTGGGCATTAGCTTAACTGTGCCGGCCGGTGCCTCGGGCGGAATTTGGATCGAGAACTTTGATGCTTCCTGCACGGTGCGCGGCTTGTACAACACCCGCGCGGCTGGCGTTCCCTGCTGCTGCTGCAGATGCCGTTGGTGTTGCAGGAATTGGGGTTGGGGCCTGTACGGCATGTTGGGCGGCACTAAGGGGCGCGTCATGGGCTCAGTTTCGGGCTCCGGCTCCACCATGGGCAGAGAGTCGAGCTCCTCCTGCAGCCGGGCATCGATTTGGGCATCGTCCTCAGCCGCCGGAGTGGCAGCTGGCTCTTTGACCGCCTCCCCAGCTCCGCTGCCGAGGCAGGAATCTAACTCGGGCGAGTCGGACAGCAGCTGCTGCTGCTCCTGCTGCTGCCCTGGCGGAACTAGTTCGCCGTGGTTTACATCGAACAGCTCGCCGCGTGCAATGTCTAAGGAATTCATTTGTTGTACCTGACTCGGATCTAGGTCTCGATATGGCACGTAACTAAAACAACAACAACAGGCGCAATATCTCTGAGAACTAAACGCCCCAACGAGATGCTTAAATATATGTAATTATTAATTTATTATTTACAAGTACAAGAGCTTCCTATCATTGCGAGCAGGTCCTATTTCACCAAGAACCTCAATTGAGTTCCTGTTAAAATATTGAAAAGCTTATATATTTGACAGTTACCTTTTTACGATTCGAATCGGAATTATAATAACAGTAAGTATTTATTTCTCATTCATTCCCCAAAGATCCTCCCTATTTTACCTTCCGTTTCCATCAAAGTTTTTTATTCTCTTTCTTTTTAACACTTTACTTTTCACTTTTCCCACCACAATTCCATCTGCTTGCGTTGAATAACTCCCAGTTACTGAAACCTGAGCTCCTTCTGCCTGTTCGACATAAGTTTGCTTCATGACAGTTTCTGACAAAAAGTGTTGATTAATTTCGATAGGCTTTACAGAAAGTGTTGACAAATGGAATGCTAATGTACAAATATCGATAGTTCTTAAGAATCTTAGCAGGTATTTCGAAAAAGGGACCATTTATCATGCATGTACGTATAATTGGGTGCATGTGTGTATTTATGTATGTGTGTATGTATGTCTGTGTGTTTGTATCTGTGTATGTATGTGTGTATGTATGTGTGTATGTATGTGTGTGTGTATGTGTGTATGTGTGAGTGTATGCTAGTTATGTAATGTAAGCATGTATGTATGCAATGTGTATATGTATGTATGCAATCTGTATATGTATGTATGCAATCTGTATATGTATGTAGGTAACGTGTTATGTATATGTGGTATGTTATGCATGCTTGTATGTATAAATGTATCTACGAAAGTATATACCTGCATATGTCCGTATGTATGCATGTTTCTATGTATGCATCCATGCATACATGCATGTAAATATGTACGTATGCATGTATGTGTGTGTGTATGTATCTACATATATAGGCATGTATGCACATACGTAGTTATGTACTTACATACCTACCTGTATGTTAGTATGTATGCATGTTCGCATACATGCGTATGTGTGTGCGTATTTATGTATGTATATGTATGTTATTGTTTATTAAAAACGTTTTACTTTCCACAGTTGAATTAGAGCCGCATTTTTAGGCAGCGCCCTTCTTTGTGATTCTCATGAACACAAGTAAGGCTTTAAGGCTTAGTTTTTTTATTAAGTTTATCCCTCGTATTTCTATATTTTGTCTCATTCTATTTCTTTCTTGTTTCTGCTATAATTTTTATCAGCTCCTTATTATTTCTTTTGTTATTTTCAGTTGTGTGCATTTATAAAATTATATCCATCAAATAATGGAGCGCATGGAAATTAAAGGTAAGTACATATTTTTATATTTAGATATATATTACACAAGAATATATTTAAAAGCAATTCAGATGTGGTCATGAATGAGCACGTAGTTGCATATACATAGATATTACAGGGTACACGTAGGCATCAGACATAGCAACATATGCCTAGAATGTCGTTGCCATTTGTGAGAGATTTAAGTGTCATTAGGAGCGTTTAGTTGTTGCCACGGGTATTGGGTTCCATGGCAGGATTCATCCCAAATTTGTTGTGCTGTTTAGGTCCGGTTTTGTTCAAATGCACTTAGACTCCCAATATGAACAATGACAAGACCCAGCAGGCTGTCAAGATCCGAGCCCAACAGTGGCAAATGGCGGCATCCGCTCGGCGTGCGGAGGACGCCAGACGAGCCGGAGTCAGCGCCAACAACGTGGACTTCACGGAGCACACGCACAGGCGCTCGAAAAGAACATCACATCGCAAGTCATCGACTATCCGAAGGAGGAGCACAGGCGTCGAGGAAGATCAGGAGTTAGCTATGCAGGACGACGCTTACCCCAGAGATTTCAGAATAAGCCTGGTAGTCACCCGGATCAGCAATCCGAATCAGGGCGGCGATATCCGTTTCCATGAGCCCATCCATATTCGCTTCAAGTCCACAAGAGATTCGGCTTAAGGGCACACTTTTAACTTGTGGTAATTAGGCAAAATTTTATCAGAAAGATCGTTCGGTTGTAATATGTTCAATTCAAAATCTTGACAAAATCCTTACACTCAACTGCATCTGCAGCAGCTTTCATGCACATGCGCAAGGCAACAATTATTTGAGAAAACGAAATGACAAACAAACGCAGACCTCATCTGTAAATTCTATCTAAATATAACTGAAAATTGAGCTTCTCTTGTCTGATTGGATGACTTAAAGGTGACCTAACGCGTGAAGAATTCTTTTCTACAGCTTTCTTTGGAGCTCGCACTAAGACGGGGCTTTGGATAGTTTGAAGCTTAAAGGGGAGGGGGATGATGGTCGAATATGAAAAGGTGGTTAAAATAACGAAGTTATATTGTTGTGTCTTGCTAACGTGACATCATAAGCCTATGTGCCTGAGCGTCGAACCAGCACGCGAGAGGTCGCTGGGTAAACACCAGCTGCAGTTGTCAGTTTCAAAGTGAGCTTGGGTGCCTCCTTCAAAGAACAAAAAGCTATTATAATGGAAAAGTGTGCTGTAATCGGGGGTGCCCGACTTGGGGATACTCTGGACTATCTTCTATCAACACCAAATGTGACAGTCAAATCGACTCGGCTGTTGATGCAGATCAAGAATATATATATACCTGATGAAGTCGGAAAGCTTTCTTATGCCTGTTACATACATGGTACATACATATGGCATATGGTACATACATATGGCTTATGGTAAATACATATGGCATATGGTACATACATATGGCATATGGTACATACATATGGCATATGGTACATACATATGGTGTATGGTACATACATATGGCATATGGTACATACATATGGCATATGGTACATACACACGCGCACTTTCTTTCTAGATTTCTTGTGCAAACAATACGTTTCATTTGGATTACAGGGTATAACCTGATCTAGTTGACTGCTCTTTAAAGAGCAGCCAAGTCTTTGTTTGTCTTATCAAATTCCCTCGCATCAGTTTCTCTTCTGAAATCATGTAAAAGTTGAAAAACAACAAAAAAAAAAAACTAAAAAATTATTAATTTTGAGTATCTGTCGCGAAATATGGTCCCAGCTAAATTGTGAGTGTTCGTTTCGAGTCCAAAACCAAATTCAGCATGTTGCACAAAATGAAAATCCCAGCTGAAAAGCCGAGACGCTACAAATCGATCCATGCGGAAAGCAGTAGCCAGAGCGTCCGGGAACTGGTCCAAATGTGGCGCCATCTGTCGGCCGAGCAACGCGCTACCAAGGGCTTGAGCATGCCCTCCAGCCTGCTCAACCTGAATAAACTGAAGCGGGAGCAGCACATCTCGGCGCTGCAAATGAGGAGGAGATCCTCCATCAGGAGCAGGTCGGGCGGGCACAGAAGTTCGGTTTTATCGGAAAAGGAGATCAAGAAGCACAAGGACATGGACAAGGGCAAGTACCAGGACAAGGACAAGGACAAGGACAAGGTGAACGTCATCAACTACAAAGAGACGCCCAGGACCAGCAATGTCACCCGCATCTCGATGGATGAGGGCACCAACCTGTGCTTTCATGAGCCAATCAATCTGACTTTGCCATCAAATAAAACGACGACTGAGGTCAACTGATCGGCAATAGCCACGGGAAACCAACCAAAATCAAGCACAGAACGCAAAGATTATAGTTTGTGTTGTCTAAGGATTAAAGTTATATAGAAATTCTAAAGAACATGGCTGATAAGTATATGGAAGCTCGCAATTGCCAAGCCTGATGAAGATATTTTGATGAAACAAAACAATTTTCCAATCCTTTCTTCAGACCTTTATAATACATATGTTGGAACGCGTTACATATGCCTTTGAAAAACGCAGCTACCCTCTGCTTGGGCTAAGATAAAGAAACCTCAAAATGTAATCCAATAATTGGTAATACGCATTATTCACAGCTCGCAATTTGTGAGCCGGGCGGGTTTCCATCAGAGTTCATAAATAATCTATCGCAAATACTCGCAAACCCTCTCCACAGGAAAAGGGGCAGCATTTTATGCGGATTTTGTCTGTTTTTCCACGTTTTCTTTTGCTTTTCCTTTTTGCAAGGGTTGTTGCTGCGATTTTAAAGCGAGTTTCTCTTATCGAATTGTTTCTTAACTGGCAGTTAGTTGCCTGGCTGTCAATTTAAGGTTCGCTTGTCCTTGTGTGTCCTGCGCCCTATCGAGTCGCCACGTCTGCTGACGATGATGGATTTGTGCGAAATGAAACGCGCTCCCAGCGAACGGGCACCCACATCCGTGTGCTGGGTGTGTGTGTGTGCGCTGGGTGTGTGTTGGGGCCTCAATTTGCCTTGACTTGATGTATATAGGCAATTCGCTGCAACCAATCAGCATGCGAGCTTGTACATAAAGCCCTGTTTCCCCTTCAGCAAGCAGCACACTACGCCTGTCTCGCTCTAACACAGTGCAATTGCCGCCTGTCTTTAACTGGCTGTACGACTCTAACGCATTCAGCTGTCTGTTGCTGTCTTTTTTTGGCGTGGCGCATTGCGCTCTTAGCCGGGACACAAACCACTGTTAGGCGAATGTTAATATTTTAAATCGAAAAGCTATGAAAATTTACAATTTTTAATGAAGAATTGAATATTTTCTTTAATAAAATATTACAAAATGTTGTTTTGAAGGTTTATTAACACATGCATATGATATAGGTCTTATATTTCGTTAATCTCTGGTGCAAAACAGGCTTTTCTATATGGTTATCTTTATCTAAATCTTGATCTTAATCCTTATCTTCTTGAGATTCTGTCAGTCAATCAATTGAAGACAGCTGCCACTTAAATAAATCTCTATTGTCAGTTATACAATTGACAAACCCTTTAAATAATAATGCATATTAAAAGCGTGTTCAAATTGGCTGTTTAACATGCAGTTAAATGTTGTCTTGCACACAAAGCGCCTGGTAAAGTGCAAAATAGAAACAAAAACCTATTTTGCGTCAGCAATAAATGTAATATCCGCTAATAAATGAAGCATTTGGAATCTGAACGTTAAAATTCTCATGTGACTTTAAACATTAATCATAAAGTCAAATAGCTGAAGAGCTGAACAAAAGGCTAGATTATATCTCTATAGAGAGTTGTATATATATATATTTGATATATTTCTAGCTCCAATTCGAGTCAGTTTCGTTTCGTCTTCAAAATCCACCACTGGGTAGGCAGAAGGGGCGTGGCAGGCGGGAGGGCGGGCAGGCTGTTCGCGTGCCAAGCCGGAAATGTCTCAAAATTGAATTTGCATAATTTCAAAAACGGAAGACGACAAAAACAGGCACAAAAGTGGAAGAAGACAAGAAGTTTAAAGAATAAAACAATATGGTAGATATGAAAAGTAGAAGAATTGTTTTGTTGAAACACTTGAAAGAGCTTAAAGTGTTATATAATATGGGATGCTATAGATATATATATATATAGACAGATAGGATAGGGAGATACTGATTGGAAATCCCAGTCCGGCCAGGTATACACCTCATCAGCTAATTCTCGACTTATATATACCCTATATCAAACCTTCCGTTCAATAAGACGATATAAAGTTCCCTGGAAGCGCTGCCAAAAGGGGTGTTCCAGGACAGTTGCCCGGCCTAATCCATTCATTAAACTTTGTGATTACAGCTGACCACAGGATAAGGGGGATGACAAGCACAGCACCCGCCACCGCCCCTCCTCTTCTAGCATCCAGCAGCTGCGGCTGCTCGGCCAAGTGAATAAACTGACTGCTGACAGGCTCATTAAATGCCGCATTCAGTGGACCTCACGATTGCCTCGGGGGCGGGCGGTCTGTCTGCCAGTGTGTGTTCGTGTGCGTGTGTGTGTGTGTGTGTGTATGTGTGTATGGATTGAGGTTGGCCCGGTTTAAGGATTGAGTTTTCCGTGTCCGCATGTCCTTGTTTGCACAGCAACTGCGCCCGAACTGGCCAAGGGCCAGAGTCAACACGTCAAATCACCCACCTTACCCCCCGTCTCACCCCACCCCCCGTATCCCTCACCCGCTGAGTGTGCCACGCCCACTGCGTCCACAGGCTAATTTCAGGCAGCTTTAAATGCAGAAAGTGAGAGGAGGAAAAAAACGAAGAAAAGTTCATAAATAATGCGAGGAAAATTGTTAGAAATTGCCAAAACAATTTATGTTGACATTATCTCGAGAGACATTTTTCCAAGCCCCTGCAGCATGGATGATTAATTACCAGCAAGACAGCGGCAGAGAGAGAGAGAGAGAGAGAGAGAGGGGGGGGGGAGGGGGGAGAGCTGTTTATTTGAATATGAATAGCGATAAGGTTGTGATAAGTGGCAAAAAACGAAAAAGCAAAAAAAAAGTATATGAAAAGTGGAAAAGTGGCAAAAGCTGAACAGAAGTTTGGCTTATGGCTCCCTCGTTGGCGATAAACCTGCGCGACGCTTTAATGAACTGCCGCATTTCATCATTTCCGGCCAAGATTTTCCAACAAGCTGGCCAAGCTTGGAGCCGGCGACGGAGGCGGAGTCGGAGTCGGACTATGTGGAGTACGCATTAGTATGCCGGCAAAGGCAGAGCATCTACTCGAGTTGACATTTGGGATTTCGATTGATTTGTCGTGTCAAATGCGAATGTTCTTCTCTTTTTATACCCTAAATCCATAGAAAATGGGCCAAAAGGGTATATTGTATTTGTGCAAATGTATGTAACAGGCAGAAGAAAGCATCTCCGATCCGCCGAGTAGATCTAGCCATGTCCGTGTGTCCGTCAGTCTGTCTGTCCGTCGGTCTGTCCGTCCCTCCGTCCGTCCGTCTGTCAGTCCATCCTTCTGTCCGTCCGGCCGGATCTCAGAACCTCTAGAGAGCTAGAGACTTGAAATTTTAGCTGTAGGTCCTCCTAGTCCATGCTTAGGTCAAATTTGTTTCTGATAATCGATAACTTGTCGAGTTTCCAAGTAATCTATCGAAAAATAGTTATCGGTATCCTGTTTTGTGAGCTAGAGTTTCCAAGCTTGACATCTAGCTTCTCGAATAGTATACACAAAAATGAGGTATCTCTCAGGGAAGGAGATCGTCCAGGGTATCCCCTAGTCGTGCACACCCGACTAGTGCGCTCTTACTTGTTTTTCCCATTTCATTTGTTTGCTTTGCTGATTTGCGCTTTGCGGAAATTTTCTATTTGCAAAAATTGCGGGCACTTTTTCACTGCGAATTTTCCAAATGAAAATCCGTGTGTGCGAATCAAATGTATTCAAATGCGAGCCACAGAATATTGACACTTGATTTGCATTCATAATGGCTACGTGATTTTCCTTTTTGCATTGAGAAAAGATGCTTTTTTTTTATCTTTATCTCACAGATCGCTACCCCACCCCCCTCTCTCTCCTTTTGCGACATATTGAGCATAAGAAATTGAAGAACTCGGCCTGCGGCTGTTTTCACCATAAAATAATCTTTTTAAGCCGAAAACAAATTACAAATAAGAGCCTCTCTCTATAATTTGTGCCCAGTTTTTGTGCCTCCTCCTCCTCTTCTTCTACTTTTTCTTTACGTTTTTTTCTTGGTCCTGCTTTGCATATTTACGCATTCGAGGGTTGCTCTCAGCGTTTCGTTCGCTTTCTCTTAACAAATTATAATGTATTGGAAATTGACAGAATTATGTAATGAATAGAAAATTATGTAAATTACAGTGCAGTTACATTTAATGGCACGACCTTTTCTCTTGACTCGGCCCTCGGCCCAAAATCCTGAGCCTGCGACCCGTACGCACAAAAATCGAATTCACATTTTATTGGCAGCTCGCAGGTTGTCCCCGGAACCTGGTGGAAAGGCCAAAGGTACAAGGCACAAAGTGAAAGCAAGGCAAAAGCTAATGTCTGCGAAAGCAAATAGAATGCAATGTTAACAAGTGGGAAAAACCTTTGGAAAAACTCGACTTGAACTCGGCTAAGAAATAGTTTCAAAGTGTTTAACAGAGGAAATTTCAAGAAGTTAATGGAAGTTTTCAATTCAAGAAATTCTCTATAGCTTTTTAATAAAGAATACAAAATGTAGATCCTCATCTGATAGAGTTCTTTAATGGAATGCAACCAATGGAAAATAATGGACTTCAACGATGAAAATCGTTCAAGTTTTGGATAAAGCTAAGAGCGTTGGAAGTTGAGCTTTAAGATTTTCTTTGCCAACTTGCCAACTTAAAGTCTTAACAGGCAGAAGGATGCATCTCCGACCCCATAAAGTAAAGTATATATTCTTCTCTTCAATAGCCGAGTCGATCTAGCCATGTCCGTCTGTCTGTCTGTCTGTCTGTCCGTCCGTCTGTCTGTGTGTATATCAAGCAAGGATATCAGAAGCTATAAGAGCCTAGAGGCTTGAAGTTTTAGCTGTAGGTAGTCCATGCGTAGTTCGAATTTGTTTCCAATAATCGATAACTTGCCTCGTTTTCAAGCAATCGATACAAATCGATATCGACATCCTGTTTTTTGAGCAATTTTCGTATATAAGAAGAGTTAGAGTCTACAAGCTTGACATGTTGCTTCTAGAATAGTACATATATCTGCACTTGATGTAGGAAGAAGAGGGTTCAGGGTATTCCCAGGGTATTCCCAACTAGATCCTCTTACTTGCTGTTGGCTTGTTTTTTGATCAACAACAGAAATTCTTGATAATCAAAATAGTTTATTAACAATATTATGGACATTTAAAAGGCGCATTTAATAGGAATTGGGCACTTTTTGAGTCAACATATTTCGCATATTTGGAATGTTTTTGGCATAACACTCGATCCCCATATTTCTTGACTGATTCAACTGAGGTCTTTGGCCATGTACATAATCTAGGTGTGATTTGGGTGTCTTTTGTACATGTTTTCTTCTAAATAATGCAATATTTTAGATTCGAGTGAGTTCCGGAAGTTATTCTATGGTCAAAATGTAAAAGTTGCATATGTCTGGTTCACAGAGGCAGATATTACTTTGTCTTAGGAGAGATTAGATCTCATAACATTTCCTGCTTGTAATTTCTTCCTTTGTAATGTGTAACAACTGTTTAGAGTATTTGCTTTAAGATAAATTTGCCCAAATCAATCTCAAGGGCGTTAACTAGAAGCTGGGCACATAATAAGTTCCAAGCCATAAGTTGGCTTCGTTCTGGCCAAGTTGTGAGAACATGATCCGAAAAGCTTGACTTGACGCAACTTGCGTAATTATTAAAACGTTTTTATAAGATTCATAAAATGTTGTTAACTATGCTTCCGCCTGCTGGTTACCAAAATCGTGCTGGCTCGTGAAGGTGTCAGCCTGTGAAGTCGACGTGACAGGCGACAGTTAAATAGTTTTTCCTGCTTTTATCAGGCTTCCTTCCTTGGCTTCCTGGGCAACTAATTAGCATTTGCAGCGCGGCAAACTTCAAACTTTCGAATGGAGATTTTGCTGCAGGTTACACGACGAGGGCGAGGTCGGGATCGGGGGCGAGTTGCAACAGGTCGCAGGCTGCAAAAACTCAACCTGGCTAAATAAGTTGTCATGATAATTTGGCAGGCAGCAAAGAAAACCTGACTGCTCGCCGATTTATCGAACGAGGCAAACGAAATGTTTGATGCCCGTAACATGAGCTTCAATATATTTATTTTGTTTGTCCCATTCGAGCCGAACTGGGCCTGGGCCTGGGCCTGGGCATGGGCTCATGTTCATTTGCATTCGTGACTGAAATCATGACAGGAGCAGCGAGTCACGCGAATGGCTCAAACCCGACAACAGCAACAACAACAACAGCAACAACAACAACAGCAACAACAACAACAACACCAACAACAGCAACAACAACAACTACAAAATACTTAAACATATATTTTAATGCCAGAGTTTCTTTTCTCATAACTCTGTCATGTGTTTTCAGGCGCCTTTTTGTTTTTCGTTCAGCAAAATTATGATGATCGCATTGAAGCATGTTTCAGCCTGCAACATGATTATCATCTCAATCATCATCATCGGCTTCATCATCATCATCTTTGTCGGATTCATCAGCCTTGTGTTGTGCGTCATCATGTGTGTGTTGCCCTAATGGAAGACAAACATTTTATGGCTGCTTCAAGAAGTCACGGCCTGACGTTGACCTTAGACCAGTTCAGCTCGCCCCCACCGACCCCGACCACGACCCCGACCACGCTTCGACCCCGTCCCCGCCCCTAGCTAGCGCCTTTTCATTCATTCAATTACATTTTTGCGCACACTCAGCACTAAAGGGACCTCATAAAGCGTCAAAATTTCAGCAAATGAGCAGAGCAAAGCCCGCCCGCCCCCGGCTCTGACCTCAACAGCCGACCTACGTCTCCTGCATGTCCTTCAGTAGAAACTGCTCCCACGGGAATATCGAAAATTTGCGCGTCCAAATCGATGACTGGCCAGCCCAGGCCGTAACATTTCGTACATCAACGCCATCAAAGTGTTCGCCTCTATTAAAACTGACAGCCTCCTGTGACCCCGCAGCGTAAACATTGCGGCTAACGCAATGGCCCATGCAATCCAAAGTGTCCTGTGTCCTCTCTGCTGTGTGCCGTTTGCTGTGTCCTGGACGAAGCCAGGTTGCAGCAATTGCGAACTGCTGACCAAAGCATTTCCCAAAGGAGAACCAAACACTTGTGTGGCAAGAAAAGTCTGCCATGTTTCTCTAGGTCATATTTGACAAGTGCCATTTATTATTCGCTCCCAAGCTGACGAATTCTCTAAAGCTAGTTGGCTAGATATTATGTAATATGCTGCTGCATACACTCAGAGAAAGAGTACAGAGAGTACAGAGAGTTTTGCATTCAATTCGAGTCTAACGAGAGTCTAACAAGAGTCTAACGAGAGTCTAACGAGTTTTCGTAAGTCAGACGAGGTCCAACTTTCGCAGAACAAAACTTGACTTTCAAAGAGAAGTTAACCCCTTTCGAGGGTACCCATGACCCATGACCCATGTCTATATGGGAATTCCATTTTCACATGAATTTCGACCCAAAATAATGTTGTCAGATTTGGCTGTCAGATCATTTTGGGTTCCAAACCATGTACATAAAGTCAAACCACGTGGAAATCGGATGAGATTTGACCGAGTTACAGGGTTTGGAAAACTTTTACCTATGTGCCCAAAAGAACTAGAAGTATTGGGAAATTTCGACCTACATATGTCCTATCTTGAACGGAACGGATTGCAAAAAGGTCTATTCAAATATTTCTTCAAATATTTATTCAAATGTTCCTTTACTTTTGCTTATCCTTTATAAGTTCTTATCTCAAGTTCTGAATTTCTTTCGTTATTTTATCTTAAAATTCCTCACATCTTGAGTTCCTTTATAGGATATATGTATAAGCACGTTATAAGTCCCGCCCCGCTCCCAATTTTGTGACAACTCCTTAAAATGCTTTGCCAAATTTCCTCACGTTTTCACCATTTCTAGGATTAACTAATTTCGTCCTGTAATTCTTGGTGGAAGCTCGCAACTTCTTTGTGCAAGAAAAAGAAGTTGTTCTCATCTCTCACTTAACTCCTTCGGCTCGTGGACTTTTCGCTTCGTCACGCCTCAAATTGCACATAAAAACGAAAGTCGGAAAATTTTTACGATTTTCCTATGCAAATTTCGTTGCGTTTCCTTCGAAAAGGGGGCTGCACAAGGCTTTCCTTTTTGCCACGAACTCTTATTTGGGATAAATTTAAAGGTTTTTTTCGGCCTTTTTTCGTGTCCTTTTTTTGAGTTTTTTTTTTTTTGTGGGTGGGTAGCTCACAGGTGGATGATTTTACGATGCATTTTATGGACTGAGAAATGTTTTTCATTTAAAACAAATGCAACGAAATGAATTTGCGAGCTGCGATAAATTAGAAGCAAAAGTCAATTAGAATTTGTTACAACAAAGGGGCCAGGGGCGTGGCATAGGGGGGGGAAATCTTGATGCCCCAGCCAGAGACAAGCACACGCACACGCACACACAGAGAGAGAGAGAGAGAGAGAGAGAGAGAGTGAGAGAAGATGCCACACATTATCCAGAGACAAGCACACACACGCACGCACACACAGAGAGAGAGAGAGAGAGAGAGAGCGGGAGAAGATACCACACATTATCTGTGATAATAACGAAACGAACTTAACCCTAATAAAGTACAAATGGGAGCAATTCTATTTCATTAGGCACTCGCTCGGGTTATGCAAATTTGGGATAAGAAACAAGGACAAAGAAGGATAACGGCTGGAGGAGGGAGGGGTTACCTATATGAGTTTCGTGGGCGAGAGATAAAGCCTCTGTGAGCCATAAAATATGTCATATTTTGGCAAAATGTTGCAGCACAATTACAATAAACGCATTCGGCATGGCAAGGATGTGCCAAGGACTCTCAGGACAGATAACGATGTCTGTAATTAACCCATTCCCGCGACTGAGAGTAGCATGAAAGCATCCCGTATCCTGCGTATCCTTTGTGGCAGCCTGGCGCACATCCTGGCCAAAATAAAATGCGCGCTCAACTCGAGTTAATGCTTTGCAAATTGACACTTGGCCCGAGCACAGATGAAGGCGCAGACCAAGACGAAGACTTCGACCCCCTTTTTTTTTTGGCACACACGAGTCCATCAGAAAAAGTGATGAATGTGCAACTTCCTGGGCGAGTGTCCGAGTTCATCTCCGGATCGCCAAATTGGATTGCATATCATTATTTTGCACTTGTCTGGCCAAATGTTCACACTTGCCAAGCGACAAGCGCTGTGAATAGCTCAGAAAAGGATAATTTATGCGCCTTCAGTCGGCTGAGTTCGCTTTTGATGGACATACCAAGTCCAACTGTCCTGGGACAGTTTCCCTGGCCGAAAATTCCTTTCCTTTACATTTCTTTTAGCAACGCCAATTGAACGAAATCCAATAAATAAAACTCAGCTCAACTCAGCTCAACTGAGCTCCTGGACGCTGTGTCATGTGTGTAAAATAATATTTGTCTGGCGCTAATCAAAGTGTTTCTGGCTGCGACCCTCGAACCACTGAGAAAAACCCAAATTGATAGACGTTCTTCCTGACAAATGTCGTTAGGGATAAAGTTCTCTTCCATTAGGTGTGTGTGTGTGTGTGTCTGTGTGTGTGTGTTGTATAAGTCGAGGCATTTAAGAATAGATAAAGCTTTCTTTCGAAGGGAGTCTAGAGTTTTCCAAGAACTTGAACTTAAGTAAACGCATTGAATCTTCACATCAATTGCCATGTCTTGGCATATGAGAAGGTTAAGGGAACTCCGGATTGTATCTAAACGGACTTTCAGAACATATACCTATCCATATATCTATCTATCTACCTGCCTGGAAAGAAACTTATCTATCTGTCTGCCAGGAAAGAAACTTATCTTTGCTACAATCCTTGGTAATCCTTGGCAAGTTATCCAAGTATTTTGCTAACAAGTTCAAGGCTCATTTTTTTTCACTGTGTACATTTGCGTTGAAATCGTTTGAAAACAATAAAAACAAGTCCCTGTTCAATTAACATAAAAAAGCGATTTGTTTGCCCGAGCCTCGAACAAAGATTAATGGACTTTCCCTGACTTTTTGATGCCCCCCGTCCGCCTCCACCTCCACCTCCCACCTCTCGTTCCGCAGGCACAGGTCGCGGCAGGTGTCAAAGTTTAAATGCTCGCTGTGGCATTTAATTGGTCGTGCCAGGAGCTGCCTATAATTAATATGCTAATAAAATGTCTCATGACAGCTGAACAAGAGCTTTTGACAGCCTACCCCCTACCCTCACCCCCACCAGCACGCCCCATCCCCCTTTTGTGTCCTGCGTGGAATGCCGTGCAATAAAGTTCTCGGCATATTTGAGTGACATTCCATGCCACATATTGAGGCTGGGCTGTAAATCATGATTATCTTTTTATTGCTGACATTTGCGACCGCTTTATGAACTCTGCTGCCACCCCCTCGGCACGCCCCTGGCACGAGATGTACTTGAGGGATATAAATATATTCGAGAGCTGGCTAACAAGATTTGCAACGCTTTTGGGCAGCGCTCTAATGGACGTCGGGGCTCACACTTACGGCTAAGTGGAATTGTGAATTGCCATTGCATACCTTGAGGAGCACACTGCCAAAAGGCATTCCAATCGAATGCCATTCGATGATAAAAATCGTGCCACACGTTAATCCAGTCGGGCTGCAGCAGCAGCAGGACATCCCACATTGTCCAGGCATGGAGCCAACACACAAAGATTAGTCTGAGGCAGCCAAATGGACGTCCTGTCGTTGTTTGCCAGGCTCAAAGTGCCATCCGGGCGACAATGCAACATTACAATAATGTGCATTTTTATGGACAGTTAACGGCTGCAGAACCCATAAACGCATTATCCAACGCACATCAATGGAATGCCAATGCCAAATATGAGCGCCCAGCCAAGAGCCAAGCAGCCAAGCAGCCAAGCAGACTGCCAAGTTTAAGCTGAAAGCAACTTTAAGCAGCTGCGAATATGTAAAGCCAGCAATTGTGGACTTAAGGTGAAGAAGTTGAAGAAGACGCCAAAGAAACGAAGCTTTAAGAAGAAACTTGTACTAAATCGGGAATTGGTGTGCGTCGTACTAGCAGGCGAGAGGTTGACGGTTCGAATACATTCTATATATATAACCCTAAGGGGTAACACCTATTGGCTGCTGTGTTAGTTCACAGGACACATGGGCGTCGGACTAACAAGCGAGAGGTCGCCGGCTCAACATCAGCTGGATTTGAACAAGTTCTTAAATGATCTGTTATTGAAAGATATAAAAGAGTTTCTCCTGATCAGCATAAGTAAGCACAAGCATAAGTTTGAGCGTCGGACTAACAGACGAGAAGTCGCCAGTTCAAATTTAGCAGGAAATATGAAATTATGATTTTGGTTAGTTTTTGCGTGTGTCCTGACAGGCCATAAAAGTATAAAATCGAAAATATTGCTGCGTCGAACTAGGCGAGAGGTCGCTGGTTCAAACTCTGCAGAAGTTTCCTGTTTTTGAATAAGTTTATTGACTTTGTTTTCTATGCATATCTAAGAGTTAATTCTACTTGGATTTGCTTTGCGTCTCCATCTTCTCCCTCTCTCTGTCTCTCTCTCTCTCTCTCTCTTACTCTAACTCTGGCTTTGTTTGTTTAATTTGTTGCTCAATTTGTTGCTCAACTTCCGAAATATTTTTAAGCAAATAACCTTTACTCGATGGCATTAAATTGACATTGAGATGGACATAAATTTGCAGTAGTTGGCCGGGCAATAAAATCTAATCTCATATCTAAATGGCGCTTGGCCCTTGACTCATGGCTTCGGGTGACCACAAATCTCCGAGGAAGCAACAGTTAAGCCGGACGGGGCAGAGCAGGAGGAGGACAGACATAAATAAAAGCGGCATGGACAAAAGAAGCATCTAAATTAATTATTTATAGGCTAGGAGCCACTGTGGTGCAATTGGGCTGAATAATAAAACGATTTGCAAGTCGAAAACTAAACAAAACATGAATTATGCCCGGGGCCAAGCAAAAAATATATGGAACAGATAAGAAACGAGTTTAAATTATGAGGGTTAAATGTTAAATGGAGCTGCCAACTCCGTCCGAAAGTTAGTTCCTTCAAGCTGGAGCAGGTTCTGGCAGCAGGTTCTGCAAATGGGAGTAAATCTAATTTTAAGAGCTGACACACCTCTCCCCCTTCCACCCCCCCTCTCCATTGCAAACTGCTGGCCCTCCGGCTGCCGCACCCACCAATTATATTAATACAGTTACTCGAATTTATGACTCGCTGCCGGGGTTGCTTCCAACTGGAAATGGAAATGTCACGGGTATGAGCAGAGGCAGGAGCAGGAGCAGAAGCAGGGGCAGGCGCAGAGGCAGTGGCAGTGGCAGGAGCAGAGGCAGGGGAGGGTTGGGGTGTTGTCGCCAAATTGAATTTGCATAATTTTGAAAAGCCGACTGCGGCTTCCAAGTGGCTAAGTGCGCCGTGCATATTGACAGGAGACGCTGCCACACGCAGGACTCTCGCCATTGGCAACCGAATGGAAATGTTGTTTTTGATTTTGATTATGCAAATTTAAGTGTCGCAACAATGTTGCTCATTCGACCCGAAAGTTGACGCTCCACGGCGCTCGCGAAAGGCCAAATCTTGGCGACAAAATCCACCATGTTAATTACAAAGTAGCTTGTAAAGTTGCCAGTCAGACAGTCAGACAATGGGCAATTGTAAGGCTCTCTTTAAGCAACTGCATTCCATTCCAGCAATATTTAATTGAATGTGAGCTGGCACTCGAGTGTCCACTTCGAGCTGGTCACCCTCGCAGGATTGCGCTGATATTAATCCATGATTTTCATATAAATTACTTCATTAACAGAGTCCTTCGCTGGGCAAATATTTGTATAATGAGAGCACAACTGGAATTTATGCGCATATCTACATACAAATAGTTGTTGTTGACATCATCGCAATAAAGTTTTCAGTTGGACTTTGTCAACTTTGCTTTCTCAACTTAATTAAATTACGCCACAGTACAGTACTTAATATGCACACATATTTGCCAGATACTCGGTTATTTGGCCCAGTTAATGTCACATAAATCTCATGCTCTAGTTTTTCCTGAATCCTCTGGGTCTAGGGGAGCGGGGGTGTGTTGGGACTTGACTAAGGGAAAGATACTTGATCTATGTATACTATTCAAGAAGCGACTTGTCTTGAGATTTGCTAACAGAACATGATTTCAATATCGATGCCTATCGATTAGTTATTTGGCCAGTTAATGTCACATAAATCTCATGCTCTAGTTTTTCCTGAATCCTCTGGGTCAAGGGGGAGCGGGGGAGTGTCGAAAGTACACTAAATGAAAGATATTTGATCTACGTAAACTATTGAAGAAGCTACTTGTCTTGAGATTTGCTAGAAGAACATGATTTCGATATCGATGCTTATCGATTAGTAATTTGGCCCAGTTAATGTCACATAAATCTCATGCTCTAGTTTTTCCTGAATCCTCTGGGTCAAGGGGAAGCGAGGGTGTGTTGAGAGTACACTAAGTGAAAGATACTTGATGAATATATACTATTCAAGCCATTCAAGAAGCTTCTTCTTGTCTTGAGATTCGCTATAAGAACAGGATTTCGATATCTATGCTTATCGATTAGTTATTTGGCCCAGTTTATGTCATATAAATCTCATGCTCTAGTTTAGTTTAGGGTCAAGGGGCAGCGGGGGTGTGTTGGTGACTTGACTAAGAGAAAGATACTTGATCTATGTATACTTTTCAAGAAGCGACTTGTCTTGAGATTTGCTAGAAGAACACGATTTCGATATCTATGCTTATCGATTAGTTATTTGGGCCAGTTAAAGACACATAAATCTCATGTAAAGAGTGCTCTACTTTCTCCTCTGGGTCAAGGGCAGCGGGGTTGTGTTGAGAGTACACTAAATGAAAGATATTTGATCTATTTATACTATTCAAGCAGCTTCTTGTCGGGAGATTTGCTATAAGAACAGGATTTCGATATCGATGCTTATCGATTAGTTATTTGGCCCAGTTAATGTCAAATAAATCTCATGCTCTAGTTTTTCCTGAATACTCTTGGTCAAGGGGGAGCGGGGGTGTGTTGAGATTAGACTAGATGAAAGATAGTTGATCTATGTATACTATTCAACCCATACAAGAAGCTTCTTCTTGTCTTGAGATTCGCTAGAAGAACATGATTTCGATATCGATGCTTATCGATTGATTGAATGCGGAATGAGTTATCGATTATCGGTAACAAGCTCTTAATGCGTGGCAACTCTCAAGTAAGTCTCTAGCTCTTACGGCTTCTGAGATCAGTTGATGAATTAGATATGGCTAGATCGACTCGGCTCTTGATGCTGATCAGGAATATGTATAGATATATCTATGGTACGGAGAAGCCTTCTTCCACCTGTTACAGACATTTGCCCCTTTTTCAATGGCTTCAAGCTTCATATGTTGCCTTTTCATATAATTCTTAAACTGTTAACTGGAATATCTTGCATAGATATTTTCAAATTCGGACTTCTTTTAAATTGCTTCTGCAATTGCATTGAGATCAACTCCGAAAGTATTTGATAGTTCAAGTTCACAAGAGTTCACTCACACAAAAGAGCATTCCAGTTTTTGTTGTTAGTGTGGAGCGTTTCTATGGAGATGTAATCGCCAAATGCTGGGGATGTTTTCATTGAATAGACTGCCGGATTCTTAAACTTATCAGATATGCAGTCACACACACACACACACACACACACACACACACACACACACACACACACACACACACACACACACACACACACACACACACATATCTGGAACTAAAAGCCAAACATTGTTTGACAGATTTGCAAAAATATTTCAGTTTCTCTCTCTCTCTCTCTCTCTCTCTCTCTCTCTCCGGGGTCCCAGTCGGGGTCCGTGTCCGGGCCCGGGCACGTTTTATACGAATTTGAACGGTAATAATCGATCCCTGCGGCACTTTAAAAAAATATATATATATAAATCCGATTGCAAATGCTTTGTGGTGTCAGAGGGTTGCAGCGAAAGCAAATAGAAAGCTGTCTAAAGTTGGCTTTAAAGTTGCGTAAAACCTGGAATTAAGTTGAAAATGTTTGCCGAATTATTTATGTATGTTGGTTCTTGGGCTTTGACGGCTGATTTCATGCAAAGCCGCAAGGATTAAAAACAAATCCACTCAAAATTGAATACGATTAAATACGAAATTGACCTCTGGCTGACCATATGCAAATCGCAGCCAGACCTCAAACCCTTTTGCCCTGCCTCCTCCCCGCCGCCTTTGCTCATTTAGTCGAGCTGCGAAAGTCACACACACACATACACACACACACATACCCATCCTTCTTGAGCTTTTCTTTGTTGTAGCAAAAATTGTAAAATCGAATCTCGTAACGCCCCTGGCCAAAGGGGTGCCTTTTTTATTGTCATGCAACAATTTTGCGGCAGGCTGTGCGAAGGGTTGTCCCAACGGCCAGGGGTACGGGCAGGGGTAGTCTCTGTGTGAAGGGTGCTCTCAAAACATAATTACGTGCATGTAAACAATAATTTAATTTCACACTAATGCAACAAATTTGTGGGCTGATTGCGGGTTTTGTTTAACATGAACATGTGGCATGTGGCATGTATGTGGCATGGTTGCACTTGCGAAGGTGTTGCCACATAAAAGTTGCCATTGTCTCCCGCTCCCTTTGTCGCAATTATGACAAACGCTGATTGCCTGTTGCAAGATTTATGGCGCAACCCTTTTCGTTTTTCTTTCGTTTTTGTAAAATCAATCCATGCCCTTATGTTCGATCAATAAATTATGTCAAATGCACATAAATCTTGACACTTTTCCCAGCCGGAATCGATAATATGCCGTTAGTTGGCACGCACAGTGCTGCCAGCTTGTCAGCGGGCAGTGTTGGTAAACAAGCTAAGCTTCATGGCATATCATTCCATGATGTTCCTGGCACTGATTTTGGCAACTGTTTCGTGTGGGCGTGGCAGAGGCAGCGACTTGAAAACGTCAGGAAAAGAATTTCAATTCAAAGCCAGTCAATTGTGGAAAATCAAAGTATGGGGCGGTTGGGGACGAGCATGGCTGATAGGTTGGGGTGGGGAGGGGCGGTTAAATAGAAAGAAACACACACACGAGTCGATAGTTTATCCATCACAATCAGCGGCAGGGAATCGCTTCTGCTTGAATTAAGCCAAATGAAGGAAGCATCATGCGAGCTCTGGCTAAACAGGATGTTCATTAGGTTCGCTGCATTCGCTTATTAAGTCCAGATGAAAGCCAGAGAGAGAGGGAGATGATGAATAATACATGAAATGGTTAATAGAAGTGCATGGTTCCAGGATTAAATGATTATCTGTGCGGGTGTATGGCATTTAATTCCCTGCGACTGACCCAGAGGGTGACCAGGACTCGCACTCGGACTCGGACTCGGAGTCGAACCCGAACTCGGCCTCGAATTTGGACTCGCACTTGGACTTGGACTCGAATTTGGACTTGGCCTCTCGCAGTTGTCGTCGTAATTACCCAGACCACTCGCTGCGGAACCAGCTCGCGGAGCTGGAACTGGAACTTTACAAAATGATTTAGTGTGCCGCTTTATTGGAAAGCTGTGAAAATATTTGCACAAATTATTGGCAACTGTCGACGTTTTTGGGCTATTTGCGCAATTCATCGGCCCGCAAATTGTGTGCTCCAATTGTACATTTGTGTAACCGGATGCGGGTGCCCGCCTCCTTTCCCTTTCCCCCCCGCCCGCCTGCTGCCATCAGCATACGTAATCCAATGAAACGAATGCTTTATTGGCTTAATGGAGCTGACGAGGATGTGAGCCTGCGGCCGGCTGGCCTCTCCGGAGGATACGTAACTGTATCGAAATGAAAAAGGACAATTTAATTTCATTTTGGCCGCAGCGGACAGCCCAGGCCAGGCCAGCGTAGAGCTATGCAGAGCAGAAGGATAAGGGCACGCCCATAATTCACACTTGCGGCCAGTTTCACACAGAGCCAGCTTCCCCTCCCCCACAGCACACACATACATATGTACATATGTGAACATCCTTCGGCTGGCTTTTAATTTATGGCCACTAATTGCGACGATGATAAATTTAATTTCGAATTATGGCAGCCCTCGCTCACACACAGAGACAGAGAGAGAGAGAGAGAGAGAGAGAGGGAGAAATGTCGGCTATAAAATGATAATCATGATTTACAGACAGCTTTCGCGTTTTTTGCGTGCCAAGCACTTAATTGCACATATCCTGGGCGCATGTCAATTGTCCTGTCACGCGCTCTTCTTCTTTTTTATTAGCATATTAATTATTGCGACTCGCCTCGCCTCGAGCAATTCAACTTTTCAACTTTGACACCTGCTTAATCGCCGGGGGGGCACACCCCCGCAAGGAAACTTTTTTGAAACCGAAAGCGAGAACAAAATCTCATTAATCTTTGTTGGCCCACTTGCGAACACGGCGAGCTGTAAACACAAACAAATCTCCTTTTTATGGTAATTGCACAAAGTTACATTTGTTTTTTTTTCTGCTCTTTTCTGCGTTTGTTTTTTACCTTTGCTGGGCTCGTTTTTTACTTGTTATCGATAAGAATTTAATTAGTTTGCTACAATCTAAAGTAAACTAATTTGGGAAGTCTCTGCCTGCCAGCTGGGGGCGTGGCAGCTGGCCCATGTGTGCGCGCCCGCTCGGGGAATACCCCTGACGCAGAACTCCCGAGCGGGCGGTAAACTCATTTGTATAAACTAATTGAGAGATTTGTGCGGCAAAGCCAACTTCATTTTATGATGTGTCTCTCATTAGCAATTAAACCGAAGCACACACACACTTGCACATACACTCGCACACACATTGGCACACACAGGGTCATACATTCGCACACACATAGGCACACACAGGCACACTCAGGGACATACAGGGCCACACTCGCACACACACTCGCACACACACTCTCACACACACTCTCACACACAGGGACACACTCTCACACATGTACATAATGGCACATTAAAATTTGGCTGATTTGCCAAAAATGAAAATGCATTTGCAATGCAATAAAAACTTGTTGGCCGAGGGAGGCCGAGAGGGGAGCCTGAGCCCAGAAGCTCATTAGGTTGTGCTTAAATAGAACTAATTGCTAAATTAAAATAATACTCAGAGAAATTAAATAGTTAAGTTGTGGGTAAACACAATCAGTTGAGCTATTGAAGCGAGACTGGCAGATACCCTGTAATTAGTTGCAGGCAGACATTCGCACTTGCGCGGGAAGTTAGCCATGTTTGTATAGTAAGCCATGTCTTTATAAGATAACGCGCTTTAGTCGAGACTGGGAGATACCCTGTAATTAGTTGCAGACAGACATTCGCACTTACCTGCGCAGGAAGTTAGCCATGTTTGTATAGTTAGCCATGTCTTTATAAGGTAACGCTCTCTAGTCGAGACTGGCAGATACCCTGTAATTAGTTGCAGACAGACATTCCCACTTACTTAAGCAGGAAGTTAGCCATGTTTGTATAGTTAGCCATAGTTAGCCATGTCTCTATAAGATAAGGTTGCCGCAACAGAGGCTGCAAATCGATATTTATCGATTTATGCATAGATGAAGTTAATGTAATTCTTGTTGGATATGAGATTAGTTCCAAATGACAAATCGATCAGGCGGACAACTCTCTTGAGCGGACACACAACAATACATCTCACGCCTTATCCATTGACTCTCTGTTCGGCGGACAAACTGACAGTCGTTGTCCGCCTAAAAGAGTTTTCACTGTGTAAAGGAATCCGAATTATTAGAGTAAAAGCTAATAAGCCTAATAATATTATCAATGCAAGTAATGATAATGACAATGATAGTAAAAATAAACAAAATGTATGTAACACGCATGTCCATACCTCAAATATACCCTACCCTTAGCCCGTATTATAGAGTATATACAGAGTAAATCACTTATAAGAACGATTTTGGCTGCCTGATCTCAGTCATTAGCTAATGTATTGGCAGCTTTTAAAGCTTGCAACTAATAATAATCATATTTTGGCCGCATGAAAACCCAGCTTTAAGCCACAATTTAGCCAAAAAGCCAAGTTCCTTTTGTGTATCTGCTTTTTATGGACAAATAGATAATGGAACTTTTGAAATTGTTTTACAGACAGACTCCACTCGCATTCATTTCACTCCTCCCCGCCCTGCTCCGGTTAATTGCAGGCGTTGTCCTCGTTATCTGAGCGTGTCCCATATGAGAACTCGCCCGGTTGCTTTTAAGGTGGGTTTTTGGGGGCGTGGCGAATGGGTTTATTGTAATTGTGTTGCAACATTTTGTTAAAATATGACATATTTTATGGCTCTGAGAGCTTTTATCTCTCGCAATTTGCATTTGCAAGGACAACGAAGAACAACTCGCATGTGCGGCAAATGTGTTTAAATGAAATGGAATTGGTCCCATTTGTACTTTATTAGGGTTAACTTTGCTAACGTTACGTTACCCCCCCCCCCCCCTTACGTAACGTTACGTTGCGTTATTAGCGCATCTAATGAGCCTGGAACTCTGTGCCCGGCGGACTCGCATCTCCTGGCTCCTGGCAAAGTTTCGTCTGATTGATTCTCGTTTGGAGCTTCGCTTTTTGCTGTTTGCGGAACATTTTGAAATTGCAAAATATGCGCGGAATTTTTGGTACTCGTGGTTTGTTCTCTTCTTCCTCTTCTTCTCGTTCTCGATGAAAAAGCCGAAATATGTTTGATCGCTTTTTGCCCGATTGTCTGCGTTTGTCTCTTGAAACCTTTGTGCTACTTTTGTCGAACGCTGAACGCGTGTGCCCCCTTTGGCCCCCCTTTGGGCCCCCTTTGGGCCCCTTTGGGCGGCGGTTGCGGTCAGAATTGGGGGGAACGGGGTCTGTGCAGGTGAATCTCGGCAAAAGTATCTGTCGATAAATTAAATCAAATTTTTAACATTTTTGTGCATGTTTAACGCGTGCAACGAGTGAGGGCAACCGATTCAGCACAAGGCTGACAAAAGAGAGTTTCGATTGGGTTTTTTTTTGCTTTTTATAGTATATATATTTATTTGTCGACTTCTTGCTGCAGTTCAGACTCAGACTGAGGTTAAGTCTAGAACAAGCTTTATTTATACTCTGAGCTAATGCAAGTTCTTTCAGAGTCTTCAGATTTCGGCTTCAAAGCTAAGGTGCAGAAGGCCCAAGTCGAAGGAAGGACTTAAGAGTAATAATAGCAAATATTTTCCTTTCCTTTGCAAGTTGATAGAAATAATCCTTCCCCTCGCCTCCTTTCTTCTCACCCTTCTGGTCATATCCCTTTAGCATAATTCCTTATCGACTGCCATCTCCGCTTTCATCTCAATTGTAGCTGTCGCGCTTTCTAATCAAATAATCTCTTCACACTTGGACCTCGGGCGCCTTCGTCTTAAACTGTCCTTGGCTTCCGGGCTGGGCTCTTCCTGCTTGGCTCTGGGTGATTATCCCCAGAGCGTTGGCTTTCATGTGTGTCATCGGAAATTGCTTTGGCAATTTCTTAACTCGTTCCAACTCTTGCCCTAACCAGCGCTAACACGCCTCATGATTGCCGTAGCACGCGCTCAAGGAGCTACCCCCTGCCACGAAAGGTGCGGGGTGGGGCGTCTATAAGTCGTATCTGGGCATGTCATCGCTCAAATAAATGTGAAAATGCTAATTTAACCCTTTTTATTATTCATAGTCTTACACTTGGGCGAGCGTCGAATCGTCTTGTAGCTGCGACAACGATATCATCATGGATGATAAATTCCTCAACCCGACGCGATTTGCATTTGCTCGAGGCCCAGTTCCCGGAGGGCATTCGCGGGCCAGACCAAATTATTTTAGCTCATCTCGTGACAATGTTGCAGTTCGGCTTATTAAGACATTTGTCAACTAAATGTCAAGCCATTTAGTTAAGTTATTAAAGTGCGGCTCAAGAAATCGACTAATGAAATGTCCTCGTTCCTTTCTTCTTCTTCTTCTATACCAATTCGTTCGGGAAGCACCCCTCCCCCACCCCACCCGTCCTTGCTCGTATCCCTAATAGAGTCGCACACGCCCCCAGCACGTGCCATAATATCTGGCAATTTTTGCCTCGAATTTCATGTGAATTAGTTGTGAATCAAACGAATCTATTCAAACGAATGCCACGGCGACGCGTGTGTGTCAATCAAACAGAAATCAATTGTGAATAATTTACTTATGACATTGCGGAACTTTGACATCTTTTATTGAATTTTACGGCGGTTTTTTCTTCCAGCCACAATCTGAACTAAAAGGTGTGGAGACTGTGCAAAGTGTGTATGTTTCATGTGTGTGTGTATGTATATGCGAGATATGTATGTGTATGTATATGTATGTGCACATATGAGCATGAATATATGCATATGCAGTACCAGAGGACGTGTATGTATGCATATATGTATGTATATGCATGCATGCCTGTATATATGTGTGTACTCTATTGTTGCCCTTCTACTCGATTCTCATTCATTTAAGTAAGGCTTGCTACTTTGGTAAAGCTGCAGTGGAGGAATTTCAGGAGGAGTATTAGCAGAAGATGGAGTATAAGGAGGGGGAGGAGGATCAGTCTGGCAGAGAAGAAGGAGGAGTACCTTCATACCTGTTGATTCTCTCACCCTAACTTACCCTCTCTCTCTCTCTCTCTCTCTCTCTCTCTCTCTCTCTCTCTGTCTATCTCTCTCACTCTCTGTCTCAAACTGTACTCATTTTGCTCTTCCTTTTAACACTCTCTATTTTTCTGTTTTTTTCAGATATGTGATAATGTAAAAGTTTGTCTGAAGGCAACCAAATAACGATGTGAACTTTCGGGTAAGTGCATATTTAAATATTTACTTATCTAAACATAAGGTTATCATAACAGATATCTATGATATGGGATAGAAGAAGAAGATCTAAGTATTTAACGTCAGTTTCTCATGATTTAGGCAATTTCAAGATTCTGTTCTGAGCAGCTCATTTAATTCCACTTCGATGTTGCTTATTGTGAAGATGTGTTAAGAATCAATATTAATTGCGCTCTAAATCAAATCTCTGGGTTCACTTTAAGATGTTGTTCCACTTCATTTGTTGACGCTGCGGCAAGTTCTCAATGCCTACAAGGATTGCCCATTAAAAATGTTAATTAGTTGCACAAACATTGAGCATCGGTGATTGCGGCAGCAACAGCAGCCCGAACAGTAGCCGCGGCAGCAGCAGGAGGCATGCAGCGTGTGGTTGGAATTCGAATGATACACAACGAGGCACAGAGCCAGGTTCCACAGGAGCTGTGGACATGGACATGGGCAACGGCTTTGCCGACATCGCGTGTATGCAAATTGAATTCTCCGCTACGTCTGCTGCGTCCTCTGCTGCTGCGGCTGCTGGCTGAGGTGTCGCCAATTGAATGGCAATTAAGATAAATGTTCGCAGCATGTCCGCACTTAAGGCCGAATACCGGATCCGGCAGACAGCTTGACGCTGCTCTTAAAGTGCTCCAAGTGCTGCTCGAAGCGAAAGTAAAGCCAAATAATTATTAACTAATTTCTTTGACACTTTGAACTTTAAGCTGCAACAACTCGGGCTCTTCACCCCAGCCCGCTTCCCTCTCCCCCTCTCTCTCTCTCTCTCTCTCTCTCTCTCTCTGCAGCTCATTCGCAATGCTCGTCACGTTTGCGACGGCGTCTGAGCTAAAATCGATACGCTTGCCGCACCGGACAGAGGCCAAGCCAGCAGCCAGCAGCCAGCAGCAAAACAGCTGCTGCAGCCGGACCATCACCACCCCCACCTTCTCCTCCAACCCCATGCCCCGCCACGCCCACGCGCCTGAGGTGCATTGAACCAAAAGCCTAGTGGCAAAACTCTTTACCTCGCACTTTTCGTACCCGGCTTCGACTTACTTTGAAATGGCATCCATTAATTTTCTTAGATATTTCGCAAAGCGTTGCAAAATTTTTATAATTTTGTTTTCCTTTTTTGACTTTTGATAAATCACAGAATCTTGTGTCTGGCGCATCATTTGTCAACGGCAAGTGCATATTGGAAACTACACTGCAAAAAAAACCAATTGAAATGTAGCCTAGCCCTGCTCGAAATCTCTTAAGTTCAACGTGTCTTTAGCTGAGCACAAAATACTTGAGCTGAGCAATATACTTGAGCTTGATTTAAGTGTGAGCTTTAATATAATTCTCTCTCAGAAATTGTTGTCAGTATTTCATACTCAACTTGAGTTTTTTAAGACTTATTTCTTGGGCTTAAGTCAGTTAACTTACTTTAAATAAGATTTTTTTATCTCCAGTTAAGAGTTGCTTATTAATTTTAAAGAAAAATCTAGGACGAATCGTGCTTAAAATTTTAAGTCGTCTTTTCGACAAAAATCTTAAGTACACAAAAACTTAGTTTATGCTTTGTCTTTGTCCTTTTTGACTGTGTAACATCCCCAGAACTAGCCCACACACACAAACACACACACACATACTTACACTCGCACACACCCATACACACACGCACACACACATGCACATGCACACTCGCACACACACATCCATTGCCCATCTCTACATATGTCACTTGGCACTTTCGTCATGGGCCCAATGCGAGTTTTCGGGCGGAACATAACAAATGACCTGCTTTTGCTTTGAGGGCCGACTTGAATTATGATTGTGAGACTGTGAAATGAAAAGCATTGTCCACCCCCTCCCCCTTCCCCTTCCCAAGAGAGTGATATAACGCCCTGCTAATATGCCAGGACACGCTCGGTAACCCTTTGGTCAACTTGATTAGCTGCATTTGCTTCGCTTTTATTTCTTGGCAGCAACAAGATAAACATAAACAGATTTTGTAAAATTTCGATTGGCGTCAGTTATAAATGAAGTAGCTGGGTTGTGCGGAACTAGTTCCAAGTGAAGTTGCTTGCAACTAGTTCCAAGCTTAAAGTACATGGAATGCATTTGTGAACCAGAACGAACGTTTGGTAAGGAAATAGACTCCAATGAGAAACTTGTAACTAAGAGAAGAAAGAAAAGATAAGATCATATTTAGAATATGTGAAGAAGCGTATTTTGAGAGGATTTCTATGGACAGCATTCCTATCGGAACTTGAATTGGACTCTCTCTCTCGCCTCTCTCTCTCTCTCTCTCTCTCTCTCTCTCTCTCTCTCTCTCTGATACATAGATGTCTGACTATATCGGTGGCAAGTGCCGTTGGATTGTAATTTTTGCAACCTGCTTCTAATTGTGCTGACAATTTTTATGGCTGTCATATAAAATATTGGAAAATTATGCAGAAATAATGCGTATGGCAAATGTTGCCATAGACTTTTCCATCTGCTGCTGCCGTGGCGCGCGCGTATGAAGTAGCTTTTATCAAGGAAAATTAGAGCGTGAAATAAACCAAGAAATGCTCGTACGCTAGCAAGCTCTCGATTTATTGGCAGCAATAAATCATACATAGTACAAACGAAAACGAAAAGCTGGCCTTGAGCTCGAATCGGGGGTTGCACATACCGAGAAACCTAAATACCCAGCCCTGAGGTCCTCGGGCTTCGCTTGGGGCAACTGCTTCCTGCTGGGGACTAGCCGAAAAAATATGTATGTATTAATGAAATATGCTCAAGTAACAAAGTATCAGACTGTTTGTTGTTTGTCTCAGGTTGGTTTCATTCATAAAATCAAATCCAAGGAGCTGGCAGCACATTTTAAAATGTTAAGCACGTGCAGCGTCTCGCTATTTGCTATGGAAGTTGATAGCATCTCGGAGCAAAAACAAAAAAGGAGAAACGAAATGAGGAATCATAAATGAAACAGAATTTGAGATACAAATTAAGAGAAAGACACGAAAAAGTGGCCACAAAAGGTGCGGGCGTGAATGAAAACTTTTTTTTTTGTTGGGTTTTTCGGTAGGTGATATTCAGAGCGCGTGCTGGGCCAAGATTGGAATCATCTTCAGCGCATCGTTGGCCCCAGCTCTCGCCCAGACTTGTTAATTGTCGCGCACTCAAATTGTCCGAAAGGGTGTGAGAGATCTCAGCTCAGTTGCCAGCCGATGGCTTCATTCATAAGAAACGCCTTCTCGGGGGCAGGTAGACAAGCTAATCAAATCCATGAGAACTCATATCTGATGATCTTCGGTGGCAGCGGAAACCGTATATTGAGGAAATCCCTATCAATGGACGCCATCAATAGAAGAATTCCTCAGAAAACGGATATTCGAAGCAATTGAAGGAATCAAAAAGTACGCAGAGTGAAAGCCTTTCTCAACTCCTATTGGAATCCAATTGGTTTTATTTTCGAAATACCAATTATTTTTCATTCTTGAAGATTCTCTTTGAAACTCTGCATACCGGACCCCTATATCGAATCACCATATCATATAGATGCCATCCAATCACTATATCATATAGATGCCATAGGAAGGATCGGGGGAAAAGTAGATTCTTATATAGGTTCTTATAACAGCAACTCCTTTCGTCATCTTACATATTCCCCAGACAAAGTTAAGATCAAAATACTTTATCAATATCAAGCAGATATTATTGAGATTCAAATGGGAGAAGTTTTAGTAGGATCTTCTGGCTACTTAATCAGAAAGTTTCCTGACAAGGTCCTCCTCTGTTGGCCCCAAAGTCGAGAAGGTGCATTTCAATGGTTGGCCACATTTGGCATTGGGTTGGGGCGGTTGAGAGTTTCCATAAATTAAAATCGAATTCCAGGTATGATCGCGCTGGCATCCTTATAAGCTGATCGCCGTGCCCGTCGCCATTTAGGGTGCTTTGGCATTTGGCAGCGAGACTCCGACACAGGCAACGACTAAATCTGGCGTCCCAGTGATGGACACGTGCCTAGCCGCAGTTCTGTAATTTAAATTTTAATTTCCTTTTTTAATTGCATTCAATTAGCGAACAAACTGCATTTGGCTCGGCAGAGACAGAGACAGAGGCAGAGACAGAGCTGCCAATCAGCCAGCTAAGGAGCGCAGATCTAATAAACTGTCATAAGGTCTGTCAAATGACATTAGTCGGGCTCTCCCCTCTCTCTCTCTCTCTCTCTCTCTCTCTCTCTCTTATTATTATTATTGTATAAGACAGCTTTAAGTTCATAAATTCCGTGTAGTTAACATATATTTCGACTCTCGAGCCCAGCAGCAGCTACTTAAGATCTTCAAAGTGCAGCCTCCTACCTTCTGCCTCTGCCTCTGCCTCTGCCTCTGCCTCTGCCTCTGCTTCTGCCTCTGCTTCTGCTTCTGCCTCTGTATCTGTATCTTTTGTTCTTGTTGTTGAGCTGAGACTGGTCGCCGTGGGTTGTATCATTCTATTGACCATTTATGGCGCGGAGCATGTTTTTGCCTTCGGTCGTGTAATGTGACTAATTGGAACTGCAGCAACTGGAATTGTTGCTCATTGTTCAACATAATTACCCAGCACTTGCCAGCCGATCAACAACTTCTCCAGACACTGACATTGACTTTGACTCCAGCTTTGACTCTGGCTTTGACTCCAGCTTTGACTCCAGCTTTGACTCTGACTTTGATGTTGTCATCGCAGACAAAACTGCATCACAAATGAGCCTCAATTTTTAATCAACTGTTATCCCCGACATGAAGTTTTAGCCATTTGTTGCTCAGCGTTCGACACGCTCAGGTAGCCTCAGGGCAGGTGTTTTGTTCGCCTTGTTTGACATTTTATGAAATTTATGACATTCGTTTTACACTCACGACCTTTCTGCGGAAATCAGTGCATATTGTGCTAACAAGCTGAACGCACAGCATGAGTCCCACCCAGCATTTGCCCAACCTCACAATAACTGTCATAATATTCACAATGCAAGAAGAAAAAATTCGAGATATTTCTATTACTTTAGGCGCCAGCCTAAGAGACTTCATGATGACATAGGAGCAAGTCGACTAATATATTGACAATATCATTAGATATAGAGTTCTTAACTTCTAAAACCAATTTCAGAAGATTCTTCAGAATCACAGCCTCAAGATAGAAGAACCTGTGCTTGATTAGTTTTTTGCAAGTGCATCTTTAAGGATTTCAGTTTTCTGATTGCTTGAACTGGGATATATGGGTCTTTATGCATCTGCAACATTTACATACTTCTCTTTTTCTCTCTTTTTCTCTTTTCTCACTAAAGATTATCTTATCATTAATAACTTTGAGGCTTTGCTTAAGATCTATCTATCATCTATGGTTTTTCGGAACTTTCTCAAGGATTTTGTTCCTGTGTTCGTTTAAAGATATAGGGTTTTTCTTCTTCTTAACTTATGCTCAATTTTGATGTGATATATCTATGGTTTTTCGGAACTTTCTCAAGGATTTTGTTCCTGTGTTCGTTTAAAGATATAGGGTTTTTCTTCTTCTTAACTTATGCTCAATTTTGATGTGATATAATGATTTGTTAAGTAATAGAAAGATTAGAAATCATCTGCAGCTCTCTAGAACTGGAACTTCATGAGTTTCGATATGATGCAATGATTAGATATCATGATCTGAGTCCTATTTCCCATAAGAAGGCCTTTCGGTCTTGTGCTAGCTTTTCTGCGTGATTTAGTTAATGGGATTTCGGGATTCCGTTTAAATTTCATATTGATTAGCTTATTAAGCTCAAGTCGGGGATATCTTCAAACTGGAACCATTCTCCAGTGTGTCGTTTCAATATGTTCGAAATTCGTTTCAAATTAAGTATTTGAATAATTTGATTCCCTTTTTTCTTCGTTTGTGGGCCAGAAAACATATGAAATATATGTGAGCAGTAGGCAGCAGTTGCCCAGAACCCGGATCCGGGGCCGGACTCAGCTGTGGCTGAGTTACGGCCAAATTGCGTGCAAAATGGGCGAAGCTTTCCATTTGGCAATTGTCGTGCCCTCTGCATAAGGCCCGGCAATTGCGCGAAATGATGTGTAGCGGGGGGGCGGGCGCAGGGGGAGCTCCTTTGTCAACATTTTAAATGCATTTTTATTGAGATTCATATCGCGAAAGTGCGCAGCCTGTGCAGGAATTGAATGCGCCTTTGAATTGAGTTCAAATTCCTTAAATTATTGCCCACCCCGGCCTCATAGGCACACACACACACACACACACACACACACACACACACACACACATATGCTAAGGCTTTTCCGATTCCAAACCCCAATTCGTGTGTGCTTTTGTCCTTTTGTCTGGGCTCGAGTTTAAAATCGTATTTGGCAACTCGCACGTTTTATGCGAATTTGAACGGCAATAATCGATCCCTGCGGCATTTTAAAAAACAAATCCGAGCACCGACTGGCTTTTCCAAAGGGGAAGGTGCTTTGCAGCCGCCTTTGAATTATTGCACTTGGCTTAGTTTACAGCTCACACACACAAGCACACTCACACACACAAGCACACACGCACACTCACACATGGGCCACATGGCATCCGGGAACGGGCCAAGTTTTATGCGTTTCTTATCGCAATTTGATTTGGCAGCTCAATTGCAGTAAATTAAAAAGTGCAAACAAAACACTTTGATAAGCGTGTCCCAAAGTTTATGGCCCGCTTTAAACTCGAAACGGCGAAGGAGGTAGTTAATTAGAAGGAGATGTCTGATATGGTTAAGTGTGCATTAAGAGAGATTGAAAGCTGAACAGATGTTAAAAAAGTGTTGGAAAGTGCTGCAAGCATGGTGTCAGAGTTAGGTAAATCATCAAAGACTGTTTTATAAGGCATTTACATTGCTTTGAATAGGAATCCTTTGATTTATTTTATAGAAAAACTTACTAGACTAAAGTTGAACAGATATTAAAAAAGTGTTGGAAAGTGCTGCAAGCTTGGAGACAAGGTTGAGAAAATCATGAAAGACTGTTTTGTAGGGCATTTTGCGGCGTGCTATGAATAGGAATCCTTTGATTCTTTTTAGAAAAACTTACTAAACTAAAGCTGAACAGATGTTAAAAAAGTGTTGGAAAGCGCTGCAAGCTTGGCGACAGAGTTGGGTAAATCATCAAAGACTGTTTTATAAGGCATTTTGCGTGCTTTGAATAGGAATCCTTTGATTCTTTTTAGAAAAAACTTACTAAAGTTGAACAGATGTTAAAAAAGTGTTGGAAAGTGCTGCAGGTTTGGGGGCAGAGTTGGGTAAATCATCAAAGACTGTTTTAGAAGGCATTTTGCGTGCTTTGAATAGGAATCCTACTAAACTAAAGATTTGGTTGCGAACTGTTTCGTTTAACGTTCAGCCTCTTAGCCTCTAGCCTCTTAATTTTCTATTCAAAGAGTCCTTGGCAGTATTCATTATTAAGCCATATGCTTACAGGAATATATTTATGCTCAGTCTTAATTTCAGCAAATCTATTATCATGTTGTTTGTATAGGTAATTAGTGCGTACTCCAATCACAATACGCCAAGTCAAGGCTAATGAATGTTGCCACCAGTTACCCTTTCAGCACTTCAGCACCCCCTCCTCCCCTGCGATTCTCATGCAAATTTTACGTACACATATTGACTCAACCCGCAACCCTTCGAGCTGTCAACCCTTTTATCCCCGCTAGCTGGTACAAATTAAGGGCAATTCTTTTGGCAGCCCTCTTTTTTATTTTAAAGAAATTGTCAAATCGAATTTCGATTGGGGAAGCTTTTCGCATAATTCTCATGTATGTAAACAATAATTAAATTTTGCACTAATGCAACAAATTAGTGGTTTCTAAAAGGGAGCATGTTAATTCAATCAGAGACAGCGTTGACAGCGTTGCCAGACCTAGCTACAGGCTAGGAGTATCCCAGCGACAGGCTTGACAGCGTTGCCAGACAGGAGTAGAGAGCAGAGACAGAGCTGACAGGATTTCAAACCTGGCCACCGTTTAGGAATACAAGTAAATTAAATCAGAGAGAGAGCTGCCAGCGTTGCCAGATCAAGCCACAAGTAATGAGTAGCTATTAATTCAATATAGGATTGAGAGCGTTGCCAGACAAGAGCAGAGATTAGAGACAGGGTCGACAGGATTTGAAACCTGGCCACCGTTTAGGAATACAAGTAAATTAAGTCAGAGACAGAGTTGCCAGTGTTGCCAGATCAGGCCACAAGTCAGAAGTAGCTGTTAATTCAATCAGAGATAGCACTGAAAGCGTTGCCAGACAGGAGAAGTTATTAAAGACAGAGCTGACAGGATTTCAAACCTAGCCACCGTTTAGGAATTCAAGTAAATTAAGTCAGAGACAGAGTTGCCAGCGTTGCCAGATCAGACCACAAGTAAGGAGTAGCTGTTAATTTAATCAGAGATAGGATTGACAGCGTTGCCATACAAGTTGGGATTACCTATTAATTCATACTGAAACAGAATTCACAGCTTTGTCAGCGTTGCCAGACCTAGCCATAATCTAGGAGTAGCTGTTAACTCATTTAAAGAAAGAGTTGGCAACGTTGCCAGCGCTCCCAGATCAAGTTATGACTACCTGTAAATTCACTCAGAGACACAGTTGTCAGCATTGGCAGCGTTGCCAGACCTGGCCACAAGTAAGGAGTAGCTGGTAATTCGGTCAGAAATAGGAAAGCGTTGTCATACATATCAACAAGTAAGGATTAGCTAGACAGCTTTGTCTGTGTTGCCAACGTTGCCAGACCTAGCCATAATCTAGGAGTACCTGTTAATTCAATCAGACATAGTTGTCAGCATTGGCAGCGTTGCCAGACCTGTCAAAAAGTTGGGATTACCTGTAAATTCACTCAGAGACACAGTTGTCGGCATTGCCAGCCTTGCCAGACCTGGCCACAAGTTGGGAGTAGCTGTCGCAGAAGTACCTTCGTTCGATTTCGCATCATCTATCGAATGATGATGTTCGGTTGTAAATCATGATTATCATTTTATTGCTGACACATGTTTTCATTAACACACAGCCCTTGCCATATCGATTCAGTTCGAAGTTCGATTCGGGCGGCAGCAACCACCATATTCGTAGGTCTTGGGCCAAACTATGACAAATGATGTCCTCTCTGCCAATTTTCATAATTTCGCAATTCTGCACACTTGCTGTCCGGCCGGCCGGGTCAAAGTTCATTGGGATTATGTAAATCTTGCGGGGCCCAGCCATCAATCACAGCACACATTGCTAACTGCGGCTGCGTCTCATAACAGCTGGCTCCATGAAATGTCCTTTTAATGCTCCTGCTGCGACTGGCCATAAAAATGTCCTGCGCTGCGCTAATTAAACGGCCAGAAAACATTGCAGGTTCAGCGATTCGCCTCAATCGCCCGAAAGGGTTGCCAAATTAGCATTAATTGGTCATTGGCTGTGAAAGGTAGCGGAAATATCCGAATTTTCAAATTTCCACAATAGACCGAAAAGATGTCGCCCCAGGGAGCGCTTGAAATAATCAAAACATAAAACAAGAAAAGGTTTCTTGGGCATGCCGAAGACTAAATACTCTGCAATGCCTACGTTTTGACAGATGTGTGAGCAGAAGTGTGAAGCTGAGCTGAATGCTGAGTTTGCCCTGAGATAAAACAAGTTAATACTGATTAAGGCAAAGATATCTCGTAAAGTAAATAGATTTCACAAGCGAGAACTTCATTTTCGATCGATTCGTTGAATAGAGCATTAAGCTCTATAGGAGTACGATCCGATTCATCCAATTCCGACATACTATAGTACGGCCTGCATAGGTTATAAGAAGATTGTAATACCCAATGAAAGAGTATTGAAAGAGGAAGTAAGAAAGTATAAGTTTTGGACTTCTATGTAAGCTCTATGATATGCCGAGTGTACCGATCCGTCCGACCCCATGCAAAGTTCCAAGATGAGACTGAGAGATAAGTTCGATGATGCTTCTCTTGGTGCTGATCCAGAATATATATACTTTATGGGATGAACATAACGTGTTCCACATTCCATTGCCAATTTATAAAACCCTCGGCAAGGGTATAAGAAAATATAAACTAAGGCCTGGCACGGCACGGCCCAGGCTCGTCCCGTCCTAGGCCCGTCCCAGGCTCGTCCCGTCCCAGCCCATCCCAGGACATGCTTTAAAGATGAGCGATCGAAGTACACAATAATTTGACAAGTCATAATATTGATTGCATGGCCCAAAGATTTATGGCCACATATGCGATTTAGGGTTTTAGCCACGATTATGGCTTGTAATCGAACAGTTCGACAATCTCGCCCATAAATCTTCCATCCATCCAGCGAGCGAGCATTTTAAATCGAACTGGGGCAAGATTCACAAGTGTGTCCCGAGGCCCAGGCTCAAGTGGTTGTCCGGGCAACATATGTGCCGGGTCTCTATTCTTTTTTTATACAATTCACCAAAGGAGAAAAAAACGTAAAGGGTTGTTGTGCTAGGGGTGTGGCTGCCTAGTTGAACTAATTTCGGGCACATTTCCTTTTACACTTTTTTTTCATTCGCCTTTCACAGACGATAAATTTAACGCAATTTTTCTACGATTGTTGGGCGCGAGGCTTACTTTTTTTTCTTTCTTTCTAACGCTCGCTCGTAGTCGAAACGCCTCGGAATTTATGCAAATGCGCGTGAAATGGTCGCAGAATTGTTGGCTGCAAAAAAAGGTGGAAAATAAAAGAAATTAACAAACATAAAATTAATGTTTGCACCCAACAAATATGCGCCGAACGCCGAATGCGGAGCTGCACGTGTTTTCATTTGGCCGTGCCACGATTTTCCGATACGATTCCATTTTCATTGCAACCACTTTTCCATTGTTCGCCCGCCTGGCATTAGCTGAAATTGTTTTTCTTCTTTTCTGTTCTCTCTACTTATTTTTGCTTAAACTGTCAACAATGTGTGTGTGATAGAAATCACATTCGAGTCGTGCGAGTCCTGCGAGTCCTGCTCCACCTGAAGTCGAATCGAAGTGCACATCAAAATGCAGAGATTGTTGCCAAGTGCCAATAAGAGCCAGCCGAATGGCCAAAATGTGCAGTTAACTGGAGAATGTGAGACACGGCTATCTTCCATCCAGATAACCAGAAATTGGAGGACAGCAATATCTTCCATATCTGTGGCATCCAACGGGATTACATTCGAGTCGGAGAAACAAATGCAGCAGGCACTTTAATTGCACTTCGGGGTCAGCCACAATGTCCACACTTAAGCCTATCTCCCTCTCCCTCACTCTCTCTTTCTCGCTCTCTCTCTCTCGCTCTCTGCCTTGCTCCACAACTAATGACCCACAGGAAGTTCGTTAGTTCTGAAAACGTTGAATTTTTCTTTATTAAATTTTTACTTTTACCATCGGAAAAATGATTTGGAAAAACAAAATGAGGAAAAATGTACGAGGTCGTGTAATGAATAATGCATGAAATTGTCCTCTCAACAAAGCCTACGAAAATGATGATGGGCCGCGTTGGGAGGGGGCGTGGGCGGGGAGGGCATGGCAGTGATTATCTGTCTACAAATGTGAGTAAATGAGTGTGTGTGCGAGTGTGTGTGTCATTAAATGCGCCCCTCCCCAGCTCCCCCTCTCTCTCTATCTCTCTCTCTGTGTTCATGTGTGTGTTTGTATCGTTTGAATGGTTGCAATTACCCAAACCAGCGGAAAATTCGACTCAATTCGACATATACAAACAGACATAAATGCTTCGGAGAGCACAGTTTAGATAGAATATAGGGTATAGGGTATACGATATAGATATCGAAAGTTATGTGCATGTAAATACGTTTATAGGGCATAAGATATGTGAATATACATATATAAAGATATAGACACTTATTAAAGAAACTTTATACATCTATATCTTTTACCTTATAAAGTGTTCCTTCTTATGTTACCTGTTGACAACTGAACCCATCTTATTGACTGAGAACACTTTGCTTATGACTAAGACTCTGGGTTGATTCTTCATCGAAAATCTATACGATATGGAGAAACACATTTGATCAAAAGATATTTCTACCTGTTCCTTTTCCCTTCTCTTTCTCTCCCCCTCTCTCGCTCTCTCTCTCTCTCTCTCTCTCTCTGACTGTAAGTCACATTTATTAGTTGCTCTTCAATTAGCCTCCGAGCAGGTTCCGCTCATCATCCTGGCGCGCTTTGTTTGCGCAAATTGACTGACACTGATGTCTACCCACCCCCTACATCCGAACCGCCCCGCCCCGCCCGGCGCACACTGACAGCAAACTGACACCAGTCGAGCTTCAGTTCCCCTCCCCCCAACACACACACACGCACACCCGCACACACGCACACACATGTTACCATTGTCGTACGTGGCGCACACGCAACAGACGCTGCCTTCGCCCAGTTCTACATATGCTTTATTAGTTTATCCCTGCCGAGGGTTGTTGTTGTTGTTGTTGTCGTTGGACTTGCGCTAATATTAATTTATTGTCAATGTTGCCATCTGCCCCCCACCCGCCCACAGCCGCCCACACCCACTACAGCCGCCTCTGACGGACTTCCTCCACGCAGATATGCATCAAAATGAGAGAAAGGACAATTTAATTTCATTTAGCAGCGCAGGCACAGGACATGGCAGGACTCCTCATGAGCCATTATTAACACTTGCGACCACAAAAAGTCGGTCAAAAACTTGGCAGCTCGGTTTCGGCTTAGCTCCTCACATGGCTCTAATTATGAAATGATGAATTCGGCAGCCAGCACATGTGTGTGGCGCCTGGTTGGTCAGAAGTGGCTCGCAGCAGGACCAAGGCGGGGGGAGGGGGCTCTGGGAATGGAGCGAAGCGAAGCGGAGGCAATCCTCAGCGCAACCCCGAGGCGGTCCACTTTCATAATTCATTTTGAATACTTTTCGCTTATCGCTGAGGGAAAGATTTATGTCAGACACTTTGGTAACATGATACCTGGACGCACAGAAGGAATGGCAGTTGAAGGGGGCGGTGGGACGGGGCGCTCAAAGCTCAACTCCTTGCGCGCTTGCAAATGATTTAATGCTCACTTACAGTTGGCTACCAAGTGGCTGCCGCTGCTCCTGTTCCGTTCCGTTTCGTTCCCAGAGGCGCCATTAAATCTCATTAAAAAGTTGCCGCTGCCATGCAAATGCGCAAGTAGCTGGCAGAGGGGGTGGGGTGGGGGGGAGTTGGAGCTGCCGCAGGAGACGCATGCAAATTATAAATGTTCGTCGCAACAATGCAGAGAAAAACTTGCACAACTTTTCACGCTTTTCACGCGACCTGAAATTGATGTCCTGTTAGCTTTTCACATGGCATGTGTATGCGTCCGTGCGTGTGTGTGTGTGTGTGTGTGAGTGTGTGCAGTTCATTGGTTATGCATGAAATTGAAATGAAGTGGAACGATGGCCATCATTGATTTGGGCTTGACAAATGTGCAAAGCTTTCAATCGAAATGAGTTGAATGAAATGAAATGTCGCCATTTGGAATTGAAACATGCGTCAACTGTAATTGGAAATTGAAATTGGCAATGGAATTGACGGGGATTGACTGAGTCAGCGGACAATTTAGCTGCTGTCCGAGTTTATTAATCATTAATAAATGTTTTCTTTATTATTAAAAAATTTGCATAATAAATACACACGCACGTTGCCTCTCACTCACGCACACGCATGCACTTAAACACTATATGCATGCGTGTGCTTGCACGTGTGTGTGTGTGTATGTTGACAAAGAGAGCGAGAGCGAGCGAGAGAGCGGGCACATTTTGCATTAATATTTCAGTCACATTTCAAAGCAAGAAGAAAAAAAACGACAGACAGACAAACATACAAAGAAAACAGACAGACAAAACAACAGACAGCCCGACAGCCCCAAAGTAAATAAGCAAACAAGGAGCAGCATAGCGCAAGAGAGGCGAATGGCAGAGAAAGAGAGCATAAACGGTGTGAGGCTATGTGGGAGCCATGCTAACGCTGCGCTTTACATAAGCAAATAGAATACAAAGTTTATATTGCATTCCAGCGAGGGGCAAACGGGCGAGAAAAGGACGGCGGCACTCCTATATACTGTTATATACATACCTAAGCCACAGCCACATATACCAAACAATGTACACACAAACAAGCACATGCATGCTTTGTAGAGTGTGCATGTGTATGTGTGACTATGTACATAGCCCGGTCACGTCCCGCCCATTCACTTGGAAAGTCGATGCTCGATGTGACTGATTACTGCGTCGCTGTTGTTGCTGCTGCTGTTGTTGCTGCTGCTGCTGTTGTTGCTGCTGCTGCTGTTGTTGCTGCCGCTGCTGCTGTTGTTGCTGCTGTTACTGTTACCGGGGGGCTGCCTATGCTACTGCTGCTGTTAATGACAAACAATGTCTGCCATTTTGGCAGCGGATCGCAAATATTTCACAGTTAGCGGATGGCAAAATGGAAGGTCAAGTATAGCAAGAAGAAGAGCTGCATGAAACCAAATGTTAGGTGTGAATAAGTACAGTTAATATCGTGTATTGGGAATTGATATAGTGTTACGATATTGGGCGGATGTTAACAGATGCTTCAGATATCTTCAAAATCAATATGTTCTTTAACATGAAAACTACATCAATAGTTTCTGATTGGTCTTTACGATAAAGGATTACGATATTTAAAGGATGTTGCTCAAATGAAAGAAATTTAATGAAATATCTTCAGGATAGAGAAAAAACACAATTCTAACCAATTTTTATCTAATATTGTGTTCCGATTCAAACAATTCGGGAGATATGAACAAAGATTTTGATCTAGATCTGCAATATACACCCTTAATGGGTTCCAAATACTTCCTCCAATGCATCAAACATTTCAGAACTTAATTATAGTACCCTCTACAGCTTTAAATGGAACAATTAATCGTATCTTAAGAACTTTTAAAAGTTATAACACGGCCTGCTCAATATACAGACAGGAAACCATATAGCTATTAGTCAAGACATTTCTTTTGAAGTCCAAAAAGTCCAATCTCCATTTTGACAATATTCCGCTCGGCGACAGAGTTCCACAGAAAATCGGTAAAAATAATAATTGTAACTTTTTAATATGTGGGCCGCGTCTGCTTTGGGTACCTCATTTGAATATTTTTTGACTACCTTTTGTATTTTGTGGGGCATTTCGTTGGCTTTTCTTATTCTCAGCACTTGGCGGTAATTTGTCTGCGGATCAAACAATTGCCGAATCAACCAGAACTTTCGGGCAAAGGTTTATGTTAATGCCGTCTCGCCAAAAAGAGGCCAAAGCAGGTGTTGCTTACTTATTCAACAGGCACTCGACACTAATCAACTAAAGTGACTCCCGGCAAAAGCCGGCGACACGAGGACTCCAATTCACGCGGCTGCACGCATCCTTTGCCAAGGAATTATGCACTCGCCTCGCAGCCGAGCGGAGCACATAAAACATTTCGCTGCATAATTGAACAAGTTGGCAGGGCGAGCCGTCGGGCAGGGGCGGGTGCGGCTGCGGGGGCAAGCAGGATGCCAGGACGACGCCAAACGAATTTATGGCAGCGACCGCCCATATGTCTTTGGAGACTTATTTGCTGTGCCGACTGGGTGTACGCGCTACACTGAGAGAAAAACAAAGTATAAAACATTAGAATTTCCTTATATTCTCATTTAAAAAACTTGCTTGTATATCAAAAAGATTTCTCTATTTGATTGCAAAACATTCTCCACAAAGTTTCGATTCGACTTAAAACAACTTATCGCATTGCGTTTTTCTCTCAGTGTATGGGTGTGGTTTTGTGGCTGTGCGGCACAATTGTCATCCGGCTGGCAGCTCCATGACAATCGCTGGCGATTGCATTGCATTAAATATTTTTATGGGCCCTGCCGCTTTGAGCTTCATTGTTTTATTATCCTGCTGCTCATCAGAGCTGGCTTTTATCATGAATATTTCAAAAATCTGCGTCGCACTATGCCCGATTCGGGCTAAAATGATGCCACATGCTCTTTGCATAGTAAAAGTTAATCTTTTTAAGTAAATTCCTTGCTGAAATTAAAGTGCGAGCTGCCGGAGGAGCTAGAGCTAAGGCTGGAGCTGTAGCTGTAGCTGTAGCTGGAGTTGGAGCTGGAGTTGGAGTTGGAGTTGGAGTTGGAGTTGGAGCTGGAGCTGTAGCTGTAGCTGGGGCTGTGGCACTTGGCTTTGGTTAGCTGTAATATCCACACACACACACACACACGCACTCACACATACGCACTTTGCCGCGTTGCATGCAACGCTCGTAGAGAACGTCGGCGGCGGCAGCTCCTTTGCCAGCGGAGACAGAGACTAACGTTTCGCGCACGTGACGCGCATTTCCAATTAGATTTATGATTTTAATACTTCGTATTTTTTCATAAAGTCGCCTCCCTTCCCCTTCCCCCTCTCTCTCTCTCTCTCTACCCTGCTATCTGCCTCTTTCTGCAAGACTTTGGCCTGTTCGAGGCGTTAGCATGAAATTTCCTAGTTACGCCAAGCGAGCCAAAGTATTCAGTTAATGCGAATGGGTTAAGGCTAAGTTGAGCCAGCCTGGCAATGTTTCAGAATCTTCTTCTTATATGCACTGCCCGGCCGTCAGAGCATTCAAACATGGACATATGTCTGCACATATTAGTTACAGCTACTAATTCGATCTAATTATTCGAGACTTTTAAAGCGTACAATTAAATGTAAGACAGTTTTCTAGGGAAGTTGCATAATATTTTCTGATATTTTCAACTGAAGCATTTGTATACATATTGAAATGTTAAAGGGGGAATATTAATATCAATATCTTATGATTATAAAACACATGCTAGAGTGCTTTTGTCGGGAGTGCACGATTAGGGAATACCCTGAATCTGATAGATAGTTGATCTACAGATACTTTATCTACTTCTACTATTCTGCAAGCTACATTTAAAATTTGCTAACATTAGCTCTTATGATTAAGGAGATTTGCTTAAAAAACTTTATTTCGTTATCGATACTTATCGATTGCTTTTAAACGTCGAAAGTTATCGATTATCGGACAACAAACAAACAAACTCGTGCTGTGCGGGCATGAGGAGGAAAAACGTTCAAAATCCAAGTCTCTAGCTCTTATAGGTTCTGAGATCTAAGCGTTCCGACAAGAGATTGACGGAAGGACAGAGACGGAAGGAGAGAGACGGAAGGACAGAGACGGAAGGACAGAGAAGGGAGGACAGAGACGGAAGGACAGAGACGGAGGGACAGATAGACAGACGGACAGACAGATAGACGGAGAGACGGACATGACTAGATCGACTCGGCTTTTGATGCTGATCAAGAATATGTACACTCTATGGGATGAGAGAGGCTTCCTTCAGTCCTTTACGTACATTTGCACAGATACATTATACAGGATATAAAAAGAGAAGAACATTCGCATTTGACACGACAAATCAATCGAAATCCCAAATGTCAACTCGAGTAGATGCTCCTCCTTTCATGTTCAACTTTTACGAAATATACCGAATAGTTAGCCTGACATTTCACATCATTTTTGGCTGTATTAACATTTCTCTGAAATGTAATGAAATTTCTGACAGTTTCCTGCCAGGTGAGCTTTACCTGTGCGCAACTTTAGTTGAACATATCTCAGACAATTCCCAGAGTCAATTAATCATTGGCCTCACATCGAAGACCCGGAAAAAAAAACGACATCAAACTGAAAATCAGGCCAAATCTAAACGAGAGCAGCTTTAAGTTGCGGTCACTTTGGGTTTATCTTTATTTATACGGCGCACAGAAGCACGGCACAATGCAGGGTCGGGGAACAGGGACTGGGGCGGGGAACTGTGACAGGGGCGGGGGGGGGGGCCACTGACAGGGTCCAGGAGGGGGGTATAAGGCACCTTATCTGAAATGGGAAATCATTAACGCGTTTTTATTGTTTTACAGTTTGCAGACAAATCACAGATTTCGTAGTTCGGCTTGTTGTTGCCTTTTTTTCGGTTTTTAATGCCTCAACTTTTGGCTGTAAAAATATTTTAACAACATTTCACGTAATTTGAACAACAAAATAATTACATTTTTAAGTGCACTTACAATGTATTTCTCACATTTGGAACGTGAAGTGTAGAAATCGGGGGAAAAAACGGCACACGAAATACGAAATGCGAACCGAATGAGATTTTCAGATATCCCATAAAAACAGCTCCTAAATGATATACGAAAAACGTAGCGAATGGCAATTTGGGGTTTTCTATTAAACTCCTAATTAAAGTACGAATCTCCTTATCTATATAAAGTTGGGCAAGAATGAACTATGAACTTCGCCTTAACCTCATTACGAAATGCGATGTGAATTCAGGTTTGCCCTTAATCTCCTGCTAATTCATATACGAAGTGAACTATGAATAGGTCCGCCTATCTACTCGCTTCTCATAATTTATAAAACTGTTTGTCCTGACTGATTGACTGACTGACTGACTGACTGATTGACTGATAGATTGCCTTATGCCTTATGTGATAAAGGTTCACGTTTCCACCCGCATGTGTGAAAAAAGCGTGGAAAACGTTTCTATGACAACTTTTTGCTTACCCTCCAATAAGTCTCTAGCTCCCTTTTAAAGATCTTTGGCAGAATTTATTTTCTACGTGCCGCGTTCAATAAGGGTATATCCGCTTTTAGCCTATATAGACATAGGTCAAAACCTCCCACCCCCGTTACTCGGTCAAAGCTCATCTTGTTTTCAAGAGGCTTGAGTTTCTGTTAAATGGCTTGCTTTGGGCTGTACGTTGATCACCAATTAATCGGTCAATCAGTCAGTCAGCCCGTCAGTCGGTCAGTCAGTCAGTCAATCAGTCAATCAGTCAGTTAGTCAATCAGTCAGTCAGTCAGTCAGTCAGTCAGTCAGTCAGTCAGTCAGTCAGTCTGTCATTCTGTCAATCAGTTAGTCAGTCAGTCAATTAGTTAGTCAGTCATTCAGTCAGTCAGTCCGTCTGTCATTCAATCTGTCAGTCTGTCACTCTGTCAGCTCTGCTTGCAACCATTTTCTAACTCATCTCATCTCAGCTTCCTGTTTGTATACCTCGCACTGCTCCACTTAGTGGTAAATGTTAATAATCACATAACATTAAATTAACATGCCTTCGGGAAGAGCATGTTAAGAGGGGCTCTGTTGCTGTTAACAGACAAATTGCAGTTTTATTTAAATGCCTCAATGGCCAAAAATTGCAAATCTGAATAATGCGCCGTGAAATTGTCAACTTTGCCCGGGCTATATACAAGAGGCGGACGGTGGGCGGGGCGGGTTCTGGCTTCATTTCGCCCGATTCGCGACTTGATAAATTTGCAACAATTTCGCACACGCGCTTCTTCTTCTTTTTTTCATTTGTTGAATTTTTTGTGTTTTTTGTCAACAGTTGCCCGCCGGAAATTGGTGACAGTTGTTGTTTATTGACACGCCCGCAGCCACCGTGAAAACATTTTAAAATTTGTAAAACATAAAACCAAATCACAGCAAAACAACAGTCGGATGGGTGGGGGTGGGGAGGGATCTTGGCTTGCCCTGGAAGGGGAAGGGGCAACAAAAATTCGCATAATATTTCACACCATTTATTTTTGCCGCTCGAGGCTTGTTTCGTATCGTAATCGGCCTGTTCCGATGCGACAGCGGCTGTTCCTCGGGAGGGTTTGCGATGGGCAAAGATATAAGTACATACATACATACATACATACATATGTATGTACATATAGATAGATAGTTCGGGACATATGTCCGTTATGGCAGGCAGCCCTTAAAGGAGTTTCAAAATTTATAGAAAAATACATTACACATTATTGGATACAACTAATCAAAAACACACTTGTGGCTTTCTCTAATAAAATCTACGTTTGTGGTGAATACATATAAATATCTGTATATATGTATGTTTGTATGCATATTTGTATGCAATGTATGTATGTATGTGTGTATGTATGTATGCATGTATGTAAGCATATAAAAAAGAGATATTCTTTCACCAAATGCAGACTATGTTGACTTTTTGCTGCCCTGCTAATTTCAAAGAAAATGTAGCGCCCTACTATGCGATTCTCAAGAATTCAAGTAGGCCTTCAACTTTTTCATGCTTTAGTAAGTGTTTTTTTACTGTGTTTATTGAACAGGTATGTATGTAGTATGTATGTATGTATGTATGTATGTATTTAAGTATGCATGGATGTATGTATGTATGTATGTATGCATGTATGTATGTATGTATGTATGTATGTATGTATGTATCTATGTATGTATGAATGTATGTAGGTAAATATGTATGTATGTATGTATGTGTATGTATGTACGTACATATGTATGTCTGTATTTATGGATGCATATATGTACATACATATGTTTGTATGTATGGTAAGGAAATTTGTATGATGGGTGTATGTTCAAATGTATGTACTTTGTATGTATGTTGTAGCTCTCCCGCTTTGCTGCAATTACAAAAACCATTTTTAAATAATTCCCTCATATGGGACAGTGCTCAAAGTTCTGTATACAAAACATTTACTGAAAGTCTCTCAAAGTTGAATGCTTTCCTTAAAATATTTGGAAAAGTGTACAACTTCTCTAGTTCTTTTGTCAAACCCATTAAAAGCTCATTATGCAGATGACATCAACTCGCATTTCTGGCTAATGGAAACCGAATTGCGAAGCTCACTTACTATAATGCCTTCTGCCCAACGATGGCATTATGCTTGAGTCTGAAAACTTTCATCTAAGATGCTGCAAGTGGGTTGCTTTATTTCAAGAGCAACATTAAACATGGCAACACACATGTACGCGAGCCTCTCGCCTTTCAATTAGAAATTTGCGCACACTCAGCACTAAAGGGACATTTTTTGTCCAGCTCATCAAGCTCATCGGTGTGGACGTCATAAAGCGTCAACTTGCCGAAGAGGCCGAGGAGGTCCAAATGTGGCCTCAAAGTGCGTGACGAGTCGTGTCGAGCAGCTATGAAACAGTTCCCCAGGGTCCTCAGCTGTGAGCGAAAGCAAACCAAACACTAAAACACATCTAATGGCCAGGGAACGGGGTTGCTGAAAGGTCAACACAAGTTCAGAGTGGAGCCGAGCATGTTGAGTGCTGCCCTTGAGCTGGAATAACAATCATAACTATCATGTGAGAGGCGTTTCTCTCTCTGTCTCTCTCTCTCTCTCTCGCTCTGTCTCCCTCCCTCTCTTGCCCTAGTTTCTACCTCGATTTAATTCTAAAGGTGTGCACATTTGTTTGTAATGTCATTCAATATTAATAACAAGCATAACTAACACATGGGTATAGAAAACGCATTTGTTTCTCTCCATCTCTCTATATATCTCTCTGTCACAATTCTCTGATATTATAGCTATGATATGCTCTAGATTTCACAAAATTTATTCTGGTATTACTCCTTAACCAATCTCACTTAAGCCATCTCAAGCTTATTTTCAGTTTCTACTCTATTATATGGATATATAGGATATATCTCAACAATATCTGTTTCATCTCTTTCATCTGGGTCTACCTTTAAAGATTCTCTACCTCTTCCTTTCTCTCTCTCTCTTTGCTTACTTCCCTCTTTCCTTATTCTCTTCCTTTTATATGGATGTAATTTCTGCAATTCATTTGACTGTACTTCTCGCGCCTCACTTCGAAACTCTCTTAAAACACATTCCCACCTTTTTTTGGCTATTATGATTCTCTTTCTCCCTCTCTCTTCTCTCCCACTCTTACTCTCTCCATCATTTGAATGTTCTATTGAAAATTGTCATTCCATTTCAATTACTTTTCTAAAATCATATTCAACATGTGATGTGATATATTTGTGAGCTTCAACCGCTCTCTCTCACACTCTCTCTCCCGCTCGAATCAGATACATAAATCGCTTCACAACACTGAATAATTGTATCGTAAATTTGTGCTAGCTTGTAAATAATTAATTTAAATAGCCGACCGGTCTGTGGTCTGACAACTATCCAACTTCTTGGCCGGTTTATTTATCGGAATCCAACTCTGATTTGTGGCTACTGTAAAGAGATTTTCCGTTTGCCGTTTGCCGCTTGCCGTTTTTTGCGGTTGACTCTCGGGACAGTGGCAAACAAAAGTCAGTGGACCGTGTCTGGGGTCATTTAGATGGCAGATTAGTTTTATTGCTCCAACTTCTTGCAAATTGTTCACATAATATGCAAATCGTGATGTTGGCCCTTAGCAGCGGGCCAAGCTGATAGTAGGGACAGCCCGTAAACAGCTCTTGAATTATTTTAAACTATGATTTATGATTGAGGAGAGAGCGCATGCTAAAATATTAATCCAGTACTTGATTTCTTTTTCTTCAACATTTGCATATGTCGGCTTTGATGTTGTTTGTTTTTGATGTGCGACGCTTGGCGAATGCGTAACAAGCTGCTCCTGTCGCGACTCAGCTCAGCTCAGCTGTCTCTCAACTTGTCTCTAGAGACAGCGGCGTCTTCTCTCTTGTCGCTTTTTTATTGCCGCAGATTAGTCAGATTATGGCGACGGGCAGCTTTAGCTCTGCCCAATTTGATTTCTATTGCTGCTCGCATTGATTGACCTCTGAACCCCTGAACCCCTCCCCTCCGCCACTGTAAACAAAAACTCATATGAGCCAGCAATTGGCCAGCGGCATCGAAGCGTGCGCGGACAAGTGAAGGTAATTTGCTTCCTGACCAGCTTCAGGCCCCAGGCGAGAACAACTCTCCTCATGAAGCGAGGTCTAATGAAGTGGAAGGCGGCAGGGGAGGGGGCGCGGCCGGGGCGTACTTTCATCAAAATCGCACTAGCAATAACATTATTCGAAAGCAAAGCAAAACAGCTTGGCTGGCTGTTGATTAAATAATTATACCCTGCAGTCAAAGGGGTCCTGAGGCAGAGTGCGGGTGTATTAAAACTGGATGTACCCTGTAGTTGGAGGGCTTATGCTGTATTGTGGGGTATATTAGGGGTGAATGCGAAAGTGTGCTACATTGCAAATAGATTGAAAAGCGGATAAGGTGATAAAACGGGATATAGATTGACAGATTGATTACAGTTTTTACCATATTTCAATCGACAATTATGTTCCCAAGAACTTCTGGATAGTCAACATTGATCCAAATTGTAATCAACTTACAGCTCAACTCAACTCAACATTACAGGGTATTCGAAAGTCGCACAACCAACACTTAAATCTTTATTGTTTCAATTGATGAAAGAAAACAAAAGGGATTAAAATTATGTTAACTAAGTGGGGGAAATCTGTAACTGAATTCTGTTAACCCGTAAATGGTGACTGGCAGCCGTGACTGGTAACCGTGACTGCTACTCCAACTGCGACTGCGACTCCAACTGCGACTGCGACTGCGACTGCGACTGGCAATATATGACAAATTGAGTTATTCGCATCTACATACAAGGTACTCGTACTCGTTGCGAATATATTTCATTAGTATTCGTGACGCTGATTGCATTTTAATTAACACGGCGCCAGTCCATGGACCGAACCGCCCCCCCCCCCTCCCCACACGGTTCTCGAAAAGGCGCCCCCCTCGCCACGCCACGCCACGCCCCGTCTCCGACACACGAAAGCGTATTGCGAACCCGTTTGATTGAATTAAAACCGAGGCAGACGAAAAATTGAAAGAATCTTTTAATAACTCAATTTGTGGGTTTCGTTTGTAAAGCTGGTTATTAAATTGTTAGTTAACTAACCAAACAATTTGTACGTTAAGTGGATTTCAAATTATGCGCCAGGCAAACACGTTACCAGAGAGAGAGAGAGGGATGGGGAGGGGGAGAGGGGAGAGCGCCTAAGACTATTATCATATTCATAGACTGTAAACAGAGTTTACAAATGAGAGTTCGAACTTACTTTTGCAAGATATTCCCAACAAGGCAAGAGCAAGGCTAAGGGATGATGATATTGCATCGTTAACTGGGGTTGAGAGTTCCCGCTTCAGTTCCTGCTCCTGCTCCTGCTCCAGTTCCTGCTCCCGCTCCTGTTTACTGTTATTGGACATTCACAGTTGCTGATGACCAGCAGAGCGCACAATACATCGACTATTGCAAATGTTCGAACTGGGAATTTCATCGATCATAAAAATAAAATGGAAATTGCTACTTCAATTTATTTGCGGCATTGCCAAAACACATAAAACAGTCATGAATTATTAACAGGTATGTGCCAAGGAGTGTCCATCTGGCTCGTTGGTCAATGAACCAAACAGTTGGCGCTGGACTTCTGCTGAAAGAACTGAAAATGTAGAAGAAGAAAAGGCAACATTCGGAATGTTAGCGATTTGAGGTAAATGGAAATGCTTGGGCTTATCATTTGGTGTATGGCACATATGAATATTAATATAAATTTGTTGAAAACTTTCATAAGTCTTAATATTTTATTTTACTTAGCTTTATTTTACTTAAACTTGTGGGGAAAGTATGAAAAATGAAACGTATTTGAAAATATCGCCTATCTATTCGATTCTCATAAAATTGAAGTAAGACTTAACACTTCTTTATGCTTTAAGTGTTACTTTTCACTATTTGTACAGAGAATTCGATGAACTTTATTTCTGTTGATTCTCTAGCTTAGTCTTCCTCTCCCTCTCTTACTCTCTTTCTCTCTCTCTCTCTCTCTCCCTCTCTCCCTCGCTTTTTCTCTCTCTTCCCCCTCCTCGTTCTCCTTTTTGCTATAACTCTCTACTTTTCGCTTTTTGTACAGAGAGTTCAATGAAATCTATTCTGTTGATTCTCTAGCTAAGTCTCCCTTTCCCTCTCTCTCTCGCTCTCTCTCTCTCTCTCTCTCGCTCTCTCTCTCTCTCTTTCTCGCTCTGTTCTTTTATTCCTCTTTCTCCTTTTTGCTCTTATTCTCTACTTTTTGCTATTGTCTCCTTTTTAATCTAACAATCTCTCCTTTTTTTCAGTTTTGTGGATATATATCTGTTAGCCTCCAACCAATAGATGGCAACAAAATAATAATGCATTCGGCTGTCATTTTGCAGGTAAGTACACTCTTTAATATATAAGTAATAATATATATATATATATATATATACTGGGCAAATCAGATCAAATATGACAAAAAGTTACGTTGAATTATCTTAAGAAATATTGTTTATTCTTCTTGTCGTCAAACACTTCTCAAGCCGTAACTCAACTTCATATTCCTGAAAACCTGCCACCTTAATATTATCTATAAAGAAAAGAAAAGAAAATTAAACAGTTAATCTTGCTCGGCGGAACCCATTTTGATTGCAGCTCGATAAAGGACAAACGCCCCTATGGACAATGCTCAGGGCCCGTTTCAGGTGTTCCTTTTGACACTTTATGAAATTTATGACATTATTGGCCTTGTTTTTTTTTTGTTTTTGCTTTCCCTAGAAAGTGAAACTCAAGCGGTCTAACTGTAAAAACCCTGCAACGCGTCAAGGCCAAAAAGGACACTTGCAGGATACGCAGGCAGTCCAGGCAGATTGTGTCTGGCGATAAGATGCCGCCGACCTGTCCAAATATGAGCATAACGCCGAGTAATATATTTCTCTATTACAAACAGCGACCGCAACCGTGCGGCAGCTGGATTTGGGATATGGGATATGGGATATGGAGTCGGAGTCGGAGATTGGAGATTGGAGATCGGAGTTGATGATGGATACTCACAGAGTGAGCCCGAGCCCTGCCAAGTGGCTGCCGCGCTCTGAAGCCCAGAGTCTGTTCGTCTCAAAAGTTGCCGCTCGTCGCGAGATCTGCTATCTACAAAAGCGCGCCCGCTTTACGAGCATATGACAACCCTAAATCAAAAGCGCCGTCGGCAACTTTCATGCAAAACGTTGCTGCCTGCCGCAGGCGGAAACTGCAGAGCAGCCGCATAAATTATCTGGTGGCATGAATCTAAATTAAACAAAAACAAAAACATTTGACATTTGCCAGCGCAAATCCTTTAAACAAAACAACAACAACAACAAAGAAAAAAACACGCTCTGAGTCGATTTTCAATTTGCAACAGCAGCGGGAAAGCTGCCGCCGCCTTAAGATTTCCCCTGTGCAGCATCTTACAAGGATTCACCATTAAAAATGTTAATTAGTTGCGCAAACATTGCCAACATTACGATTGCGCGTCTCTTACGACCTGTTAACAGTGGGCAAAGAAAGCACAGAAACTAAATAGAAAATCACATTCTACACATAAACTGTTTCTTACACGAATAATAACTGCCTATAAAGCTGGCCACAAGTCGTATCAATATCGATTCCGAAAAGTAGCTGACAAATTTAACAGGAACATGTTAAGAATAATCTGACTGATAAAATACCTGCCTCTTAAAGCAAAACATGTCAAACTTATGGTACATTTATGGCTGCCGTGAGTGCAATTCAATCAATCTAATATTGTTATTGATAACACACAAAAGCACCTGGTAAATTTAACATGAAAGCTAAAGTCAAACGTTTCTCAATGGCAAAATAGCTGCCTGATGTAGAACAACTGGGAAGAAGGGCTGTGATTCAATTCAAATTCAATAATCACTTTTCACACTAAAGCGGCTTGTAAATTTAACATGCACTTGACAACATGTTCACAGCTGGTAAATTAGCTGACTGTTAAAGCAAAAATAGGTTGATTATAAGTAAATTTCTCTTAAACTGCAATTGAATCAATGGAAAAAACGTTAATAGAACACCTTAAAGGGCCCGGCAAATTTAGCAGGAACATGATAAGAACCTTCCCACATGCAAATAGCTGCCTCTTCAAAGCAAAGCTAAACTAAATGAAAGTCTGTTATTCAATAAACTAAATATCGTTACTGATAAGGTTTCACATAAAAGTGGCTGGTAAATTTAACATGAACATAATAACATATTTGGGACTGGTTTAAAAGCTGCCTGATAAATCAAAACGCTTAACGATGTGAGCTGAACCAGGCTAAAAGCAAATTTATTGGACCAATCATACCACAGTGCAGGAATTCGAGAACGTGGCCGAGCAGGAGGAAGCATCGCGTGCATGCAAATCGCTGGCGGGATGCGCAGATTGAACGCCAATTAGGATGAATGTTTGGCTTTTGGCGCACGCCGCTCTGCATTCAAACAGGCCGCAGTCCAGACTGCATGACGCCGCGTGCCGCAGCGCGTGAGAGAGAGTGAGAGAGGAAGAGAGTGAGAGAGGGAGGGAAAGAGAGACAGAGGGAGGGAGGGAGGCAGCTGCTCAAGAACTGGCTGCCTGTCTTGCGGGCCTGCAGTTAATTGCTAAAAACTGTTCACACGTTGCGCAAATGCGACTTTTGCATACAACACCTTCGAGCGACGAACCTGAACCTGAACCTGCGGCTGGACCCTGCAAGGAGCTGGTCACACTGACTCGTCAATTGCCACTTGGCAGGCTGGTCACGTACTCATCGGGGCGAGCGTCTTTCGGGCGCTGCAGGAAATCAATATCCAGGGGCAAGCGCGAACCTGGGATATTTCGAGTCCAGCGACTTCCGCTGCATCCCTTACCAAATAATCGACGCATTTCTTTTCTTTTTCGAAAGTTTTGTCGCAGTTTTTGCTCTTTGGGAAATTAAGCATGTACGGTATGTCGGAGACCCAGTTATGCAAATCCAAACGAACAAAAATCCAAACTAATAAATATCGACAATTCTACGAATTGTCTTCTTCTCTTTTATTATTATTATTATTTTGGTCGCCAAGTCGAAGTCCAGTCAGGGTCTCAGGTGTGCGCTTTAAATGCACAACGTCAACTACCAAAATTGTAGGCCCAACTGGGTAAACACCGCGTAGTGCCCCGTACCGAGTGTGTTATCCAAGTCTTTTAGTATGATTCGCACGTAAATCCCCAGCGATCCGAACGGTTAGGTCGTTAAAGCCGCGACTCGAGTTATTTGTTTATACGTCTCTCCGTCCGTCTGTCTCTCCGTCCGTCCGTCTGTTTGTCTGTCGGGCTTATAATTTCCATTCGACTTTCAGCGAATCAATCAAAGCAACACACACACACACACACACACACCGGGAAGGTCTTCGGGCCTCTCGTAACTGCACATTCTGATCCCAAAGATAAAGCTGTCAATGACAGCCGCATAAATCAAGTGCGCATCGTATCTTAAAGGTTTACAAATTAAAAATCGCACGAGTTTTCATTAAGCAGGAGAGAAAATCAATACGCCTAGTGCCCGCCCGGAGGGAGGCCAATAGAAACGGACAAGTAAGAGTGCTCCAGTTGGGCATGCTCGACTAGCAGATACCCTCTGCCCAGTGTCGAGTTGTCTTTAACAACTTTCTAGCTTCGCTCTTCACTTCCATGACAGACACGGCTTCTTCCCTAAAACTTGATATGAGCTTAAGGAGAAGCTACGTTAAGAATTTCAAGTCCCTAGATCTTAATGTCCCTAGATCTTAATGTTTCTGGACATGCCATGGCTATTCAGGCCGAAGATGCCCTCTGCTGCCTGTTACATACACCTGCACATAGTCATTATACCCTTTATGTACCCATTTGTAATGGGTATAGAAATACCTTACTCACCAAAAATTGTAATCCTGATGCGGTGGCAGCTCTTGAGCTTTCCCACTTGCCACTTGCCACTTGCCACTTGCCACTTGCCGCATGCACATCACGTGCCACGAGACGCTGGCAAAGTTCCCAGCAAATATCCCATCGAGAAGTTTTGTGTACTTTTTAGCACATATTTTGAGTTTGTCTACGCGTCGCTACTTCACAGCCGATATGCCAGAATGCCATGTGCATTATATAGTATCTATATATGTGTACATACATATGCATACATATGAACGAGCATATAAGCTGGCGTGTATGTATGTGTAGCTAATGGCATATATATGACAGCTACATAGGGACTTAGCGGCATATAAAGAATCTTGCTCCTGTTAGCTCGTTTTACATAGCCAATCCAGCATGAGCATAGCTTAAGATATGAGATACATTTAAGGTAAATCCTCAGGTATGAAGGACCCACGACCCGGAGTTGGAGGCCTCAGAGAGGTCCTTTGACTCGTTGTCTTGCCTGAGCTCTAAGTAATTCCTAATGCAAAATATTCAAGTTGAACTAAACGTCTCAATTCGAACTCTTTGGCTGTGGATCTAAACCTTTAACTTTATCGAGACGGGCGTAGAATATATGTATATCATATAAAGCACTTCTCCCTCAGTTTCCTCAGAAAAGCATCTAGATCCCAGGGTATCCGAGACAATAGCTCCTAAGAAACGTTAATCACTTAATCACTTCGATAGGCACTCGGAACTCTCTTGGAAAAGTCTTCTTTAGAGTCCAGCAGCTAAAGCAGATATATTATTTTGATTACAATGAAAAGGTCAGCATCGATTCGCATGCTGGGGGCAAGGCCTCATTTTGTGCTCTGAGGCGCAGCGGCAGCACGCTCCAACTACACATTTGCCATGTTTAGAATTAAGACTTAAACAGCGCCGAACTGAGTCGAGCCGCACAAGCAACCCAACAATATGGCAAGACGAACCAAAGCCAAAGCCCGAACCCAAACACAGGCCAAATGCACAAGTCGAGGCGAGTTGCTGCGGCGGCTGCTGCTGCTGCTGGCCGAGGCTCGCCTCAGGCCGAGTCATGTTACTCACGTTCCAAACGAGCTTTTGTCAACTTGTCTAAATGATTTTTGCACACTGTAAACAAGCCAAAAGACAGTGGGACAACAGTGGGACAGACTTCAACGACGACGACGACGTTCAGTATTGACGTTGACCCTGCACGACTGCGATTCAGAAGTTTTAGCTCTTAAGCTGTGTGTGTATCTGTGTGTGTGTGTGTTGTGTGGTGTGTGTGTGTGTGCCAAGGATTCTGGACCTCAGCCCCAAGTCGTGTGCGATTGCCGTGCCAAGTAGCCCAACAGCCCAGCAGACCAGCTGCTGATTCAGAGGCACAGTCCACAGTCCGCAGTCCGCAGTCCCGGTCAAAAGGAGACTCGACGTTCCCCGTGGGAGTCTTTTGTTATTGTTGCTGATCTTCGATTTTTCGTCTTCGATATTGTCGTGTAATCACGAATTTATTTTATTGAAAATCACTTGACAGGTGGCGCCTTATTTAACTAAGTTGTCAGCCGATTGCCCAGACCTGAGAGCTGCCAGCTCGACTCTGGCTTTGTATTCTTTTGTGCATGCAAATGCATTTGGGATTTGGGGTACAAGGAGATCTATGGGAATAATTTGAAGAGCCAGCTTATGGCTATATTTATAGCCATGCAAAGGATTTATTGATAGAGGAGTTTTAATAAACTAAGTGGCAAATGAGGACTGAAAAGGTCAAAGTTCTTGGGGGAGAGTTTATTTAAAGGGCTTTCATAGAACTTATCGACTTGGCTTGGGGTCCGAGGTCCAGCTTAAATCAGCATTAAGAATCCTTTTGTAATTTACTTTTATATATTTATATGTTGTTCAATATTGAAACTGGATGAAAATAAGGCTCTTAAGACTTGCTGTTAAGAAAACAGTTTTAAATAGAAGAAGAAATTAGTCGGATTAGGGATTTCAGGAATAGTTAAAGTTAAATTTGTTTTCCTGTTAGATTATTTTATTAAGTTGAGTTAGGAAAGTCGAAGATTCAATTTTTTCATTTGTATCATTTGCCAAGTCCCAGATGCCCAGTAGCTAAAACAAGATAGATTGATGGATAGATAGAGAAAGAGATATAGAGAGAAAGAGAGAGAGAGAGAGAGAAAGAGAGATAGAGAGAAAGAGAAAATGAGAGAAAGATACATGAAAGATGCCTGGATCACTTACTCCAATGAGCTTGTATAGTTATAAGGATATTGGAAGAGGAAGCTTTTGTATTTTATAACATAACTATATCATGGGGAATAATCTGAAAAGTATCTCTCATGATTTCACTATCCCAGCCATCTACATTTCACAATGAAGAAATTGTGCAATATGCTTGATATATATAAACCTAGTCAAAATACATATCAAGGATACACACAGGACTTCATAGTTATGCATATTGTTGCAATGTTTATGAACTTGTTTTATCTATTGTTAAACTATTCAATCAAATTAACTTAGTTAAACTGGCTACTAAAGCTCTTGACTTAGCTAAATGTTCAAGCGCCGGTCTATTTGAACCAGCGCTCTCTCGAAACTCTAAGCCTGAACTTCTTTGTCCAAGCTAAGCAGCTGGGATTATGCCACAACTTATCCTGCAAGCTAACAACGCGGGGCAAAGCTGCAGCAAATATATTTTTATTAAGATATTGAACAATTGAACGTAGCTGCCATTAAATATCAATGCAATTCGCACTCCAACTAAACTAAAACAACAACAAGAAAGAACAACAACAACAAGCAACAACAACAACAACAAGCAACAACAACAACAATAAAGGTGAACATTAAAAAAGAAAACAAGAACCGCAATCGCACAAATGACTCCCCAGTAGGTTTTCTTATCGCCGAGAACACAACTCAATGTTGTTCTGCGGCGAGGCAGCCAAATCTCCAGAGGATGCCGCCAGAGCAGCGGCTACCTGACAACAGAGAGAGCGAGTGAGAGAGAGAGCGAGAGAGACAGAGAGCGAGGAAGAGAGAGAGAGAGGGAGAGCGTGGAGGAGCATATGTGGCAACGGTGAGAAGCTGCGAATGCGATTAAGCTGCTGCTGCTACCAGAGTTGTTGTTGTTGTTGTTGTTGTTGTTGTTGCTGTTGCTGTTGCTGTTGTTGTTGTTGTTTGTATGGCCATAAACATGTGGCAAGTGCGGTTTTTGTTGGTGCTTAGGGGCCGCTGTTGCCGTTGCTGTCGGGAGAGTGTCTGCCGATTTGTGCAACACTTTGATGCCAAAAAGCAAAAATAAAAACAAAGCGCAAAAACAATAAACAAAGCCAAAAAGGCAGCTCTCTGTCTGTGTGTGTGTGTGTGTGTGTGTGTGTGTGTGTGTGTGTGGATGCTGGATGCTGCTGCGGCTGCTGCTGTCGCTGCCGCTGCCGCCGCCGCCGTCGACCTCGACGCAGCGGGGCCGGGCTGCGATTTGGCTCTCCGAGGCAGTTGGCTGCGCTCACTTGGGGGCTCTACAAAAACCTGCTCCACCACCATTTGCAGCTTGCAGCAACAACAATAGTTGCAGTCGCAGCCTCTGCTGGGAGCAGAGATGACGATAATGACGACAACGTTCATGATGATGATGATGATGATGACGATGACGATGTGCATGTGGATGTGGATGTGGATGTGCGGCTGATGATGAGGCAGCGGCAGCCAACCAAGCGAACGTCCAAGCGACCATGTTTCCTGATGCGAGGCGATAGTTTATCGCCAATTTTCGTGCCGTGCAGAGGTGAACGCGGACCAAAAACGTGCGAAAGTCCAACGGAGCGACCCGAGCCGAAAGCTTCGAACCGAGCAGCGCGAATATTCGCAGCGAATCCTTCGCTTTGGCCATTCGAATCCTAGAGCCTGGCCGTCGGTGCGCGAAGACGTTGTCATTTCTTTTGCTGCGATTTACAGCTAGCGAGTGTGTGTGCGGGTGTGTGTGTGTTGATTTTGGCGAATTCGCCGTCGCCGTCGCCGTTGCCGTCGCTGTTGTTCGTCCTTGCCGTCGCCGCGGCCATGCGCGTTAACGGTAAATAATGGCCGCCATCTTGGCGTGGCCGCAGCGTGCGACATCAAATCAAAGATAAATAAAACCAGATATATAGAGAGCACATATATATATATAGATAAATATACAAATATATACATATATATATACATATATAGTTCAAGTGTTGTGCCGACTCGTCCGTGTGTGTGTGTGTGTGTGTGTGTCCGTGTGCAGCATTATGGAGCACCATGGCAGCGGATTTGTGGCCTCACCCTGGGCGGCGGTGCTGGGCCATCACTCGATGGCCTCCGATGCGGGCTTTGCGGCTGCAGCGGCTGCGGCGCATGTCCAGAATGTTGCTGCCGCACATCATCAGCATCCGATGCACGGCCATCCGCATCCGCATCATCATCATCATTCGCATACGCATCCGCATTCGCATCCGCATTCGCATCACCATCACGCGCATCATCATCTGGCTGCGGCGGCAGCAGGCGGCGGCATGCCAATGGATTTGCATGTGCCCCAGGGATTTCCCTACTATAGGTAAATAACGAGCCTGAATGGCTCTCTCTCTCTCTACATACATATACAAAGATACACCTACACAGATACACGTGTGCGTGTGTGTGGAAATTTGTCGCCTGTCTTTTGTTTTGTGGGCGTTGCCATATTCAAATTATCCTGCCAATGGGGCCGTACCGCAGCAAACCTGCATTGCACATGGAAAACGATGCCACTTAATGCCATCTAGATGGCAGCTTCCACCCATGTCTCCCCCGTGCGAGTGAGATGACAGACAAATGAGCGCAAATTGCGCATAGATTGGCATATAATTGATGGTACATAAATTATGCCAGCACATAATACCCACAAGAGCTTGCCCATTAGACACCAAATTAGCTGAGCACAATCATTAGGTGGCAAATGAAAATTGAGCTTGGGCCAACCAAATGTGCAAATCAAATTCTCTTTATGCCTATCTCACATTCCTCGCAAAGGGGTTTTCTACATAGGTTCTGCATCTGTTTCGCTTGCATTCAGTTAATCTCGTTAAATGTAGATATATATATGTATATATTCTGTACAGCTCCAATTGTATTGTATAGGGTATAATGAAGTTGTGAACACATTGAGTAATAATACTCTACTATTACTCAATGTTATCACGTATACGCAGCACGAAAAGCTCTTATATACCACGATTAGCTGAGTTGATCAGGCCAAGTCCGTCTTTCTATTCGCCTCTTCAACTATTATTGGGACCTTGACTAAAGAACATAGTTTTGGGCATATCGAACACCAAAGAGAAGCCGAAAGATATGTATTTCTTCAAATTAGCTTTAGCATCGATAAATATCGATTATCAGCTTTAGTTTTACGAGTTTAGCCCGAAAATGACATGAGCTAGAGACAAGAAAAGTTCTTGTTTCTTCTTCCAAGCACAAATGCATGCATATTGGTTACTTGGAGATATATCGAGGGATATATATGTATATGCAGGGAGATATAGATGAAACTTGAGGTATATTAACCTTGAGGAAAGCCAACTTGAAGCTTCGAAAACTCCCTGCAAGTCTCACAGTTCCTTCAGAAGTTATTTCAGAATGATCTTTGCGTTTAGTTTAGTTAAGGTTTCGAAAGTCTCTTGCAGGGTATAGCACAGTCGTTCGACTCTTGGCACTCTTGCCGTATATTGAATCGAACAATTTTCCACTTTGTAAATCATTTTAATTAACTGCCGTACGTTCGCCCAGCCAATGCAGTCGGACGTCGTGACTATCAACTTATTTCACCCACAAATGATAATCGGTTGGCTTTCGTTCAAAAGCCGCTCGCAAAATGGGCAGCCACCCAATTTGTGGGATTTGCAAGCGGCGATCAGCATGAAATGAGTGCAAAGCTTGCAAGAGATTTTCATTTAAGAAATATATAAAAAAAAAGGGAACTAAATTACCAAAAATAATTTGGCCCAGAGTTTCGAGGAGGTAAAGGAGGAGGCGGCAGCCGTTACAGAGGTGCCAACATCGATGAAACTCATAATTAAACTAATTGAATTTACGTGACAATAACACTTTCCCAGCGGGAAGGCGATCGGGCGAGCGATTGCCAGCTGGACGATGGGAGGAATCGGGAAATCGGGAGACTCTCCGTTATGGAGACGGGCTCTGGCTGGTGCATAAAGTTCAAGCTCTCGTAATGCATGGTTATTTTCAATATCGAAATATGAAATCGGCATCAAAGAACATTTTGCCGCAGCCAGAGAGAGAGAGGGAGATGGAAGATGGCGAGAGAGAGAGAGAGAGAGGGGGAGAGGAAGATGAGGAGCAGAGGGCATTGCGATTCTCGGCAAGACATTCCCACAACAATATGGCGATGGCGATGTAATTCATGAACTGTGATTGGTGGCGCGTCCATTAACTGTGGGTCCCGAACCGAAACGAAACCAAAAGATGGGAGCAGCAAGACGCAACAGACGGAACAGACGGGGCAACTCGAAGACGCGAACGTGGCTCAGCTACCAGTCGCTGCTCCAGAGCACAGAGACCGGAGACCCGAGAAGCGAGATTCGAGACTCAGCGGGCAGTCGCTCTCAGGCCTCGAAAGCACAATCAGCGTCTATCAGCATTTTTCAATTATATCGAAATAGCGTTATCCGTGGCTGGATCGCGTCAGAACGCATAATTACTATAATCACCTGAGTTATTACCTTGGCGAATATTGGCGAAGACATACGAAAACGGCCAAGTCATATTAAAAGCAACAAGCTCGCTGCAAGAGAGAGGGAGATAGAGAGAGGGGGGAGAGCTGCGGCGCTTTACTCGAGAGAAACAGAAATCTAAACTGTGATTGTTGTGGCTACCCCCCCCCCCCTTCCCCCTTCAGCTGTGCAACTTGCCCCATGCTGCGGCTCAATTTCATTTTGGCCTTCTTTTCCCATTATTTTCATTTGGCATTTTGTTTTTGCCTCGTGTTTTTTTTCTTTTTTTTGCCTCCGCTCAATTCGTTAAAGCTGCACATTAAAAATTACACTCAGCGAAATGCAGGGCAAGCTACAAAAGCGTTCTTTACTCTATCTATATATGTTTCTAACTGGAAAATTGCCGCGACGTTTGTTTTTCATTAAAGCCAAAAGCTGGCCGCCGCACGAACGGCATTTTCATTCCGCAAAGCGATCGCCCCGGCTCAACACAATTTTCCACGGCGTTGCCCCCAAAATGCTGGTCAGTTGCGGTTTCGAGGTCGTCCCACCAACCCCCTCTCCCCTCTCCTACCCCTACCCCTACCCCTTACTCATACACTATCCATGGGAGAGTAGTGGAGGGGTAAAGGAGGGGAGGGGGAAGGGGGCACAAGTGCAATGAAAAACCATCATTTCCACGATTTATATTTCGAACGTGATTGGTGGACTCTGCACTCTTCTCCAGGGGCGGCGGTTGCCAGGGACTGAAAGGGGGCAGCCAGTGCAACGCGGCCATTAAGAAATTGCTGTAAAGCATAAAGAGCAAAATGAAACCGAACAAAAAACATTGAAAAAAACAACTCAACGCGAGAAAATGAAATAAAATGCTGCAGATTATGATTGCGATTATGTTGGAAGCTCGCGAAATGAGGTTTTCAGGCACAGAAGAGGTGGCAGTTCAGGGAGGAGGGGGGTTTGGGGGCATCCACACACACACACATCCAAGGATGGGAATGAATATGGAAAGAGCTCTAGCTGCAGCGTGGCCATCAACCTTCTGGGGCTTGACCTTAGGCGCAGCTTGGCTAATCCATTCTGTGTGAGGAATCAAAAGTCCATTTGCAGTAATTATCTCTTGGTCAATGCAGGACAAATAGAGGCGAAAGAGAGGTAGCTGGTTCAACTCCCAATTCGCTGGCTTTGCCCATGTGATGTAACATATATGACTCTCTCTGCAGATATGCGGGCCATAAAAATTCTGGCTTTTAAGAACAAGAGATTGATATTATAATGTCTTGAGTTTGAAATAGGTCTTATTTATATCTTTTAGTTTGGTTCAGGTCAATGATTAGGGCTCACTGAACCCTTAGATCCACCAGACAGGCTGATCTAATGCATAAGGTCTCAAATTGGTCAGTTTGCTTTTATTATCCCTCACTAATTGGGAAAAGTTTGTTATCTTATGCAACGCTGTAAGCTGAGAAGGCTGAGAAGGCTGAGAAGGCTGAGAGCAGTAAATAGGTCCTTCCCGAAGGAATAACAAAAAATAGTCCTCTACTTAGTCCTACTTCTACCTCTTGATATCCGTTTACATAAAAAGAGTTATTTTGGTTACTTCGCTTCTTTTATCCGCTTTAACATTATTAGACATATTTTGGTTCCTTCTCTTCTTTTATCAGCATTATAGATCCTGGGTTTTCTGGGAATTATAAGCTTGGAATAATGTGCTACTAAATGAGTTTGAGTCTGGCGAAGAGGATAATTGTATAAAAGATATGATAGATAATGGTTAGGTATGCTTCTCTATATCTTAGATCGGCTGTTAATGCATTCAAATGTGATCAATAAAAGGTTGGCTATGCCTTTCTATATTTGACAGGGTATTTATATATTTAGATATAAGTATAATCCCCTCAACTCCCAATCTAGCTTGTAATTCCCAAACAGTTCTAGCTCGTATGCTGTCATTTGCCTTTGCCACCCCATTTGACTGCAACAGCCGTATCTTTTTTCCCTTTTCTACCGATCGGTTGCCGTCTCGAAGGTGTTATGCGAGCCCCACCCCAAATGCATTACCGGCTACACTTGCCCAGCTTCAGGTGCACGGCGAGTGGGGCACAGCCCACGTCGCATTCAATTAAATTATGTAAATGAAGCCAGGTCGAAGACGGTCGCTGAAATTGAGTTTGCCGCCAAGACCAAAGTCAAAGTCAGCCGAAACCAAGACTGAGACTGAGAACGAGACCAAGACTGAGACGGAGACCAAGACCGAGACCAAGACCGAGACCAAGAGCAGTCCACCCACTCTGCCAGAGGCTGAGGCCGTGTTGCAGGTTGCCCGTCAAGTGGAGTAAATTACAGACCAAGTTGCACGTGTTGTTGTTGTTGTTGTTGTTGTCGTTGTTTGTGTTGCATTTGCCGCAGCTGCCGCGGCGATTGGAGCTTGATGAGCTTGATGTTCACACAGCCGCCAGGCATAAAGCTATTACACGGGCACACTCACACACACTCTCACACACACACACACTGACACACACTTTGCTGATGTCCTTGCTGCCGGCAAATTCAAAGTGAGCCAACAATTTCATCAACGCCAAGCGACGATGGCAACTTCAACAGACTTCTTTGCAGTCCCCACTTGCCCCCCTCTTGGCAGCACCTACTGCCCCCCCTCCCCCTTCGCCTACAGCTGCTGCAGCTCCCCTTCCGCCTTAATGTTGTTGTTGTTGTCTTCTGGTAGCGCGTAAAATTAATTGAAATTCATGCCATGTTACAATAACAATGATTAAACGGCACACACAGCGAAGCACACACACACACATGTGCCAATGCCAGGGCTGGCCCTTGGCTTAAACACATCCCCCCCCCCTCCCGCCTCCTCCTTGCTTATGCTACGCCAGCTGGGCAACAGTTGCAGTTTTTCTAACTGCAACGGCCCCAACGCACACACCCAAAGTGCAAAAGTACAAATCCCTGTTTGGAATACCAAATGCGACGGCTGTGATTAGCGCTGATTCATAAATCGATTGAACGGACATTGAACACGAGCAAGAGACAGAGAGAGGAAGAGAGAGAGAGAGGGAGAGAGAGGGAGAGGAAGAGAGAGAGAGCGAGAGAGAGAGAAGTGTACTTGCAGCTGTCTGCTTCCCGCGATCAACTAAATGAGATAAATATTGATAGAACCCAAAAACAAGCCGCAACTTTTGGGCAAAAGTCTCAAGAAAGCCAACAGAACCAGAAAGATAACGAAATTTAAATGCTCTAATATGAAGAACATATGAAGAGGAACAGAATTCTAAATACTAATATATTACAAATAGAATCTCAAGCAGTTCTTAAGCCCATAAAAAGTTGATCGAAAGGAGGCATATTGAGGTTCTAGTCTATAGCATGCCGGTCTATCTAATCGATAACTGTCGGCCTTTCTATTCTCATCGATAGTTATCGATTTAAAAGCAAAATTCAAAGATAATAAGAGCTACAGACACCATACATTCGAATACATTCACCAAAACATAGATAATATGTTCCTTGATCACAATTCGCTTTCGTTTCTTCTCGAGAACATATCAAAGACTCTTTATAATAGATCATAGATTAACTATTTCTACAAGTTTCTACACAGTTGTTAATCGTTTTCAATTTAACTGGAAATCATTTTAGAACGAGCTTAGTTTTGGGTTTATCAAATCTTGCGACTGCCCGCACAGAGAAAACTTGAAGCCTTGCAGAACAGGGTATGTTGTGGGCAGAGCCTTGCGCTTTTTCGCAAGACTTTGCCAGCTTATAAATATGTATGAGAAGTTTCGAAATTGTTGGAATCCCTGCCGACAGGCAGCACAAACAACAAAAAACAAAAAAAAAGACAACAACAGAAACACAAGGTCGGTAAGAAGACAGGCGGCGATCGGTCGATGATCGGGCAGGTCGATCAGTCGATCAGTCGAACAGTTCGTCAGTCAAGAGACTTGGACTTCAGAAACCCAAACGACAGCCAGTCGCAGCGAGAAGGCGGGGGGTCGGGGGTAGGGTCAGGGCAGGGTACGCCGGCAAAAGGCAATCATTGATCAGCGGAATTTAGAGCGAAAATTTGATATTAAGGCCAAGAAACCGAACGAACGAACCAAAAACAAAAAAAAAAAACACAAAAAATTACTTTAAAGAGGAAGCAGCAAAATAATATATATGAGAGAAGAAGAAAAATTGTTAAAATAAAATTAAGCAGAAATAAACGCCCCGATATGAGCTCAGGCAGACTGTGCCGAACCCTCAATTTATTGAGACAAGAAGATGATTCTCCCTCTCTCTCTCGCTCACTCTCTCTCTGTCTCTCTTAGCTGCAACTATTCCCCAACGAGCGCGTCTTGCGCTTTAATATAAATAATTGTTCACGGCTACCGCAAGTGGCAGCCACAAAGTGGATCGGCGACATTACAAGCGATCGCTAGCATCTCAACTCTTTTGGGCACAATCAATACATGATAGATCAGCCAGTTACGTGGGAGAGGGTGGCGCGAGGAGTGCGAGAAGGGGAGGGGGGTTGCTGCTGCTAGGGGAAGGCCTGTCAACAGGGGGCGCGCGTGCGATCAGTGTCCGACCGCAAATCGCTTTGGGCGCTTTGACAGCATCATTCAAAAGTAAATGCGAGCCGTTGATCTTTCGTTTTGACGAACAGCTTACAGTGGGGCAAGACTGCAAAAATATCAACAAAAAAAAGCTACAAAGTGCAGCAAAGCGAATCAACTTTGTAGAGCTCAGTCAGTTAAAGCTTAAAAGTTACGAACAAACAATATGAGAAGGGATTCTCTATTGACATAGAAAATGACTGACTGATTGACTGACTGAATGAATGATTGACTGAATGATTGACTGACTGCCATAATGATTGACAGACTGACTGACTGATTGACTGACTGCCTTAATGATTGACAGACTGGCTGTCTGATTGATTGGCTAACAAAGTGATTGACAGACTATCTAAATGATTGACTGACTGACTGCCTTAATGATTGACAGACTGCCTAAATGATTGACTGACTGACTAAATGATTGACTGACTGACTAAATGATTGACTGACTGACTGTCTGATTGATTCGCTAACTAATTGGTAATCAACTCAGAACAGAAGCCGTAAGAGCTGGGTAGCTGAAGTTTTCAATTGATTTGGGATGCTTTTTTTGGGAAATCCATTCCGCCTTGGTGGAATTGTGCTTCTAAGATTTGGTGGCTAAAGTTTTGGATTCAAAGATTCTCTTTGTATATATGTTATATGATGAATAATTTTTTAGTTGACAACTGCCTTAACCATTACCTGAGCATAGACTTATCTTCTTCGTAGAAGGATAGTTTCAGGGATGTCCATATTTTGATTGATTGAGGTAGAGAAGCACTTACCCAGAATAGCTTCCGACAAGCACTTCGTTTAGTTCTGGGCTATAAGCTTAACTGACATATAGAAAATCTGAGAATAAGACCAAGAAGTAGATAAGGACTCAAAGATATACTCCTCATTATAACTATACCCGTAGATATTTACCTTAACTTATCTCTTCAGCTATAAGGTTAAGGATCTTATATGCAATAGCAACATCTTATGCAGCTTTGAATAGGTAAACTTTGATGATAAATTCTAGATGTAACGATTTCTCGACCTTTTAAAATGTTTTCCTTCCATGCTAAAAACTTATGAAATGCTCGACTGTCTGTCTGACAACTGCTGGAATTGCTTTTTAAGTATGTACAAACATTTCAGTAATCACTTGTCCCCATCGCAAAGTGCATAAAAGGACAGGTGATGGGGCAGGGTGTTGGGGGCGGACTCGCTGGATGTGGCACGGATGGGACTGGAGCTGGGGGCAGTTGCATACGAAGGTTGAGTTAATTGGCCGCGCATTTCGTAGCCTAGTTAAATGTGTAGATTACACACCTTATTATTATGAAATATGTACCATAATTATGGGCACTTTGGGCTGTGCGCCGTGCTTGAGAGTCTGGGGGCCAACCTCTTAATAGTCACTCGCAAAGCCTTATGTAATTTCCCCGGGACTGCGACTGCGACTCTCTGTCTTGGCCAGAGACAGCCTAGTTGCTAGCCAGCCCTTCGTGCAGCGCCATATATTGACAATGCGGCGTCTGTGGCTTGGCGACAACGTCGCGACATCGCAAAAGCTGTCGATGAGGCTGACGATGAAGACGACGACGACGACGACGACGACGACGACGACGATGACGATGATGTTGCCCGTCTCACCGTCTGGCATCTGTTTCGTCTGTGGCTCCTGTTTTCCTCATGCCAATTTATTTATGGTGCGGTACAAGTTTTTACGCACTCAAGTGCTCTGAGACTAATTGGGCACGAAACGCAATCAAAGTGACGACGACGAGGACGCGGACGAGGACGGAGCTGGCCAGGAGCAGGGCCAGACACAGAGCAGAGCAGAGCAGAGCTTCGCAAAAAGCCCAGCGTGTCCCAGGTTCGACTCGTATCGCGAATCGATTGACTTGAACTTTATAACGCTGATGAGGCTTTGATTTGTGGCCAGCTCCAGCTCCAGCTCGAGCTCCAGGTTCTTGTCCAGAGCAACTGTTTAGCCACATACTCAGCGTAGTCCGCCTTCTCGTACTTGTGGCAAAATAGTTGGGCCATGTTCTACACAATTATCTGTTATTATCGAGAGTTTTCAGTGGTTCACTGGTTTCTTCTTCTTCTTGTTGTTGTTCTTGTTGTTTTCTTCTTTTTTCTGCGACAATGACATCTCTTTGTTAACTGCTCGGCCCCCGCCCCGGCCCTTTGGTGCAACCGTTTAGGCCAATTCTTAAAAATAGCAGCTGCCCCTGGAGATGCAATTGCTGCTCCTCCTCCATCCAGTCGCTAGATCGATCGATCTGCTGCTGTGGGAGAACACGTGTCTCTGGGCGCGAGTGTAAAGGCCAGCGGTTGACATTGTTTGACATGGATGGCAACATTGCAAGCGACCAAAGGAGCACCCCTTGCGGGCAGGGCAACAGGGTCTAATGTACAAAGGCAATCGAAGATTTGATTATTTTGTATAATCATTAGAAGTCAGCTTTAAGGGACTTATCTGAGCAGAACATAGTTCAAAGTTTGTTGCAAGCCAAATCAAAATTGAGTCTTTGAACAGTTTTTGCTTAGCAAATAAGATTCACATTTGTTTTGCGAGTTCGAACCCTGTATTTGAGATCATGCCTGTGTAAAGCCAACTTTTTTTATAAAATTGAAAGATAACATAAGCTTTCCAAACTAAACATCGTTTATTCAGTTGATTTATCACATCTTTATCTTTAACACACAACGCGCTCTATAATTCCCAACCAGTTCTTAAGAATATGAAGTTCTCCAGAGCAAGTGCTTCGGTCAAGCTTGTATTTGCCCCCATATAAAAAGGAAAAGGAACCTAGAATCTTAGTCGAAAGGCATTAGCCAATAATTGTTTCTGCTTATAAAACTTGACCTACGATTGATAAACTGCACAAGTTATGCCAAAAAAAAGAAGAAGAGGCTAAATAAAGGGGAAACTTATGAATATTATTACAATTTGGATAATTGCCCTGGCGCGTCGCGGTTCGAGGCCCAAAACTTGAAGGGCTCCGCTGGAAACCGTTCGATGCGATCGATTTTAGGGTCAGGCCAAAACGCGTAACGCAAAAACGGGACAACTTGAAAGGATCGCAATACCCGTGGACATGGTCGTGGACTTGTGCCACAATATTTTGGGGGCAATGATTTACGAGCTGTTTCGTTGGTATGACGAAAATTGTCTGGCGCTGTGGCAGACACAAGGCACAAGGAGGCTAATGGCGGAGCGCGCGGGGCAGGCACAAATCAATAAATATTATTTCTCGACTCTTGCACTTGATTATAAAGCCCGGGCCTGATTATTGCGCAGCTCTTGGCCAGGCTCTGAGTGCAATTTGGCGCTGATTGTTGTTTATTAGATGATTTCAATTTCCTGTTGACCTTGTCGAATGTCTGTCTGCAAGCCCAAGCAAAATTGTCGCGAGTTCGGTGCAGGGTTTGAACCAGCGCCTCGTCTCTCAAATAGAAGTTGAAATCCGGATTCGAAATGGTTTTTATTAAAACCTTTTAAGCCTAGAAAAAACTTGAGAGATACATGAGAGAGAGAGAGATTTGTTTCTCTAGCTCTGTGCAGGGTTTGAACCAGCGCCTCGCCTTTCAAATAAAACTTGAAATCCGGGCTCGAAATAGTTTGCAGGTTCTTATTAAAACCTTTTAAGCCTAGAAGAAACTTGAGAGGCACATGGGCGAGAGACATGAGAGAGAGACATGTTTCTCTAGCTCTGTGCAGGGTTTGAACCAGTAACCCGTATTGAAAAGTCCGTGTTCGAAATTGCTTGCAGGTTTTTATTTAAGCAGATTGCAGCTTTTTATAAACTCAGATGAAACTTGAGAGCTAGTTTGATTATAGTACATGTTACTATAGTTCTGTGTAGGGTTTGAACCAGTGTCTGCCTTTAAATTTGAACCATGCTTTCCAAATGCATAAGCCCTAGTTTAAAGCCTGGCTTATCTCACTTTTTCATTTGTTAAATAGAAAAGAAAATGTAAGTTGGAATCTTGACAGATGTTTCTGTTGCTTTAGTTCTGTGTAGGGTTTGAACCAGCGTGTGGCCTTTATCCGAATGCATAAACTCTTTTATTTAAATGTAGTTTATTATATTTTCTCATATGTATATATTCTTTAGTTTAGAAAACTGTCTAACAAATATATTGAAAATAAATCCGGGTTCGAACCGGCTTGCAGCCTCCCATGGGAGCCTTTTAAACCTAGTTAAATCACGAAAGAAACGTTAATATATGTTTTTTCTTTTGACCATTCCAGATACCGCGAGGATGCGCTTTGCTGGGGCGACAGGTGAGCTTTCTGCCACGCCGCGGGCCACATTTATCGGCTAATTTAATTTATTTAGAAAATGTCAACTTTTTCCCAACGCGCTCACTAATCGAATATTCAACAGATCCCCGAAGCTAAATGCATTTCTGTATCTGTATCTCGAACTCTCCCTTTCTCCCTCTCTCACTCTCTCACTCTCTCTCTCTCTCTCTCTCTGTTCACAGAAAGTCCATGGAGGAGATCGGAGCCGCTCAGTCCTCGGTGAATGCGCGGTAAGTGTTAATGTTACCGTAAACGATTCTGCAAGTCTCTGCCCCAAGCCTCTGCCCCTGTCCCTGCCAATCTACCCGTTCATCTGCCTCTTTGGCAGCGCCACTTGGCGACGCATTTGTTAGCATAAAATTATTGAATGCCAAGCAAAGACGTCGCCAACGTCGCCGCCAGACGTCAAAGGCGCATGTCGCATCTATGAGATACTCGGACTCTGACTCGGACTCAGACTCTGACTCGGACTCAGACTCGGACTCGGACTGAGACTCTTGTAGTTGTATCTGCAGCTTAGCAGAAACCGTTGCTGTCAACATTAATGTGTTGATCTAACTGCAGGTGCCACAACTATGTGCCCCAGCTTGCACCGACTTACGATTAAAGAGAAATTTTCTAGCTTCAGTTTCAGTAGATACTACTACGCACGAGAGTTTCATAAACTTCTCAACTGTTGTCCTGGTTAGGGAAGTGTATTGTTAATGCGGCTAGCCTGGAAGGTTGCGCTTCCCAGTCGCTGCTGCTGATGCTGCTGCTGTCAGTTGATGCTGTTGCTGCTGCTGTTTGTCTGTTGTCTTGTTCTCGTTGTTATGACATTTTACATTTTTAATGGGAATTCTCACATAAAAAGTACAAATATCAGACTAATTGGATTTATCTCGAGGCTGTCGCGCGTTGTCACACTCTTTTTGCCATGCTTGGCTACTTGCCGGAAGATGTTGCACGCATCAAACGATTCAACATCAAGTCTAAACATATTCTGCCGACTCTCGATTCTGTGCAACATTTCTAGCCGGGCTCAGCTTGTTGGCAATTAGCACAGACCGGCCGGGGCAACCGGGGGGGACGTTAGCTGTTGGGCTGATGCACCCAGCGGCACAGTCCCAATTCCAGCCCAAAGGCATCTTTCCAATGAATCGATCAACAACAACAACAACAACAACCAGGACAACAACAACAATGTCGCAATGAGGCAAAGTTGCATTGCTTAAATTGATTTCTGCAATTAATCGAACAACGCAAATGACAAACTGAAAGCCAACAAAATCAACTCACAAAAGCAACAACAAACAAAAACAATCCCCCTACCTCCCTCTTGGCCCCTGCCCTGCCCCTCTGGCATGCCGGGAAGCACTTTGCTCCCGAACACGCTTTCAGCTCGCTTCAGGACAAGCTGAAGCAGGCCCCAGTCCCTGTTTCCTTAAGTTTTTTTTTTCTCGAATTCATCCTTCGATTTGCTTGTGCATTTTTTTTGTGCGTCCAACTGTCACGGTCACGACGACGGGCTGTTGACTCTGCGCTCATATCACAGTGTTTCGCATGTCCATTTTATATGTGGCTACAATTTCATGTATTTTATTTTCAATTCCTTTTGAAACATTAAATTCTTGACAAGATTAGGAGTTAGAAACTGGGTTTTTGAATCAGAGCTGCAACAGAATCAGAGTTTGCTCTAGAAGTAGGCCGGAACATATTCAGGGCTGCAGCGGAAACAGGGCTGCAGCGGAATCAGGGCTGCAACGGAATCAGGGCTGCATCAGAATCAAGCCTGCAATAGAATTCAAGGTGGAACAGAATCAGGGCAGAAGCAGAATCAGGGCTGCAACAGAATCTTGAGAAGATTGGGAGTTAGAAGCTGGGTTTCGGAATCAGAACTGCAACAGAATCAGGGCTGCAACAGAATCAGGGCTGCAATAGAATTCAAGCTGGAACAGAATCAGGGCTGCAACAAACTCGGGACTGTAATAGAATCAGGGCTGCAACGGAATCAGGGCTGCAGCAGAATCTTGAGAAGATTGGGAGTTAAAAGCTGGGTTTTCATTGGTTTAGATTCGATTCGTACCCAAAAATTGGCATCTACCAACAAATGGGCATATGCAATAATTGAGTCCAAGTTGTTTCTACTTTGTGCAAGGTTTTTTAAGGTTTTCCTCATTTAACACATTTTAAATGCCATTAAAGAAATCGACATATTGGCAACTGTTTTAAGCGATCTCAGGCCAGTGTGCAGCTGATTCTGGGCTGGATCCTCGTTGGCAACCCCATTGCCAGCCGCGTCGTCTTGTTCTGGACTAGATTTATCGGGCTCTTTCGGTAGGTGCAAGAATATTAATTAATAATTCCGATCACAACTGCGCACTTTGTGTCGCCGCAGTTGGCGGCTACGGTTCGGCATGCGAATTATTTGCTAAATACCAGAAAAGTGAACGATAAACAAGCAGATCGCCGCGAGCAGAGGCGTTCCAAGAGGGGGCTAGCTGTACGTGAGGGGGGGGCAGGGGGCAGATGTGGGGCAAGCAACACTTGACGGCTCGAGTTTGTTTTGGCTTTCAGAGCTAATTTATGGCTCAAATAACGGCGAGTAACAGAGTCAACGATCGACGATCGAAGATCGCTTTCAATTGATCAGTTTATGTGACAGATATAATAATAGTTATATATATTTATATACTTAAAGTTGATTTGCTGTTTTTGAAAGTTAAATCGGACTTGGAATGCGTTGAACGATTTTTAACTAAACTGAAATCAAGCTATTTTAGTATGAATTTCAGTGTTAAATAAGTGTTTATGCTTATTAATTGGCAGCTGTCAGTGTTGTGTAATTCAATTAGACAGCGAGATTTCATGCCAAATATTCGCATACCAATACAATTATCTAATAACAAAGTGTAGAAAAAAGAAGTTTTGTTCTTTTTAGTGCTCTCTTCGTATAATCATTTCCGCATACTTTTTCTCCTTACGTTTACAGCCTTTTATCACATGTTACATCTGCCAAATTTCTTAAATATTCATAAGCAGACATTAAAACTGCAATAGAAAAACAAAAACATAACTATCCAAAGGAGATTTCAATCCCCAAAAAGAAGATCTCAAGATCACATCCTGCTTATACTTCGACTTATACTAGGCAAAACTTTGCCCCTGCCCCAGAACTCCATTGAAATGGAAACCCTTTCCACAAGTCCGGCCCGCTGATCCTTCGAGTCAAACTAATAGATTTCAACCTGATCTTCAAGCTGATCTTCAAGCTGATCTTCAAGCTGATCTTCAAGTTGATCTTGCAGTTCATCATCTGGTTAAATAAAAATTATTACGCCCCAGAGGCAGGGGCAGAGGCAACATTTTGTGGTAGCCTGGGGGCATCTACCATCTATGCATTTCACCAGAAGCACGCACAGTGTGATAAAAATCTCCGGAGCTCTCAGCTCCGCAGCTCCCGGAGCTGAACTGTCTCCAATTTCCAGCCGAACGCCGTCTCGCTCGCACACTCGAACTGTGCGCTCTTTTATTGCTTAATTGTTTGTTTGGGTTTTGTGGTTTGTTGTTGTTGCTGTTGTTTTTGTTGTTGCTGTTGTTTTTTGTGTGAATTATGAATCGTTTTGTGTTTCGATTGTGTAACAGGGCACAAGAACAGTTATGGTATCTTTCACAGCGCCATAAAATCCTCGCCTGCCAGATCCTACACGCTGATAATGCCCATTTCTCTGCTACTCGAAGTCACAAAAAACGAGAGAGGAAAAAGAAAAGAAAGAAGCAAACGTTAAAAAACGAATCATCTTGTTGTGTTATTTTATCACCTGTGTCAGTTTTATTGCTTTCTCCTGCGGGCTGCTGTCCAGAGCAAAAATATCGTGACAGATCAGCGATCGCGCCTAGTTTATTGCTTCCTCCAAGCAACCGGGTCCTCAAGTGCAACTGCAACTGGAACTGAAGCTGGAACTTCAACGGAAACTGGAACTGGAACTAGAAATGTTGTCTGCATCTTGGGGCAGGCCTTGTGGTAAATCAATAAATTGATTTATCGATAAGTTTATCGATCAATTTGCTTAGAACTTTTAACATCAACTGTAACAGCAAAAGGAACTACAAATTCAGGCAATTGAACTAAAAACGTAGACTGCTTCCTTGAGCAGACTTTGTTGCTGTTGTAAGCCAAAGAATTGATTTATCGATCACTTCATCGATTTGGTACTTCACTATTCAGCTGGAACTGCAAAAGAAACCACAAATTCCGACTATGTCCCTTGACACAGTTAATCACAAACCTCCACAGTAGAGACCAAAACTTTTGGCAGTAACTTTTGGTGTCTGTGATCGATATTTCAATTGATCGATAAGTACATGGAGATACTTAAGTGGAAATATCAACAACTATGCAACTATAGTTGCAACTTCCTTGCATAAGAACGAGAGCATTTAGCTAAATTTTCTATCATTATAGGCAACAACTGTTTTATCGATAAGTCGGTCTATCGACTTGCGCATCAATACTTAGGCTTTCGATAAATTGATCGAACAGCTCAATGATGTTGGCAAACGCCAAGTTCGTTCGTTTGTTTGTTTGTTTTGATTTTCGCAAATCACGTTGCCCGCTGCTGGCCCGTTGGCTATTTGAAATGGATGCCTCGTGTGTCCGAGAAAACGTGATGGATAACTGGCAAGTGGCGCCTCTCTTGACCAGCTCACTCACTTGGCGCTTCTTCCTGTCTGTGTGTGAGCAAGAGAGTGAGAGAGGGGAGTGTGTGGGGGGGTCTGCCAACTGATTAGAGGGAAGCACTTGCATACGTGCCGGCCACAAGCGACCGGCCCCATTCATAAAGTCATGCAACAATTGGCAGCCGGAGCCGAACGGCTCCTGACTGGAATACACATTTCGTGTACGATATATATATAATTTTAGCCGGCGCGTTTTTCAAAAACCAAAACCAAAACAGAAACTGAAACCGAAACCGAAATGAAAACTCAAACTCATGTCCAATAGGTCCATCAACAGCCGCAGCACGCACTCGGCCGGGCACACGCACCTTTATATGGCCAGGCCGCAGTTGCTCAGACTCTTGACTCCAGCTCGGGATACAGTTATGGGAGAGGGGTGGGAGGGGGCGAGTGGGCGCTACGCACGCATCGTTGCACGTTCACGTCTGCTTCCACGTTCACGTCCACGTCCGAGTCCATGGCCATTGTCCTCGAGGCATCATCCGCACGCATCAATTTCCGACCTACGCTGCACGCTCGGCTCCAGCTCCGTCAGGCCAATTGCCAATGTCTGGATGTCGTTTTTGGTCTGGCCTCTGTCTGCACGTGGATTTCGATTTCGATTTGTGGCATCGGCTGCCAACCGGAAGCGCAGCCGTTCATCGGCGTTCCACGTTCACGTTCGATTTTTATGGCAAACGGGGCAAACGGGGCAAATGGGCAGCTGGCGTTCAATTTTAGTTCCTCATTCATTGTCTACGCCTTCACCTAAACACACACACACACACGCACACACAGGCACACGCACGCCCACTGGCATAGCGCCACCCACGCAACCCGCCCCCCGCCCCAGTGCAGCGCCTGCCGCGACTGGCACTTGGCACGTCTCCTTTTTAAAATTCACAATTGCCGCCAGCGACGCGTAATTGTGGGAGAATTCGCTACGCCAACTTGTCTGCCACTGACTCCCTCTCTCCCCTCTCTCCGACCCCCTCTCGCTCTCGCTCTGCCTCTGCCACTCTCTTTCAAGTCTGCAACTGGTCTCAAGAAATCGATCACGTTTCTACACATGTTTCACTAACGTTACGTTGCGCTTACGTAATTTCTCAAGCACAGTTACGACGAGGACGTGGCATAAACAAAAGCACAACAGCAAAAAGTGCAAGTCATTGATTGGGCGTTCCAATTAGATCGGGCCAAAACAATCGATAACAAAGGCACTTGCAGAGATTAGAGAAAGTGCTCCAATTATCGATTAGTTGCAATTTAGTTATTAACTAATATATATATTGATAAATACTTAAAGATAAAGTTAAATTAGCAAACACTTCGCTGGTTTCCTGTGCAAGGAAAGCGCCTTTCAACATAATTTCGAAAAAGATAATCCTATTACGTTTACCCAAATCCCAACAAAACTTCAATTGAAAGATCGAATTTGTTTCCTAAATAAAGAACAGAATTCGTGAGTCGGAAACTAACTTAGAAAGTAGCTAATCGAATAATAGGAAGGTTTCTAAGTTATTTATCGAGACTCTTGACTCTTCAAACTTCTTAAAACAACAATTTCGTTTCGGCATAATAATATAACTTCATATATAATCCCACAATGACGAAAATGTATTTGTTCTGCCAAATTTAGCCATTACTTAACACTGTTTAGTTCCACTGTGCACACTGAATGCCGGCTGTAACTGTTTGCGGCTTTGCTCAGAACAAAATGGCCGACGAGAGGCTTTCACATTTCGTGTTGGCCCATTGATGAAATTAAACAATTTCTGGGATTGCTTGAAAATTATTATAAACGCATAAAAAGCAGGCGCAAAAGTAAAATTCAAGCCGCTCGCTGTCGTTGTGCGAGGACGGAATAATAAAAAGCACCTCCCCTTCCAGCGATTTGTTGGCCAGCGCTCAATCCTGGCCCAGCTACCTGTACTTCGCCCCCACGTACACGCACGCAGGAAGGGCTTGTTACAGCCGCTGCTCCTGGCCAGGCTCGGTCGCTGGCTCCAACTCCGAACTTTGCGGCTCAGTTTTATTTCTTGTTGGCTTTGTGCCTGCTCCACCATTGGCATCTTGTCATTGGCATTTCGGTCACATACACAAACACACATAAAAAGCGAGCGACAGACAACAAAACTCCCACACGAGCGCAGGCAGCAGGCGAGAGAGAGCGAGAGACAAACAGCCGAAAGAGCCGCTAAACAAATTCCCAAATGTGTAAAGAAGTAAACTAATTGCTGCGCGTGACGCAGCCCCAACGAAAACTGTGGATACCAGCTAAGCAGTATATAAAAGAGTGAGAGAAAGAGCCAACGTGTCGGCACTCCAAGCCAATGCTTGCGAGTGCGTGCGTGTGAGCGAGCGAGCAAGCGAAACCAGTTTTAGTTTACAATACAAACGTCTGCACGTACACATAAGCGCACACACACTAGCATATCATACAAAGGCAGCTGCGCTGCTTTGCTCAGTGCATGAGGCACGCTCTCGCTCGCACGCATTGCTGTGCTCATTTGGTATGCGCACTATGTTGATTCCGATTCGACGGCAGTCACGTCCCGCCCATTTGCACGCACACACACTCACACACACACGCGCGCGCACACACACACACAACACCCACACTAGCGGCGCTGACTACGACGGCGAAACGAGAGAGCTTGCGGCGAATTGGAGCGTGAGGCTGCTTAAAATGCTACTGGTGCGCCCTGTACATGACCAGGCGCTGTGTCAGGTGCACACACACACACACACACACGCACGCACACTGGCGCCGCTGCTGCTCACGTTCGTTGGCTCGCTCGTTGCTCGTCGCTTCGGCTGCTTCGTGTCGAGTCAAAGATGTCACCCCCAAAAAATAGTCTAGCTGTGTGCGTGACTCTCTCTTGCGCTCAGTGTGCGTGCGTCTGATTGTGTGTGTGTGTGTGTGAGGGGGTCTATGGCAGCGCTGCCTTTTTTTGCCTTACTTTGGTTTTGTTCGTGACGTGAACGTGACTCTGAATTATTCTGCACGTATTCGTCGCCCGCAACGGACGTACTACGTAAACACAACTCTCGTAACGCGCGCCGCAGTTCTAGTTCGTCAGCTTCTGCTGCTGATGCTGCTGCTGCTTCCTCTTCTGCTTCTTTTACGTTACTTTCAACGCCGTTTTGCTGCAGTTTTCACGTACGCTGCCCGGCCGTGCAACTGTAGCCGTATCCGTATCCGTGTGACTCTCTACTCGTGTGTGTGCGTGTGTGTGCGCCACCCTGTGCGTGCGTAATTGGCGCCCATTTGTTTGCAGGCCGCGACGCGACGACCATCAGCCACGGCTCCGGCACCAGTTCGAACTCCGGCTACGAATCCGGCCCCAAACCCAGAGCCCGTCCAGCCGTTCAGTTGCCAGCTGCAATTGCGTCAGCGACGTGCGAATTAACTGGCCGCCAAGTCGATTGCACGCTAATTTGAATGCCAATCGAAGCTGCGCGCCTGACGGACAGACAGACAGACATTCAGTCGAATCGTCGACGTTAGTTTTACGTGCGTATTGCGCCCACGCGTCTACGTGCGTGCGTGTGTCTGTGTATGTGTGTGTCCGGGTCCAAGGATAATTGAAGACAGCATCTGACACGTACGCGTGCTCCAATTTGCCAGACAGACAGCAACACGCCGCAAAAAGGATGCGTCGTTGACCTCCTGCCGGCTGGCTGCGTGTGTGTATATATGTGTGTATGTGTGTGTTGAGTGTGCCAAAACAAAACAAAGCAAACGCCTTCCGCTCCCTCCCGCAAGTGCAATACAGATATCTATTGAAAATGTGCCACAGTGCTAGTTAAGTGCAATTTTGAGTGTTAAGTTTATTGGACAAAAGCCTCTCGAGGACTAAAATGTTGCCCTACCAGGCGGTGGCCATGGACTATGCCGGCTATCAGCGGCAGCCGACGCCGGGTCATCCCGGCAGCCATATGGTCGGCTCGCTGGGCATGTCGGCGGTGCCGTTCAGCCACTCGTGGATGGTGCCCACACAGGATCTGTGCGGCATGCCGCCCTACAATAAAATGCCCAATCAACATCAGCCGGGCGCGCCAGGAATGCACTCTCAACAGCAACCCATCGAACCGGGGTTAGTTGACACGGGGTAAATTACAAAACATCTACAAATACATACTATAGACAAGTCAAATGCTTAACAACTACCCAAATTGCATAGTGTTGTAAAATGGTTAATGAATTGCGGAACTCTACAAAGTTTATGTCCCGAAATCAAGCTATAAAGCGCAGATTTCTTGAGGTACTTCGGCCTAGAAGTAAACCCAGGCTTTTTCCTATATCACAGTTCGAATCTGGCAACAAATTTCGTATTCTAGAGATTCTTCTATGTCAAGAAATGTCCCCAAAAACTTTGCTTTACTTTGCTTGTATTATGGAATATCTTATTAAATATCCTTTGATATCATAAGGCATAGAAAAAGTCTCGGCTTCAATCTTTTTGTTTAAGTGTATTTCTGTGTATAGTGAATGCTGTGTAAAGAGACAGCTCCTCGAGGAGAACTTCGTCTTGAGACAGTCACTTTTTAAGACCCAATCTTAAGTCCAACCCCTTTGTAGGTCAGATGATCTATTGAACTCTATCGCTAGCTATCCCTCTAGCTAACCCAACGCACTTTTCCAGCATACAACATCATACAAAAGTTGTACTTAAAAATGAACTAAACATCTTCTTTTATTCAATGTTAGCTTATTTCTACATGAAAATATGTTGAAAGAGGAAACTTCGTGCTGGATCTCTTAGTTATCAAAGATTTTCTAAGGTTTTCCTCTGCCTTTGGAATCTCTGTGGCATTTCATTCAGAAAAAGTCTTTTATCTTTAACTTCACTCAATGTGCATATTTCCATACTTCATTTACATGCATGAATAGAAAATGTATACTTAGCTTTTCTCTTCATCCTTATTGTGTTTCCATCTTCTGATTATGCTTTATAGTATATTGTACTTCTTTCAATATCTAATTTTCCAATATAATTGTTTGGAAAGCTCTTAAAGTTATATCTAATATATTTTCGGGATCCTCTTTGGAACCTTTTTTATAGCTATTTGAACACATAATACTAGGCATATTTCAGCATTGAAAATGATCAAAAAGTTGCTACCAAATCACTTTATACTTAGTTTCATTTCCTTTTTCATTGGATTTCCTTCTTGCCTTTCTTTCAATTCTGCATACCATTTTATATACCATTTCCCACTATTCGCATTATCACATTATCTGTTGTCTAGTTTCTTTTTTTCGCCACTTCTAATTGGACCCAATTTGGAATCATTTTTACGACTCTTTCGAATTATTTTATTTGCTTTTCCCGCTTTCCACGAACTGCGATTACATAATGTCAGTCGGCTAGAGTTACGGTTATCCCGCTGTGTTGTGTGTGTTTGGCAACAAAGCAAACGACTTGAAGCAACTGATAAAGCCATAACGGTACTTCTCACAGCCCATAAACAATGGCCCGAAACAATCTTATCCTTTTATGATGACAGTTTCTTGTGTGTGTGTGTGTGCGTGTGTGTGTGTGTGTGTGTGTGTGTGTGTGTGTGTGTGTGTGTGTGTGTGTGTGTGTGTGTGTGTGTGTGTGTGTGTGTGTGTGTGTGTGTGTGTGTGTGTGTGTGTGTGTGTGTGTGTGTGTGTGTGTGTGTGTGAAAGGAAAACAAAAAGAAAAATCGCTCAACTATTTTCTCCCATCTTACCCTTATCGTGATCTGGTCTGGTTGATTGGTGAAAAAAACATTATAAAAAAACCGCAGTAGCGCACATAAGATCATGTAATCCGCTTAGGTTCTTAATTCGCCAGCAGCGCATTAAGGTCTTAATCAAATGACAATATTGTGCCCCTAAATACCCGAAACATTGCCCTTCCCAGCTAATCAAGTGGAAATGCAGCAAAGCAATTCTAGCGCAGCTTTCACACAGACACAGCTCACGCATGGGAAAAGCTTTACGGGCGCTGCAGTTGCCTAACGCAGAGCTTTCAAAGCTCACCAATACATCTACAACGTTCGCCACGTTTCGTTTCTCATTTTCGCTAATGACGTGCAATTTACACGCCAAATTGCAGCCCCTGTTTGCTTTTTTTTTGTGCGAAATTAAAAAAAAAGGGCAGAAAAATCATTTATCAAGGCGACACCTTGGCGTTTGCGTGCCGTGACAAATGTGAAGGGATCTTTTGCACTTCTTTCAGGCTAATTTGAATGGCATTGATATTGAATGCGGCAAAGATTGATGCTTCTCTCTGCAAATACGTAATTTGCTCGACGTGTGGCAAATTGGCCAACAAAATTGTATTTAGTCAGAGTCGAACAGTTCCATTTCTATAGGTTCTTTGAACCACAAGTTTATGAGAAAAACTCAGGTACATTTAATCTTTAAGCATAATTTCAACACAACAAAATCAACAACAACAACAACAACAAGTTGAGATTTAACAAACTAATTAAAAATGTTGTTGGGATATAAAAGAGGCCAAAAACTGGCTTGGCCCGTGGCAGACGCATGTTGTACGGGTTTCCATCCGCGCTCTTTACGCCGGTTTCATTTTAATTATCAAAAATATTTTTATAACCAAACGACGCTCAGCACAGATAAGCATCAAAGCGCTGAGAGCAGACTGCAGAAATCCCCAGCCCCAGCCCCAGCCCCAGCTACAGCCACAGAAATGGTGGAGCGCAGAAGCCGCTTCGGCTTTAATAAAGTTACACAAAACGAGGCTCGAGCTTGTGATGAGCGCATTTACAGATGCCCCACAGACATTAAAATAAATGTAAAAGGCCACAAAATGTACAAAATGAACAAACGCGCAGCCGAGAGCCAGCTAAAAGATCATTTAGGCAATGGGCGTGCCCGAAATACTCTACACTTGGCACCGTATATCTAAAGAATAGCAAAGGAAAGGCGATTTGTTTGTTGCCAGTGTTGAGTAACATTCTATTCTCGATTCTGTGGCACAAAGTTTCTCAGAATAATCTATGAAATCTGAAAATCCTTGTTGTAAATTGAATTGTTGAAACCCGAACAATATTTGAACTTTAGCTTTATCTATATATATCATAGAATAATTTTTTGATAACTTAAGTATACTTAAACTAATTGAAGAGATGTGCTTAGTTTAAATGCATTTCAACTAGATATCTCAAGTCATTCTCAAAATCTTCAAATCCCTTATAAATATCGATAAGCTCCCTTTATGTTAGGGTATACAATTTCACTGCAAACAGACAAACACAAAAACAACAACAAGACAAAGACGAAAAACCGCGACGACAACGAAAGATGACAACAAACTTAAATTATGAACGCTTAAAGCCAAGTTTCTGGCGAAGATGATGGGCCAGTTGATAATAGCAACAGATTCAGCGGCTGGCTTTGAGACCCGCGATGTTCGCTTGCAACAGTTGCGCAGCTGCTGAATGAAAAGTCTGTGCATTAAGGGAACTCAGATCGAATCAGTATCAGTAGAGCGGCATCTGCGAGACGAGCCACATAAAAGTGAGCCAAGTAGCAAGTGGGGCAAGAGGATCGCGGGGGAAACTTATGTTAACATATGAAACAAACCGAATACAGATATGTATACAGATACAGATACAGATACAGATACAGATACAGATACAGATACAGATACAGATACAGATACAGATACAGATACAGATACAGATACAGATACAGATACAGATACAGATACAGATACAGATACAGATACAGATACAGATACAGATACAGATACAGATACAGATACAGATACAGATACAGATACAGATACAGATACAGATACAGATACAGATACAGATACAGATACAGATACAGATACAGATACAGATACAGATACAGATACAGATACAGATACAGATACAGATACAGATACAGATACAGATACAGATACAGATACAGATACAGATACAGATACATTTCTATGATGCATATTTACTTTAGGATCCATATACAAATGAAGCGTCTTTTACAGATACAAATATATATTCATTCAAAGATACATAAACCAACGCTGCTTCAGATACAGATACAAATGAAAATACAGATACAAACACAAGCATTGACTGCAAACAGTTTGGACAATTGGACAAAGGAAAGTCTGTAGCGCATAGAAAATGAGCTGCAATTTTTCTAGCTGTATAGAATAAGAGAATAAGATATGTATGGTATATAGAGATCCATTGAGATCGTGTGAGAACTTCTTTGAGACACGACGAAAGAGACACCCCGACTCCCAGATAGCAACTCGTCCGTTGAAAGACTGACAAATGGCTGGCAATTAGTTTGGATCTGACACCATTTCGTCACAATGCCGCGTGGGCAGACAGCGGACGGCAGACGGGCGACGGCAGAGGGGAGACGGTCCAGAGCCAAACAAATTGCCAAATTAACAGCTCGGGCGACGACAGGTGAGAGATCCGCTGCCGCTTTCGAGGATCTCTGGCTGTGGCCTAGTCTTGGCTGTGGCCATTCGTCAGTGTCTACTTATATATATTGCCCATATATCAATATTGATTATTGTTTGGCTAATCTGTGTTCCGTTTGTTGCAGCATTCTGGAGCTGCGCAAGGAGAAGTCGAGAGATGCGGCACGATCGCGGCGCGGCAAGGAGAACTATGAGTTCTATGAGCTGGCCAAGATGCTGCCCCTGCCGGCGGCCATAACCAGCCAGCTGGACAAGGCCTCCATTATAAGACTGACCATTAGCTATTTGAAATTGAGAGACTTTTCCGGACACGGCGATCCGCCATGGACACGCGAGGCGTCCAGCAGCAGCAAGCTAAAAAGTGAGTACCTTTTATCCTTTCATCCTTTAAATAGTTTAGTTCGAACTCGCTTTAATCGCTTAATTTAAGTATCTTTTGTGCTCGACTAAAGTACCTCAAGCATGGCCAGTTCCCTCCACGACTTGTCAGCTGGCTGAGCTGCTTATCGGACACTTTAGTTGGGCCGCGACTGTCAGTGCAAAGTGAAATTTCCATTGCTCATTTGCATACGCGAGTGTACGGTGCGTGGGCGGCCATATTGGACGCCATTGTTGCGGCGAGCGCGTATGCCTAGAGAGAGAGTGAGAGAGAGAGGGAAAGGGGGGAGGGGCAAGAATAAGGGAACGGGCAATAAAACCGAAAGCAGGAAACACATTTGCCTACATTTTACAGTCGCGGCCAGCCGCTTAGGTTCAGTGAAATCAAAATTTGTCAACTTTTCTATGCCAAAAAACGAGCAAAGCAAAAAATGATGAAGAAAAATATGCGCGCGCACCTTAAAAAATGTTGAAGCCAGCAATTTATTGGCTTTATTTTGATTTTGGGCTTTTGCTTACGGCGAGAAGCGAGCAACGAGCAGCGAGAAGCGAGAAGCGCCATTGACGTTGGGGGCCGCGATTTGTCAATTTGCATAAAATATCGCCATTAAGCGCAGTTTATTGTTTATTTGCTGCGCATGCGCAGCCATTTTTGTTAACTGTGTTTTTTTTTTTTGGCTGTTCCTCTTTTTGGTTGTTTTTGTTTTCTTATTAAATTTTATTGTCATTGCCGTTTGTCAAAGCTGTCATTGTGGAATTTCAGAAGGCCAATCCGACAGCCAACTAGACAGCCCAACGGCCGCACAGTCCCGGCCCACAAACAGGCACACTTTGGTCATCTGTCAATGGCCCATTAGGCAGTATTTGAACGAAGTGGAATATCTGTTAAAATCATAGATGATTAACCCCCAAGTGTAGGCAGCTATTGCAGCTTTCACAAGAGCCATAAATGTTGCCCGTTTTGGCCGAAAGACATTTGGCCTAAAGCACTAATGGCCCAATAACTGGAAAATGTGCCTGGCTTTAAATGCTTTCGCAGAAAGAAAGCTTGATTAAGCTGGAATTCGATATTGGCTCAATATGTTGTAGAAGTTCCAAGTTTTGGACAAGTTCACATTATTCATTGTTCTCACATTAGAATCTTTATTAGAGAACTTTTACTAAAACTAAGTTTTACTCTCAAGTTCGATGAGAATTACATTAGGAAGATTCCAAGTCAAGTAAGAATCCTCTTGTCGAGATGCAGGACTCGAAATCGGCTTACTTGTTGAGAAGTTATGGAAGTGAGAAGCTAAGAGAAGTTCGGATATATATACAAGTTATAAGCGAACATTCTGAAGTAGATAAGGGATATAAGATAAAAGATTGAAGATATAATATATAACACATAGAAGCTCATCTGAAAGCAGATGAAAGATAAAAGACTTAAGATATTGGAGGTCAGCTTGAAGCAGAACTAGCCTGATTTCTAGCTTTAAATGCCTTTAATCGTAAATTCTCCAAACTGAGCTCAATGTAAAGCAAAAATCTTGGCCAGAATTTCTCAACTGGCCAGACAAATGGCAAACGTTGCCAATTGCCAATTGCCAATGGCCATTGCCACGTCATGCTTCGCGCATCGCTGGCCACGTCGACGTCGACGTGCAGTTATTGTCACGTCAAAAGCATTCCAAGCCCAGACTGGGACACTTGGAGACCAGCTCCAGCTCCAGCTCCAGCTCAAGGCGCGCTGCCAAGAGACGTCGACGGCAGAGGGGTGAGATGGGGGGTAAAGGGCGTCCACGGCTGGCCGGGCACAAGTGCAATGGCAGCTGGCCGAGTCGAAAAGGTAGACGGGGCCCAACTAAAAAGTAATCCAAAAGCAATGGGACGTCAAAGGGGGAGTGGGGAGGTGTGGCGAGGGGGCGGTGTTCAGGCGTTCAATTGGATTATTATGCGAAACTAAAACCCAAAAGGCAGCAACAAGCTGCGGGCAATAAAAAGCACTTCAATTTGACCCACAGAAAGCCAAAAAAAATGCTCAACAAAAAAATATATTATTAAAGCGCGGGGCGGGAAGGTCATTAAAGCCACAGTTGTTATGGTGAGCTGTCCCCCTCCCCCCCCCTTCCCTGTTCCCTGCCCCTTGTCCCTCCCCCAGCATGCGCACACACACATATGGTGAGCGGAAGCGGAAACTGTTTGCCAAGTTGGCCAGCCAGCGAAATCGCTGGGGATTTGCGCACACAAAACGGGCAACGGGCAACGGGCTCGCACTTGGATTTTGATTTGGACTTGGACTTGGGCTTGGACTCGGGCGATTGGCACTTGTGCGAATTATGACCTGCGGCTGGGTCAGTACTGAGAGGGGGTTGGCCCGCCCATAATCGTAAAATTCTATAATTGAATTAAATAAATATGCTTCGAATGGGCAGCAGCTGAGAAAATATTGGCTGGCCCCAATCATATTTATGATGCTCTGTGGCTATCCACAGGAATTATTGGATTGTGCTTCGAGAGGGGGGAGGGCGGCAGCATCATGTGTGCGTTTTGGTCAGCAATATGTGCTTCATCGACGGAGTTTAACATGATTATGTTATTCCACATGAATCGCAGACTAGTTAGATCGAGAAACTTCTTACTACAAGACAGCTTAGATACCTGTCCACAGATATATATACATATATATGCATTCATTTGCTGGCAATTTTGTTATAAAGCTCTAAAGAGCATCTAAACTTCGGTTTAACACATCACACCCTTAATATACTCTACCTTTTGGTGTCAACTTTGTATCTCTTTTGTTTACGATTCCGAACTGAACCACTTTGCATTCGCTTGTTGTCTTCCAGGTGCAGCCATTCGACGCAGTCCCGCCGTTGATTTGTTCGAGCAACATCAGGGCACCCACATTCTGCAGGTAAGCAGCGACAGAGCGAGAGAGAGAAGGAGAGAGAGAGAGAGGGAGAGAGGGAGATGTAGAGAGAGTAAGAGAGATAGCTGCAGTGGCAGCCATCTTTTGCCAAGCCCTGGCTTATGTAAATGTTTGTAAATGGAATTTGTATTTGTTTTATTCTCGCAACCATCTAGTCGCTGGATGGCTTCGCCTTGGCGGTGGCAGCGGATGGCCGCTTCCTGTACATATCGGAAACGGTGTCCATCTACCTGGGCCTGTCGCAGGTGGAGATGACGGGCAGCAGCATATTCGACTACATACACCAGGCGGATCATGCGGAAATTGCCGACCAGCTGGGTCTCAGTCTGACCAGCGGTGCGGGCGGCGGCGGCGGTGGAGGAGGAGGAGGAGCAGGTGGTGCCGGCAGCGTCAGCGGTGCTGCTGGCCTGGCCTCACCCACATCGGGCGCCTCCGATGATGGCAGCGGCACACACGGTACGAACAATCCTGACGGTGAGTCGAGTCCGAGTCGAGTCCACGCGCAAATCCTGGGCATCCTGGGCGTCCTGTGCAGCATGTTGTCTGCCTCTTGAATGCAGCTCCTCGAATCTTTAGACTAATTCTTTTGGAATTCTTGTTCTCTTTGCAGTGGCCGCCTCCATGACGCAGGCCTCGACCAGCGGCTACAAGGGCTACGATCGCAGCTTCTGCATACGCATGAAGTCTACCCTAACCAAGCGTGGCTGCCACTTCAAGTCCTCCGGCTATCGGGTAAGTTTTGCCAAGGCAAAGAAGTGCATTTTTACTGCTCAGCTGCCAAACGCTGCCCGTGTAGTCTAGTGTGCGACGTTTCCGTAGTGTATTCAAGCACGGTTTTTTTTTTTGTTTTTTACTTATATTTACATTCAACTTTTTATTTGATTTATTTTTACCCCTTGGTTGAGTTTTGGTTTGTTTTTGGTTACAAGTAGAGCTGCTAACACCTAGATTTGTTCTGTCCGGTTTTTTGTGGGGCGGTCGCTTTCCCATGTAGACTAACCGTTCTTTGGTTGACAAAATTGTCTCTGTAAGCATTTGTTTGTGCATTCTGTTTACACGTATTACCAACCCATCCACTGCTTATCTACAGGCCAGCGATGCAACCAGCAATTGCAACGGTAGCAATAACAATGGTAAAAATGTTAAGAATCCGGCCTCAAACTATTCGGTACGTATCAATTGAAATCAGTACAAAAACGCAAGGCAAAACAAATTTCAATTAAAACTAAAAAAAAATACAATACAAACAAAGTTTTCGAGCTTAGTTTACTTTCTTTTTTTTTTTTTTTTTATTAAATAAGCAAACAATTTCGGCCACATTTCGTTAAGGCAATGCAAAACTGATTTTAGATTGATCAGTATCGAATATATCTATATATATACACATGCATATATACAGTCTACAGTCAGCTACATCCAAACAAAACGCAACGCATCCAGGCTTCATTCAGCGTGCGAGCTTTTCAATTGCCATTGCCTTGGTGTTGGTGAGCTTTCAAAAGCTGCTGCACTTGGCATGCGGCGGCCGCGTCGTGCGCTCGTGCGTGCGCCCTGTCCGTGTGAAAGCTCTGCTTAATATTGGCAAACGCTGCAGAATATGCTTGTTTTTCTTTTAGTCCTTAAGCGCAGCTGCTGTTTTGGGCTACTGAGTTCTAATCCGGCGCCTTGTCTTGTTGCCTTTGCAGGTCGTGCTGCTGCTGTGCAAGCTGCGGCCGCAATATACCTTCTCGCACACACGCAAAGCGCAGCCCCCGCTGCTGGGCATGGTCGCCTTGGCGATCGCCTTGCCGCCGCCCTCGGTGCACGAGATACGCCTGGAGTGCGACATGTTTGTGACCCGCGTCAACTTTGACCTGCGTGTTGCGCACTGCGAGCCCAGGTGAGTCAATTTGCAGTCCATGCTTGAGCTTTTACCAAAGTGGGATCTATGCCTTGCAGAGTATCCGATTTGCTGGACTACACGCCCGAGGATCTGGTCAACAAGAGCCTCTACTCGCTGTGCCATGCCGAGGACGCCAATCGCCTGCGCAAGAGCCACACAGATCGTAAGTTCGACTCTCCCAGAGATACAACTGAGTCGCAGTCTAACCCTAGTTTCTCCTTCAGTGATCGAGAAGGGTCAGGTGCTGACCGGCTACTATCGACTGATGAACAAGAGCGGCGGCTACACCTGGCTACAGACCTGCGCCACGGTCGTCTGCAGCACCAAAAATGCCGACGAGCAGAACATCATTTGCGTCAACTATGTCATAAGGTGAGCTCCCGAAATACCCTGTTCCAGGTAATCCATTAAGTAAATATTCCTCATTGTCTTTTAGCAATCGGGAGTACGAGAATCTCATTTTGGACTGCTGCCAGCTGGAGCCGAGCGTGGACAGCATCAAGCACGAGGAGGGCCTGGGCAATGACAAGAGCAGCGGCTCGCCCGGCGGCGATGCGGCTGGCGAGGGCAATGCCCATCTCAGTGCGGGCGACATGAAGCTGGGCCTCAGCTCGCCCAAGACCCTGGCCGACCCGGAGGGCCACACGCAGCGCAGCGGACGTGGACGCAATGCGTCGACGCATGGTAGCAATCTGAACAGCCTGGCGCTGATCAAGGACAGCCCCACGCCGCTGGGCGTCGAGGTGGACGGTGTGCTGCCCGCGACGGTGGCTACGCCCGTGCCGACGCCAACGCCGGCGCCAACAACAACAACAACCAAGAGGAAGCGCAAGAGCAAGGCGACGCAGCAGGCCGAGGAGCAGCAGCAGCAGCAGGTGGAACAGCAGCAACAGCAGGTGGATCAACAGCAGCTGCAGCAGCCGCTAAGCAAGCTGCCGGCGCTGGAGCAGCCGCACAGGGATGCACAGCAGCCACGCAGCCGGCTACCCAGCATGGTGGACGAGCAGCCGGCGGGCGCAGATTCCGCCGTCAAAGATCTGGAACATGCCATGTCCAAGCATCTTCCGTCGCCCACTACCAACCAGCCAAGCACAGACTTCAGCGCGGATGCCCTGATCAAGCACCAGCAGCACCATCAGCAACAGCAGCAGCAACAGCAGCAGCAGCAGCTGCAGCAGCATGATCCCAACGAGAAGAGCAGCACGATCCAGTGGATAGGCGCGCCCTATCAGCAGCCGGCGCCCATGCCGGCAACCGCGCTGCTCCGCCAGCTCTATGCCAATCGGGAGAGCGTCATTCGGGCCACAGCCCGCCAGACGCCCACGGGCGTGGGCGGTGTCTTCTATGGGGAGCAGCAGGGCGGGCCGTTGCCGACGCCGCCGGGCAGCGAGTCCTCCTATGAGAATCAATATCTGCAGCTGCATTCCGCGGCGGCGGCGGCCGCCTCGGTGACGCATCCGGGGGGCCAGAAGGCGCCCGGCGGCAACTCGACGGACGCGTTCACCAATCTGGTGTCCACCTACGGCGGCTATCACAGCTCCATTGACTACCACAACGCGATGACGCCGCCCAGCTCGGTGTCGCCGCGCGACAGCAACAACTCGGCTAAGGCGCCGGCTGCAGCTGCTCCGCCGCCCGGCCTGCTCGTGGGAAGCAATGGGGGCTACGACTATGCGGACTCGCTGCGCGGCCAATATGCCACGCCCGTGGATGGGGGCGCGCCCGCTGCTGCGCTGCCACTGAAGCCGCAGGCCTATACCGCGGGGATGCATCCGCATGCGACGACCACAACGGAGGGCGGCGTCACCTACAGCAATCTCGACCAGCCGCAGTACTTTGCGCCCCACTCGAGCTTCCATCTGTACCACAAGGGCAGCCCGGCGAGCGCCTGGTACTCGACGCCCTCCTAGGCGCGGCACGACCAGGCAGCCCTGGCGCTGCCCGCTTGCCAGCAGCGCGAGGAGCAGCAGCGGGAGCGGGTCGAGCTGGAGCAGCAGTCGCAGGAACGTTGGAACTTTGTCGGCGCACTGGGCAAGGTGGCGCGCATGTTCTTCAATGCGCGCAAGGGCAACAACTAAACAGAGGCGGGGGCAGGGGTGAAGAGGGAACAGAGCAAAGCCAGATCCAGTTACTAAAGGAAGTGTGGCCAGGATTAGGTGTCAGAATTATGAAAAAAGTTAAGCAGGGCGACAAACTGGAGGGGATCAAAGCTACATTTTGCGGCAAAACCTAGCGGGGATCAAAGACTTGGTTGAGAGCACAAGCTCGAGGGGATCTAGCTCCTCTCTAAGGCGCAAACTTGGAGGGATCAGATCAGATTTAACCGCCTCTTTGGAGCACAAGCTAGCAGGGATCATAACCCCGACTCTAAGGCTAAAGTTACGAAGGAGCTAAGCCCCTTTTAAGAGCAAAAGCTAGCAGGGATCAAGCTCCCAATCTGTGGCTTAGGCCAGCAGGGATCAAACTCTTACTCAGGTTTGAAGCTAGGATGGATCCTACTCCAATGCAAGCTAGCAAGGATCAAAGGTCTGCTCTTAAGCACCAGCTACCAGGTATCATGGACCCTCCCCTTTAATCCCCAAAGCTAACAAGAATCTAAGGCTCTCTTTGAAGCACAAGCTAGCAGGGATAAAGCCGCACTCTGTATTGCAAACTAACTAGGATCAAATCCCAGCTTTGGAACTGTAATCTAGCGAGGATCAAGAACATACTCTGAGGCGATAGTTAGCAGGTAACAAGGCCCCAACATGAAGCGCAGGCTAGCAGGTAACTAAGCCTCGTCCCTTTAAGCCCAAAACTAACCAAGGTCCACTCTAATGTTAACTAACAGGGATCTAATCCCCACTCTGAAAGGCAAAGGTCCTCATTTGAAGGCCCAGGTTAAGCTCCCATTTGGTGCCAGAGACTAGCTAGGGTTTAGCTCCACAAATCAGGCGTTAGACTAGCTCACAGTCCCCCCTCCCCTCTCCCCCTGGGATCGAATTGACCCCCTCCCTCTGACTCTCAGTTCGCTGCAAAATGTACATAGAAAACTCTTGTTTAGCAATCTTTTTATGAACTATTTGGCTCGAATGCAAATGTTAAAACATTAAATGTTGTTAAATATTATGTAAGCTTGTAAATTATCAGATAATATTAACAAAATAGAAGTAGAAGAAGAAGAAGAAGAAAAACTCACACGACAAAAGAAAACCCATTGAAATTCCAACTTAAAATACTCGGCAAATATGCAATTAATTCAAGTTTAAATCGTAATTAAAGCTAAAATTAAACTTAAACTTAAATTTAAAGTTAAATTTAAAGTAGAGAAGACTTGCAAAGTGTGCCAGCTAGAAGAAGAAGAAGAACAAGTAGTAGAAGAAGAAGAAAATAATTATTAATAATATGCATAAAACTAGCATTTAATTAAACTAAAGCACGCTCGCAATGAAATCAAAATCAAAATGCTTCTCAACTAATTCGAATTGTTATTAATTATTTAAATTAACTGTACATTTCCACCAA